>CM055119.1:225836786-226436786 GCA_029206835.1 Rana muscosa | reverse complement strand
TGCTTGCGGACACACGCACATGCTGGGGCCTATTTATGGATGGGATCTGGCTGACCTACCAGCAGTTGAAGTGTGGGAGGAGGCCAACGCAGAGACAGGGACAACATGCAAACTCCATGCAGATGGTGTTAGGAGGAAGGTTTCTCTGTTTTCATTTAAGTGAATGTAAGCTATTGCAGGGTCAGCTGACTTTGCAGTATATGCGCGGCGTTTTTTTTTGCATTGGATTTTGGTTTTAAGAAAAACTTCACTTCACACTGAATTTTGATAGATTGTAAGACTAACAGAGTTTTTGCACAGTGGTGTGTTTTTATGTTTAAATATTTGGGAGTTTCCCAGAGAGCAATTCATTTTTTGGAACTTGTACTGTATAGCCATCTTTTGGCAGGAGTTTGTATTTTGAGTCCCAACTTATGGTCTGACTTCCAGGGAATGTGGGTCAGGGGGGATTCCCTCCCATTTGCAAAGGGGGGTTTACTCCATCATTTCCTTGACAAGGTTTTAAATGGTTGAAATATATATGATGTGTAGCCATGGATTTTTTGGAGTCTTGATAGACAAGGCGATTAAGGCCTCCCCTCCCCCTCCCTCTTCCTGAACAATTGATATGTAAATAAACCAGTTTGTTTTTTTTAAGAGCTGAGCATAACCGGAAGTTTCTTTTCAGCATTTATATATCAGCAGAAAGTTGGTGGGAGGAGCTTGGGGTTGTCTGAATGAGATTTGTGTTTGGAAGGAAAATGGAAAGCATTTTGGTGTTTAAAAGTGTTTTATATTTTGTTCCAGTTTTGTGAAGTTTTGTACTGTAATACAGTTTTGAGTAGAGAGCAAACAGGGGGTATCACCATTATTTTATCATCTAGATACAGAGAGAAGCCACATTGTTCTGCAGGTGGTAAACTGGCGTAAGTGTTCTGTGTGGTTTAGTCTGACAACGCAGTGTATGGGTGTATAGTGGAAAATGCTTGTGTATGCATGCACTGTGAGGGGTAGAGGCCTAATTTGGGGGTTGATCTGTGGTTGTTCTGTAGTTCCAAAAGTGTTGGGACAACAAGCCATAAAGTTGACGCCTCGGTTAGGGTTTCTAGTTGGAGGACTTGACCATATAGTGGTTGTAGTTCTGCAATTCACCGTATAAGAAGACACCGGGCGGTGATCTCCGAAATGGGTGCAACGGTTTAACCTGGACGCAGGTTTAAGACGATAAGCCGATTCGAATCGCCATGTACACAAGGAGGTCTGTGCAAAGGGAAGGAATGGAGGCTTCCCATAGTCAGACGGTCACACAGTGCACGAAGCCTAGTTTTGGGGCAAAGGCCTTTGAACCCCAAAAAGATTAACATAGGTGGTCCAAGGATACTATTTTGGGTATCCCTCTGGAATGGATGTAGTTGAGCTGCGGCTTCAGAAATCTGTAATGATGAGTGTTGATGGAGCTGTAGTCTCATGCTCGTTTGTTTGAACTTTGTATGGCTGGTCCATGCAAGCTTCTCGAGCTGCTCTCATATTCCCATTGTATTTTTTCCTATTGCTGAAAGAGTGAAGGTAGAATTCTGGCTGTTTTTGTTTTTTTCATTTGTGGTTTTGGAAACTGGGAAGTATTTCCCCCACGTTTGTATCGGAATGTTTGTATGTAGTAACGTTAATATGTTCGAACTTACCGCGGCGATCGTTCGATGCGTTGCGGCTGTTGTATTTTTGTAGGAACAGGAAAAGTAAGGGTTACAGAGGGTTTTGTTTGAATCAGTTTTGAAAGAATGTCATTGACAATTTACCAATGTACAGGAATGTCATTATTATTTTCCATTCTTTGCAGGTTAAATATGAAGGATAGAGTAATGATTTTGCTTATAAGTATTTTTCAGGTCCAAGGAGTTTGTACACAGAGAACAGGTGTATGTAGACAGCGGTACATATGGATAAATACATTAGTCTAAGGGAGGTAAAAGTATCATAGGCTATTTCATTGTTTCTTTTTTCCTGCACCACGCATTTCTTCCTTCAGTCTGTAATGAGGAAGAAAAGGGGGGAGAAGTGATAAATGTAAGAGTGACAGTTTTTTTTTTTCAAACTAAAAATAACCTCTGTAATTCTAACCAAGTTTGTGCCAAGACTGTCTTTCTTTGATAGAATTTGAATCGGCAAGCAGCAGTCTGGTGAAGTAGGTTCCCATCCCAGAGGCTAAGAACCTTTTGTCAGTGGTTCCAGGTATTGTAAGCCACGCACAGGTTATGCAGTGACCACAGTCCCGATGTCTAGGTTATTGTCATATGAGGGTTGTTTGGAGGTCAATCAAAATCAGGGTAGTACTCTCCTCATTAGCTGTCACTTATATTCTCGGCTGATGGGGTGGGTGCAATCGTTGTGACATGAACTTCAAAATGTCCACCAAAAGGTTTTCACGAGTCCCTCCTGGACCCTGACTTAATAGTTTACATTCTTTCCAACCAGGTGACTGGGTCGTTGTAAAGAATCTTGAGGGATGAGACCACGCCAGCCACTGCAAGAAGCGGCTCAACCACACCAAAGAATGAGGAGTATCTTTGTTTATTTATATTTTTGTTGTTTAGTAAATTTTAGCAAGGGTAACGGTGAAAAGCATCCCAAGTTATTATGTAAAGTGTATTACCTGACTAGCTCAGAAAGCGAACAGGACCGATGGTCTGTTCTGAGTCTTCACCCAGTTTTAGTCCCCAGCGATGACAGCGGTACATGCCATTTATGATGTTATTTTGGGTATGAGGAGTTTTGACAAACTAGTGAAGACTCCAGACAGACACTTGTCAATGGAATCTAACGATGTATTTTTAGAGGGTAAAATTGGTTTTAGTTTTAATGGCTCTGCCTCTTGTCGGTTTGGGTATCTAGGCAGCCCACAAGTGTGTTTGAACTTTAGTTTGGTGTTTATGCGGATCTGCAGCTTATAAAGGTAATTCCCCCAAAGCAAGAGGTTCATGCGTGATGGTGAAGCTGTCCCAACATCTTATGTCGCGGCCGATCGCGAGGATCTGATGGCACAGGAAATTAAGAATGGCAGGGACAGCTAGAAGGGATTTGTTCACCAACCCCGACCAGGTCTGGGCATGGGGTCCTGCATGTACAAGGTGGGGGGGGCTCGGGCTTGGGATACGATTGAACAATTCTCATCTGTTAAGGATAGGGTTCTTCATGTAATTGTTGAAGCCAGAGCTGTAGCTAAGTGAAGGTTGGGAGTCTATTTTAAGGGTCTGGGAATCTTTGGGGATCTAATTTTTATTTTACAGCGGATCGTGGTTAAAGGAAGTGGGAATATATATACTCATGTCGTTTTATTTCTATTCTTTCTATGTCGTGACGAGGTGCTCTTGTTGCCTGATTTGACGCGTGACCAGTTTCCTTGATGAGACGCCCCGAAGCCGGACCCACATACAAGACACAGAGGATCACAGACGGATCGGCGATTACTACAGCTCACCGTGTCGTGTCCTCCTTTATAAGTCATGCCCCTGAAGAGTAGAGTCTACATGTTAAGCCGTGTTTTCCTTTTTATGGACTAAGGACTGATTCATTTACAGGTGTAAGAAGCAGATCAACTCTCATCGAGGGACACATGGGGTGCATATGACAAAAAAGGAGGACTGTTGTGGAGATTTTTATGGAGATGTATTTAATATGTATTGTCATAGTGTCACCCAGTGTTAGTACTTCCGCAACCCGCTCTAAAAGAGCTGATTGGGGTAGTCTGAGGCTGGTTGAATCCCGTCTGATAGGGGAAAACGTCTTGAGGTTGGAGTGTGATGTTTGCAGGGTGCGGATATGTCCACCAACGGGGGCCCTCTGTGCATTAGCATGGACGATCGTTAAGGAGGGGATATGCTCGCTCTGCAATGACATCATTGGTTATAGGCGGATGCGCGCTCTTGTCTCTGCTGTGTCTGATCAACATTGGTTGGAATTCGTAGCGTGCGTCTGCAGATAGCCCCCCTCCCCCATTCAATAATAGTATAATCTTAATATGCGTTATTCTATGGAATAGCGCAGAATAAGAATTCCTATCAACGGTAACTTTAGCCATCCTACGTTATTGTATTCATGTATGACATCTCCTGTTGGAAGGAATGTCCAGGTATTGCCATTTTCCTGTGAGAAAGGGACATCCTGTGAGGTCCCCGCCCATGGGGGAGGGGATTGGTTGCTGCAGCCAATCACCTCCTGTGTGAGATCTTTTGAGTTTAATAAAAGCCTATGATTAGGCGTCGGCTATTCAGTCTATGCTGGGATGGCCTGACGATAAGATCTATGTGTGAGCCTTGCTTCTTGGATGAATGATGGGATGAACGGTGAGTGGATTTTAGCAAACTTAAAGATAGCATTATTGCAAAAAGATGAATCTAAAGTGTGTGCTTATAGAGCACACGAAATATAGGCTGTGTGCTCTGCAAACAACCCATATTTCTACGACAACTTCAATGGGGTTCGGGTTAAAGTTCGGTCCCGAACCCGAACTTTTTTCCGAAGTTCGGCCGAACCCGTCGAACCCGAACATCCAGGTGTCTGCTCAACTCTACTCCTGAGTATGGCAATACCACGTGTGAGACTTTTACACAGCGTGGCCACATACAGAGGCCCAACATGTAGGGGCACCATCAGGTATTCTTGGAGCATAAATTACACATATAATTTCTTGACTACCTCTTGCACTTTTGAAGGCCCTGGAGCACCAGGACAATGTAAACGCCCCAAAAATTACCCCATTTTGGAAATAAAACACCCCAAAGTATAATCTATGAGGCATAATGAGTCTTTTGAACATGTAATTTTTTTCTATAAGAAAATGAAAACGCTTTTTTTTTTACACAGAGTTGTCCATTTATACAATATTTCTAACACATAGCATGTACATACCAAAAATTACACCCCAAAATAGATTCTCCTACTCCTCCCGAGTATGGCGATACCACATGTATGAGACTTTTACACAGCCTGGCCACATACAGAGGCCCAACATGCAGGGAGGACAATCAGGTAATCTAGGGGCATAAATGTCAAATCTAATTTGACTACCACTCTAGTGGCATGGATTGTGCCTGGGCCTACTCGTATCCACACCATCAGATTGAGAATTTGGGGCCCCCAAGCGGGGGGGGTGCTACTGATTTTTTTGGAAGAAGCGGGGGGGTGCTACACAATTTTTTTTTTTAGCGAGAGGGGGGCCAGCAATCGCGGGAGGGGGGCCGCCAGTCGCGGAAGGGGAGGTAGCTCTGCTGGGGCCCCCAATCACGGGTGGGGGGCCGCCAATCGCGAGAGGGGGGAGCCGTCAATCGCGGGAGGGAGGAGGGGGCCGCCAAATCGCGGGAGGAGGGGGCCACCCAATCGCGGGAGGAGGGGGCCGCCAATCACGGGTGGGGGGGCCGCCAAATCGCGGGAGGAGGGGGCCGCCAATCGCGGGTGGGGGGGCCGCCAATCGCGAGAGGAGGGAGCCGCCAATCGCAGGAGGAGGGGGCCGCCAAATCGCGCGAGGAGGGGGCCGCCAATCGCGGGAGGGGGGCCGCCAATTGTGGAAGGGGAGGTAGATTTGCTGGGGCCCCAAGCCAGCTGGGGGCCCCAAGCAGTTGCTTGGTTTGCCTGTCCTGTTCCGACGGCCCTGGATGTGGCTGGGGGTGGATGGGTATGGCTGGGTATGGCTGGGTACGGCTGAGTATGGCTGGGGTGAATGGGGATGGTCGAGTATGGATGAGTACGGCTGGGTACAGCTGAGTATGGCTGGGGATGGATGGGGATGGCAGAGTACGGTTGGGTACGGATGAGTATGGCTGGGGGTGGATGGGGATGGATGAGTATGGATGGTACGGCTGAGTATGGCTTGGGGTTGATGGGATGGCTGAGTATTACTGATTATGGATGGATGGCTGAGCATGGATGGCTGGCTGAGTATGAATGGCTGGCTGGGCATGGATGGCTGGCTGGGCATGGATGGCTGGCTGGGCTATGGCTGGCTGGCTGGCTATCAAAGGCTGGCTGAGCATGGATGTGGCTGCAATAGGCACAAATCAGCGCTGTGGGCATTACACATCCAGCCCACAGTGCTGCTGCACCCGATCTCTCCCCCTCTCCTCTCACACTGTACCGATCGGTACAGAGAAGGGGAGAGAGGAACCGGACGTGATGCCGGTTTGTTTACAAGTGATCGCCCTGTCATTTGACGGGGAGATCACGTGGTAAATGGCTGCTGTCAGCGGCCATTTACCATGATCCATGATGTGCCATGATGCGGCGGGTCCTCCGGACCCGGTGGTCGCGGATGTTCCCAGGTGCACGCCCCATAGGGTGAGCGGGAGCAAGATTCTGGGAGGATGTAAATGTACGCCCTCCCAGAGTTATCAAGCCGCACTGTAGCCATCATTCGGCTATAGCGCGGTCGCTAAGTGGTTAACAAAATAACTGTCAAGAATCGCTACCCACTTCCTTTGATTCCTGAACTTTTCCAGAGGTTGCGTGGTGCGCAAGTATTCTCTAAACTTGATTTGAGAGGTGCATACAACCTAGTCAGAATTTGTGAAGGAGACGAATGGAAGACAGCATTCCGAACGCGAATACCTAGTTATACCGTTCGGTCTCTAATGTCCCCGCTACGTTTCAACATCTTGTTAATTACATATGTAGCGCCCTCCACTCTCTCTCTCTTGCTCCGGTTTCTTTCTCTCTGACTTTTGTCTAGGGGTACCTTGGAGGAGAGAGTGCGGGGTCACCACGCCAAGCTTTCACCGCAGATGTTTGTGTGGTGTGAGCAAAGTTTCTTTACCTTCGGGTCGGTGTTCGGTGTTTGGAGCCTCCGCTTCTTCTGTGGAACAGTGTCTGCCAGTAAATGAGCCCCACACCAATAAAAGTCCAACACTCCTTTATTTTCCAATGTCAGGATGAAACACAATCAGTTAGACTACCTCAACGAACAGACAGGGGGTGTGGATACGAGTAGGCCCAGGCACAATGAACTCTCCTATTCCTTTGCTAGCGAATAGGCCTGGCGCACGGTCTCTGCCACTGACCGTGAGTTTTGGTCGCTGCCACCGACCGGATGAACCGTTGAGGCCCCTGCCACAGGCCTAATAGCAGGTCTCTGCCACTGACCTGAGTTGAATAGCTGGACCGCTGCCACCGGTCATTGAACATGAACCACCTTCCTCTCTGAACTTGGCCACTGTTCGGGAAAGATATCCCTCCAGGCGGTCTCCAGAGGTTCACCCGGCACTGGCAATCTGCTGCACCAGGTCTTTGGATGAGTCCCACCTCCGGTCCCTTACACCTCTGGATTCGGGTGCCCCACTCCCGGGGCCCCCTAGGAAATCCTTCCCTCACGGGACCCAGCGAAGGAAACTGGGCCCCAGGCCTCCAACCAAGTACCTCACCCCAGGCTGAAGGTGCCTGGGATGGAACACGAGCTCCGGGCGTCCAGGCCTAGGCCGCCTGGACACCAACCACAAATCACAGCCCTCAGGCTGAAGGTGCCTGGGACTCCACCCCGCGACAAAGATGGCCGGCCCCTTTATACCCTCTCCCAGCAAGCACGGCGGGTATCCCCGCCCCACCATACAACCGCTGAGAGAGGCCAAAAAGGGGTACGGCATTCAGCGATGGTTCAACCCCAGCCCACAGGGACAGCACCACCTGCTGGGCCGCAGGGAACTATACATAACTGGTGTCTCTGCCAGTTTTAAACATGATAGAAAAGTATATACCCGCTACACTCTCCCCCTGGTTGTTTGACACTGGTCCCCAGTGTCTGGAATAAACTATGCCCTCAACGGCGGACATAGCCCAGTCCAGAAACCAACTGAAAATTGAAAAAAATTAAAAATTAAAAAAAAACTAAACTAACTAGAGCAGTTGTGCCTGAGCCTCACATGAAAAGGGAGGGGAAGGAAACAAATAACATATAACTGTAAAACATCTCAAAAGTCACATCATTGACATTTTCCCCCAACCACATCACTGACTAAGACCCGCCCCACTCTCAGCGGTCTTGGTGGGATGTTCTCCTGCAGAGGGGAAAATAAATATTAAACACACAAATTCCTGACAACATATGTTTGTGTGAGAATGAAAGAACCTCTCCGTAAAGAAATCCTTTCCTTCAAAAAGTGTGTGCGTGAAAAGTGAATGCCGATGCACGACATTGCCACCTGGTGACAGCGTTGCGGTAACTGCACTTGTGGAGACCTCTTCTTCTTTGGCCCTCTCTACCCCAGAGTCCAAGATCACTTGTTGGAGAATGAAGAACAACAACAGGAACAGTCCTTCAATTCCTCCGAAGAGCACAAAAACCCATTAGCTTGGGTACAGTCACTAAGTTCTCCCGGGAAACAAACAACAAACCCGGAGAGTTCAGCAATATTAAATGGCAAAATAGGCGTTGTAGTCTCGCCAGTGGAGGCATTGTGGCTTTGTCCCCTTCACCTGGCAAAACGATAGCATCCGGGTGACGAGGTGCTTTGGTCACCTCTGTTCTGGGCATAGGCGCCCGCAGCGACAGTCTCTTATCCCTGGCATTAGGTGCAAGTGGAATGTGAAGGTAGGCTGGGAACGGGATCCCTCCTCAGGCGCTGGTGCCTCCAAGCCCCGGGTGTACTATCCCCTGTAGACATGGGTATATCCCTATTTCTGCGGAACGAGGAGAGAGGCACTTTGTCCCAACCCTTTTGAGCAAATAGTTCATCTATGGCGACATCGTCTCCCAGATCGGAGAGCGACTCCAGGTCGGAAGTGTTACACTCCTCCGCGGGTATGTAGCCTGTAGTGGAAACTGAACTGCCACCTCCCGCGGACACACAGGGCCATGAATCCCCGACACCTCCGCCCATACACCAAGTCCCTCCGCCCGGCTTACCTCGGCCTTTCCTTAAAACGGGATGTCCGGGACTCCTCTCACCTGATCCATCCGGGCCAGGCGTAGGCGGGCAGGATGATCCACCGCAACCACTGGATGGGGCTACCATGCCGGTTTTCCTCTTTGGCGGTGGATGCTGGGAGACAGTGGTGACCGAGTCAGCATCCTTGGATTTCTCCCGTACTTCGGTGATCGCGACCTCCCCCGCGGTCTCTGCAGTGCGCACAGGGATGGCTGTCAAAGCGGTGATTCCTCCTACTTGAGTGGTGCTGCCTGTAGTGCGGTTGAGGTGGATGGTTCTTGGCTTTTCGATAGCTGTGTCCACCTCAAATGAGAACTCCCCGCAGGCCTCGCATCGCCCGAATGGCTTCAGCTAACACAACAGTCCCGAACAGCCGGGACAAATCAAACCCGGGGCCTCAACGTCCATGCACGAGCACAGGGCGAATCGTCCCCGGGGCTTTAGCCGGATCCCCATATCGGTCACTGGTGCAGCAGTAGTCAAGGTCGTGGTAGAAGGGTGAAGTGGAATCCACAATGTATTTCAGAACATGGTGACTCGCTGCTGATCCATTGCACACTCCAAGTTTGGCGCCAAAGTCCCCACGTGTAGTCCTTCACACGATTGGACTCCTCCCCTCTGGCACTCCAGTTCGTGGGCTTTCTCCTTCCCTGGGTCACGCCCACGAACTGAGCAGGAAGGGTGTGCCTCGTGGTGCAGTGCAATAGAAGCCCCCACGTGTACTACTTCACACGGCTGGACTCCCCTCTCTTCTCGCTCCTCTGCGTAGTCCTTTCCCTTCTTAGGGTCATGCCCACGACTTCAAGCAGGGTTTCACTTTGGCCAATAATATGGCCGACCTACTCGGAACTCCTCCGGGCAGACACGTTCAAACTCCGTCCATTCTAGCTCCATAATAACACGAACACCATCCCGGACCCGGAGCCCCCACGTGTAGCGCCCTCCACTCTTTCTCTCTCTTGCTCCGGTTTCTTTCTCTCTGGCTTTTGTCTAGGGGTACCTTGGAGGAGAGGGTGTGGGGTCACCATGCCAAGCTTTCACTGCAGATGTTTGTGTAGTGTGAGCAAAGTTTCTTTACCTTCGGATCGGTGTTCGGTGTTTGGAGCCTCCGCTTCTTCTGTGGAACAGTGTCTGCCAGTAAATGAGCCCCACACCAATAAAAGTCCAACACTCCTTTATTTTCCAATGTCAGGATGAAACTCAATCAGTTAGACTCCCTCAACGAACAGACAGGGGGTGTGGATATGAGTAGGCCCAGGCACAATGAACTCTCCTATTCCTTTGCTAGCGAATAGGCCTGGCGCACGGTCTCTGCCACCGACCGTGAGTTTTGGTCGCTGCCACCGACCGGATGAACCGTTGAGGCCCCTGCCACAGGCCTAATAGCAGATCTCTGCCACTGACCTGAGTTGAATAGCTGGACCGCTGCCACCGGTCATTGAACATGAACCACCTTCCTCTCTGAACTTGGCCCCTGTTCGGGAAAGATATCCCTCCAGGCGGTCTTCAGAGGTTCTCCCGGCACTGGCAATCTGCTGCACCAGGTCTTCGGATGAGTCCCTCCTCTGGTCCCTTACGCCTCTGGATTCGGGTGCCCCACTCCCGGGGCCCCCTAGGAAATCCTTCCCTCGCGGGACCCAGCGAAGGAAACTGGGCCCCAGGCCTCCAGCCAAGTACCTCACCCCAGGCTGAAGGTGCCTGGGATGGAACACGAGCTCCGGGCGTCCAGGCCTAGGCCGCCTGGACACCAACCATGAACCATAGCCCTCAAGCTGAAGGTACCTGGGACTCCACCCCGCGACAAAGATGGCCGGCCCCTTTATACCCTCTCCCAGCAAGCACGGCGGGTATCCCCGCCCCACCATACAACCGCTGAGAGAGGCCAAAAAGGGGTACGGCATTCAGCGATGGTTCAACCCCAGCCCACAGGGACAGCACCACCTGCTGGGCCACAGGGAACTATACATCACTGGTGTCTCTGCCAGTTTTAAACATGATAGAAAAGTATATACCCGCTACACATATTTTGGGACTATCCTAAATTGTTTATTGTTGTCTATTTGGATGACATCCTCGTATTCTCCAGGTCACTAGACCTTCCCAGGGGTCATGTAAAAAAGGTACTGGATAGACTTCGACAACACCATCTCTACGCAAAAGCTGAGAAATGCGAATTCGAAAGACTGACTATCCAATTCCTGGAACTTGTCACGTCTGCAGAAGGCATTTCTTTGGATACGCAAACAAAAAGTTGCTGCTGTACTGGAACGGCCTTCTCTAGAGGACAAGAAAGCTATACAATGCTTTGTGGGGTGTGCCAACTTTTATAGGAAGTTTATAAAGAACTTTTCCGGTATCATTGCACCAGTTACACAGTTGACCAAGCAACATGTCCCATTCAAGTGGTCTCCAGATGCTCAAATCACTTTTCAACAACTAAAATACTTTGTTCACCTCTGCTCCTATTGTAAAACATCCTGACCCTGCTCTGGCCTACGTGCTCGAAGTAGACGCTTCTGAAAGTGCAGTTGGGGCTATACTATCCCAACGACCAGAGGCCAAGTCCTTACTCCATCCTATTGCCTTTTTCTCCAGGAAACAAAGTTCTTCTGTAAGGCATTATGAAGTGGGGGATCGAGAACTGCTAGCAAGTAAGGCTGCCTTGGAGGAATGGCGATAATTGCTGGAAGGGGGCGCTCACCCTATTCTAATTTTTACAGACCATAAGAACTTGAAATACTTAACTGTTAGACGACTGAGATCCCGACAAGCCAGATGGGCACTGTTCTTTTCACGTTTTGTATTCCACTTAACATTTCGTCCCAGGTCCAAGAAGGTAAACTGATGCGCTCTCACGCATGTTCCCTGAATCAGCTCCACCTTCTGAACCTGACACTATTTTGCCTGCCAAGAACTTTCTACTTCTACTAGCAGATGTAATGTTCCAAATCAAAGAGGCAGTCACTAACCACCCTCCTCCTCTGGATTTACATCTTTAAACGAAAGCATGAACTCTTCTTCCACAAGGAACAACTCTTTATTCCTGAACAATTTAGAGTTCCCATTCTCAAGAAGTGCCATGACCATCCTCTTGCCGGACACTTTGGGATCCATAAGACCTTAGATCTGGTTTCCCATTCCTTTTGGTGGCCAGATTTATTAAAGGAATGTAGAGAATATGTCAGATCCTGCTCTGTATGCCTCAGACATGAGTCTGATTGTGCCAAGACCTGGGGCCTGCTGGAATCCCTTCCAGTACCTGAACAGCAATGGAATATGATTTCCATGGACTTTATTGTGGAACTTCCCTCATCTGAAGGATTCGCCACCATCTTTGTCATAGCTGACCGTTTCTCGAAGATGGCACATTTCATACCTTTAAAAGGAACCCCTTCTGCCACTGAAACAGCTTCTGCATTTATCAAAGAGGTCGTAAGGTTACATGGCATCCCAGCCAGTATTATTTCAGACCGTAGGGTCCAGTTCACCTCCAAATTTTTAAAAGCCCTGTGTGAAGCATTGAATATTGAACTTTGTCTTTCTTCCGCTTACCATCCACAGACAGATGGACAGACCGAGAGGACAAATCAGACTCTCAAACAGTATTTGAGATGTTTCTCGTCTGTCTTGCAAGATGATTGGGTGTCCCTCCTTCCTTTGGCAGAATTTGCGTATACCAACTTGGTTAATTCTGGCATCAAGCAGTCACCCTTTTATGCCAATTATGGGTATCATCCCTCCTTCCTACATGATGTACCCAGGGAATCTACTGTACAAGTGAGACTGAACTTTCTTAATACCTAATAACCAACTCTTGCGAGAGACCATCTTGAAGACACAGGCAGGTAATAAGAAGAAATTTTTTGATAAGAGGAGGAGAGGGAATTTAAATTTGAAACCAGGAGATAGGGTCTGGTTATCTGCAGCAAATTTAAAACTGAAGTGTCCCTCGAAGAAGCTTGGCCCAAGATTCCTGAGTCCTTTTTTAATTAAGAAACACATCAACTCTGTGGCCTTTGAATTAGCTTTACCGAGTAATCTGAAGATTCATCCTGTACATCATGTTTCTCTGCTCAAACCAACGGTTGCTGATCCCTTTCTGGTTCGAGGCTCTAAAACTCTGGCTCCATTATTAATTGAAGGTAATGAAGAATACGAGGCTATCCTGGACTGTAGGATAAGGGGAGGTCAGACTCAATTCCTCATTAAATGGAAGGGTTATGGTCCTGAGGATAACTCCTGGGAACCAGCCTCTAATGTCCATGCTCCTCGGTTGGTACAAGCTTACCTCCAACTTCATCCTGAAAAACGGTCTCTAGTGGGCATTCGGAGGCTGCCCCTAAGGGGGGGCAATGTCAGAGAATCCCTGATCACATGTCTGACGAAGGGGTCCCGCATGACTCCGAAACATTGCACTCTCCTTGTGTTGTGATCGTGCAATAAATTATCCATGTCGTTCCATGGTGTGCTGGCAAATATCTTCATTCATCCCTGAGACGTCTGGCACATAGATGTGCGCAAGCGCATAGATTTCCTCAAAGAACGTCTAACGGCCATGCGCACAAGAGTCTAATAACGCGGATGCGCATGTGCGCAGGCTTAATTTCTCTTGTAGTCAGACGGCCTATTTAAAGGGAGTCCAGTCTCCTATTCTTTGCTGACTGATCTTCAGCTGTGTCCTGTATCCTGATCTGATCCTGTGTGCTCTTCCAGTTTCTGACCTGGCTTGTTCTTTGACCATGGCTGTGTATCCTGTTCCTGTTTTGCTGCTCACCTCTGACCCGGCTCTGTTCCTGACTCTGGCTCCATTTATGATTTGGTACCCCGCTGCCAACCTGCTGATGACCCTGGCTATTCCTGAGACTCTGTCTATGACCCTGGCTTCTGTTAACCCTCGGGTGCCTGCCTGGCTGTCTTCTATTGCAGCTCTGCACACCGCTGCATGCTCCAGTCTCCAGAGCTCTGACAAACTGCCGGAATCATCCACATCAGGCACTCGTGTCCCTCCTGTCCTCCGGCTTCCTCTGGCTCATCCTCAGTGGGGCCAGGACAGGATATAGAAGAGAGGCCAACATGTACAGGACAGTCATGCTGAGTTGGGAAAAGAGGTTCCTTCCAAAATCTGTAACAAGTGCAGTGTATCCCATAGATAAGATGGAATAGTGACTACAAATGGGATGGAAAATTGAATCAATGAACCGACTCATATTCAGTTATGCATCCATTGCCTGATACGATTGGCCTACCCAGAGTGTTATTTGGATTTTTGTGCACGGTAAATAAGACACGCCTCATGTGGGTGTGAGAGCCTAATAAATTCCCATACTTGTTTGGAAATGGCTCCTGTAGAGTAAGCAGAGTCAACCAGCATGTAAAAGTCACGATTAACTGCAGATTCTCTGCCAGGGCCAATCTTCTTATACCAGTTCTTGTTGGATAGTACATCAAAACACCTCCTGTTTAGTTTGCGGCGGAACTTGCGAACATAGCAAAACCAAATAATGAACCCTATTGAAGTCTATGGGACCCGAACTTGAAAAATCAAAAGTGCCCATTGGACATACAATGGTTATATGGGGGTCCGAGTACTGCCCTGGGGGACATGCATCAATGAAAAAAAGTTTGTAAAAAACCTTTTTAAAATAAGCAGTGATTTACTGATGCTTAAATTGAAACCATAAAAATGAGAAACAATAAAACATTTAAATCCCCTTAAATATAGAGCCTTAGGTTTTCCCTTAGTCTGCCTGTAAAATGGCACATCTGTACCACGTATAGAACCTGTTGCAGCAATGATGACATTTATAAAGCCCAAAAAAACAGCTTGGGAAGCTAGTCTGTATGATGAGGCCGCAATTTAGTGCACTTGGTACAAGAGTAGAGATTCTTTGAATAGAAGCAACAGGTGTGGAAAAAATTGGTCTTTTGGCATCAGTGGTGCCTTCACATCGTACCCTATAGAGGTACTCTTGATGAAAGCAAGAATTGTCAAACAGGTGTGGAAAAATTGGTCCTTGGGTGTTAATTGTGCCCATGAAATCTACACCAAAAAATGTCTTAGATGAAATTAATACCCACAAAGCTGGGCAGCCTAGACAGTCTTTCAGATTCCAGATCCAGAAAGCACTTAATCAGCGACATCTACAATCAGGGGCTTGATAGCTGCTGCTAATCCAGGACCGATTCATTTTGATAAATGTCAGCTGGTCCTCGGAGTCTGGACAGACACGCTCTTATCTGTCACAAAACGTCTGGCAGACGTGCTGCAAGGACCTGTGACATCCTTCGCTATACCAACATCCCTGTCAGTGGAGGGTATTGAGAGGTCATGATGTAAAGTGGGGTTTGACCGGAAAGGTGAGGAGGAGCAGAATAGCATCACCTTTCTCTGGCTTTCAGGTGCTCGTGCCAATGGGCTGAAAGGTGGGAGGTTAAATGCTTTGTCAAGCATGTGGTACCCAAATGGGTGGTGCTTTTGCCATGCTTGATCTGCATGAGGTAAAGTTTTCAAATTGCAACAGTGCGATCAGCTGCACATGTACTAAAAAAGACCCAGACAGCTGAGCTGTGGGCCGGGAGATAACATCTCCACAATCTGTTCGAATAGGGTGGCTGCTCTCTACTCTTCCATGATGGCTGCCTCATTGGGGTTGTGCCTCAGCCTCACTTTCTTCCTCTGCTCTATCCAGCACCCAAGTCGCGTCAGTGACCTCATTATCATCATCCCCTCCATCCTCACTGGAGCAAACTTGGCAATACGCTGCGGCTGAAGGAAAATTACTGCCAGTTTGTTGGTTACCAATGTTCTCCCCCCTCTGTAGGCTCATGTTCCTCAACCACAGAACCAAGATCTGAATCAAGTAATGGCTGTGCATCGTCAAGGAGCAAGTGGCCGACGCTGTGTTCAAATAACTCAGCTTACTCCTCTATGCCTGATGCTGGAGCTATGGCAGGAGCAGCTGTGGACAAGGAGGTAGAATAAGCCACCCAGGCAGCTGTGGTGGACTGCGCACTAGTCTCTGCTTGGGTGATGGAGGATGAGGAGGATGAAGATGGTTTAGTAAGCCAGTCCACCACCTCTTCTGTCTGCTGTGGCTGGGTAGCATGGGCTTTATCAGTAAACAGAGGAAATTATACTCTACCAAGAACAGACCATGTCCATCTTTTCACATAATTTTTTGCAACTGTATTGCGTTAAATGAGCAATAACGCATTGAAATATACTGTGTTAAATGTGCACTGCAATATACTGCATTAAATGAGCAATAACGCACTGAAATATACTGCAGTGGGGGCGTGACCAAGATGGCGACCAGGCTAGACGTCTAGGAGCGGAGCTCTGCACCAACGGAGGGGATTTCATCCTGTTACCTTATCCTGACCTGGCTAAGACCTCTCTAACCTTCCTGGCCGGCTTGTGTTCATGGGCCTGCCTCGCAAGAACAAAGGGGGAACTCGTAAATCACAACGCATGGGAACCCTGGCCCAATATTCTGGTTTGGCTGCGCACGTAGAGGAGACTTCCAATATGGTGACGCAAACCCCTGAGGCAGACCCGGATCTCACTGAGAATGCTAACTTTGCGGCACTTATGCAGGCAATTAATGGATTTCAGGCTGCACTCACCACGAAGATTGATTCACTGCAGATTGAAATGGGCCTTATGAGACAGGACGATGAAAAGATCCGCCGGCGGGAAGATGAGGCCGAGCACCGCGTGGGGTACACGGAGGAGATGGTGAGAGATCATACTGCCACCCTTCATACTGTCCAGGTCCGGCTGAAGCACTTGGAGGCTAAATCTGAAGACGCAGAGAACCGTAACCGGCGTAACAACTTACGGATCATTGGCCTACCTGAAGAGACTGAGGGCCCTGATGTTCCTGCCTTCACTGAACATCTCCTCCGCGCGCTTTTCCCCCAGGCGCCCTTCTCCTCTCACTTCGTAATGGAGAGGGCTCACAGGATGCCTCCTACTCGTGGGCCTCCGGGGACACCTCTGCGCACGTTCATCTTCAAGCTGATTGTCACAAGGGTACTCACAGAGGCCGAGATGCTGAGAGCGGTTCTCCCTTGCGACTAAGCGCACTCCACCCCTGGTGGTGAAACAGAGGGTGAAGGGCACGAAGAGGCATGAGGTACCGGCAGGCTGGCAGGTCTAGCACAGGAGACTGGCAGAGTAATCCGTAAGCAGGCCGAGGGTCAAACACTGGAGAGAGAAAAATATCCCACCACTCACAGAAATGTTTGACAGTCACCACATCCCTAATAATGGAAAGAAAAATACCCCCTAGAGAGAATGGGACTTTGAGAGTGACTGACAAACCAATGATTTGAAAATACAAAAATAATTTATTAATTTACAAATGTTCATAAAATAATGGTACATATATTACAAATCCGTATGATGGGTTGATAGGTGTGGATGCCCGTAAGCGTAGCTTTCACAACTTGACCCAACGTTTCTGGCACATAGCCCTTTTTCAGGGGTTTAATTCAAGTATCTAGAGCCAAACCATCTAGTGGAACATATATGTCAAATTAGTACAACAACATTCAATAAAATGTATTCTGTACATTGTAATAGAGACCAGAAGAGCAAATAAAATCATGTGGGGGGGGGGGGAAATGGGGGAAGGGGGAAGGAAAACAAAATAAAATGGATAGATAGTAAAGAGGGAAGCGGGGAAGAGTGAAAATGAATGAAGAATAATAAGATAAAAAGAAAGAAAAAGAAAAGAGAGAGAGAAAAAGAGACGAGGAAAAGGAAAAAGAAAAAGAAAAGCAGCCGTCTTACATCAAAGGAGAAATCCACCCATCACATGCAACTGCCAAAACCATATGATATCAGCGGGTAGTCAGACTGAACATCCACCACATTACAAATATTCCAACGAGGATCCAATGCCTACACCCAGATGTAACATCTGTGTGTAGAGATAAATCAAAAGAGGCTATCAACTGAGTCTCACAAATTGTAGATTAAAATTATATATATGGACCCGCATTTGCAGCGGCTGAGCAATGACGTTGGGTAGACGTCATTTTCCAAAGTAAACAAACCCATCTATATGGAGGGACCCCTGCTCATCTAGCGCGGAGACCGGACCCAGGTCAAAACAAACCCGGAGTCGGGTGCCGCACGAGGTGAGCACCAGTGCCGATCCATGAGAAAAATCTAATGGAAATAGATAAGGGGCGCACACGTCTGAAAGACATATATTGCCCCCACCGGCGCTTTGCGGAAAATTGTGTGAACGCGGAGAAAGTCAGGAACTGACAGATGGAGAAAGCTGCTGACTCTATATGCTGGTAGATGTCATATGTGCTAAAGTGTGCACATACATAAAGTATTGGTCACATAGTGACAGGTGGATTCGCTGGGAGAAAAACAGAAAGAATGATGAGAAATAAATGAATTGGAATAGAATGGAAAAAGAAAAGAAATGAAAATAAATAAAAATAAAAATACAAATAAAATTAAACAAGTGAAAGAAAAGAATAGGATAAAGAAGTCCAGACCTTAAAATTTTGACCAAGTTACTGGCCACTAGACTCAACGTAGTTATAAAGTCCCTGATTGACCCTGACCAAACAGGCTTCATGCCCGGTAGATCTACAGACATTAATATACGCAGATTATTCACTAATATTCATGCCCCCCATACTAACCAGGGTACTAGAACCATTGCCACCTTGGATATAGAGAAGGCATTCGACACAGTGGAATGGGTCTATCTGTGGGAGGTGCTTAGACGAATTGGGTTCCCGTTAAAATTTATTGGCTGGATACGCACACTTTACACTGGTCCTACGGCACGCATTAAGCTGAATGGCTCCTTGTCTCCTCCGTTCTCCCTGCAGAGGGGCACCAGACAGGGATGCCCTCTCTCCCCGGCTCTGTTCGCCTTGGCCGTGGAGCCTATTGCTGAGGCCCTTAGGAGCTTGGCCGAGGTCCGTGGTCTTCGGGTGGGCTGGCTGGAGGAGAGAGTGGCTTTATACGCGGACGATATGCTCCTGTTCCTGAATGACGCTGGTGACTCTCTGTGGGGCGCACTTGGTATCATGGATGCCTTTGCCGCCTTCACGGGGCTGAAGGTGAACTGGCACAAGTTGCAATTGTTCCCAGTGGATGCGGGGGCCCGGTCCTCCTCGCCCTCCTCTCTCCCGCTTCAGTGGGTTGAGCAGTTCACCTACTTGGGAATTGTTATCTCAAGGGAGACTGGGGATTTTGTGCGGCTAAATCTCGACCCTGTCCTGGTGACCATTAAAGCCAAACTTAAGGCGTGGAGTAACCTCCCCCTTTCTCTCATCGGGCGCATTAACCTGATTAAAATGAAAGTCCTTCCTAAACTCACGTATATTTTTCGGAACTCCCCTCACTGGCTGACTAAAGTCTTCTTTAATTCCCTCAGGCAACTCTTCCTCTCCTTTATTTGGGGGGACAGGCCACCTAGATTCAAATATTCCACCTTGACCAGGCCTGTGGACAGTGGTGGCTTGGCTCTCCCTGATTGTTACAAGTATTATTTGGCCACTCAGCTTGTGACCGCCCACTGGTGGCTGAGACCGGACCTGACCAACTCCGTGACGGTACTGGAGGCAGCCATAATGGGGTCCCTGGAGGCACTGCTATTCAGGGGGCCTAAAACGCCTCACAATCTCACCCCTTCCATGCGTACCACTATGCGGGCATGGAGGGTGGGTGAGGCACTAAGGGCACCCCAGCCGAACTCTTGGTCTCCTCACACCCCCCTGTGGCTGAATCCCAACCTATCACAATTCCACACTATCCCTGATCCGCAGGCCTGGGCTAAGTATAAAATACTGACCCTCAAACATATCATCACCAACGGAGATCTCACTCCCTTTCACACTTTATGTGCTAAATTCAACGTACCTGACCGAGCCCACTTTAGATATCTCCAAATTGCACATGCCTTCAGGTGCCAATTTTTGGGCAGGCCAGTCGAACTGGCATACTCAAAATTGGAATCTACTATCCGGGTGAAAGACCTGGAGAAGCCCGCGTCTCAGATTTATGGATCCCTGCTGGTTGCTGCTATCCCCGAGCTGTCTTCCCTCCGCAGGAAATGGGTGGAGGACATACCGGGGCTGGACGCGGACGACTGGAGGGAGGTTTGGGACTATCCCTTCTCCCCTCTGATCTCAGCAAGGGACAAATTAGTCCAATATAAAATTGTCCACAGGGCTCACTACACGCCTCACAGGCTGCACCAGATGTCACCGGAGCATTCTCCGGAGTGCTGGCGCTGCTCCTACTGGCCAGGGGGTTTCTTCCATATTTTCTGGGCTTGCCCAGCAATTGTACAGTATTGGAGTGAAGTGCTACGGGTAATCAATAAGGCCACAGGGACTTGCGTCCCATGCGAGCCCATACACTGTTTGCTAGGACTGGTTGACCAACTGCCAATACTCAGAGCCAGAAAAACACTCATATCCCTGTTGTTGTATTATGCGCGCAAAGCCATTACAATGAATTGGAAACAACCGTCTCCCCCTTCTGTTAAATTTTGGAAAAGATTAATTAATGCCAGTTTGCCCCTATATAGAGCCACGTACTTGTCTAGAGGTTGTCCGCACAAATTTGAAAAGGTATGGAACTGTTGGTTAGATGACAGAAGCACGGCAAGTGATACAGTGACCACTGTCTAGACTTCTATTGTATCATTGAAATATCGATCTATTAACCCAAATAATGTTTCCAGGCTACCTTCCTCTATCAATACCACTCTGAAGCATGACGTATATTGATTGAACCCTCTCCCCGAGCTTGGGGTTGTAGTTTAGACTAAGTTAAGTTCTTTGTTATTTGTCGCCCTGTGACGGTCTGATGCCGAAACAGGGTAATGGCCCCTGCGTGGGCAGCTGTTATGCCTAGGTGTGGGCAAAATGTGTGTATGTTTTATAAAAATTCAATAAAAAGATTTAAAAAAAAAAAAGATAAAGAAGTCCGTGTGTATAGCCAAAGGGGATGGTAATATCGGTTGACATACAAAAGGTACATGGAAAAGACATATATACCCCTATATTGCCAGAACCTGAAGCGGATATACTGCATGGAAATAAAAAGAAGGGAGGGATGGATTCTATCAAGTATTAAAAACTTGATTTTTGGAATTTTACCATTGTGGAGATCTCTAACATGGCGTCCTAGAGGTAGATCTGGGCATGCTTTTCTCATTGTTGTAATATGACGGGATGCCCTTTTAGAGAATTGCTGCTTTGTCTTACCCACATAGAATGCCCCACATTGACATATTAATAGATAGACCACACCAATGGTCTTGCAGTTAGCATAGTGTATGGGCCTAAATGTTTTGCCATTTGGTAGGATGATGTTATCCCCAATACACATTTATTGGCAGAAACTGCAACCTCCACAGCAAAATGTGCCAAAGCGTTTACATGGATCTGAGCGAAAATTGCTAGTATACTCGCTTTGAACTAGCGTATCTCGTAGAGATTTGTCTCTACGATAGGAAATTGAAGGTTTTTCTGTTATGAAGGGGTTGAGCAAGGGGTCAATGTACAATAAATGCCAATATTTTGCAATTATTTTTTTGATCAGCTGGTTTTGTTTAGTGTAGCGAGTGATCACTCTAAGAGTAGTTGGTTCTTTTTCCTTCATAGCTAAAGTTTTAGATTTTTTAAACAGCAGATCTCGCCTTGTAGAATCGCTCTTCTGTATGCTTTTTTAAGGCATGTGCAGGAATAACCTCGGGTAAGTAGTCTGTCTCTTAATTCATTCATTACCGAAAGTACACAAAAACAAGATACCACCTTCGGGCCGCCCGATCGTATCCGGGTGTGGTTCAATTACTGAGAATCTAAGTAAATTTATAGATGAACAAATACGCCCATACGTGAGCAGTCTTCCCTCCTTTGTCAAAGACACCATACACTTTCTACAGCAACTGGATGGTATGGTCATACCACTCGATGCCCTTCTGGTGACGGTTGATGTTGAAGCTCTTTATAGCTCCATCCCGCACCAGCAGGGCATCGAAATCATCGGCCGTGTCCTTTCACAATCTCACAGAGACAACCGCCCTTTCATTTTGTTTCTACTTTCAGCCCTTCGCTTTATACTTGTGTAGCGGGTATTTACTTTCCCGGGAAAACTTTTGAATTTCTACGGTGACACCGGTGGTGTATCTCCAGCGGTCCACCGGGTGGCGCTGTCACTTTGGGCCGACGGACGAGTCATTGCTGTGTCGAATCCCTTTTTTTCTTTCTTCGGCAGCCGTGTGGTGGAGCGGGGAACCCGCTACGCATGCCGGGGGAAGGTATAAAGGGGGCCGGCCATTTTGTCAGGGGGTTCGTTGTCCCAGGCACCTTCAGCCTGCGGACGGAGTTCATGTTTGTCCTCTGGGCGGACTAGGCCTAGAGGACCACCGGAGGTCATGTTCCACCTCAGGCACCTTTAGCCTGAGGTGAGGTACTCAGTTGGCGGTCCAGAGCTCAGTGCCCAACACTGAGTTCCGCGAGGGAAGGATCCTAGGGTGCTCCGGGGATGGACGCCTGAATCCGAGGTGGACGTAATGGACCGGGAAGAGCTCCTCATCTGAAGACCCGGTGCAGCATACTGCCGGTGATGGGTGAGCCTCTTGTCGGAGACCGTCCGGAAGGTGAATTTCCCTCGTGCGGAGACCATTGCCCACTCTTTGCAGGAGAGTGGAGGAAAGAACTTGTGACTGGGCCTACATACACATTCACACCTCCTGTTCTGGTTTAGTAAAGCAAGTAAGTCCATGCTATGTTCAAATAAAGGTGTGTTGGACTTGTAACGGTGTGAGACTCGTTTCCTGGCAGATGACTCCTGGAGGGAGGATTCGATACACAATACAGGCCCGAAGGTAAATAACTTTTGCTAATACCACTTATACACCTGTGGTGGAGGCCTGGCGTAGCGGACGCACTCCCTTTCCTATCATACTCCTAGACCAGAGACATTTTGAGCGAGAACTTTAATAGAGGGGATTTGGAGTGTGGGAGCCGAACTGCCCGCTACACTTGCACACAATGTGTTTTCTTTTGATGGTTCCCACTATCTCCAGGTACAGGGCGTGGCCATGGGGACATGCTGTGCCCCATTCTATGCCAACCTGTACCTGGGGGAGTGGGAATAAGCCTTTTTGCCTAATGATGCCTTGCTTATGTTCACGGAGCACATCATCGGTTGGCATCCTTACATAGATGATATTTTCATCATTTGGGCAGGATCACCGGAACAACTTCTATCATGTATTGTCACGATGAACTCTAATACCTACAATTTAAACTTCACAATGACCTATAGTGCATCATATGTAAATTTCTTAGACATTACCATCACCAAGGAACATGATGGCACAATAACAATTTTTTTGTATCGCAAAGAAACAGCATGTAATAGTATCTTGCATGCAGGCAGTGCTCACCCATCACCACTCATTAGATCCATACCCTTCGGACAATATTTGAGATTGCGTCGCCAATTGTATGCAAGACTCTATGTTTCAGAAAGAGGCCAATGAATTAAGAGACAGAATACTTACCCGAGGTTATTCCTGCACATGCCTTAAAAAAGCATACAGAAGAGCGATTCTACAAGGCGAGATCTGCTGTTTAAAAAATCTAAAACTTTAGCTATGAAGGAAAAAGAACTGAATACTCTTATGCCCCATACACACGATCATTTTTCATGCCGTTAAAAATGCCATTTTTAAAAATGGCCATTAAAAATGATCGTGTGTATGCTCCAGAGCATTTTTAACGATGTGAAAAACGACCATTAAAAATTTCGAACCTGCTCTCTTTTTTCACATTGTTTTTCATGCCGTTTTTTTTAGTGTGTATGCTTTAACGACGTGAAAAAAAACGTGCATGCTCAGAATCAAGTATGAGACGGGAGCGCTCGTTCTGGTAAAACTAGCGTTCGTAATGGAGATAGCACATTCGTCACGCAGTAACGGACTGAAAAGCACGAGGCTGAAAAGCGCGAATCGTTGCTCAACAAACTTTACTAACATGAAGGGTGGCGCCATTCGAACGGAACTTCCCCTTTATAGTGCCGTCGTACGGGCTGTACGTCACTGCGCTTTGCTCGAGCGGTTTTTTTAATGATCGTGTGTACGCAAGACAGGCTTGAGATGAAACATGAAAAAATATGACAAGAAAAACGTTGGTTTAAAAAATGGCATGAAAAATTATCGTGTGTATGGGGCATTAGAGTGATCACTCGCTACACTAAACAAAACCAGCTGATCAACAAAATAATTGCAAAATATTGGCATTTATTGTACATTGACCCCTTGCTCAGCCCCTTCATAACAGAAAAACCTTCAATTTCCTATTGTAGAGCCAAATCTCTACGAGATACGCTAGTTCAAAGCGAGTATACTAGCAATTTTCGCTCATATCCATGTAAACGCTTTGGCACATTTCGCTGTGGAGGTTGCAGTTTCTGCCAATATATGTGTATTGGGGATAACATCGTCCTACCAAATGGCAAAACATTTAGGCCCACCCACTATGCTAACTGCAAGACCATTGGTGTGGTCTATCTATTATTATGTCAATGTAGGGCATTCTATGTGGGTAAGACAAAGCAGCAATTCTCTAAAAGGGCATCCCGTCATATTACAACAATGAGAAAAGCATGCCCAGATCTACCTCTAGGACGCCATGTTAGAGATCTCCACAATGGTAAAATTCCAAAAATCACGTTTTTAATACTTGATAGAATCCATCCTAACCCACGTGGTGGAGATTGGAACAGAACATTGTTACAACGGGAATCCCGCTGGATACTGAACCTGAATGCCACCCTAGCTCCTGGTCTGAATGATATCATCAGTTACCGACCATTTCTGGAGGGCTACTCTTCAGGAGGATGGGAAGAGTGAACACCTTACTCTGCTCTTCCTTTTCTCTTTCTTTTTTGCTTTATAGATTAGACAATATGTGGATATGATTCTAGATGTTCTCGGGTGTACTCATTTTCTTTTTTGTGGGAACTCGATCTGCACACATGCATCTGTATATGTAATCCTTGTGCTATCTACTCATACGATTTGCTAAAACAAAACCCCCTCCCCTCTTTTTATTTCCATGCAGTATATCCGCTTCAGGTTCTGGCAATATAGGGGTATATATGTCTTTTCCATGTACCTTTTGTATGTCAACCGATATTACCATCCCCTTTGGCTATACACACGGACTTCTTTATCTTATTCTTTTCTTTCACTTGTTTCATTTTATTTGTATTTTTATTTCTTTTCATTTCTTTTCTTTTTCCATTCTATTCCAATTTCTTTCTTTCTCATCATTCTTTCTGTTTTGCTCCCAGCGAATCCACCTGTCACTATGTGACCAATCCTTTATGTATGTGCACACTTTAGCACATATGACATCTACCAGCATATACAGTCAGCAGCTTTCTCCATCTGTCAGTTCCTGACTTTCTCTGCGTTCACACAATTTTCCACACAGCGCCAGTGGGGGCAATATATGTCTTTCAGACGTGTGTGCCCCTTATCTATTACCATGAGATTTTTCTCATGGATCGGCGCTGGTGCTCACCTAGCGCGGCACCCGGCTCCGGGTTTGTTTTGACCTGGGTCCGGTTTCCGCGCTGGATGAGCAGGGGGTCCTCCATATAGATGGACCATAGGGGTTTGTTTACTTTGGAAAATGACGTCTACCCAATGTCATTGCTCAGCCGCTGCACATGCGCGAGTGGCGAGATATCCATTAGCGTGCGTCTCATCCTGACTAGTAAAGTGAGGCTGCCGCTGCGCTCCAGATTCACTGCGCAAGCACCGGCGCCCTCCCCTCCCCTCTCTCTCTCTCTACATAAGCTGTCAGCTGCACACTACTGTGCAGCGACGGCACCATTACCAGAGGCTCCAATTTCCTCTCATTTGACTACAGGTAATTAAGCACCTTCCCTCACCTGATGATTCCTCACTATAACAGTGCTGTACATATATTCTGACTGGTCTATATCATTCACATAGGTATACCCCATGTACCTAAGGACCTTATCTAGTTTTCCTCTGGGTTTATGTGAACTTTCCAGCATTGAATTCTCCACACTCAAACTGTTATAGTCTCCAAACCTCTTCAGATATGGGTAGGTGCATCTTTGTACTCATATATATATTTTGGTCTCTTGTATATTCATATACCAATCTGACCTATAAAATAAGATGACCTTATAGTTTCTTAGTATTTTTTCCATTTTCCATTTCTATACACAGATGATCTATTTAGATAGATATATCTGACCCCCGTTGGAATATTCATCTGTGAGAGCTTACTACAGGTATTTAAGCACTGTTAATGGGTCTCGCTCACCTTTTACTGCAATTTTGGTTATATATTTGTAGCAGGGTGTCCGTTGAGGCCCCATGGACCACGTTGCCCAGAACCCCGTTTGGTACCCAGGGTGCATTGGGCTGCCGCAGAGACTCATGGGTGGGGTATAAAAGGGGAGGGCGAGGCTTAGCCCGGCCTCTTTGGACACTGCGCGGCTGGCTAGAGGACTTCCTGTGCGGACCTGCTGTGAGTGCAAGGCCTGAGGCCTGGGCCTTGCGCACTTCCAGAGAGCCTTCCACCTCGCTGCGGAGCCTGTGCGGCGACAGACATCTACCTGCTTGAGGGACGTCAGTGAACCGGAGATCAGGCGGTGGCAGATCCTGTGTGTGTGAACACAGCGGTGGGAGTCCCGGTCTGGGATCGAGTCCGGAGGGGTGAGAGAGCACCTGCTCACAACCATAATCGAGTACTTTACTAGGCCTATAGATTGCCTTGGCCCATCGGGTGATATTTCCCTTTTCCTGTCAGGAGACTAGTTGGAGGACTGAGTCACCTAGTCTCCAGGGAGTTGTTCCATTACCTTAGAAAGGAAGGGTCGCCCTTGGGACTTTGAATGAGGTGGTAGAAATTGGCACATGTTCACCCATATATGTACAAAAATATATATAATTTATTAATTACAAAATGCTGTAAAACAAACGGAAACAACAATAATTGTGTGTCACCAGGCCTAGTGGCCTATGTTTACAACATAAGTACACATAAACTTAAATACATTACAAATATGTTACATCCATATAAGAACACAGTGATGGCGATGAAGGTTGCTGGGCCAATGGACATAATTGCACAACCAGTAAAATACTTTTTTAAAAATTCCATTACCTTAGACCTTGTTGGATTACAAATATTGTTCCTGTATGTGCACCACCGATCATATGGCATGCGAAGATTCCTTCTCTAGAGACTGAGTTTTAATTAAGTCAGGCCTGACTGGGAGTTGATAGTACTGTTGGGCGCCATATTGCTAACGGGGACCCAAGCTATATGTTGGTGTGTGTTAGAACTAATTGCGCATTATCAATAACTACTGTTAGTATTACTGCAGGGCTCTGCATGCATGTGTTATATGTAATATTAATTGTTAACCCCTTTTATCTACAAGTAAACTTTTTACAGTTTCTCAAATCTGGTGTTGGAGTCCCTATATATATATTTTATCACTAGAAGAAAGGTATTGTGGGATTGTGTGTAAACTGTTATAGAGCTATATAGAAACACCACCCCTAGACTAGCTGTGCCAGAGAAGGGCTGAGTAGATTGACGGGGGTTGGCTGTGCTGTGTACAGGGCCCAAAAGCAAACCAGCGGCTCCCTTAGTTTGGGGGTATCGCTACACGTGGGGGCATCGTTTCCGGGATCCTGTATATGGCAAGCAGACACGCCAAAAGTACCAGCATGGACCCGCTAGAAGTGAAAGCGTGGTGCGAAGCAGCCAGAACAAACCCAGACACGTCAGTGGTCATTAGTCTCCCGGGAGAAGAATGGTCAGTAAGCGCGGCAGAGCGACTTGCAATGTCGCTATCCCCAAATTATACACCATGGGTGATAGACCTGAAATCAGCTCCAGACACCTCGTTTCAGTATGCACTTATAGAGTGGATGGATGGAGTACCGGGAAACTTTAAAGGGCAAAGTGTGCAGTCGCTGGATAACAAAACCTATAGTCTGGCGCACGCAATAACTGTGAAGGCGGAGCCATTCCCGCCATCCCCAACGGGATCACCGACAGGGATACCCCATACAGCAGAGAAGCAGAGGAGGATGACACCTCCGGTGACACCCATAACAGCCATAGGGCCAGAGCTTTTAAATGCTTTGGGAGATCTGCTCACAAAGTGTCAGCAAACAAATACGGTACACGTAGAGGCCAGCTACCGGAAGCTGAGAGCATTTTCAGGGAGGCTGCCCATGCCCGTCCCTGTAGGGGAGGAAGACTTCGATACCTGGATCGAATAGGCCTTGTCAGCAGTAGAGGCATGGGAGGTGCCTGAAGCGCAGAAGAAGCAGCGCGTGATGGAAAGTCTGAAGCTGCGGAAGCTGTAAAAAGTCTCTGGTTTGGGAATGCTGCCTGCACGGCTTATGACTGCTTAGCCATGCTACAAGAGGAGTTCGGTCAGTTGGAAAAAGTAACGGAACTGGTGTATCAGTTCGAACACACCTTTCAGCAGCCAGGAGAAAAGCTGTCAGAGTATGTCAGAAGACTGAACAAGATGCTTTGTCAAATCATGCTGAAAAAAGGGATGGTACCCCAAGCCATAGATGCGGCAAGGATGAAGCAGATCTTAAAGGGAGCGCTACGCTCAGATCCAGTCTGGCTCCACTTGAAAACCTCTGGAGGAGGCATGTCACTGAATTACCCTGATCTGGTAAAGATCATTAGAGATGAAGAGGCCCTGCAGAAGAATCAGCAAGCGATCAAGGCGCATACCCCTTCTATACCGGTAATGGTCAGATCAGCCATGACCCCTGAAAGGGACCCAGAAGTAGATACCCTGAAGTCACAGATGTCTCAGGTGTTGGAGATGCTGACCTCTTTGATGGCAAAGGATCCAAGGGTCGTAGAAAATAGTGGACTGAAGAAGGAGTTGTTCCCAGATACCTCAGCACCCACTTCCCTACAAGACTGGGGGGGATGTGGTCTGTTTTAAATGCGGAGGAGTTGGCCATATTGCGAAAGTATGTTCTAGTCCCAAGAAAAAGAAGATAAATAATCGCAAGCCAGCGGAAAACTTCAGAGGTGAAGGAGTCAACCGGGTGCCCATCATCTCCAGTGAGCTCCACTGTAACTGAATGAGAAGTCCAGAAGAAAAAGGGATAGACCCCCTCAGAAGAAGAACAGTGCTCCTCAGCGAGAATACACATCTAAAAAGAGAAATAATGTCCCTCAGCCGAAATATACACATAAACAGAGGAGCGAGATCAGTGCATACCGAGCCCAAGAGGGACTAAAGCCAACAGCCAAACACAAGAAGGAAAGGACCAAGGGAAAATGTAGGGATCAACAGAGAGAGACCCCTTTGAAGTCTTATCCAGAAGAACTGATAGGCCCCTCCCCTATAGTGCCTATTCAAGTGGAGGGAGTCTACACGAGAGCCATCTTAGATACTGGAGCACAGGTGACTCTGTTATACCGGGACTTTTATGATAGACATCTGAGTCACCTGCCCATCCAGAGAATTGAAGATCTGGAAATATGGGGAATCGGAACACAGAGTTTTCCCTACGATGGTTACTTTCCCATTAAACTGACCTTCGACCCCTCAGTAGCCGGGAAGGCTGAAGTGTTTGATACCCTGGCAGTGGTGTGCCCCCGACCGCCTGGAGCCAGTAAGAACTCCTTCATAATAGGGACAAATACGGACCTGGTCCGGAGGCTTTTGGCCCCTCTAGCAGGAGGAAAGAACCCAAAAGTCACCAGAATACACCCAATGTTGAAGACAGCCTATCAGCAACTGGTCTTAGAACACAAGGCCCCAGAAGAGGGGGTGGGTAAGGTCTGGAGGCTGGAGAAGAAGGGAATAGTATTGCAGCCCGGTGAGGTAACCTGTCTCAGAGCCACTGTGAAGCTTACTTGGGAGCAACCTGGCCCCTTTGTCATGTTGGAACCAGACCCTCGGGAAGAATACTCAGGCTTAGAAGTGATCCCAGAAATGGTTCCGGTGAGAGCTCTGAAGAAGGCACACTGTAAGGTGCCGGTGAGCGTCAGGAATACCACGGGTGTTCCCATGGAGATCCCCGCCAGGATGCTGCTGGGCCAGGTGAGCCCTGCTGCTCCAATTGTCTTATCAGGTGTGGAGAAGACAGAGGGAGACAGGACTGTTTGGGAGAAGCTCTGCATGGAGAACCCGAACCCAAAAGCCTGGAAAGAGAGGGCAAAGGCCCAGTTGACCAAATGGAGGAAGATTTTCTCTAAAGATGAGTTTGATGTAGGGTGTGCAATGAGTGCCACCCATCGAATCTGCCTCCAGGAAGACAAGCCTTTCAGGGAGAGGGTCAGGCGAGTTTCTCTAGCCGACCTTGAAGACCTGAGAGAACAGCTCGCCGAGCTCATGCGAACCGGTGTTATCCGGGAATCTAGGAGCCCCTATGCCTCTCTAATAGTGGTGGTTCAGAAGAAGAATGGGTCGTTGAGGTTGTGTATAGACTACAGGACTCTCAACCGGAGGATGATACCCGACCAGTATACCACCCCAAGGATAGAGGATGCCCTACAGAGTTTGTCTGGAGCCAGGTGGTTCAGCGTTATGGACCTGAAGAGCGGATACTATCAGATCCCTATGCATCGAGAAGACAAGTGGAAGACAGCTTTCATAACCCCTGTGGGTTTCTTTGAATTTGACCGGATGCCCCAAGGTCTGTCTGGAGCCCCTGCCACCTTTCAACGCCTCATGGAGAAAACCGTAGGAGACATGAACCTCATCAAAGTTCTCGTGTACCTGGATGATATCATCGTCTTTGGGAAGACTCTAGAAGAACATGAGGAAAGACTGGAAAAAATCCAGAGAAGGCTCAGCGAAGAGGGACTCAAGCTTTCGCCAGAGAAATGCCAGTTCTACCAGTCATCAGTCAACTATCTAGGGCACATAGTGTCTGAAGAAGGGGTTGCCACAGACCCCGGGAAGCTAGAGGCAGTTACCTCCTGGCCCCGGCCCACCACGGTGACAGAACTCCTGCTACTATAGGAGATTCGTAGAGGGGTTTGCACGGATTGCCAGACCCCTGAATGAACTCTTGAAGACAGAAGGGGAAGAGGATGACTCGGGTCCCAGGAAGCTGGGAGAGTCAGTCAAAGACCAGTGGAATGGAAAATGCGAAGAGGCCTTCCACATGCTGAAGAAGAGCTTAACCACTGCCCCTGTCTTGGCCTATGCAGACCCAAGGAAACCTTATGAGCTCCATGTAGATGCCAGTCATGACGGAAGGAGTGGGACAGGTTGCAGGTGCATCAAGGGGTGGTCTACCGAAGGGGCCCCTCTGATGACCTGGAAGACAAATGGCAATTGTTCTTGCCTGAGAAGCACCGAGGGACTGTCTTGGCTGCTTTACATGACCATCATGGTCATTTAGGAGCTGAAAGGACCTTCCAACTTGTCAGAAGTCGGTTCTATTGGCCCTGTATGAGGGCTGAAGTGGAGGAATACTGCCATTCATGCGCACGCTGCATCCAGCGGAAAACTCTTCCTCATCAAGCTGCCCCAATGGGCCACCTACAGAGTCAAGGCCCAATGGACTTGGTATGCATTGATTTCCTCTGCCTCGAGCCCGACTTGAGTGGACTAGGAAATGTTCTGGTGATAACCGACCATTTAACCTGGTATGCCCAGGCCTTCCCAACCAAAGACCAGAAGGCTGCCACGATGGCCAAAGTACTCATGGAGAAATACTTTGTGCATTATGGGCTACCACAGCGACTCCACTCGGATCAAGGGAGGGACTTTGAAAGTCGACTGATCCGGAAGCTCTTGGACTCCTTAGGGATCAAGAAGACCCGAACCACTCCCTACCATCCGCAAGGGGATGCCCAGCCGGAGAGGTTCAACCGAACCCTACTCAACATGCTGGGAACTCTAGAAAGTGAAAAGAAGCAGCATTGGAGCAGGCACATAGCAGCAATTGTGCATGCTTACGACAGTACAACAAGTGATGCTACAGGGTACTCTCCCTACCGACTCATGTTCGGGAGAGAAGCAAGACTACCCGTAGACCTGGCCTTTGGCATCTCCATAGACCATTCCTCGGCCACTTCTCATAAAGGCTATGTGGCCCGGCTGAGGCACAGTTTACAGTTGGCCTATGAGCAGGCCCAAGCCGCTTCCGATCAAAGGGGAGCCCACAACAAGAGAAACTTCGACCTGAAGGTCCGAATTTAGGATCTGCAACCAGGGGACAGAGTGTTGTTACGAAACTTGGGAGTCCCTGGGAAGCACAAGCTTGCAGACAGATGGAGACCGGAGCCATATGTTATTTGCAAGAAGTTACCCGGCCTACCAGTCTACCAGCTGAAGCCAGAGGGAAAGGTGGGGCCTTTGAAGACTTGGCACCGGAACCACATACTTCCACTTGCCAAAGCAGTCCGGATACCCCCTGTGAAGGATTCCTCTGAGCCAACGTCCATCCTGGATACTCCTAGGCCAAATACCCGGTCTCAGGCATCCCGGTCTGAAGAAACGGATGTCTCTGAACCTAGTGAGGATGAAAGGGAATAGTTGAAATGGCTATGGCCTTCCCAGGCCCCAGTGACTTCTTTTTTAATATTAAACGGTTTTTATTGAACAATGTTCAGGTGAAACATGACAATGCAACGTACATGACAATAAGCCTAGCATGTCAAGCCATCAAAAATAGTATACAGACAACGTAATCAACTCCATATTATTCCACTGAATGCATAGTACAACATAGAGGTATTATTTAAGTCAGAAGGGAGTGAGCAACCGGGCTTCCGGGCCAGTCAATAACAATAAGAAGGACAACACAGCAGATCCCCCCTTTTTTTTTTAAAGAAAATATGTTGGTGGGTTCTCAGGGCCAGTTCACACAAGTGTCAGCGGATTCGAGCCATCTATCCCAGATTTTATTATATTTATCGGGGCAACCACGGTTAATATATATGATTTTTTTATACGGGAGGGCAGCATTAATGTCGGCTTTCCACTCAGACGAACAGGGCGGTATGGGCCTCATCCAGTGCCTGGCTATGATCCTCCGAGCTGAGAAGAGTGTCTCATGCAAAAATGTTTTCGTAAATTTATTAAGCTCGGAGTCAGGGAAAATACCCAGCAGGCACTGTTTAGGGTCCAAGGACAGGGGGGAGCCCATATCATCGTGTAGGAAGTCCACAACCTGCTTCCAGAGTACCTGGAGTTTGGGACATGACCAAATCAAGTGGAAGAACGTGCCCGGGTCACGTCTGCACATTGGGCAGACTGTCGGGGCATCAGGTTTAAAGCGCGCCAACCTAAGAGGGGTGAGGTACGATCGGTGCAAAATAAACAGTTGCGATAGCCGATCAGAGAGCCTGGGTGACACCAGTCTACATGTATCTAAAGCCTCGCTCCACTCCTCATCCTCCAGCGGCCCCACATCTCTCTCCCACCTCGGCTTCAAGTTATATGCTAGTGTGGTGGCCGTCGGGGTGATGAGCATGTTATAGAAATCGGATATGAGCCTACGGGGATCTGATCCCTTGATCACTGCGATCAGTGCATTTGGGGCTGGCTGTGGAATATCTGCTGGAAACTGGGAGCGGGCCGCATGGACCAGCTGAAGAAACCTGAACTGCATGAAGTCAGGCAATGAGTATTGTTCCTGAAGTTCAAGGAAAGACCTGAGGGACCCGCCAGAAATGATGTGGTGCAGATAAAACACTCCCCTCCTACTCCATAGCTCTGTGTCCGGGAGCAACCTAAGCTCAGGCAGGGATTTGTTATGCCACAAAGGGGTGTAATCATTAAATACAGGGGTCCCAATCAGCCCAGTAGCTATGTCCCAGATCCGTCTATATTGATATAAAAGTGATTTGCGGTTACCCTCAGACTCGTTGCCTCCCAGTCCAACTGCCACCGCCGTTATGGGGTCGACAGTGCATTGGGCCCAATGCGGACAGAGGAGGACAAGGAATCGCCACCTATCTGTCTTATCGATGTGATATAACTGGGATAACTGGGACGCCAAATAATAGGAATTAAAATCAGGCAGGGCTGTACCCACTAAATCAGTGGGGTTTTTGAGAGCTTTCCAGGTCAGTTTATGTCTATTCTTCCCCCATATAAACGAGTTCAGCAGAGTGTCTATGATTTTGAAGTATTTGAGGGGGATGTATACTGGTGTGTGCCAGAGAGTGTAGAGAATCTTAGGTAGCAGTATCATTTTTATGATGTTGATTCGGCCCCAGACCCCAAGCGGTAACTTGGCCCAGACCTGAGTCCTAGATTTAATCAGGGTAAAGAGAGGTTCAACGTTCAGGGGGATATAATCCGACGGGGGCCCCAGTGACTTCTACTATAGATCTCCCACCTTCGGAAGACACCATAGACAGTACACTGAATGCAGAAGCTACTGAATTTATCCCGTCCAGCCCTCTATCAGACTCATGGGAAGATGCCCTCAACTCGCTCCCAGAGGAGGATCCAAGATGTTCTGTGAATCCTCCTGCTCCTGAGTTAAAGGTTTCAGAAACAGTGGAAGCTGTCATGTCTGAACCTACAGTGTTGGAGCCAGAAATCCCAAGAGAGGGGAGGGTGAAAAGGGCCATAATGCCTCCCCGAAGGCTGACTTACCCACAAATGGGGAGGAGCTCGGAGGACACTGTGGCAACTGCCAGGAGGAGTGCAGAAAGCCCTGATCCCTCCACTGTTCATTTGGTGGAGGGCAACCCCAACTCACCCCCTAGCACAGTTAGGCAGGCCACTTATGATAGTGTGACCTGTGGGCGAGGAAGTTCACCCTCTCATTTTTGGTGGGAACTTCCTCTGCCGACATCATACGCAACTTTGTCTAATGGTGTACGTAGTGTTTGTTGACAAATATCTTTGGGGACCAAAGAGTTTAAGTGGGGGGAGTGTGTAGCGGGGTCTCCGTTGAGGCCCCATGGACTATGTTACCCAGAACCCCGTTTGGCACCCAGGGTGCATTGGGCTGCCGCAGAGACTCATGGGTGGGGTATAAAAGGGGAGGGCGAGGCTTAGCCCGGCCTCTTTGGACACCGTGCGGCTGGCAAGAGGACTTCCTGTGCGGACCTGCTGCGAGTGCAAGGCGTGGGCCTTGCGCACTTCCAGAGAGCCTTCCACCTCGCTGCGGAGCCTGTGCAGCAACAGACATCTACCTGCTTGAGGGACGTCAGTGAACCGGAGATCAGGCGTGGCAGATCCTGTGTGTGTGAACACAGCGGTGGGTGTCCCGGACTGGGATTGAGTCCGGAGGGGTGAGAGAGCACCTGCTCACAACCATAATCGAGTACTTTACTAGGCCTATAGACTGCCTTGGCCCATCGGGTGATATTTCCCTTTTCCTGTCAGGAGACTAGTTGGAGGACTGAGTCACCTAGTCTCCGGGGAGTTGTCCCATTACCTTAGACCTTGTTGGATTACAAATATTGTTCCTGTATGTGCACCATCGATCATCTGGCATGCGAAGATTCCTTCTCTAGAGACTGAGTTTTAACTAAGTCAGGCCTGACTGGGAGTTGATAGTACTGTTGGGCGCCATTTTGCTAACGGGGAACGGGGACCCAAGCTATATGTTGGTGTGTGTTAGAACTAATTGCGCATTCTCATTAACTACTGTTAGTATTACTGCAGGGTTCTGCATGCATGTGTTATATGTAATATTAATTGTTAACCCCTTTTATCTACAAGTAAACCTTTTACATTTTCTCAAATCTGGTGTTGGAGTCCCTATATATATTTTTTATCACTAGAAGAAAGGTATGGTGGGATTGTGTGTAAACTGTTATAGAGCTATATAGAAACACCACCCCTAGACTAGCTGTGCCAGAGAAGGGCTGAGTAGATTGCCGGGGGTTGGCTGTGCTGTGTACAGCGCCCAAAAGCAAACCAGCGGCTCCCTTAGTTTGGGGGTATCGCTACATATTCTTTTTGACTGGTCTTTGTCACTCACATAGGTATACCCCTTGCATTTGAGGATCATTGTTTCTCCTCTGGTTTTATGTGATTCATCCAGTATTAAACTTTCTACCCTTCAATCATTGCAGTCACCACCCTTTTTCTTACATGTGGGTAGGTGCTTTATTGATTTATATGTAGCGCCCTCCTCCCTCCCCTCTCTGCATCAGCTCATTTCTCTTCTTGTCTAGGGGTACCTTAGAGGGGAGGAAGCGGGGACACCACGCCTGGCCTTCACCACAGGTGTCAGTGCGGTATAAGCAAAGTTCTTTCTCTACCTTCGGGTCAGTGTTGTGCGCCTAAAACCTCCACGTGAGATTACCTTGAACAATGTCCACCAGAAAAGAGCCCCACACCATTAAAGTCCAAAACTCCTTTATTCTTCTCGAGTGAACAGCATAATCAGTTAGACTCCCTTGGCTTTACAGAACAGAAAAGGAGGTGTGGATGCGAGTAGGCCCAGACACAATGAACTCTCCACTTTCCTTCCTGAAAGTGGGTTGCGGTCTCCGAGTGAGGGGGAATTTCCTTCCAGGCGGTCTCCGATGGGAGGCTCACCTGTCACTGGCAATCTGCTGCACCCGGTCTTCAAGTGAGGAGCTCCCCCCGGTCCATTACGCCTTCCGGATTCGGGTACCCACTCCCGGGGTTCCCTAGGACCTCCTTCCCTCGCGGAACTCAGTGTTGGGCACTGAGCTCCAGACCTCCATCTGAGTACCTCACCCCAGGCCAAAGGTTCCTGGGATGGAACACGACCTCCGGCTGTCCTCTAGGCCTAGGCCGCCTAGAGGACTGACACGAACCACCGCCCTCAGGCTGAAGGTGCCCGGGACTCGACCCCGTGACAAAGATGGCCGGCCCCTTTATACCCTCTCCCAGCAAGCACGGCGGGTTCCCCGCCCCACAATAACACTGCCGAGAGAGGACAAAAAGGAGGCCCGGCACACAGCAATGGCTCAACCCCCAGTCCATGGCGACAGCGCCACCTGCTGGGCTGCAGGGAATTACACATCACTGGTGTCTCTGCCAGTTAAATTTACACCCGGTAAAGTACATACCCGCTACACTCTCCCCCTGGTGATTTGACACTGGTCCCCAGTGTCTGGAACAAATCATACCCTCAAGGGCTGGCATGATCCAATCCAGAGACCGACTAACAATGGTACAAAAATATAAAACTTTTGATCAACTAAAGCAATTGTGTCTGAGCCCTATATAAAAGGGGAAGGGAAACAACAACAGTTAACCATAACTTTGAATCACATATTCACATTATACTTTTCCCACCCATCCTGACTAAGATCCACCCCATTCTCAGCGATCTTGATGGGATGCTCTCCTGCAGAGGGAAAAAAAACGAAATCAACACACATAAACCCTGACACATGTATTCGTGTGAGAGAAAAGAAACTTCTCCGTAAAGAAATCCCTTTCCTCCAAGGAGTGAGTGTGTGTAAAGTGTTTAACGTTGCGCAACACTGCCACCTGGTGACAGCATCGCGGTAACTGCACTCGTGGAACTTTTCCTCTTCTCTTTGGCCCTATCTACCCCAGAGTCCATGATCTCTTGCTGGAAAAGTGAAGAACAAACCAGGAACAGTTCTTCATTCCTCTGGGCAACGAAAGCAACAGGCCCCAGAAAGTTCAGCAGCATAACAAGAACGGAGTCTTTTCTCTTCTACAGGTATTAGCAAGGATGTGGCAGAACAAGCGGCTTCAAGTGCTGGTCCATAGTCTCCAGATGATATTCTACATCTTCTCCTTCCTTGCGCCGGATCAGCACCTTGTCTGCATGGATGTGCCGTCCTGAAATCCACTCTGCTTTACAGTCCTTAAAACGTTGAGAGGCTTTGGGAGAGCATGCCAGGTACCTGCGTGCGTTTGGAATCTGAAGGTGAGTCCACACAAAGTCATTGTACCAGCGCTCCCGGCACACTTCCACCTCATAGAGCAGTTCCTTGGACAAGTATGGATACTCCCATCCATACTCTGCAGCAACCTTCTGGCCAAATAGGCGTTGTAGTCTGGCCAAAGGAGGCACAGTAGCTCTGTCCCCTTCGCCAGGCAACACTATTGAGTCCGGGTGGCGAGGGACCTTGACCACATCTGGTCGGGGCATTGGTGCCCGCAGTAACAGTCTCTTTTCCCCGGTCTTCGGTACAGATGGTACCGGGGATGTAGAGGCAGGCCGGGGACAAGACCTCTCTTCAGGCGCTGGTGCCTCCACCCGGGGTGTACTTTCCCCTGTAGACATGGGTGGATCCCTGGTTCTCCGGGGTGAAGCGAGAGGTACTTTGTCCCAGCCCTTTTCTGCGAACAGTTCGTCTATAGCAACGTCGTCTCCCATGTCCGAGAGCGATTCCAGGTCAGAGGTGTCACACTCCTCCGCGGGTAGGTACCCTGTAGTGGAGACTGAGCTTTCACCTCTTCCCACACACCAAATCTCTCCGCCAGGCTTATCTTGGCCTTTACTTGAATCGGGGCATCCGGAACTCTTGTCGACAGATCCATCCCGGCCGGGCGTAAGCGGGCGCAACGGTCCACCACAACCGCTACCATACCGGGGCTACCATACCGGTCTTTCTCTTCGGTGGTGGACACTGCGAGACAGTGGTGACCGAGTCAGCATCCTCGGATTTCTCCCGTTGAGTTTTTACGACCTCCTCCGGGGTCGCTGCAGTGTGCGCAGGGATGGCTGTCAAAGCAGTGATTCCTCCTCTCTGAGTGGTGTTGCCTGCAGCACGGCCGGAGTAAATGGTCCTCGGTTTCTCCACCGCTGGATCCACTTCAAACAGGAACTCCCCACAGGCCTCACATCTCCCGAATGGCTTCAGATGGCACACCAGTCCCGAACAGCCGGGACAAATCACACCCAGGGCCTCAACGTCCATGCACGAATACATTGCGAATCGACCCCTTGGCTTTAGCCGGATCCCCGTATCTGTTACCGGAGCAGCAGCAGTCAATGTCGTGGTGGAAGGGTGAACTGGAATCCACGATGTATGTCTGAACATGGTGACCTGTTGCTGATCCATCGCACACTGCAAAGTTTTTGCACCAACGTCCCACGTGTAGTCCTTCACATGTATTGGACTCCTCCCCTTTGCTCCAGTTCGAGGGGTTTTCTTCTTTTGTGTTTCTGAGTCACGCCCACGAACTAAGCGATGGGGGTGTGCCTGGTGGCGTAGTGCAAATAGAAGCCCCCACGTGTAGTCCCTCACACGGCTGAGCTTCCCCCTCTCCTCGCTCTTCTGCGCGGGCCTTTCCCTTCAATGGGTCATGTCCACGACTTCGAGCACAGGGATGCACTTCGGCCAATGAAGGCCTGCCTACTTGCGTAACTCCTCCAGCAGACACGTTCAATTTCGTGGTGCACAAACACCATCCCGGACGAGCCCCCACGTGTAGCGCCCTCCTCACTCCCCTCTCTGCATCAGCTCATTTCTCTTCATGTCTAGGGGTACCTTAGAGGGGAGGAAGCGGGGACACCACGCCTGGCCTTCACCACAGGTGTCAGTGCGGTATAAGCAAAGTTCTTTCTCTACCTTCGGGTCAGTGTTGTGCACCTAAAACCTCCACATGAGATTACCTTGAACAATGTCCACCAGAAAAGAGCCCCACACCATTAAAGTCCAACACTCCTTTATTCTTCTCGAGTGAACAGCATAATCAGTTAGACTCCCTTGGCTTTACAGAACAGAAAAGGAGGTGTGGATGTGAGTAGGCCCAGACACAATGAACTCTCCACTTTCCTTCCTGAAAGTGGGTTGCGGTCTCCGAGCGAGGGGGAATTTCCTTCCAGGCGGTCTCCGATGGGAGGCTCACCTGTCACTGGCAATCTGCTGCACCCGGTCTTCAAGTGAGGAGCTCCTCCCGGTCCATTACGCCTTCCGGATTCGGGTACCCACTCCCGGGGTTCCCTAGGACCTCCTTCCCTCGCAGAACTCAGTGTTGGGCACTGAGCTCCAGACCTCCATCTGAGTACCTCACCCCAGGCCAAAGGTTCCTGGGATGGAACACGACCTCCGGCTGTCCTCTAGGCCTAGGCCGCCTAGAGGACTGACACGAACCACCGCCCTCAGGCTGAAGGTGCCCGTGACTCGACCCCGTGACAAAGATGGCCGGCCCCTTTATACCCTCTCCCAGCAAGCACGGCGGGTTCCCCGCCCCACAATAACACTGCCGAGAGAGGACAAAAAGGAGACCCGACACACAGCAATGGCTCAACCCCCAGTCCATGGCGACAGCGCCACCTGCTGGGCTGCAGGGAATTACACATCACTGGTGTCTCTGCCAGTTAAATTTACACCCGGGAAAGTACATACCCGCTACACTCTCCCCCTGGTGATTTGACACTGGTCCCCAGTGTCTGGAACAAATCATACCCTCAAGGGCTGGCATGATCCAATCCAGAGACCGACTAACAATGGTACAAAAATATAAAACTTTTGATCAACTAAAGCAATTGTGTCTGAGCCCTATATAAAGGGGAAGGGAAACAACAACAGTTAACCATAACTTTGAATCACATATTCACATTATACTTTTCCCACCCATCCTGACTAAGATCCACCCCATTCTCAGCGATCTTGATGGAATGCTCTCCTGCAGAGGGAAAAAAACGAAATCAACACACATAAACCCTGACACAGGTATTCGTGTGAGAGAAAAGAAACTTCTCCGTAAAGAAATCCCTTTCCTCCAAGGAGTGAGTGTGTGTAAAGTGTTTAACGTTGCGCAACACTGCCACCTGGTGACAGCATCGCGGTAACTGCACTCGTGGAACTTTTCCTCTTCTCTTTGGCCCTATCTACCCCAGAGTCCATGATCTCTTGCTGGAAAAGTGAAGAACAAACCAGGAACAGTTCTTCATTCCTCTGGGCAACGAAAGCAACAGGCCCCAGAAAGTTCAGCAGCATAACAAGAACGGAGTCTTTTCTCTTCTACAGGTATTAGCAAGGATGTGGCAGAACAAGCGGCTTCAAGTGCTGGTCCATAGTCTCCAGATGATATTCTACATCTTCTTCTTCCTTGCGCCGGATCAGCACCTTGTCTGCATGGATGTGCCGTCCTGAAATCCACTCTGCCTTACAGTCCTTAAAACGTTGAGAGGCTTTGGGAGAGCATGCCAGGTACCTGCGTGCGTTTGGAATCTGAAGGTGAGTCCACACAAAGTCATTGTACCAGCGCTCCCGGCACACTTCCACCTCATAGAGCAGTTCCTTGGACAAGTATGGATACTCCCATCCGTACTCTGCAGCAACCTTCTGGCCAAATAGGCGTTGTAGTCTGGCCAAAGGAGGCATAGTAGCTCTGTCCCCTTCGCCAGGCAACACTATTGAGTCCGGGTGGCGAGGGACCTTGACCACATCTGGTCGGGGCATTGGTGCCCGCAGTAACAGTCTCTTTTCCCCGGTCTTCGGTACAGATGGTACCGGGGATGTAGAGGCAGGCCGGGGACAAGACCTCTCTTCAGGCGCTGGTGCCTCCATCCAGGGTGTACTTTCCCCTGTAGACATGGGTGGATCCCTGGTTCTCCGGGGTGAAGCGAGAGGTACTTTGTCCCAGCCCTTTTCTGCGAACAGTTCTTCTATAGCAACGTCGTCTCCCATGTCCGAGAGCGACTCCAGGTCAGAGGTGTCACACTCCTCCGCGGGTAGGTACCCTGTAGTGGAGACTGAGCTTTCACCTCTTCCCACACACCAAATCTCTCCGCCAGGCTTACCTTGGCCTTTACTTGAATCGGGGCATCCGGAACTCTTGTCGACAGATCCATCCCGGCCGGGCGTAAGCGGGCGCGACGGTCCACCACAACCGCTGGTCGGGGCTACCATACCGGTCTTTCTCTTCGGTGGTGGACACTGCGAGACAGTGGTGACCGAGTCAGCATCCTCGGATTTCTCCCGTTGAGTTTTTACGACCTCCTCCGCGGTCGCTGCAGTGTGCGCAGGGATGGCTGTCAAAGCAGTGATTCCTCCTCTCTGAGTGGTGTTGCCTGCAGCACGGCCGGGGTAAATGGTCCTCGGTTTCTCCACCGCTGGATCCACTTCAAACAGGAACTCCCCACAGGCCTCACATCTCCCGAATGGCTTCAGATGGCACACCAGTCCCGAACAGCCGGGACAAATCACACCCAGGGCCTCAACGTCCATGCACGAATACATTGCAAATCGACCCCTTGGCTTTAGCCGGATCCCTGTATCTGTTACCGGAGCAGCAGCAGTCAATGTCGTGGTGGAAGGGTGAACTGGAATCCACGATGTATGTCTGAACATGGTGACCTGTTGCTGATCCATCGCACACTGCAAAGTTTTTGCACCAACGTCCCACGTGTAGTCCTTCACATGTATTGGACTCCTCCCCTTTGCTCCAGTTCGAGGGGTTTTCTTCTTTTGTGTTTCTGAGTCACGCCCACGAACTAAGCGATGGGGGTGTGCCTGGTGGCGTAGTGCAAATAGAAGCCCCCACGTGTAGTCCCTCACACGGCTGAGCTTCCCCCTCTCCTCGCTCTTCTGCGCGGGCCTTTCCCTTCAATTGGTCATGTCCACGACTTCGAGCACAGGGATGCACTTCGGCCAATGAAGGCCTGCCTACTTGCGTAACTCCTCCAGCAGACACGTTCAATTTCGTGGTGCACAAACACCATCCCGGACGAGCCCCCACGTGTAGCGCCCTCCTCACTCCCCTCTCTGCATCAGCTCGTTTCTCTTCATGTCTAGGGGTACCTTAGAGGGGAGGAAGCGGGGACACCACGCCTGGCCTTCACCACAGGTGTCAGTGCGGTATAAGCAAAGTTCTTTCTCTACCTTCGGGTCAGTGTTGTGCACCTAAAACCTCCACATGAGATTACCTTGAACAATGTCCACCAGAAAAGAGCCCCACACCATTAAAGTCCAACACTCCTTTATTCTTCTCGAGTGAACAGCATAATCAGTTAGACTCCCTTGGCTTTACAGAACAGAAAAGGAGGTGTGGATGCGAGTAGGCCCAGACACAATGAACTCTCCACTTTCCTTCCTGAAAGTGGGTTGCGGTCTCCGAGCGAGGGGGAATTTCCTTCCAGGCGGTCTCCGATGGGAGGCTCACCTGTCACTGGCAATCTGCTGCACCCGGTCTTCAAGTGAGGAGCTCCCCCCGGTCCATTACGCCTTCCGGATTCGGGTACCCACTCCCGGGGGTTCCCTCGGACCTCCTTCCCTCGCGGAACTCAGTGTTGGGCACTGAGCTCCAGACCTCCATCCGAGTACCTCACCCCAGGCCAAAGGTGCCTGGGATGGAACACGACCTCCGGCTGTCCTCTAGGCCTAGGTCGCCTAGAGGACCGACACGAACCACCGCCCGTAGGCTGAAGGTGCCTGGGACTCCACCCCGTGACAAAGATGGCCGGCCCCTTTATACCCTCTCCCAGCAAGCATGGTGGGTTCCCCGCCCCACTATAACACTGCCGAGAGAGGACAAAAATTAGGCCCGGCACACAGCAATGGCTCAACCCCCAGTCCATGGCGACAGCGCCACCTGCTGGGCTGCAGGGAATTACACATCACTGGTGTCTCTGCCAGTTAAATTTACACCCGGGAAAGTACATACCCGCTACATATATATTTAGCATGGTCCCATTTCTTTTTTTTTTTTTTTTTGGGTCCATATATATAATTTTAGTCTACAATTTGTGAGACTCAGTTGATAGCCTCTTTTGATTTATCTCTACACACAGATGTTACATCCGGGTGTAGGCATTGGATCCTCGTTGGAATATTTGTGATGTGGTGGATGTTCAGTCTGACTACCCACTGATATCATCTGGTTTTGGCAGTTGCATGTGATGGGTGGATTTCTTCTTTCATGCAAGACGTCAGCTTTTCTTTTTCTTTATCCTTTTCCTCATCTCTTTTTCTCTCTTTTTTTTCTTGCTTTCTTATTATTATTCTTCATTCATTTTCACTCTTCCCCGCTTCCCTCTTTACTATCTATCCATTTTCTTTTGTTTTCCTTCCCCCCCCCCCCCCTACATGATTTTATTTGCTCTTCTGGTCTCTATTACAATGTACAAAATACATTTTATTGAATTTTGTTGTACTAATTTGACATACCGTATATACTCGAGTATAAGCCGACCCGAATATAAGCCGAGGCACCTAATTTTACCACAAAAAAATGGGAAAACGTATTGACTTGAGTATAAGCCTAGGGTGTCCATCTGCATGCCTTACTGTGCTTCACTTTGCCTTACTGTGTCCATGTGCATGCCTCACTGTGTCCATGCCTCACTGTGCCCATGCCTCACTGTGCCCATGCCTCACTGTGCCCATACCTCACTGTGCCCATACCTCACTGTGCCCATACCTCACTGTGCCCATGCCTCACTGTGTCCATGCCTCACTGTGCCTGACTGTGTCCATGCCTCACTGTGTCCATGACTAGACATACGTTTAACATAGGAGTATACAGAAGGGGTGCCCAGATTTGAAAAATTGGTCCTCCCCAGCCATAGGTCCCCCAGACATAAAACTTTGCACACTTGTAGAAGAGGAGAACTGGGGCTACATGTGCTCCAGGTTTCGGGTCCAGATGACCTACGGCCGACCGGTACCAGGTCCCCAAAGTTACCAGAGAAATTACCGTTTAACATGGGAGTCAATGGAAGGTGTGCCCGGCTTTGAAAAATCAGTGCTCCCCGGCCGTATGTCCTCCAGACAACAAACTTTGCACACTTGTAGAGAAAGAGTGGGGCTATATGTGTGCCAAGTTTGGCATGCAGGTACCGGGTCCCCAAAGTCCGGGAGATCAGGCGCAAAAAGGTGACTCGAGTATAAGCCGAGGGGGGCGTTTTCAGCACACAAAAAAAGCTGTAAAACTGGGCTTATATTCGAGTATATATGGTATATGTTCCACTAGATGGTTTGGCTCTAGATACTTGAATTAAACCACTGAAGAAGGGCTATGTGCCAGAAACATTGGGTCAAGTTGTGAGAGCTACGCTTACAGGCATCCAGACCTATCAACCCATCATACGGATTTGTAATATATGTACCATTATTTTATGAACATTTGTAAATTAATAAATTATTTTTGTATTTTCAAATCATTGGTTTGTCAGTCACTCTAAAAGTCCCATTCTCTCTAGGGGGTATTTTTATTTCTAAACACTGGACAGAGGTAGCAGAGGTCCAAAAGGCAAGCCAAGGGTCAGGTGCAGGAAGAGATTGGAGCAGGTCAGGGTCAATCCAAGTCACAACGGTAGTATCAAGGTAGGAAACACAAGCAAGGAACTAGGGAAGCTGAAAGATAAACCAGCAACTTGAACATGCATCCAGGCTGTCTTTTATAGGCAGCCAGGAAGTCATGTGGTGCGTGCAGCTGACAGCTTCCACTGTCGACTTTGCTGCCATCTAGTGTTCAAATGGAAGTATGCTGTGCTTCTTTATAAATGTTTCACTGACACTGATGAACTTCCGAGACCGGGACCTCATACTCCGAGAGGCGCGGAAGATGGATGCCATTCGCCATGAGGCCTCCGCCTCATGTTCTTCCTGGACTTCTCGGTGAACACTCAAAAGCGTTGGAAATCCTTTGATGCGGTAAAGTAGTCCCTTTGTTCCCGCAACATCAAATACAGCATGCTGTTCCCGACACGCCTGCGGGTGGTTGATGGCGAGGACGCAGCGCAATGGGTAAATACCCTCCCCCGTGGATGACCTGGAGACCCTCGATCAGGTGAGCACACTGTGAGTAACTACCTGCTTTGTGACTATTTTTTTATTATCCTTTTTGCCCTTGGGAGCCGGGGACACCTCCGCCGGAGATCTGGTGTCCCCCCTTTTCTTTTCACTTCTTTTCCTGTCCAGTATCCTGATGGCTGGTGGTGCCCATTCTCCCGGAACCTTCTGAACTTGCTTGGGGAGTGGACTAGCGGCTGGATGCAGGTGACTGCCTTAATTGAACCCTGACTTCAAGGATGATGGACCGGTACCCCCCCCTGGAAACCTGTGAGTATTCCATTTTTGTACCGTTGTCCCGAGATCGCGGTCATCCCCTGGCCCTGCTGGTTCATCCAGCCCTGTGAATACCCTGTCCGGCCAGGGATCATCCTGGACACTTGCTAGTGCCTCACTCTGTTCGTTTGCAAGGCCTGGAGCAACACGCAGGCGGTGCAAGTTTGTACCCCTGTCTCAGTCAGGAGATTCTTGAGAAAAAAGTTTTTTCTTTTTTATTTTTCCTGCTCTGTTGGCGGCATTTCTGCTACACCTCTATGCACCTAGTGCCCAGGTGCTCATTGCCTACTTGACTTATGCTCACAACCCTATGTGGTTCTTAACCATGTTTGTTGGGGGGATCCAAGTGCACCCCAGTTGGAACGGTTGCACAGGGTGGGGGGGAGTTGGAAATTATGTTTTGCTTTTTGTTGCCTCTGTTTTCTTTTTTTACGTTCTGTGCTAGCGTTTGAAGGAATATTAATTTTACATATGACGCAGGCTCTGCAGCCATCTGTTGGGGGTCCTCCCCGAGGGCTATCGTTATTGATCCAGCTGCAGGGCCGAGGCCCCTAATCATGTCCCAATGCCGTCCCTTATGGCCCCCCTGACAGTGATTTCATGGAACATCCGGGGGATGTATTCCAAAATCAAACGTGCCTGGTCTTTAAATTTCTTAAACAGTACTCACCTGATAAATGCATTCTGCAAGAAACTCATCTTGTGGGCGGTTGGGTCCTTGGCCTCAAAAAAACATGGGTTGGCCACTACTACCACGCTACCTACTCCACCCATGCTAGGGGGGTTAGTATTCTAGTCCGTAAATCCCTCCCCTTTATACTCTTGGACCTGCATCTGGATCCCAAGGGTAAATATGTGGCACTGCACGCGAATGTTGACGGCATGCTTCTGCTGCTGGTGGGACTGTATAATCCTCTCCCAGCCTCCATTGGACTCCTTAATAAGTTCACGCAGATAGTGGCGTCACACTCGGTCAATGCAGTGATCTTAGCTGGGGACTTCAATATGGTACCTTGCCCACATATGGACAAATTGACTCCAGACCCGGCTGTGGATTCTCCACTCTCCCGTTGGACACTGACTATGGGCCTCACGGATGTTTGGAGATGGAAGTACCCTCGGATGAGGAGCTATACTTGTAGTTCTGCTAAGTACATTGCTATGTCACGATTTGATCTTATCTATGTCAGCAGTCCTGTTTTATCCAAGGTGCAGGAAGTGTCTGCCCTCCCTAGGGGGATTTCGGATCATGCACCCATCCTCCTGAAGCTTCAAACCATGGTGGCTCTGGGTAGTTACTTATGGCGTCTATCTAGATACTGGGTCTCGGATGAGCGTGTCGAACCTGAGATGGAATTGGTCATTACGGAATACTAGGCTCCCAACCCTGCTGGGACGGAGACGCCTGCCCGCTGGGAATTATTCAAAAGCCATATGAAACAGCAGTATCGGTCCGTTATTGGGGCGGCACGCTCATCCTCCCAGGCTTCACTTGCCCAAGCCGAGACTACTGCCCAGAGGTTGGAGGCTAGATATTTTGAGACTGGGGAGGATAGTCAAAGAAAGGACCTGCTCGTGGCTATGAGGGAGGTTCAGAGCCTTAGGCTTTCGGCAGCGAAGAAGCAAATACTTTATCAATCTCAGAGGATATTCAAACAAGGGGAGAGGTCGGGTCGTATGCTGGCCTGGCTCTCCAGAGAGCCTGCAGATACCACCCATGTTGCTAACATTAGGGACGGATCAGGGAGGCTGCTCTCAGACCCGGTAGAAATAAATGCGTGCTTCGCGGCCTACTATGGAGAGTTGTACTCCTCCAGAGTAGATTATACCCCTGTAGAACTCCAATCCTTCCTTGACAATATTCACTACCCGACTCTATCGGCGGAGGCAAGCTTGTCATTGGAGGCCCCTATCACTCTGAAGGAGGTTCGGGTGGCTGTGACCTCTATGCAGGCTGGTAAAACCCCGGGGGAGGATGGCCTCCCTGCCGAATTCTTCAAAATGCATTGTGCCTCACTGGCTACCCGACTTAGGAGGGCCCTGGTGACGTCTCTGATTGATGGTTCTCTACCACCTTATATGATGCGTGCAGTAATCGTGGTCATTCACTGTTAAACGTGGATGCTAAAATTCTCGCTAAAGTGCTGGCTAACCGCCTTAATGCAGTGATACTTTCTTTGGTACATGGGGATCAGACAGGATTTATGCCAGGCAAGGGTACAGATATTCATTTGAGGAGGCTATTTACGGGATAGATGGGGTGGCTGGGAGAGAGGGGGGAGGAGGTGATAGCATCAATGGATGCTGAAAAAGCCTTTGACTTGGTGGAGTGGGACTATCTGTGGAATGTACTTTGGAGATTTGGCCTAGGTCCCACCTTTATATCATGGCTTCAGATGCTGTATTCTGCCCCGACTGCTCAGGTCCGGATGGGTGGCCTTCTTTCCACTCCATTCCCACTTCACTGAGGTACCCGGCAAGGCTTCCCCCTCTCCCCAGCCCTGTTTGCTCTTGCCATCGAGCCCCTGTCGATCCTCCTTCGGTCCTCCTTAGTGGTTGCTGGCATACCGGTCCACTCCATTGTCGAGATAGTGTCCTTGTATGCTGACGACACCCTCCTCTATCTTAGGGATCCCCACCAATCTTTGTCGGCAGCCCTGTAATTCATTGATTAATTTGGCAAATTCTCAGGGATCAGAATAAACTGGGACAAGTCGGTCATATTCCCCCTAAATCAAAAAGAACCCCCCTGGAGCTACCTGCCCCTCTCCAGTGGGTCGATAGCTTCAAATATTTGGGTATACAGATTCATAGGCACCTACCACGATACATGGAGGCTAATGTCCACCCGGTCCTTCAGAAACTTGTACAGAGGAGCTTGGTTTGGAAGTCTTTGTCACTCACCCCTGTGGGCTGGGTCAATCTGATAAAAATGTCCTTTCTCCCTAAGTTTTTATACGTCTTTAGGAACTCTCCGGTCAGTATCCCTAACTCCTTCTTTGTGAATTTAGAACAAACAGTCAGTTCATTTATATGGCAGGGGTCAGTACCGAGGGTAGCTAGGTCCACACTCCAGCTCTCTCTGTCAGGGGATGGTCTTGCTCTTCCCAACTTTAGGAAATATTATTGGGCCCCGATCCTAGTATCTGTGCGGTGGTGGTTCACCCAGGATCAATCTAACCCCTCGGTCAATTTAGAAGCAGCTATCTTAGGATCATATTCTGAATTAAGCAACTTAGTTTACAGAGGCCCTAGATCCAGCACACAAATTACTACCCCTATGAGGACCACGTTACGGGTGTGGCGACAGGTCTCAAGGCTTCTGGAGGAGTTGCAGACGTTCTCTCCCCACACTCCTCTGTGGGGCAATCCATTCATGCCCCAATTGAGGACTGTGCCTGACCCACAGTTGTGGGCCAGATACGGAGTGCGAACACTGAGAGACCTCATGCCTGAGGGACGCCTGCTCTCCATTGGTACGCTGAAGGGTAAATTTGGGCTACCCCCATGGATGTATTTTAGGTTCCTGCAGCTGAGGCATGCCCTTAGGGCACAGTTCCTGGGATCTTTTAGGGTTGAGCCCCACAGGGTAGAGAGGCTGCTTACATCCCGCTTCGTGGACAGGACATTATCCTCCATCTATCTCTGCCTTACCTCTGCGGGACGCTCTGGGGTTTCCAGGGCCTTCTCGGCTTGGCATCGGGACCTCCCGGCACTATCTGAAGAGGATTGGTCTGAGTTCATTCCCCTTATGATCTCTGCACGGGACAGATTCATACAGCTAAAATTTCTTCATAGGGTGTATTATACACCTCAAAGGCTAGCAGTGATGGCGGGAGGTTGGTAATTACATACTCATGGTTTGGCTGTGCCCACGGGTGCAGGAGTTCTGGAAGGCTGTGGCTTCTGACATAGGTTCAATTAGTGGGATATCTGTTGGGCTTGATCCCCTGGTTCTATTGTTAGGTATCACAGATAATCTGCCCACGACTACACACATGCCAGGAAGGCTATACTACTCCAGTGGAAAGCCACGGAGCCTCCTCGTGTTACTGTCTTCAAAAACCTGGTGAACGCAGCTCTGCCTTTGTATAAGTTAACGTACATGGGACGCAACTGCCCTAAAATATTTCATAAAATTTGGTCAGCGTGGGTGGTGGCTAGGCATCTCACGCTGTAATTCCTGGTGGTGGACCTCATCCCGGCCCTCCCCTTCTGGCCCAGCCTGATGACTCTCCTGATTTCCCTCTCTGGTAGAGGAAGACAGAGGTGTGCCCCCCTTCCCTTGTCCTCTGTCACGTTGATAGCAAGAGACAATTTTGACGGTTACACCTTGACGGTTTTTACTGGACTGCTCGCTCCTTAGTTTTGTTCTATGATTTTCCCTGTCGTCATATCGCTTAATGTCTTTCATTGTAACACTTGATATGCTTAACATGTAACTGATTGAATATCTCAATAAACATTCCTTCTGTTAAAAAAAAGAAATATACTACAGTAAACGTGCACTAACGCACTGAAATATACTGCAGTAAACGTGCACCAAGGCACTAAAATATACTGCAGTAAACGTGCACTAACACACTGAAATATACTGCGTTAAACACAGATGCTGCTGGCCCCCTCACAGTGCCATGGGAATGTCTCTCTCTCCTTGTTGGCCTCCCAGACATGATGGGGGGGGGCTTAATAACAAAGTGTAATAAAGATGGGGAAATGTGTATGTGGATGCAATTTAATCAATAGAAAGTGCTGTTTGGTGCACATTAACTTGAGATCTCACTACATAGACATACTCCACTGACACTACAATATACTGCAGTAAAACTGCACTAAAACACTTCAATATACTATGGTAAACGTGCACTAACGCACTGAAATATACTGCATTAAACGTGCACTAACGCAATGCAATATACTGCAGTAAACGTGCACTAACACACTGAAATATACTGTACTGAAATATACTGCATTAAATGTGCACCAACGCACTGCAATATACTGCGTTAATAGTGCACCAGCACACTGCAATATACTGCGGTAAATGTGCACCAATGCACTAAACTATACTGGATTAAATGTGCACCAACTCACTGCAATATACTGCGGTAAACGTGCACCAACGCCCTGCAATATACCGCGGTAAACGTGCACCAATGCACTGCAATATACTGCGTTAAATGTGCACCAACGTACTGAAATATACTACGTTAAACATGCACTGCAATATACTTAGTCCTGCGGGAACGCGTGGGAACGGCGTCCCTGCACTTTTTTCACAGCAGGAACGCCTTTCCCTTTGCAGGACTAGAGCAGCCGAGCCGCCCGAGCCGATCCTTCACTAAGTGGCGATGCCCAGCATCGCCGCATAGTGAAGGACTCGACTCAAGTCACTGTCAGGGGCAGGTGAACTGAGCCGAGCAGACTCGGAGCTCCTCCTCCAGGCTCCGACTTCGCCTGCCACCTGTCCTTAAGTACGTGGCCGGTTGCGTGTGACATCACACGGAGGCAGAGTCACACAGCAACGCTAGGATGAGCCAGCGTCTCCTCTCCTCACACAGCCAGGCCAGCACCCTGAGACCAGCCGGGTCAGTACCGAGTACCCTGAGGCCAGCCAGCACCCTGAGACCAGCCAGCCAGCACCCTGAGACCAGCCAGGCCAGCACTGAGACCAGCCAGGCCAGCACCAAGACCAGCCAGGTCAGCACCCTGAGACCAGCCTGCCAGCACCCTGAGACTAGCCAGGCCAGTACCCTGAGACTAGCCAGGCCAGTACCCTGAGACCAGCCAGGCCAGCACCCTGAGACCAGCCAGATCAGCAACCTGAGGCCAGCCAGGCCAGCACCCTGAGGCCAGCCAGCCAGCACCCTGAGGCCAGCACCCTGAGACCAGCACAGCCAGCACCCTGAGACCAGCACGGCCAGCACCCTGAGGCCAGCACGGCCAGCACCCTGAGGCCAGCACGGCCAGCACCCTGAGGCCAGCACGGCCAGCACCCTGAGGCCAGCCAGGCCAGAACCCTGAGACCAGCCAGCACCCTGAGACCAGCCAGCACCCTGAGACCAGCACAGCACAGCACTGGTCATTGAGTCAAGGATGAGCCAAGTCTTCAACTCAAGTTGAGCAAGTCTTCAGAGCTGTAAGTACTGTAAGTAAATATATAAGGGGAGCTATTACTTGTTTGATGGGGGTAATATGTAAAATAAGCGATATCTGTGTGCTGCTTGTTTTTTTAATTTTTAGAATAATGATACATTTTATTTCATACATTTGTGCTTATTTGTGCCTTACATAATAATGCATAATAATTTGGAACAGGGTGTATTTGTGTTAGAAATTCCCTGCGAGGGAAAGATCATCACCCATTGTGGTGATTATTCTGTTAGTTTGACAAGTTAACTTATTTTGTTTTTGAAAACTGGCACTTTACAATAAATGTTGCACTGTATTTTCTGTGAAATATATATGCATATGAGCGTATAATTAATTTTTTTTGGTGGGGGAGTGGATCTTGGGTGGGAGTTCCCACACTTTTTCCCCCAGGACTTGACCACTGAATATACTGCGTTAAATGTGCAACACACTGCAATAAACTGCATGTATCCTGCCCTGACAAAATGAAATGACACTACACTCACATGGCACTATCACTAGTTTCACACAAAACTGATACTTTACACTCACAATAGAATCACAAGAGCCCACTAACACTTTAGTAGCACTGAGCAGCGCCCTATTCTATCTCCACGCCAATATCACACTGCAAATAGCTGATATGGGAAGAATATTTTATAGCCTGGGGTGAGACTAATGAGCAATGAGCCATGATTGGATAGAGTCATAATGACAGTGTTCAATCATGGCTCTGACAGTTCTATATGCCCTGATCGGGCAAAGCTTTCATTGCTTCAGCCAATCAGGGCTTCGAATCCACTGTGCGCAGTGCATCGTGGTTGTTCAGTGGGACGAACGCCCCAACAATTCTGATGTTCGTCGAACAGCCAATGTTCAGCCCGACCTCATGCTCGGGCCAAATCGTTCACCCAACACTAATCATAAATGACAATCAGCATGGATGCAAGACTTTACTTTTCAGTCCAACCTATTATTGTTCTGTGAGGAATTTAGTGAGAAATTGGATGGCAGAAGAAAGGCAGCTTAATTTTACATTTATAATAGCACTAGCATTAATGCACCGACACCATCATGCAACTGTGCTTGCATGGTGACATGCACAACTTTACCACACACCGCATGCACACAACAGCACTCAACAGCACATATGTACAATAGCGCTCCACACAAAAAGTATGTCTATGTCATCATCACCATCATTGAAATTAACTCATCCACCTCTTGTTAATCTACAAAAGTACTAAATTCTTCCTAAAGACCTTATTAGAGGAGCTTGAATAACAAATAGCCATTATATTTCCTATTAAAAATATTCCAACTTTTTGTACATAATGTTTCCTTCTTGGTCGCTCTCACATTCTTGAAGTTATCTATCCTATATTTACAAAATATTTCCATAATTATAATTTTACAGAATGTAATCATTCAGACCATAGGGGGCTCTTGATCCATGATGAAATATCCATTTGGCCTCTGCTTTTAGCAACATTTAAATATCCCTTTCTTGTACCCAATTTAAAATCTTGTATCACTTAAAACATTAGGCAATTCAGTTTTCCACCATATTTCTCCTACTGGTTTGTTACTTTTTAATAGCATATCATTGATATGTTCAAGGACTCATCTTTTCAATTGCTTAATTGTTTTGCCAACAGAAGGGATCAAGGACAACTTGCTCCATAAATCATTCTGCTAAAACTAGAATAGAATGACAATTTTTATTTTATCTCTTTTTTTTAAATCATATTTTATTGAAGGTATTTTCTGATATAAACATCGTCATAGAGTACAAAAAAATAAAAAAAAAGTAGTGTGTGTTGTAATCACAAAGCAAGAATATGAATGTAGACAGTTTGTAAACATAGGTCATAGGTGACATTTGATGAGAATCGACATGTTCCCTGAGAAAAGATAGGTGTTGGAGACCAGGCAAGCTAGTTTTGTTGGTTTCAAGAGGGAAAGAGAAGAGGGGGAGGGAAAGGGAAGGAGAGAGAAACAGAGAATAAGAACAACTATAATAAAACAATGTAACAGGACATGCAAATATATATCCATATCTGGGAGGAAAAAAGGACAACCAGAGCAACTAGGGCGTAGGTTGAGTGAGGAGGTGAATTGGATCGATACGTGGGAAGGCAGAAGGTTCCATTTATTCTCAAATGTATGAGATAGTCCTAGCACGTTTTTCCCATTTGGACAGGATGCAAGGAGATGATAGATGAGAACTTAATTCAGCAACAAGTTTTTCATTTACGTAGACATACTGGATAGCAGTTTTAACATCAGTGATGGTCGGAGGTTCGATTTTTTTTAAGGATAAGCATTTTCCCAAATGGCTATGCAACAAAATGTCTTTCAAGTTAATTGATCTCCAGTATAATAATGTAACTTTTGATAAGATCTCTTTCAGATCATTATCATCCAATAAGACTGGACACTCACAAACAGCACAAGAGACTGATAACAACTGTTTGATGTGTTTTATGCACTATCCTGAGGAAGCGGCCAGTGTAGTGCTACAAAACCTATTGACGGTGTTTAATATTATTCTGTGAACAATAAATATCTAAATAATTAAGAATCCATTTCTCAGCTTCTCCTTCACATTCGGGTACCTCTGCTGACACCACTTTCCCATCTTTTGGGGCCCATACTGTAAACCTCTTACTGTGAAGCCATAGGAATCCTGAGACCAGAGCGTAGAATCATCCGGAACATCCTACCAAACATTGAGAGCAATCTTACTCTGCGCAGGGACAGTCATATTCCCTGCAGCTTTTACTTCAGGTTGTCTGATCCCCCATTAGGGAGCTCAGCCCCCTCACAGATGTGAGTACACCGTTGCAATTTACCTTATCATATATCTCAACCAATTATCTGTCAAACTACTACACCATAAGGAACTCTCCTGCTGCCCCGGTCTTTTATCCTCATCTTTGGAGGTACCCCAGTTATGCAAAAATAATTGTGTTCTAGTAGAAGCCAAACTAGCTGTAATGTAATACAGTAAGACTAGTGTGTCCTTGGAAATCCCTCTCTCATACTTTTAAAAGATATTTACAGGCATGTATTCCCAAATTATGTTTTATATTGCCATTTGGTTCCCCCACATCCAGGCTAGCCAGTAATGCATCTTTCAAGGCCATAAGATCAGTTAACGTTTTGACAACGTCTCATTTATCCTCAATATCAGAGGGCAATATATAAACTTAAGGTCCTAATACCCCATCAATATATTTATTGGCCTATAATACAAATTGACTGAGGCTGATTAGTGCCATTAGGGGGCAATTTATCCAACTGTAAAGTATCCTCAAGTATGTCTGTGGTATGCAAGCCTATCCACATCTAATGCCGCGTACACACGATCGTGATTCACGGCGGTGAAAACACCGCCGTGAATCACGGCATGAAAAAAAATGAAAAACGAGGGAACGGCATTTTCCCCCACACACGACCGTTTTTCCTGTCATTTTTTTCTTTGTCGAGAAAAACGACCGTCTGTGGGCTCCGCGGCAGTGTCTCCCTATGGGAAAACTGCCGCGGAAAAAAATGATGGAAAAAACGATGAGAAAATTTAGAACATGTTCTAATTTTTCTCGTCGTTTTTTCTGCCGTTTTTCTCAACGAGAAAAACGACATAAAGCCCACAGACGATCGTTTTTCACGGCGAAAAAAAAAAATGCAGTTTTTCTCGTCGAGAAAAGCGGTCGTGTGTACGCGGCATTAGAATAATATTTCCTTTTGTGTGTAGTTACACATGCCTGTGAAAGGACCCTATATTTCATGATATTAGGAATTGTTGTGGAGATTTTTATGAAGCTGTATTTAATATGTATTGTCATAATGTCACCCAGTGTTAGTACTTCCGCAACCCGCTCTAAAGAGCTGGCTGGGGCAGTCTGAGGCTGGTTGAATCCCGTCTGGTAGGGGAAAACGTCTTGAGGTTGGAGTGTGATGTTTGCAGGGTGCGGATATGTCCGCCGACGGGGGCCCTCTGTGCATTAGCACGGACGATCATTGAGGAGGGGATATGCTCGCTCTGCAACGACATCATTGGTTATAGGCAGATGCGTGCTCTTGTCTCTGCTGTGTCTGATCAACATTGATTGGGATTCGTAGCGCGCGTCTGCAGATAGCCTCCCTCCCCCATTCAATAATAGTATAATCTGAATATGCGTTATTCTATGGAATAGCGCAGAATAAGGATTCTTATCAATGGTAATATGAGAGCTTGTGAGCGTTGTCAGAGCCGGGGAGAGCGTCCATGTTTTAAAGAAATATGGCTTTGTTTGCTGGGAGCATGCGCGCTCTCCCTGCCTGGACACACCCATAGGTCTTTAGCCATCATGCGTTATTGTATTCATTGTATGTATTGTATTGTATCCTTTAAGCTATATTTCTTGTGTGGAATTCATGTACTGGATTATATGGGACATCTTGTTAGAGGGATGTCCTTATATGGACTTTTGCTGTGTAAAGAGGACATCATGTGATGACCACTCCCATGGAGGTCGCATGCTGTGATGACCACTCCCATGGGGGAGGTGATTATCTGCTGGGGAGATCTTTTGATAATAAAAAGGAGCCGTGAGGCTCGAGCCGGCAGTCATGCTGGTATGCTGAGATGAGAACAGAGCTGTCTGGTGATGCTACTTTCCTTGAATGAATGATGGGACGTATGAATGGTGAGTGAATTTTAGCCTAAAGATAGCATTGTTGCAAAAAGATGTGTAGCGCCCACCTCACTCCCCTCTCTTGCTCTCTCTCGTCTGTCTCTTGTCTAGGGGTATCTCAGAGGGGAGGGAGCAGGGACACCACGCCAGGCCTCCACCACATGTATCAGTGCGGTATAGGCAACGTTCTTAATTTACCTTCTGGTCAGTGTTGTGCACCTGGATCCTCCCTCCGAGAGTCACCTTGAGCCATGTCCGTCAGAAATGAGCCCCACACCATTAAAGTCCAACACTCCTTTATTCTCATGCGAATGAACACAAACAGTTGAACTCCCTTGAAGAACAGCACAGGAAAGGAGGTGTGGGTGCGAATAGGCCCAGACACAATCGTTCTCCACTTTCTCCCCTGAAAGTGGGTTGCGGTCTCCGCACGAGGGGGATTTCCTTCCAGGCGGTCTCCGACGAGAGACTCACCCGTCACCGGCAATATGCTGCACCGGGTCTTCAAGTGAGGAGCTCCCCCCCGGTCCATTGCACCTTCCGGATTCAGGTACCCAATCCCTGGGTTCCCTAGGATCTCCTTCCCTCGCGGAACTCAGTGTTGGGCACTGAGCTCCGGACCTCCATTCAAGTACCTCACCCCAGGCTAAAGGTGCCTGAGATGGAACACGATCTCCGGTGGTCCTCCAGGCCTAGGCCACCCAGAGGACCGGCATGACCCACCGTCCACAGACTAAAGGTGTCTGGGACTACGACCCCGTGACCAAGATGGTCGGCCCCCTTTATACCCTCTCCCAGCAAGCACGACGGGTTCCCCGCCCCACCATAACGCTGCCGAGGGAGGACAAAAAGGGGTACGGCACACATCAATGGTTCAACCCCCAGCCCGTGGCGACAGTGCCACCTTCAGGGCCGCAGGGAATCACACATCACTGGTGTCACCGCCAGATTTAAATTTACACCCGGGAAAGTGCATACCTGCTACAGATGGAATCTAAAGTGTGTGCTTATTTAGCACAGGAAATATAGGCTGTATGCTCTGCATGGTACCTATATTTCCACGACAGTTAAATGGCAGGCCAGGACCTTTGGGAATAGATGGAGCCCCTTTGGACATCGGATCGAAATGGGGGGAGAGTGGATCTACGTTCCGATGCGTGGGGGGGGGGTTCTGCTCTGTAAAAGAACAAATTTTTCGTCTTTTTGAAATAATGCTTTAAGTTTGCAGTATGTGTGTGTGTGTGTACGTATGTCTGTGAATCCGATCGTATGTGTATGTCTGTGAATTTGATCGTGCGTGTGTGTGATTTTGTTGGGAGAGAGATCGTATGTCTGTGAATCCGATCGTATGTGCCTGGATGTTTATGTGGGGAAGCTGCTTGCTGTAAGAGTGTAACTAAATGAGAAATATAGACTGTATGTGATTAGATTGTTTGGCTGCATTGTTATTGATGGCCGCTGCATTGAGCCATAAGCCATGTGCTTTAGCGGGGGAGGGGGCAAGCAGCATGGCCATCAGTGACCAGCATGTTTGATAGTTCTGTGTATCTGATTTTCCAATTTTCAGAACAAAGTTGTGTGCAGTGTTTGTGCCTGTGTGAATGCTGATGGAAACTGTATATTGTATATGAAATGAAGGTATAGATGTGGGATTATTCAGCCTGCAATGTGTCTGTTTGGCTGAGCTGTTTGTATTTCTCAAAGGCTTGTCAGAGCAGCCATGTGCTTGAATGGGGGAAGGGCTTGCCCACTGTTTTGCAATGGAGAATGTTTTGTGTTGCAGGGGCTATGCCCTGAGGGAAGGAAACTCTGAGAAAGCATGCAGGCAACATTGTACTGTATGTGTGTGGTGAATATCTCAGAGTATATGAACTTAGAGAAAAGTGTTGAATAATATTGTCATGTAACTAACATTTTTAAATGTGCTGTTTAGTTGGCCAAAGGGTCTGAGTTGAAGTAGCCTAAAGTGTGTGTCTATGGTTGAGTGTGAACCTCAGTTGTGTAGTCTGTCTTTGTGGAGAAAAATATTTTTGGTTTTCTTTTGAAGACATGCTGGTTTTGGCGGGAAAAAGTACATGCGTTAATGGCGCCATTCTTTTGGGCGCTATACCATGTGGCATTCGTCGGCTATTTCGCTGGTGGAATTTCTCAGCCTTTGGGGCAGATTTTGATGTTTGGTGCAAATTTAGTGCGGTCTTTTCTGCGTTGGAATCTGGAGGCCATTTTTGTTTTCCTTTGTGTGGGGGAACCCATGTGGTGTTCATTGTGACGTCCCATGATGGTTTTGGCTGGAAAAATTGCATGCGTTAATGGCGCCATTGTTGTTGTTGTCCATGAGGTGTGCGGTGGTCATCCGCCATTTTGTTGTCCTGGCTTGTCGGCCATCTTGAGAGACGTTTACAGTTTGAGATAGGAAGTTCCAGTTTAGCAAACACGGCCCCTGGATATGCTGTATTGGCATTTGTTGATTGGCGCAGTTTTGTCCTGTTTTATGCGTTTGCAGTTTGACCTGTGCACTGCTGGGGAGAGTAGTGAGACACCAGGGTGACATACTGAGAGGCTGTTTTTGTTTAATGTTAAATTTGCTGGTTTAAACTGTTTTAAATTGTTTTTCTAAGCATCGCCTTTTGAGGTGAGTAGAGTGGTATCTTAAAATAGCGCGGTCTTACCCCGAGGGGTCCCGACGCGCTTGCGGACACATGCACATGCTGGCGCCCATTTATGGATGGGATCTGGTTGATCTACCAGCATGGCTTTGGAGTGTGGGAGGAAGCCAACGCAGACACAGGGAGAACATGCAAACTCCATGCGGATGGTGTTAGGATGGGGATTTTTCTGTTTTCATTTAAGTGAATGAAACCGCTTTCACTTAAATGAAAACAGAAAAATCCCCATCCTAACACCATCCGCATGGAGTTTGCATGTTCTCCCTGTGTCTGCGTTGGCTTCCTCCCACACTCCAAAGCCATGCTGGTAGATCAACCAGATCCCATCCATAAATGGGCGCCAGCATGTGCATGTGTCCGCAAGCGCGTCGGGACCCCTCGGGGTAAGACCGCGCTATTTCAGGGTTAGCTGACTTTGCAGTATATGAGCGGCGGTTTTTGTATTGGATTTTGTTTTTAAGTAAAAACTCCACTTTACACTGAATTTTGATAGATTGTAAGACTAACAGAGTTTTTGTACAATGGTGTGTGTTTTTATGTTTAAATATTTGGGGGTTTCCCAGAAGGCAATTTATTGTTTTTGAAACTTGTACTGTATAGCCATCTTTTGGCAGGAGTTTGTATTTGAGTCTCAACTTATGGTTTGACTTCCAGGGGATGTGTGGGTCAGGGCCCTCCCATTTGCAAAGGGGGGTTTATTCCATCATTTTCTTGACAAGGTTTTAAATTGTTGAAATATATATGATGTTTAGCCATGGATTTTTTGGGAGTCTTGATAGACAAGGCGATTGGGGCTAGGCTCCCCCTCCCCCTCCCTCTTCCTGAACAATTGATATGTAAATAAACCAGTTTGGTTTTTTTGAGCGCTGAGCATGTAACATGAGGTTTTTTTTCCAGCATTTTATATATCAGCAGAAAGTTGGTGGGAGGAGCTTGGGGTTGTCTGAAAGGTTGGCCAATGAGATTTGTGTTTGTAAGGAAAATGGAAAGCACTTTTGCGTTTAAAAGTGTTTTATATTTTGTTCCAGTTTTGTGAAGTTTTGTACTGTAATACACTTTTGGGTAGAGAGCAAACAGGGGGGCATCACCATTGTTTTATCAGCTAGATACAGAGAGAAGCCACATTGTTCTGCAGGTGGTAAACTGGCGTAATTATTCTGTGTGGTTTCGTCTGGTGACACAGTGTATGGGTGTGTGTATGCATACACTGTGAGGGGTAGAGGCCTAATTCGGGGGTTGATCTGTGGTTGTTACTGTAGTTCCAAAAGTGTTGGGACAACAAGCCATAGAGTTGACGCCTTGGTTAGGGTTTCTAGATGGAGGACTTGACCAGATAGTGGTTGTAGTTCTTCAATCCACCGTATAAAAAGACACCAGGTGGTGCTCTCCGAAATGGGTGCAACGGTTTAACCTGGACACAGGTTTAAGACGATAAGCCGATTCGAATCGCCATGGACACAAGGAGGTCTGTGCAAGGGAAGGAATGGAGGCTTTCCACAGTTAGACGGTCACACGGTGCACGAAGCCTAGTTTTGGGGCAAAGGCCTTTGAACCCCAAAAAGATTAACATAAGTGGTCCAAGGATACTATTTTGGGTATCCCTCTGGAATGGATGTAGTTCAGCTGTGGCTTCAGAAATCTGTAATGATGAGTGTGTTGATGAAGGTTAAATTCTCATGCCCGTTTGTTTGAACATTGTATGGCTGGTCCATGCAAGGTTCTCGAGCTGCTCTCATGTTCCCATTGTATTTTTTTCTATTGCTGAAAGAGTAAAGGTAGAATTCTGGCTGTTTTTGTTTTTTTCATTTGTGGTTTTGGAAACTGTGAAGTATCTTCCCCACGTTTGTATCTGAATGTTTGTATGTAGTAACGTGAATATGTTCGAACTTACCGCGGCGATCCTTCGATGCGTCGCGGCTGTTGTATTTTTGTAGGAACAAGAAAAGTAAGGGTTACGGAGGGTTTTGTTTGAATTGGTTTTGAAAGAATGTCATTGACAATTTACCAATATACAGGAATGGCATTATTGTTTACCATTAAATATGAAGGATAGAGTAATGATTTTGCTTATAAGTATTTTTCAGGTCCAAGGAGTTTCTGAAAGTAAATGTACATAGAGAGCAGGTGTATGTAGACAGCTGTACATATGGATAAATACGAGTCTAAGGAGGTAAAAGTATCATAGGCTATTTCATAGTTTCTTTTTCCTGCATCACTCTAAATCCTGCAGTTCTTCCTTCAGTTTATAATGAGGAAGAAAAGCGGGGGAATGATAAATGTAAGAATGACTGTTTTTTTCAAACAAATAATGTTAGCCTCTGTAATTCTAACCAAGTTTGTGCCAAGACTGTCTTTCTTTGATAGAATTTGAATTGGCAAGCAGCAGTCTGGTGAAGTAGGTTCCCATCCCAGATGCTAAGAACCTTTTGTCAATGGTTCCAGGTATTGTAAGCCACGCACAGGTTATGCAGTGACCACAGTCCCGATGTCTGGGTTATTGTCATATGAGGGTTGTTTGGAGGTCAATCAAAACCAGAGTCGTACTTTCCTCATTAGCTGTCACTTATATTCTCGGCTGATGGGGTGGGTGCGATCGCTGTGACATGAACTTCAAAATGTCCACCACAGGGTTCACGAGTCCCTCCTGGACCCTGACACAATAACCAGTTTACATTCTTTCCAACCAGGTGACTGGGTCGTTGTAAAGAAGCTTGAGGGATGAGACCATGCCAGCCTCTGCAAGAAGCGGCTCAACCACACCAAAGAACTGAGTAGTATCTTTGTTTATTTATATTTTTGTTGTTTAGTAAATTTTAGCAAGGGTAGCGATGAACAGCATCCCAAGTTATTATTTAAAGTGCATTTCCTGACTAGCTCAGAAAGAGAACGGGACCAATTGCTGGGTCTGTTCTGAGTCTTCACCGAGTTTTAGTCCCCATCGATGACAGCGGTACATGCCATTTATGATGTTATTATGGGTATGAGGAGTTTTGACAAACTAGTGAAGACTCCAAACAGACACTTGTCAATGGAATCTAACGATGCATTTTTAGAGGGTAAAATTGGTTATAGTTTTAATAGCTCTGCCTCTTGTCGGTTTGGGTATCTAGGCAGCCCACAAGTGGGTTTGAACTTTAGTTTGGTGTTTATGCGGATCTGCAGCTTATAAGGTAATTCCCCCCAAAGCAAGAGGTTCATGCGTGATGGTGAAGCTGTCCCAGCATCTTATGACACGGCCGATCGCGAGGATCTGATGGCGCGAGAAATTAAGAATGGCAGGGACAGCTAGAAGGGAATTGTTCACCAACCCCGACCAGGTCTGGGCATGGTGTCCTGGATGTACAAGGTGGGGGGGGGGGGCTCGAGCTTGGGATACGATTGAACAATTCTAATCCGTTAAGGATAGGGCTCTTCATGTAACTGTTGAAGCCAGAGCTATAGCTAGTGAAGGTTGGGAGTCCTTTTAGGGGTCTGGGAATCTTTGGGGATCTAATTTTTATTTTACAGCGGATTGTGGTTAAAGGAAGTGGGAATATATATACTCATGTCGTTTTATTTCTATTCTTTCTATGTCGTGACGAGGTGCTCCTGTTGCCTGATTTGACACGTGACCAGAGTTTCCTTGATGAGACGCCCCGAAACCGGACCCACATACAAGACACAGAGGATCACAGACGGATCGGCGATTACTACAGCTCACCATGTCGTGTCCTCCTTTATAAGTCATGCCAATTGAAGAATAGAGTCTACATGTCAAGCCGTGTTTTCCTTTTTATGGACTAAGGACTGATTCATTTCCAGGTGTAAGAAGTAGATCAAGTTTCATCAATGGACATGGGGTGCATATGACAAAAAAGGGAGGACTGTTGTGGAGATTTTTATGAAGATGTATTTAATATGTATTGTCATAGTGTCACCCAGTGTTAGTACTTCCGCAACCCGCTCTAAAGAGCTGGCTGGGGCAGTATGAGGCTGGTTGAATCCCGTCTGGTAGGGGAAAACGTCTTGAGGTTGGAGTGTGATGTTTGCAGGGTGCGGATATGTCCGCCGACGGGGGCCCTCTGTGCATTAGCACGGACGATCGTTGAGGAGGGGATATGCTCGCTCTGCAACGACATCATTGGTTATAGGCAGATGCGTGCTCTTGTCTCTGCTGTGTCTGATCAACATTGATTGGGATTCGTAGCACGCGTCTGCAGATAGCCTCCCTCCCCCATTCAATAATAGTATAATCTGAATATGCGTTATTCTATGGAATAGCGCAGAATAAGGATTCTTATCAATGGTAATATGAGAGCTTGTGAGCGTTGTCAGAGCCGGGGAGAGCGTCCATGTTTTAAAGAAATATGGCTTTGTTTGCTGGGAGCATGCGCGCTCTCCCTGCCTGGACACACCCATAGGTCTTTAGCCATCATGCGTTATTGTATTCATTGTATGTATTGTATTGTATCCTTTAAGCTATATTTCTTGTGTGGAATTCATGTACTGGATTATATGGGACATCTTGTTAGAGGGATGTCCTTATATGGACTTTTTGCTGTGTAAAGAGGACATCATGTGATGACCACTCCCATGGAGGTCGCATGCTGTGATGAACACTCCCATGGGGGAGGTGATTATCTGCTGGGGAGATCTTTTGATAATAAAAAGGAGCCGTCAGTCATGCTGGTATGCTGAGATGAGAACAGAGCTGTCTGGTGATGCTACTTTCCTTGAATGAATGATGGGACGTATGAATGGTGAGTGAATTTTAGCCTAAAGATAGCATTGTTGCAAAAAGATGGAATCTAAAGTGTGTGCTTATTTAGCACAGGAAATATAGGCTGTATGCTCTGCATGGTACCTATATTTCCACGACAGAATAGGGATCATTACTGGCTGTCCACCCCCTTGGATTCACGTTATAAATGCTGCCCTCACAGAGGGAGTATAAAATAAGACACATGAAGGACATACTGTGGAGGAAACTCCTAACTTCCCTTCCAAAGACTTGCAGTATAGCTTTTTATGGCCAACATGGCTTGAAGCATCCTGTCAGTTAAAGTAGGAGGTGGTGGCTTCCTATGCAAGGTTTTCAAGCAAAGCTGTCTACTGGCTGAAGATATGGTGCCAGATTACATGGGATTACAAGGGAAGGGGTTGACACCCTCAGAATAGACCACCCCTTTGACTATTTTGTAAATGTGTACCACATGAAGAGGGACCACTGGAGATTGTGCAGTATGCAATTGAGCTGCTGTACAGTCAGTGTTACATACTGTAGTTAGTCAGGTTGAAAAAAAACACAAGTCCATCCAGTCCAGCCCATAAAAAGGGGAAAAACGAAATTAATGAGATATATATATATATATATATATATATATATATATACATATATACACTAGGGGTTCAACGGATCGATGGTGATCCGTGATCCGAACGGGTCACCCTGTTCGGATCGGATCACCACGCGATCCGCGGGCCGCTCCGGAGCGGCGGCCATCTTTAAACACCCGGCGGCGGCCGCTGTAGTGACGTTTTGCCGCCGCCATCTTGCTCCACACCACACTCCTCACTCTCATTACTGTGAAGGGGCCAAGCGTTGTGGCCCCTATCAGGGGAAGATGTCCCTCCAAGGGAGTTACCGGAGGCCCATCCGTCACCGGGTTGACGCTGCTCCGGACGGGTGACCTCCCCGGCCTCCTCACCTCAGACATAGGCCCCATCCACCTCAGGGACCCTCAGACTCCTCCGCTCCTCGCGGGACACAGTCGAAGTCACTGGGCCCCAGGCCTCCGGTTTAGTACCTCACCCCAGGCTGAACGTGCCTGGGATGGACGCCAACTCCGTTCCGGCCAGGCCTAGGGCACCTGAGCCGGAACTCCGGACCGCCCGCACCCAGGCCTAAGGTGCCTGGGCGCGTGAAGAAGAAGATCCCGAAGACCTCGTGGTTAGGGCGTCTCCCCCTTTTATCCCCTCCCTTGATGTTACGACAGGTTCCCCGCCCTTGCCGTACCATCTCCGGAAAGGGACAAAAAGGACAGCACTGTGGCAGCAATTCTACCTTCCGCCTGCGGGTACCCTGCCACCCACAGGCCAAGGAGAATAATACACCACCCAGTCCTCCAAATGGTCCAAACCTCTCATGATTTACACACCTGGGTCATACTATTACCCAGGTGTATCCCAACTAAATTTAAAGACCCCGCTACACACTCCCCCCTGTGATTTGACGCTGGTCCCCAGCGTCTGGTGCAAACCCATGTCTCCCAAGGAGTGGTGACATAAGCCTGACCCCAGAGGCTATCCCTCAAAATTTGAATCCTAATTGTGCCAAGACCTGCTCAAGGAAAGGGGAACATAAAACAATAAAACTTTTCCATAAAACCATCTAAGCATGTACACATATACAATCCCTCCCTTCACTGTCTAAGAACCACCCCATACTCAGCAGTCTTGATGGATGGATCTCCTGCAGAAGGGAAACAAAAGAAAAAAAACACAACATCCTAAAAAAAAATTGTGTTAAGTTGGAATGAATGGGTCTATCAGCCGAGAGACCCATTCGCTCCAACGAGTAAAGTGATGCAAGTGTAAAACAACAAACAGCCGTTGCGCAACACTGCCACCTGGTGACAGTGCCGCGGTAATGACACTTGGTGAAACCTCCATTCTTCCTGCGTCCCTACTCTGATTCTACCCCCAAAGTCTCTGTCTTTGAATTGTGAAGGAAGAGAGAACAAACCAAAACAGCTCTCATTCCTCCAAAGAGTAGAAAAAAAACAAAAACCCCAAACAAAAATTAGGGTACAGTTCTAATGTTCTGGTAAAGGCACTTCCAGAAGGTTTTGCAGTAGAGAAAAAAAACATACCGGTGAGTCTCTTCTCACAAGTAAAACTTCGGGTCAGGCAAGAACAAGGGCTTCAGATGCTTATCAAAAACCTCAATCGAATAGTCAATGTCCTCTCCATCTTTCCGGCAGATAAGCACCTTGTCCGCATGAATATGACGACCCAACATCCAGTCTGCTCTGCAGTCTCAGAATTTTTTTTGACACGGATGGCGAACAGGACAAGTATCGCCGGGCATGAGGCACTTTAAGTTTCTCCCAAATGAACTCATCATACCATCGCTGCCGCAGAACTTCAACCTCAAACAGTAAGTCCCGGGGCAAGTAAGGATATTCCCATCCATACTCACGGGCGACCCTCTGGCAGAAAAGTCGTTGCAGTCGAGCCAAAGGAGGCATTGTGGCCTGCTCACCTTCTCCTGGTTGAACGATGGCCTCCAGGTGCCGAGGTACTTTCACTACCTCTGATGGCTTCGCTCTTGGTGCCCGTAGTGATGCACGTTGTACTCCCGCCAACAAAACAGGTGATGCTGTAGATTGTGGAAGGACGATTAGAGGACTAGACTTCCTCGTAAGCTCTGAGGCCTCCGCCCGGGGCGTGCTATCTCCTATAGACATAGGCGAATCTTGCGGTGCACGTAAAACAGGTAGTGGGCGTTTATCCCAGCCCTTTCGGTGAAACAGTTCGTCTATTTCACCGTCATCTCCACAGTCCGACAGTGACTCTAGGTCGGAGGTGTCATACATCTCTGCGGGAAGGTAGTCTCTAGTAGACGTGGAACTACCCTCCCTTGCGGGCTCCACCGGCTGTGGACTCCCGACACCACCAACCACCACCACAGTCCCAGCCCCTGGCTCACCTGGACCTTTCGAAGCACAGGGATGTCCAGGACTCTTCCAACCGGATCCATCCAGGCCTGGCAAGCGACGGGGCGAAGCTCTTCCACGACCATAGGAGGCCTGCACCAGGCCGACTTTCCTCTTCGGAGGTGGGAGCAGAGAATCTGTGGTGACCGAAGCAGCATCCTCTGATTTTTCTTTCTCAGTCTCTGGTTGGGCAGTCACATCGCCCTGGTCAGTGCGTACGGAAACCTCCGCAAAGGCCTGGATCTCCCCCTCCGGAGTAGCGGTACCTGTGAGGCTGTTGAGGCGAAGGGCCCGAGGCCTTACTGTGGATGGCTCCACCTCGAATAAGAATTCTTTGCACGCTTCATAACGCCCGAATGGCTTCAGGTGGACCACCAGTCCCGAACATCCGGGACAGATCACGCCGAGGGCCTCCGTGTCTCTGCATGTGTACAGAGCCAACTGTCCTTGGGGCCTGAGTCTTATCCCCGTGTCTGTAAGGGGAGCAGCAAAGGTAGTCATCTTCGTGGGGTAGGGAACCGGAATCCATGGGGAGCTTGAGGCCATCCCGACTGTCTGCTGCTCCATCACGCACTGACCACGCGCTGGAGTCTCCACGTGTAGTACGTCACACGGCTGGACTTCTCCCTCTTTTCGCTCTTCTGCATGGGCCTTTCCCGTCTTAGGGTCATGTCCACGACTTTGAGCAGGGATGCACTTTGGCCAATCACATGGCCGACCCGCTCGGAACTCCTCCGGGCAACAAAGTTCAGACACAGCCGTTCTTAATTCCAAAGTCAAGACACACATCATCCCGGACTCATGAGCCCCCACGTGTAGCGGCCTCACCCCGTCTCTTTTGTCTAGGGGTATTTCGTATGACAGGGTGAGATGTGCTACGGCCCATGTCCTCCCCATAGCAGTGGGTGAGGTGAAGGCCAGTACCAGTTATTTTCCTCGGGCCTGTGTTTTGATTAATGACCAAGTCCTTCCGTGCTGACACTTCTCATTTGCTCCCATTAACCAGAGTACCACACACCGATTACAGTCCAACTCTTGTTTTATTGTAACACTCACAATAAACAGTGCTTTGTTAGCCAACTGGTTGAGACCCAATAACATTTCAATACGGTGGGGTGAGCAGGTCGAGGCACTATCCTGATTGCACGCTAAACCACTGTGATTTCACCAGCGGTTACTATAGCCTTGGTTAGAAAGAACTTAGAACTTGTGAGTCTCTACCAGCGACTCAAGAGAATGTAGATAGGAGTACCTTCGCTGCGTTGTGGCCCCTATCAGGGGAAGATATCCCTCCAAGGGAGTTGCCGGAGGCCCATCCATCACCGGGTTGACGCTGCTCCAGACTCTCCGGACGGGTGACCTCTCCGGCCTCCTCACCTCAGACATAGGCCCCATCCACCCCAGGGACCCTCGGACTCCTCCGCCCTCGCGGGACCCAGTCAAAGTCACTGGGCCCCAGGCCTCCGGTTTAGTACCTCACCCCAGGCTGAAGGTGCCTGGGATGGACGCCAACTCCGTTCCGGCCAGGCCTAGGGCGCCTGAGCCGGAATTCCGGACCGCCCACACCCAGGCCTAAGGTGCCTGGGAGCGTGAAGAAGAAGATCTCGAAGACCTCGTGGTTAGGGTGTCTCCCCCTTTTATCCCCTCCCTTGACGTCACGACAGGTTCCCCGCCCTTGCCGTACCATCTCCGGAAAGGGATAAAAAGGACAGCACTGCGGCAGCAATTCTACCTTCCGCCTGCGGGTACCCTGCCACCCACAGGCCAAGGAGAATGATACACCACCCAGTCCTCCACGAATACAAATGGTCCAAACCTCTCATGATTTACACACCTGGGTCATACTATGACCCAGGTGTATCCCAACTAAATTTAAAGACCCCACTACATGTCACTCTAGCAACCATGTAAGGTCAGCAGGTTTGCTGCTGCTTTTAAAATTTAACATGTAAAGAGTCCGTTGGATTTTACAAATACTGTATTTAAGCTTATAAGCTCCGTTTTGTGTTGAAAATAACTGTGAAATCGAAAAACCCGGTGGGTGTAACATTATTTTTTATTTTTATTTTTTCCCTTTTTAAAAAAAAAATTTTTGCCGATCCGAAAATGATCCGATCCGTGGCTCTGATCCGAGGATCGATCCGATCCGTGAGTTTTTTGATCCGCTGCACCCCTAATATACACACACACACACACACTCCCCCGAAGGAGTTGGGTTCTCTGTTCTGTGCCTCGACTCCAAGAACAACCTCAGCCCCCCTGGTTGAATAAAATTACTGCAAGCACAATTTACAACACAAGTGAGAAATACCTTTCGCCTGGCTGTGGGATATAGCAATAAAATATACACACACCTGTTTAGTGGTAAATATGCTTAATCTATTGGATAATTATAGCGTAAGTAACAGTTAAATTTAATTGAACACACTATAATAAACAATGCATATAAACTTTAAATGCAACAACGGTACTTATAAATCCACACTAGGTTTCCAGTGCACTAAACTGGCCAGCAGATATAGCTTCAAGGTAGTTTAAACTTAGTCCTAAGTTTCGTTGGAGCTCGTTGGCGCGTGTTGCGGCCGTCAGCAAGGCCTGCAGGCAGTATTAGAGCTATGGGGTCACTGATTAAGTTGCTCCTAGTGACTTTATTCCTTAGCAGTGGAAGAAAGTATTGGCCGCAAGGCCCGCTCACCAGTCTCGGTAACACTGATTTAGTTGCCCCTCCGATCAGGTGTCAACTCGCTTAGGGTGACTCTGGCAGGCAGAACAGCAAAGACAGCATCCCAGGAGTGGCTCCATCTCTCCACGATGCAGTTCCAGAATTGCTTCTCCACAATGTAGTAGCTTCCAATGGCGCCTCGGCCTCCCTCCACACTGGCCCCGATAACTCGCTGCAGACTTAGGAGATTCTCAGAATGGCTGTGGATTTCTGCCAACTCAGGCCCTCTCTTTCTCTGGCTGACAATCTTGGGCACAGTTGTTCTCTCTCCTCACTGTCTCTGCACTGTCAGAGCCTTTTCTTTTCCTGGGCTCCTAGACTCTCCCTCTCTCTTCCTCTGAAAATCACCTCAGTTTTCCCAGCTCTTCCTAAAACTCCACTTTTTCCTAGTGTCCCCTCTGTCTGAGTTTTTTGGAAAGACACGTCAGCATTTCCCTATCTCCATGCTGTGGCCAAAAGGAGAAATTGCATGACAATAGTCTTTCTTTGGTCAACATGCCTGCTACACACTTCCCCCATGAAAGAACCTTTGGTCCCCAAAGGAAAGGCCAGAGTCCATCAACATATAATGTCCACAACCTGTTACATGCTTTCAAGATACAGCGGGAGGCAAAAACAGGTTAGTACATGTAAGAAAACAAGCAATTGGCATTCACGTATGAACCTGGAAAGGGAACCTCCCACTATTTACATAGTTACATAGTTTCATAGTTAGTCAGGTTGAAAAAAGACAAAGTCCATCCAGTTCAACCATAAAAAAATTAATAAATAAATAAATAAAATAAAAAATACCGTACAATCCCATATACCCAATTCTATACCCACAGTTGATCCAGAGGAAGGCAAAAAACCCCAGCAGAGCATGATCCAATTTGCTACAGCAGGGGAAAAAATTCCTTCCTGATCCCCCGAGAGGCAATCGGATTTACCCTGGATCAACTTTACCTATAAATGTTAGTACTCAGTTATATTATGTACATTTAGGAAAGTATCCAGGCCTTTCTTAAAGCAATCTACTGAGCTGGCCAGAACCACCTCTGGAGAGAGTCTGTTCCACATTTACACAGCTCTTACTGTGAAGAAACCTTTCTGTATTTGGAGATGAAATCTTTTTTCCTCTAGACGTAAAGAGTGCCCCCTTGTCTTTTGTGTTGTGTCTGCTTGGGCTTGGAAACATTCTGGCTAGCTGAAGGGGTGATCCTGGCTGCTAGCATTATCATCATCTCCATCATTTGCGATACCTGGGTATTCAAGAGCTCCATCTCTGGGTTATCACTAGTTGCACTAATCACTCTGCCCTCAGCGACAGGTTCTGGTTTCAGATTTCTAATTTTTTTTTATTCTCCAACAGAGCTTCTTCTCACACTGTTTGGATTAATTCAGGGTACTTCAAAATTCCACCATCTCTTTGAGTTTTCAATTGGATCATAATAGGATCTAAGGGCTGAGGCCTTTTCTGTTCTCCTAAACACGTCTTGCAAGATATCCAAGTAGTCGTGAGCAGTACAGTCCTGTTTGCCAAGTTTCAGGTTGCGAACAGCTTCTGAGGCTGGCCCCCTCAAACTCTGTGATTCTCTGCTTTTTATGAGCCTTAGGGATGTCCCCGTCATCTAAGGCTTGCATGGCTTGCTGCAGCCATTCCTCAAAACTCTCTTCACCGACAGGAACTGGCTGTTTTCCAGAAAAGGTTCCCAGCTTTTGGTATTCTAACCCAGTGTATATTGGACTACACTGACATTTTGCCACAAACTTTTCTAAGGCAGCAATTAATTCCGGCCGTATCATGGCTACAGATGCTGGTAAGTTAGCTTCTTCTGATGAGGCTGCTTGGCTTGAACTCTCTGTAGCAAATTGGATCATGCTCTGCTGGGGTTTTTTGCCTTCCTCTGGATCAACTGTGGGTATAGAATTGGGTATATGGGATTGTACGGTATTTTTTATTTTATTTATAATTTTTTTTATGGTTGAACTGGATGGACTTTGTCTTTTTTCAACCTGACTAACTATGAAACTATGTAACTATGTAAATAGTGGGAGGTTCCCTTTCCAGGTTCATACGTGAATGCCAATTGCTTGTTTTCTTACATGTACTAACCTGTTTTTGCCTCCCGCTTGAACTCTCTGGGCTCACATCAACAGGATCCATCTTGATGCTTTTAAAAGGTGTTGTCTTGGTGGTTAGCTAGCAGAACAGGATATGCCAGATGAGCCTCCACGTCTAGCGCCACCCCCGAATGAGCAGCTGGTTACATTTTGGGTTCTCTGTTCTGCACCTCGACTTCAAGAACAACCTCAGCCCCCCTGGTTGAATAAAATTACTGCAAGTACAATTTACAACACAAGTGAGAAATACCTTTCACCTGGCTGTGGGATATGGCAATAAATACACACACATTGTTGGATATGTTCCAGCCCTCCTATAGAAATGTCTACACCTGCATTATTAGCTGTGGTTGTACCCTATGATGCAATTATAAAATGACACTGAGCCTTTAAATTCAAACCTTCAAATAACTATGCAAAATCCATATAGATATTGGTGGAATGTTGGTATACTTAAAGCAAATATTACTAGTTGGGATGAGAGGGTTTGTGAATGTAGCGGGACCCCTCTCCACTCCCCTCTTGAATTCGCTTAAAAATGTCTCTGGTCTAGGGGTATTTGATAGGGGAGGGAGCGGGTGAGCTACGCCTGGCTTCCACCACAGGTATACATGTGGTATTAGCAATGTCTCTGTTGTTTCTTTACCTTCGGGTCTGTGCTGTGCATCGGGATCCTCCCTCCAAGAGTCACTGGGAACTTCGTCTGCTAGGAAATGAGCCCCACACCATTAAAGTCCAACACTCCTTTATTTTAGAACATAACATGGACTCCCTTGAAGACAGAACAGAAAAGGAGGTGTGGGTGCGAATAGGCCCAGACACAATTCGGTCCTCCGCTCTCCTCCTGGAGAGTGGGCTATGGTCTCCGTACGAGTGAAATTTTCCTTCCGGGCGGTCTCCGACAAGAGACTCACCCGTCACCGGCAGTATGCTGCACCGGGTCTTCAGGTGAGGAGCTCTCCCGGTCCATTGCGCCCACCTTGGATTCAGGCATCCATCCCCGGAGTACCTTAGGATCCTTCCCTCGCGGAACTCAGTGTTGGGCACTGAGCTCCGGACCTCCGTCCAAGTACCTCACCCCAGGCTAAAGGTGCCTGGGGTAGAACCCGATCTCCGGTTGTGCTCTAGGCCTAGGCCGCCTAGAGGACCGACACGAACCACCGTCCGCAAGCTGAAGGTGCCTGGGACTACGAACCCCGTGACAAAAATGGCCGGCCCTTTATACCCTCTCCCAGGAACTACAGCTTGTCACTCTGGGGTAACTATAGATGTACCTACAGCATTTAATATAGTAAAGTACAGATAAAAACCCTTTAGTCTGTAAAGGACAAATATTGCGGTCCTTCACTGACTAACCAAACCTACACTTCATTTTTTTTATAATAGATCAAATACAGAACATACCCCACATGAGAGTTCCATGCCTTGCACCCCTGGATCCTTACTATTTTCTTTTGTGGCAAGAAGGTTTACAAAATGTTGCCCAAGAATGCATCAGGTACCTGTACCCTAGTTACCCGCCACATATGCAACTGATGATAAAATACAAGCATTTTATAAAACTCAATTAGAATGGAGGAAGGAAAAAGGGGATATATACAGCACTGGGGACATGGCTTGTACTTTCTTTCCCAAGATAACTGGATAGAGGGCAATGATGATGACTAGGTTAAATAATCTTTCCAATATATTTTATGAAATGGTATCTGCAAATATAGAATCTATACACCTTTTAAATGAAGAGGTAAAAGAACTACGCAGGTTAGCTTTACAAGAAAAACTTGCTTTAGATTATCTTTTAGCTTCAGAAGGGGGGTTTTGTAAATTTATAGACACAGAATGCTGCACATGGATTTCAGACAAAGAGGATACAACACCAAGCTAGAAGTATAGCTAAAGATGGTTGGAACCCTTTTCAGGGGCGGATACAGAGTCTAGGTGTTGCTTACAGAACTGTATCATACAGTCCTAACTTTGTTTAAAACAGTGACACTGTTGTAAAGTGTTACATGCATCCCAATGCCGGCATCCCATTTATTCCTACTGAGACACACAGCCGCTTTATCCCAATATGACATGCTGGTGCAGGTCCCTGAACGCACCCTGCATGCATTCTGGGACCCGCACGCATGACATATTGGGATATAGTGGCTGTGTGTCTCAGTAGGAATAAATGGGATTCCGGCATTGGGATGCATGTAACACTTTAAGCATCCCCAAGCCAGTAAAAGACAGCCCTGCATTTTAGACACATGTTTGCAGCACGCCCTGTGTGAATGAAGCCTAAAGATAAATTTTTCTGTCATTCTATATCATCGTTATTATCATGATAATCACACAATACAGATGCTGAGGCTCAACGCACCTGTACTGTGTGATTATCATGATGATAATGATTGGTAATTGTAATATGGCACATGGAGGGGGTTACTGTACTCACTGATGTATTACTGGCCAGTGGCAATTAATTAACCCCTTTGTGCTGCATTAGTGGCACTAGTGGCAATGTTTATAAATGATCCCCTGATGAAGTCACGTGACCTGTGACGACATGCGTAGGGACAGTGCAAGCACCGGAGGTGACGCGGACGAGCTCGTATTTGAAAGACTCAATATTAACTTGCTAAATGTGAGTATTTTTTTAACAATATAAATAAATGCTTTTTGACGTAAAAACAATATTACACTATCTGGGATTCCTTCGCTCTTCCCCATCATTTTATGTACACCAACCTTGGAGTCTACATGGCCAGAGGATTCGCCCCCCCCCTCCCTCACTCCATACAAGGCAATAGAAGGCAGCATACCACCTGAGGCTCCAAGGGATCACCCGGACAGGAGGAGGTCGGACCAGTAGAGGGGCTTTCTTTTATATATATGCTGTAACCTCACAGCAGTGAGGTAAGGGGCCACCCATATACCACTGGAGCCACAGTGTGTCAAGCACGAAGTTTCTAGAAAATCACCCACACCCAGCACTAATCACAGCACGTCCACAAGGGATTCACCTTTCCTTTTTTTTTTTTTCCTGGACTCTATTTGAAGCAACATACTTGCTCTGATGCACGTTTATTTATTATTTCTCTCCCACAACATTTAAAAGGACAGTTACCCTACTGCATCCACAACAGGATTTTTTCTTGTCTATTACTGCTTAGTAATACGCAACAACCTATGCACCTTTGCACTTTCCTGGCAAGGTACTGTTTAGTACCATCCCCATCACAGATATACTGTATACACTTTGTATAATTTACCAATTTCTGTCTCAGATATTTTATTTATTTATTATACTGTGTCACGGATTATTTGCACTTTTGCACTTTACTATCACCACAACAATTGCTGGTAATATTAGCACTTTATTAAGGCAAAATTCTTTGTAGTTTTATGTTCACGCTATCTCAGAAATAATTTATGGATGCTAACTGTTAATAATTTTATTGAATAATTGAGAACTAGCAACATAAACACATGAAAACCACACACTATCTCCATCAGCTCAGCGCTACTTTTATATACTTAATGTTTATAAACCCCTTCATGCTGTAGCATAAAAGGGGTTAATTAACACTGATGGTGCCTCTGTCATTAATGCAACACAAAGGGATTAATTGCCACTGGTCATTAATACATAGGTGAGTACATTAACCTCCTCCATGTGCTAAATTACAATTACCATTGTAATATATTTAACCTCCCCTCCCCCAAAGCATTAACCACTTCACACATCTAAGACAAGGTGTTAAATACGGCATTGTTATGTTAATGAGCTACGTGATTACTCACTTGCAGTGCACTGAGCTCTGGCTACAAGTCCTGACTCCTATCAGCAGCATCCTGTCTTCAATCCCGCGCTTCCAGCCTCTGATTCGTGACGTCACACCAGCCGGGACTAGGAAGCTCCTGTCAGGTTGAGATCACTCCGCTTGACAGGGAAGTGAAGCGACACTCGCACCGCTCTGCTGCTACTCTGCCAGTGTGTAGCAGCGGTCCCGGTGTCACCGCAATCCCCACCCCCATAGTGACACTACTGGGACCCTCTAAATGAACTGATGGGGCCCAGGGAATATATCTTAGGCCAGCTGGGAGCCGTGGGAAGCAGAAATAAGTCCCTGCAGATGATGCCTCGTAACGCAAATATGGTGAGGTGGCGGAGGAAGAAAGCCTTGGAGACTGTATTATTTTTGGGGGGGCAATTGCCCCGTTGCCCCCCCCCCCCCTGGATCCGCCCCTGATCCTTTTAAAGGTTTTGGTAATTTCGGTAATTTCATATATTCTATATAAGATCATTGTTACAAAAAGTAGGAGTTTATATAGTTATGATGATAATAATCTGTGCATTATTAAACTTTCTCCTATATAGAATTTCAATGTATATAATATGCAGAGTGACTGCTCCAAAGATTCATATTATGCTGGTCACGCCACACGAGGATTGCTTTATTCTTTGGGAGATGCCACACTGCAAGAAGGAGGAACAAATACAATTCTAAATTGTGTTTCTTGGAGAGTGTTGGGGAAAATAAAGCAATATAATGTGTAATTGTATTAATCATAGCTTCTGCTTGACATTACTTTAGTGGGGCCCCATCACGGTTATAATGCCTGGAAACTTGTAGTTTAGATGAAACATGATTTACTGCAAAACTAGCATAATTGATGTTACAAGCAGAGAACGGGTCAGCTCCACCTTCCAAGTACACACTTTACCTCTCTGAATCAACATGATAGTTTTTTTCTGCTTGCTTACTTTAGCTAGATTAAGCATGCAGTATTCAGGGAATGGTAAACGATTAACCACTTCAGCCCCAGAAGGATTTGCCCCCTTAATTACCAGGCAATTTTTCGCGATACGGCACTGCTTCGCTTTGAATGACAATTGCGCGGTTGTGCAACGCTTTACCCAAACAAAATTGACGTCCTTTACCCACAAATAGAGATTTCTTTTGGTGGTATTTGGACACCTCTAACCACAGGCAGGCAGCTACATTATTTTCACTTAGTGTACTGTGTCCTTTGCACAGCGTGCACCTAAAGGTACCTGAATACAATTGGTGGTGTTCTCATACCAATACCACAGGCAGGGAGCTGCATTATTTTGACTTAATGTACTGTGTCCTTTGCACAGCGTGCACCTAAATGTACCTGAATATAATTGGTGGTGTTCTCATACCAATACCACAGGCAGGGAGCTGTATTATTTTCACTTAGTGTACTGTGTCCTTTGCACAGCGTGCACCTAAAGGTACCTGAATACAATTGGTGGTGTTCTCATACCAATACCACAGACAGGGAGCTGCATTATTTTCACTTAGTGTACTGTTTCCTTTGCACAGTGTGCACCTAAAGGTACCTGAATACAATTGGTGGTGTTCTCATACAAATACCACAGGCAGGGAGCTGCTTTATTTTCAGTTAGTGTACTGTGTATTCTGCACAGCGTGCACCTAAAACTAACTGAAGACAATTGCTGGTGTTCTCATGCTAATATCACAGCAGGCAGTTGATTCTGCTAGCTGCAGATTAATCAGTGTATATATATATATATATATATATATATATATATATAGACATCCCACCTTTGTGCAGCTACATCTCACTGCAGACCATTAGTATGTCTGGAAGGCAAACAAGGAGAGGCAGACAGTCACAAGCCAATAAAAGAGGGCAAGCAGGCTCCGTGTCTAGAGGCAACAGTGCTGGTCATGGACACGGTGCATCCTCACCAGCACTTGGCCGCGGAACACGCTTGTCCTTCTTTTCGGCAGCTGGCCATGTTGAGCCTTAACAGATGCCCAGCGTTTTGAAGGCTCTGATGATGGAACCCAGCTAGAGGAAGGCAGTAACGTGAGCACAAAGAGAGGGGGTAGTAACGAGAGCCCAGAGAGAGGGGGTGCCCAACAAGGACAGCAATCTGGCAGTCGTGCTCCCCCAGCTGCAGCATACTGCCAGGTTTGCTAAAGTGACGAGGGAGGGGATGATGAGGTCACGGACTCTACGTGGGTGCCTGATGGGAGAGAGAAGGAGGAGGAGGCACATCTCCAACAAGGCAGGATGCCCTCCAGGGGCCAGCTTAAGGGCAGCACACCGACAGCATCACACCGCAGAGCTCCGCATGTGCAGGCCGCTGCTGTCCCATTATTCCAAAAGTTCTTTGGTGTGGGCCTTTTTTGAGACGAGTGCATCAGATCGCAGCGCTGCTATTTTCAACATATGTCTCAGGCGTATCTCACGTGGCCAAAACATCACCCGCTTGGGCACCACATGCTTGATCAGACATATGTCGACCTGCCATGCAGTTCGTTGGCAAGCACACCTAAAAGACCCGCACCAAAGAAGAAAGCGGACCTCTCCTTGCTCCTCATCAGCTGGGATCTCCAACCCCACTATACCTTCAGTCTTCTCTGAAACCTGCACTGAGAGGAATGAAGATGTAGAATTAGGTGTGTCACAGCCAAGTACTTGCGGACAATCTGCTATCGGTACACCAACGTCAGATTGTACCAGGCAAATTTCCCTGCCCCAGCTGCTTAACCGCCAAAATAAGTTCGCTCCCAGCCATCCACATGCCCAGCGGTTGAATGCTAGCTTGGCTAAATTGCTAGCACTTCAACTGCTGCCTTTTCAGTTGGTAGACTCTGCCCCCTTCTGTGAGTTTGTGGAATGTGCGGTTCCTCAGTGGCAGGTTCCCAAACGCCACTTTTTCTCACGGAAGGCGATTCCGGCTCTCTACCGGCATGTGGAAGGCAATGTCTTGGCCTCGCTGGACAGGTGGTCAGTGGTAAGGTGCATATTACTGCTGACTCATGGTCCAGCAGGCATGGACAGGGACATTACCTATCTTTCACGGCACATTGGGTGACTCTGCTGGCAGCTGCGAACGATGCAGAACAGGGTGAAGTAGTGTTGGAGGTTGTTCCGCCACCACGCCTCCAAAATGCTACTACTGGTGATTCTGACACACCTCTCTCCTCCACCCCCTCCTCTTCTTCTTCCTCCACGGCCTCTTCCTGTGCTTTGTCCTCGGAACCAGCGGTGCTCCGTAGGCGTTCAAGGGGCTATGCAAGTACGCAGGCAAAGAGATGCCATGCGGTGCGTGAGCTGGTGTGTTTGGGGGACAGGAGCCACACGGGCAGAGATTCTGCCAGCTCTGCAGGGGCAGGCTCAGAGGTTGTTGACGCCACGCCAGCTTAAGCCAGGAATGGTGGTTTAGGACAATGGCACCAACCTCCTCTCCGCCCTCCGACAGGGACACCTGACCCATGTGCCCTGTTTGGCTCATGTCCTTAACTTGGTGGTGCAGTGGTTCTTGGGAAGGTACCTGGGCTTACAGGATGTCCTGAGGCAGGCCAGGAAAGTCTGTGTGCATTTCCGCCGGTCATATAATGCCAGTGCTCGGCTGGCTGACTTGCAAAAGGAATACAATGTGCCCAAGAACCGCGTAATCTGTGACATGCCCACCAGGTGAAACTCAACGTTGGCCATGCTGCAGCGGCTGCACATGCAGCAGAGGGCCATCAATGAGTATCTGTGCTCATGATCAGGGATGCATGCACTGTCCTGGCACCATTTGAGGAGGCCACGAGGATGGTGAAGAGGAGGAAGAGGAGGACTTCCTTACCTCTCAAGGCCCCCTTTATCTAGACAGTGTTCCTGCTGGCCCACCTATCACACAGGAAGAGGATGAGAAGGAGGAGGAGGAGGATTGTGTCAGCATGGAGGTGGAGCCCAGCACTCAGCATCAGCAGCAGTCTTCAAGGGATCAATTACAGTCCCAAGACACCCATGGACTTGTACGTGGCTGGGAGGAGGTGGCTGCAGATCATGTTGTCCTGAGTGACCCAGAGGACTCCGGACCAAATGCCTCAGCAAACCTACGCTGCATGGCCTCCCTGATCCTGCAAAGCCTGCGGAAGGATCCTCGTATTCGTGCTATCAAGGAGAGGGATCATTACTGGCTAGCAACCCTCCTTGATCCACGTTACAAGGGTAAGGTTGCGAACCTTATCTTGCCGTTGCAGAGGGAGCAGAGGATGAAACATCTTCGGAAGGCCTTGCAGAAATGTCTGTGCAACGCGTTCCCAGAGACTGGGAGGTTACAAATTCCTGGTCCTGGACAAAGTGTTGCTGAGGCTTTGGTCAGTCAAAGAAGGAGCGGTGAAGAAGGTGGCCGTCTGACCGATGCGTTCAGACAATTTTTTAGTCCGCAGCCCCCAAGGTATGATCGGTTCCAGCAACCATCGCCAGCGTCTGGTTTACATGGTGCAGGAATACCTAGGGGCAAGATCAGACTTGGACACCTTTCCCACCGAAAATCCTCTGGGTTACTGGGTCTTGATGATGGATCACTGGCCAGAGCTTGCACAGTATGCAATTGAGCTACTGGCCTGTCCTGCATCCAGCGTTCTTTCGAAACGCACATTCAGTGCTGCTGGAGGCTTTGTAACCGATCACAGGGTGCGCCTGTCCACCGACTCGGTCGATCGACTGACCTTCATAAAAATGAATCAGTCTTGGATCACCACCAGCTACCAAGCACCTGATGCTGATGTAACCGAATAATTTTTTTTGAAATGTCAGATCCCTTCAAGACTGCCTATGCTGATGCTGAGTGACTATCCTGTTATGCTGAGTGACTATTTTCTTCCTCCTCAATGATCATGCTGATAGCTTGTAAGAACATTGTGGTTCTGGGCACCGCCACCAGTGGCTAAGGCCCAATTTTTCAGCCCCTGTTTAACAGGGGTGTGTAATTTCAATTTTTGATGCAATACTTTGCAGCAGGGCTTATTCCTGCGCTCCAACTACAGTATCTGTGAGGGGTTGCAGTGTTGTGGCACCAGTGCCTAAGGCCCAATTTTTATGCCCCTGTTAAACAGGGGCATGTAATTACAATTCTTGATCTAATATTTCACAACAGGGCCCATTCCTGCGCCCACCAAGAATAACTGTGAGGGCTTACAGTGTTGTGTCAACACCACCACCACCAAAGGCCCAATTTTTCCTACCACTGTTCAACAATGGCATGTAATTACAATTCTTGATATAATAGTTCACAGCAGGGCCCGTTCTAGCGCCCACCAAGAGTAACTGTGAGGGCTTACAGTGTTGTGGCAACACCAACACCTAAGGCCCAAATTTCTGCAGAGTATATAGGGCAGGCCCCTACTTTCAAACATCCAACTTACAAACGACTCCTACTTGCAAACGGAAGAAGTCAACAGGAAGTGAGAGGAAATCTACCCCAAGGAAGGGAAATTCTCTCCTGTAAGAGTTAATGTGGGAAAAAGGTGTCTCCTCTCCACTGATGCTTTATCACCAATCCTTGTTTCAATAAAAAACCCAAATTTTCAAAAAACATTTCTCATTGAGACGGAAAGTGAGGTAAAATGTTCTGAACAGGTGCACAGACAGCAAAACAAATGTTACAGGGGTGATAACTCTTCCCTATGTTTTCCAAAAAGCTTAAAAATAGATTTTTTGGCTGGAGCTACACTTTAAAAATGTACCAATGTAAAAATATTCTACGTAACAACAAACCTACAGTCCCTGTCTTGTTTGCACCGCCTGTATACTGCTTTTCAGATTATATAGGGCCTGGGGGCCCCACGCCTTTCCTTTTTTTAATTTTGGTGCAGGGTTCCCCTTAATATCCATACAAGACCCAAAGGCGCTGGTAATGGGCTGGGGGGGGGTACCTATGCCATTTTTTTCAATGATTTTCATCCGTATTGCCGGGACCAGACATTGCATTAAACCTGCAAGCAGATTTAAATTACTTTTTTTCCTTTAGAAATGTAATTTTGTGCAGGGACAGTTCTAAACACGGGAAACACGTGCCACTTCACAGGCATACTTTAGACACCCCCCAAGTACGATATTTAAATGAATATTTCACTTTTTTTTTTTTTTAACTTTAAGCATCATTAAAATCACTGCCCCGGAAAAAACGGACGTTTTTAAAACTTATTTTTGCATTGATACATGTCCCCTGGGGCAGGATCCGGGTCCCCAAACCCTTTTTAGGACAATAACTTGCATATTAGCCTTTATAACTAGCACTTTTGGTTTCGAACGTTCGAGTCCCATAGACTTTAATGGGGTTCTAAAGTACGCAAGTTCTGGTGCGAACCGAACCAGGGGTGTTCGGCTCATCCCTATTTAGCACATATGCATGCCATGCAGCCTTTTTCTGCTTCAGATCAGCCTAAAAGTAAGCTCCTGCAGACCAAATGCACATTATTCTCAAGTTGTTTGCAAGTATGCACCTGTTCAACTGCACCAGGCCCCATACTATTTTTGTGCCAAATGCACAGTATTCTGGAGACACAACACTTTAAAGTGCACTGCTAGGGGTGTATCAACTTACAGTTGTACAGGCCCCCCGGATTAAGCTGTAAGTATGCAGTATATAATCATGACTTGTCTGGCCACACAGTTCTCCCATAGGGATGAGCTACGAGTTTGAGTCAAACTCATGTTCAACTCGAACATTGCCTGTTCGCACGTTCGCCGAACAGCGAACAATTTTGGGTGTTCGCGGCAAATTCAAAAAGCCGCGGAACACCCTGTAAAAGTCTATGGGAGAAATCTAAAGTGCTCATTTTAAAGGCTTATATGCAAGTTATTGTCATAAAAAGTGTTTGGGGTCCCGGGTCCTGCCCCAGGGGACATGTATCAATGCAAAAAAAAGTTTTAAAAACCGTCCGTTTTTTTGGGAGCAGTGATTTTAATAATGCTTAAAGTGAAACAATAAAAGTGAAATATTCCTTTAAATTTTGTACCTGGGGGGGGGGGGGGGGTGTATAGTATGCCTGTAAAGAAGCGCTTGTTTCCCTTGCTTAGAACTGTCCCTGCACAAAGTGTAATTTCTGAAGGAAAAAAAGTCATTTAAAAGCACTCGTAGCTATAATGAATTGTCGGCTCCCGGCAATACAGAGAAAAGTCATTGATAAAAAAAAAATGCCGGGAGGGTCCCCCCAAATTCAATTACCAGGCCCTTCAGGTCTGATATTGATATTAAGGGGAACCCTGCGTCAAATAAAAAAAAAATGATGTGGGGTTCCCCCCAAATATCCATACCAGACCCTTCAGGTCTGGTATGGATTTTAAGGGGAACTCCACGCCAAATTAAAAAAAAAATGGCGTGGAGTTCCCCCCAAAAATCCATACCAGACCCTTTATCCGAGCACGCAACCTGGCAGGCTGCAGGAAAAGAGGGAGGTACAAGAGAGCGCCCCCCCTCCTGAACCGTACCAGGCCACATGCCCCCAATGTGAGGAGGATGTTTTGGGGGTCTGTGACCCCTCAAAGCACCATTTCCCCATGTTGATGGGGACAAGGGCCTCATCCCCACAGCCCTTGCCCGGTGGTTGTGGGGGTCTGCGGGCAGGGGGCTTATCGTAAACTGGAAGACCTCTTTAACAAAGGGGACCCCCAGATCCCGCCCCCCCATGTGAATTGGTAAGGTCCTACAATTTCACAAAGAAAGTGTAAAAATGTTTTAAAAAAACACACAGACACAGTTGGGAAAGTCCTTTATTAAAAATTAAAAAATTAAAAAATAAAAAACCCATTCCAGTGATTTAATCCAGTGTCCCACGGTGATCCGATGTCCAGCGCTGCAGTCTCCACTCCACACGAAACGTCATTGGCTGAGCGGACCTAATGGGGAACTTCCTCCGTAGTGTAATAAGTGAATAGACCCGCCCCTTCTCACGTTCCCCATCAGGTCCGCTCAGCCAATGACGTAGGTGTAAGGCTGATGGGGAACGTGAGAAGCGGCAGGTCTATTCATTTATTACACTGCAGAGGAAGTTCCCCATTGGGTCCGCTCAGCCAATGACGTAGGTGGGGTCTGAGGTACGAGGGGGCGGGGGCGCCCTCGTATCTCAGGGGGAAAATGTAAATGGAAAAAAACGCGCTGCCAGGTGATGGGAGATATAGCTGCCTGCACAACAGATAGACTGTAATGTAAAAATGGTAAAAAGGGAAAAGTGCAGCGCTTAAAGTGATAATATACTCGTGAAGTATATAGTGGAACACCATATATAAGTGCACAAGACAATAAGAATTATATGCATACACCTAAAAAGCTGTATAGCAATATGCATAAAGAAAACACATGTAGCGACCTCATCCCTCTCACCCCTTCTCATTCTCGGCTTGTCTGTCTTTGTCTAGGGGTGTTAGTACCGGGGGGAGGAATGAGATACACCACGGCCCATGTCCTCCATAGTGAAGAGGTGAAGGCCAGAAAGATCGGGCTTTGTGTAGGTGTCCTAGAGTCAAATCCTTTCCTCCGTCCTTGACTCCCCCTTTGCTCCTAGTAACCAGAGTTCCACACACTGAATAGGTCCAACACAGTTTTATTCTTCTCAGCGAATAAACATACAGCACAGTCAAGTTGGGACCTTTGCAACAGTTCAGTATTAGTTGGAGTAGGTCGAGGCACAATCCTTTAAAGTATTGCTAACCACTGTGGTGTCACCAATGGCGAATAGTCACTGCCACTGACTATATGAGGTAGAACATGAATTACCTTTGCTAGCAAAGCCCCTGTCAGGGGAAGGATATCCGTCCAAGGGAGTCACCGGAGGCCTCTCTGTCACCAGCAATGCTGCATTAGACTCTCCAGAGAAGTTCCGCTCACCAGTCTCCTCGACCTCAGACACGGGCACCCAAGGAGTTAGGGCCCCCTCAGATTTCTCCACCCTCGCGGAACTCAGTCGAAGGTACTGAGCCCCAGGCATCCGCCATAGTACCTCACCCCAGGCTAAAGGTGCCTGAGATGGACTCCATCTCCCGCTCCGGCCAGGTCAAGGGCACCTGGGCCCAGAACACCGGAACGCCAGCACCCAGGCTGAGGGTGCCTGAGTGCGACCGTGTCCTCCGACTCCGAACTCTGAACCCCGTGTTAAGGGCGTCCGCCCCTTTTATCCCTTCTCCCTTTGTGTCACAGCGGGTTCCCCGCCCCGCCGTACCAGCGCCAGGGGAGGACAAAAAGGCACAGTCTTGCGGTGTGGGTTCAACCCCGGCTAGGGCGACAATGCCACCTGCAGGCCGCAGGGAACCTCACACCACCAGAGTCCCCCAAGAACCATAAAAGGGTCTCGGATTCCCTAGCAATCAGTGCATCTGGGTTACACTACCACCCAGATGCTTCCCCTAAATTCAAATACCTGCTACACACATATAAAATGAAATAAACAAAAATTATGAACAATATAAAGATATATATTGCCGGCAGTGAAGTTATACGTGAAGATCAACACCAACTAATTGATAAACCAATAATGGTAATATTGTGAATGAAAGTCCAAAAATCACAAAGGTGAATACGTGACTGTGAATTGGGTTTGTCTGCAGGTAGTCCACCACCGTAGAGATCCAAGGCTTACTAGACAAGATGGACCCAATAAGGCATACATCTGATGGGTCTAATAGAGCTTGATGGTGTATCACACCAAAGGGGGTACAGTGAGCACAACTTCCAATAGAAACCAGAAGAGGATGTATCACAGCATTGACTTCAATGAATATCCACCTTGGAGATGGGCCATAGTACTTCACAGAAAGCTCTTCCGCAATGTTTATATATTAAAAGGAAAAAAGTGGGGCCACATAGTGTAATTCTGTAAACAAGAGGAACATTTATTGTAAAAACATAAAAATGGTCACTCACATTTATGAAGACATTTAAAAGCGTTGTAATCAAAATGACGCAGTGGCATCAGCAGAGCCCTCCCGACGCGTTTCATCCTAATAAGCCATCATCTGGGGTGAACCGAACAGGGGGGTGTTCAGCTCATCCCTATTCTCCCATAGTAAGTACTCACACTTCACTAGTATCCATGGGCTGCTGTTATGCCTGAAGAGGCCAGCTGAATCAGCCGAGCACATGGCCAACATGGCCGACCCTCCATTTACTGCCTATATAGAAATAGGCCCCTGCGCCCTCTAGTGGCTGAATGAGAAACAGCAGCTCATACTCCTAAGAAGTACACAGAACATGTTTTAAACCGCACCATAAGGACCTTGAGGAAAAGGTTTGGGGAACATCGTCGCCTCGTTGAGGGAGGAGACGATATGCACAGTGTCCCCCGACATAGTTACATAGTTACATAGTTACATAGTTAGTCAGGTTGAAAAAAGACACAAGTCCATCCAGTTCAACCGTAAAAAATAAAAATAAAAAAATAAAAATAAACATATATCGTACAATCCCATATACCCAATTCTATACCCACAGTTGATCCAGAGGAAGGCAAAAAACCCAGAAGAGCATTATCCAATTTGCTACAGCAGGGGAAAAAATTCCTTCCTGATCCCCCGAGAGGCAATCGGATATTCCCTGGATCAACTTTACCTATAAATGTCAGTACCCAGTTATATTATGTACATTTAAGAAAGAATCCAGGCCCTTCTTAAAGCAATCTACTGAGCTGGCCAGAACCACCTCTGCAGGGAGTCTATTCCACATTTTCACAGCTCTTACTGTGAAAAAACCTTTCCGTATTTGGAGGTGAAATCTCTTTTCCTCTAGACGCAAAGAGTGCCCCCTTGTCCTTTGTGTTGACCGTAAAGTGAATAACTGAACACCAAGTTCACTATATGGACTCCTTATATATTTGTACATGTTGATCATATCCCCCCTTAATCTCCTCTTCTCAAGAGAGAATAAATTCAGTTCCTCTAATCTCTCCTCATAGCTGAGCTCCTCCATGCCTCTTATCAGTTTGGTTGCCCTTCTCTGCACTTTCTCCAGTTCCCCAATATCCTTTTTGAGAACTGGGGCCCAAAACTGAACTGCATATTCCAGATGAGGTCTTACTAATGATTTGAACAGGGGCAAAATGATATCTCTCTCTCTCTGGAGACCATACCTCTCTTAATACAAGAAAGGACTTTGCTCGCTTTGGAAACCGCAGCTTGGCATTGCATGCCATTATTGAGCTTATGATCTACCAAAACCCCCAGATCCTTCTCCACTACGGATCCCCCCAGTTGTACTCCCCCTAGTATGTATGATGCATTCATATTATTAGCCCCCAAGTGCATAACTTTACATTTATCAACATTAAACCTCATCTGCCACATAGTCGCCCAATTAGACAGAGCATTGAGGTCGGCTTGTAAATTGGCGACATCCTGTAAGGACGTTATTCCACTGCATAGCTTGGTGTCATCTGCAAAGACAGAAATGTTACTTTTGATCTCAGACCCAATATCATTTATAAACATATTAAAAAGTAAGGGTCCCAGCACTGAACCTTGGGGTACACCACTGATAACCTTGGACCATTCAGAGTAAGAATCATTAACCACTACTCTCTGAATTCTGTCTTTTAGCCAGTTTTCTATCCATTTACAAACTGATATTTCCAATCCTGTAGACTTTACCTTACACATGAGCCGTGTGTGGGGAACTGTATCGAACGCTTTTGCAAAATCCAAGTATACCACGTCCACTGCCACTGCCACATTTACTCAAAAAACACAAAAAATCCTCCTCGGGCCTCAAGGTTTGGATTATAGAGTCTATCTCTGGTGCGCTTCCACTGGCAGAGCGTTTTAAACATCTCTGCCAGAGGAAGACTTACTGGATATACATTTTAGACTCTTTCACTCCTGGGGGCTTGAATGAGGAAATAGAGGTAAGAAGTCTGATTTTACTGTTTTTCCATCCCCCTCCATTCCCTTTTCCTCCTCCCCTTTTTCCACCTGTTTCCTCCATTTCCTGCTTATCATGTACATAAATGTAGATGGGTACATGTTACAAGTTGACATAGATATATTATAGAGATTTGTGTGACAATATTCTTAACACATTTTCTTTATCCAGGTCTCATTTCCTTCTCTAGTCCACATGTCCATATATTTGTCCGGGACCCTTATGGTCTCCTTCTCCAACAAGTAAATAACTCTTTCCCCTCCCTCCCCTCTTGACAAAATAGTATTTGTGAGTTTCAGTAATCCTCCCCTCTTTAATGATAAATGAATATGATGGATTTCTGTATGTATGTGTATATATATATATATATATATATATATATATATATATATATATATGTGTGTGTGTGTACATACAGTATATATGTGTTCTTTTAAAAAAAATATATTCATATACTTGTTTTTAATAATATAGCCCTTCCATCACAGGGCTAAAGGTTTTAGTAAAGTGTCCAGCATCTCTCTCTCTCTCCCTCCCTCTCCCTCTCCGCGTCGCCTATTGGCTCATTCCCTCCGGAAGTGACGACATCCCCTTGGCTAACTGCGTGCGTTCCAGAGACAGGAAGTGTCAGCATACACCGGCACAACCTTCTCACAGACACCACAGCCATCAGCCCACGGATTAACAGACTTCACGGATGTTCGGCAGCACATGCCTGTTTTGATCGTACTCTTGTGAGTACCTCATGTATATATGAAATTAAAATCCTTTGATTTATTGCACTTAGAGTGGCACCTGTGTTTTCATCCCCTAAACGGCACACTGCCCCTAGGGGCTACTGAGAGAACACCAGACAGTCAGATCTTTATAAAGAGAAACTGCAAACAAATGCCGACTTACCATTCCTGCTGCAGGACACTGAACATAACAGGAGTCCAATCTTTACCCATCACAGCGAGTGTAACGGCACCCCAATCTCAAGAGGTATTAACGCCGTTTACGATGTTCCCTCTCCTAGACACACATCCACTCGCTACCGATATCCACAGCTAAACGACCCTTTCCTATAGGAGCCGACCCCTCTGGAAGAAGACGAGACGCACTCTGTCTCTTCTGTAGTAGGAATGAATTTATTATTGAGAAACATTGTAACTTTATACACAATTCAAGGCACATGATTTAACATGAACAAGGGCCCAGCTCCACCCACACATCCCAAGACTCAACACCTCATCCTGACGTCTGCTAGGCTTCAAAAGATCCCAACACAATAGAATATACGATCTCCAATACACATCTTTTCACAAAGGGTTGGCAGCCAGTCTGTCTGGCACTTTACAATACACACAAGGACAGACTTAAATGAACAATAGAAATGCAAAACAACTTAATTCCTCACAGCAATGATACTTAACCCCCACATACAGTATACATCCAATCTATATACAATGTATATACAGCCTTGAATATGGCTATCACAGACCATATCGGGGGTTTCTTTTATTCACCCTGTGTCCAAAGTGACCCCACTGTCACACATCTCCCCTTTCGGCAGGGGACTAACAAAGGAGGGGACCCCAGACGGGTCTACTCCGAAGTTAGTCCATGGGTCCATTCTTCCAATGCTGGTATCCACCCAGTACCACAAATGAATTGCTCCAAGCAGAGCATTACTTACCCAGCCAACCTCTGCCTCTCTCAGAGAACATACCCGCCGCTGGGGAGAAGACAGGGTGACTGGGCTCAGTCCGTCATGCTGTTGGGGATCTGGGTCGACTGCCCGGCATCCCTGGGGTATACAAGTGGAGACTGAAGTCCCATCCACTTGTGGTAGGTGGAAGTCCGCCAGTACTTGCAAAGCAAGGCTGACATCCTCCTGTCTCTGTGTCACACCATTTTCTGGGGTTGTGTCATTGAGGACTGAAGTCCCATCCAATACCACAGGAACTCCCTCTTCTGTTAGCTGAGAGCCGAGGCCCGTGGCACTCGGCTCTGTTGCCAGCTCTTCTGCTGGGTTGCTGTGAGTGGAGACCGCAGTCCCATCCACCGATATCCGCTCAAGTGGCAGTTGTGTGCAGCGGCCAGTAGCATTCTGCCCTGCTGCCAGTGATTCAGCTGGGGGTAAAAGCTTTACCACCCCAGCTTGTTGCTGGAGAGAGGGGCCAACTGCCCCGGCTCCCTGAAACTCCACAGTTGTTTCCGGTGCTGGGCAGCACAGGTTGCTATCACTCTGCCCTGTTGCCAGTACTCCTGCTGGGGACTCCACACCATCTGCTCTGGCTACCTGTTGGGGAGGGAAAATGGCTGCTTCTCCTCCCTGCATCTCTGAAATCCACTCAGAAAGAGGAACCATCACCTTCTCAACTCGGGCCTCCAACACTGCCACGGGTGTAGAGCAGGGGTCTGCAGTACTTTGTCCTGCTGCCAGTGCTTGAGCGGGCGATGCATAATTCATAACATCCTCTGCACAGTCCATTAAGTCCATACCTTCTGTAATCTGTGGCTGGGGAGATGAGCCAACTGCCCTAGCTCCCTGGAACTCCATATCATCCACTTCGGCTTTAAGGGTGGCAATCTTCAGATTTTCCACTGCTGATTCTTCAGCCAGGCTAGCTCCCTGGAACTCTATATCATCCACTTCGGCTTTAGGGAGGGCAATCTTCATCTTTTCCACTGCCGATTCTTCAGCCAGGCTAGCTCCCTGGAACTCTGTATCATTCACTTCGGCTTTAGGGAGGGCAATCTTCAGATTTTCCACTGCTGATTCTTCAGCCAGGATTTCATAGTTGTCAACTGGTAATTCCTGATAGTCCCAGGCAAAGGGAGCCCCACCCTGCTGCTGAGCAGAGTCTAGCAGCTGTTTGTAGGCAATCTCCAGCTCCCATTCCTGAACGGCCAGAAACTCCAAATCTTCCTGTGCCCAGTGCCCTTCCGAGACATTCAGTCTTTGTTCTCTGTGCTCCATTATTTCCTCCAAACGCCACTCCTGATCACTCCCAAAGTCAGGGTCCTCGGACAGCCTCCAATACAACAATCCCAGGCCATTATAGTCACAGCCTTCCGTGGGGCTGTCATCCGCTGACCATGGGCACTCTTGGGCTACATACCACCGGAGGGCTCTGTAGCTCTCGTCCAACCGCATCTCTGCCCGGATCAGCCTGCTTAACTCATCTGTCCACTCCTGCTTCGGTTGTTCCCCCAATAACAGCATTCGTACTTCATACTGCGACCAGTACCTTACATGGATGGAGGGGAGAACTTTTCCCTGGTGTTGCTGCTCGAGGGCTAGCACTTTCTTCCAGAGTTCGCAGCGGATCGAATCCGACCATCCCAGCAGGACCTCCTCTGATACTGGTCCTCTATGCTGTATCTGCATCTCTCGCAACCTCCTTCTGAATTCCTTTTCCATGTCAGCTGGTATCTGTATCTCTCCTCTCCTTTCAGTTGGTGCTGCTTTTTTAGGTGTTGTCTCTGATTGCCGTATTTCCGCCATTCTCTGCTCATGTTGTCGCTCATCCTGCCGCTCGATTTCTCTAATGGCTTCCTGTATGGCGGTCTCTGATGGGTTAGCACCATATAATGCCAAGCGCTCTCGAACTCGTTGCTGAAACAAATCTTCACCTGACCGGGGTCCTGCATCACCATTCCTCTGGTTCATCTCGGCTCTCAAGTAAGTCTTTCAGCGTGACTTTCCTGCAGGCTGCATAGCTTGGTCATTCACTGTGGTGGCTTGGAGTGTCCCAGGAACTGGAGGGAAAATCCCACCGCTGCCACCAATGTAACGGCACCCCAATATCCAGGGGATTAACGCCGTTTACGATGTTCCCTCTCCTAGACACACATCCACTCGCTACCGATATCCACAGCTAAACGACCCTTTCCTATAGGAGCCGACCCCTCTGGAAGAAGACGAGACGCACTCTGTCTCTTCTGTAGTAGGAATGAATTTATTATTGAGAAACATTGTAACTTTATACACAATTCAAGGCACATGATTTAACATGAACAAGGGCCCAGCTCCACCCACACATCCCAAGACTCAACACCTCATCCTGACGTCTGCTAGGCTTCAAAAGATCCCAACACAATAGAATATACGATCTCCAATACACATCTTTTCACAAAGGGTTGGCAGCCAGTCTGTCTGGCACTTTACAATACACACAAGGACAGACTTAAATGAACAATAGAAATGCAAAACAACTTAATTCCTCACAGCAATGATACTTAACCCCCACATACAGTATACATCCAATCTATATACAATGTATATACAGCCTTGAATATGGCTATCACAGACCATATCGGGGGTTTCTTTTATTCACCCTGTGTCCAAAGTGACCCCACTGTCACAGCGAGTTTTGTCATAAAATATCTCCAGGGACTGGGTCCCCCTTAATGTGGGGTCCACTCTCCTGCACCTGTATAGCACCCTGCAGGAAAACATCTTGGTCAGAACAAACACTGCACAGGGTTCCAATATGCAGGGACCAGCGCCATAAGGCTGCATTACAGGCAAAACCTTGAGGAATCTTCTCTCCTTCCAATGAGTCTCGGGTACCATCCAATTTGGCTGACAGTTTTTTCGAATGGATCCGAATGAAGACCATGATTCTAAATAGAACCGTTCAGACCTCCAAGAGGACATGTATCACATCAGTGACCATTCCACCTTATAGACACTGGGGAAAAAACTGAGGTCCTTCCTGTGTAGGATGGGTTATATAGGGGAGGACTTCCTGTTTGACTATCTGCCAGTGTCCATCCACCAGTAGGTAGCGTATAACCCATACAATCATTATTATGGTTGCTCTGTGTCCCGTGATGTACGATAAAGGAAACAACTGCCGGCTCCTAGCACTCTGTATGCCCAGATGATGTGAAAGTAATGTATGACCATTTATATAGTCTTGTGTTATCCAAGCTCTGAGTCTGTACAATCAGAGGTGTAAACTTACCACATAAACACAGAGTAATAGAATGGTCAAAAATGACTTCACAATATCTGGACTGAGGATCAGGGGATGTTTGTATAGAAAGACATGCTGCTTGGGAGATATCTGTCAGCTGTGACCAGGGCCACCATCAGGGGGGTACAGCCGATACAACTGTAAGGGGTCCCGGGGCCCGGGCCAGAAGAGTGCAGGATGGATGAAGGGGAGCCGTGTGGTGCACTATAGAAATGATCTTGCAGCTTCTGCTGCTTTTTGTGTCATTGAGCTTAGACATCAAGCTCTTTACTGACACCTCTGGCTACTATGTGCATGTGCACCCCTTGTATGAGCTGCCTGTACTGTGCTCCTCTGTGTCAGCAACATGTCAGCTTTGTGAAAACAAGCTGGGACTAGGAACATTTCCTTTACAAGTAGGGGCTGTGAAGGAAAGTGAGGGGGCTGTTTGTGTACAGGGAGGGGCCAGAGGCTTGTGTGTTTACAGATTTGTGTATGTGTGGGGCTGACATATATATATATATATATATATATATATATATATATATATATATATATATACACAGTATATATACACACATAGGTGTGTGGGGGGGAGAGCTGACACATATACGGGTGTGAGTAGTAGGGTTGCCAACTGTACGGAAATGACCCGGACAGTCCGAGTTTTCACACTTGTGCCCGGGTTTCTGTCCTCCTGAAACCCGGACACAGCAGCATACCTCCAGTCCCAGCCAGTATGGGAACTCAGTGAGGGGTTCATACCGCCTGTCCATGCCAACATCCCCCCCACCCCCCCCCCCCCCCGGATATTTGAATGCAGTGCTTATGATTTCTGAAGGATTGCGTCTTCACTGCTGAGCGCTCTGTCTTTCCCCTTTAGTGCAGCGTTAGTAAATCCTGACAGCTGCGGCTCACTGCTGTGCACTCTCTCTCCCCCACTGACCCTATCAATACAGCGCTAATGAAGCCTGAATGCACTGCTTCCCTCTACAGCCGCGCAAGAGCCACTAAGCAAACATCAGTAGCGCTACATACAGAGCTGCTATGTTGTCTCCTCCCTCTGACTCGCACCAGCGACCCCTGCTTAGTGTTCTCCAGCGCTGCCTGTAGAAAGATACAGGTGGAGGCGGAGCTGCCGGCTGCTGCTGATCCTGCCAGAAGGGATCTCTGCAGTAGTTTGTTCTGCAGGGAATGTGGAGAGAGGTGAGTTGGTGGGGTTTTGTGAGATAATAAAGCTTGTGTGCAGGGACTTGAGAAAGGGACTTGAGATTGAGAGCAGTGTCTGCAGCGTGCTGGCCAGTACTATTGCTGTGCAGCTAAGTTCAGTTGCTCTATGCATGCCACTGCAAAGTGGACTCTGCAGTGCTCTATGAACTGGGCTCATTCACACCATATCATTTTACACCATCTGCACCTCTCTCATGTACATGTACTACCCACCACCATACATTCCGCACCCCTCTCTTGTATATACTACCCCATGCCATACACTTCACACTCCTCTCCGGCAGATACTACCCACCACCATACACTCCCCACTCTTTTCCTGCACATACTACCCACCACCATACACTCCCCACTCCTCTCCTGCACATTCGACCCACTGCCATACACTCCGCACTCCTCTTCTGTACATATTACCCACCATCATATACTCCGCACTCCTCTCCTGCACATACTACCCACCTCCATACACTCCACACTCCTCTCCTGCACATACTACCCACAGTCTGCACCTCTCCCCTGCGGCGGGTATGTTCTCTGAGAGAGGCAGAGGTTGGTTCGGTGAGTAATGCTATGTTTGGGATAATTTATTTGGGATACTGTGTGGATACCGGCCTTGGGGGACTGGAACTACTGACTTTGGAGTCAACCCATCTGGGGTCTCCTTCTGTGTTAGTCTGCTGCCGAAAGGGGAGAGATGTGACGGGAGTCACTTTGAAGCGGGGGGCCCATGGAACCCAGAATCCCTAGGGGAGGTTGGGAAACCCTTGTTTCAGCTCCCCATGCACCTCCTATGTCTAAGTCACCCTGTGTCTCTAATAGGGTCACAGGCTGACAGAGAAATCCAGTCTAATCTGTACTAATCGCACTCACTGTACAACCACACTGGAATGGTGTATATATACGTATATATTTATATATACTGTGTATATATATATATATGTAGCGGGGTGCTAAATTTAGGGGAAGTGTTTGGGTGGTAGTTATGCCCAAACACCCTAATTGTTAGATTTCTTGAAACCATTTTGGTCCACAGGTGGAGTATTGGTGTACAGTTCCCTGTGGCCTGCAGGTGGCGCTGCCATAGTAGGCCAGGGTTGAACCGCTGATACAGTGCTGTGCCTTGTGTGTCCCCTCACGGCAGCCATACAGTGGGTGTGGTCTACCTGCTGGGCATGCTTGGAGAGGATATAAAAGGGGCAGATGCTGCCTGTTGAGGGTTCGTTGTTGGGGGTCCTACCCCAGGGTTCTTGTTCTTGTCCGCCCTTGGCACCTTTAGCCCAGGGGCGGGTCTGTAGTTCGTGGTCGGTGGATCAGTCCCAGGCACCTTTAGTCCTGGGGCTGCAACAGAGGCCTGGGCCCAGCACCTTCCTCTGGAGCCCACCGGGGATCAAGGAGTCTCAGGGTGCCGCCTTGCGAGGGGACCCGTATCTTGGAGGAGGAGGCCGGGGGAGGAACCGTTCCGAGGGACTGGTGCGGAAGTCACAGTGAAGGAAGGGTCCCGGTAACTCTCCGGAGGGACGTCTTCTCCCTAAACGGAGGCCGAGTTCACCAGGTCTGTGGCAGAGACCGAGTTCACCAGGTCTGTTGCAGAGCCCGAGTTCACCAGGTCTGTGGCAGAGGCCTTGGGTAGAGTTGGAGTGTCATTTGGCTGCTAGTCTTGTCTTAAGTAGACTATCAATTTGAGGCTGAGTCTGTTGGAGAAGCCGAACAGTGAAGTGATTGAGATTGTGCCTGGACCTCTCCCATGTCTTATGCTGTCCTGTCTTTACTTCAACCTCTTTCCTATCAGAGACTGTTGTTTTACTAAAAGAGAAAATAAACTCTGTGTTGGACTTATAGCGAGTGTGGACATTTCAGTTACTGGGGGAAACAAGGACTTATCTCTCTTGTTCACAGAGGTGAGAGACATTTTCTGGTTATCTGACTGTGTAAGACCCATCAACAACACTGCTCAACCTCTTATTACAGGAGGGTACGGACTTGTGGCATGGTGTGCCCCTTCTTCCTGCGAGGAGCCGAAGCAGGCAGGTAAAAGGTCTGTGTGCTATATATATATATATATATATATATATATATATATATATATGTAGTGGCCTCCACTCTCTCTCTCCACTGTTGGCTGGTTTCTGCTTGTCTAGGGGTACCTTGGAGGAGGGAGTGCGGGGTCACCACGCCAAGCCTTCACCGCAGATGTTTGTGTGGTGTCAGCAAAGTTCCTTTACCTTCGGGTCGGTGTTCTGAGTTTGGAGCCTCCACTTCTTCCGTGGAACATTGTCTGCCAGTAAATGAGCCCCACACCAATAAAAGTCCAACACTCCTTTATTCTTCAATGTCAGGATGAAACACAATCAGTTGGACTCCCTCAATGAACAGACAGGGGGTGTGGATACGAGTAGGCCCAGGCACAATGAACTCTCCTACTCCTCTATCAGCGAATAGGTTTGGCACATGATCTATGCCACCTGTCAAGAATCTTGGTCGCTGCCACCGACCGGATGAACGGTGAACCTTCCTCCTGACTGCACTTGGCCCCTGTTTGGGAAGATACCTCTCCGGGCGGTCTCCTGAGGCTCACCCGGCAACGGCAATCTGCTGCACCAGGTCTTCGGGTGAGTAGCTCCTCCGGTCCCTTATGCCTCTGGATTCGGGTACCCCACTCCCGGGGTCCCCTAGGAAATCCTTCCCTCGCGGAGCCCAGCGGAGGACACTGGGCCCCAGGCCTCCAACTGAGTACCTCACCCCAGGCTGAAGGCGCCTGGGGTGGAACACGAGCTCCGGGTGTCCAGGCCTAGGCCACCTGGACACCGACCACGAACTACAGCCCTACGGCTGAAGGTGCCTGGGACTCGACGACCCCGTGACCAAAATGGCCAACCCCTTTATACCCTCCCCCAGCAAGCCCAGCGGAGCCCCCGTCCCGCTGTACTCATGCTGCGAGAGGCCAAAAAGGGTATGCCACTGCAATGATGGCTCAACCCCGGGCCCAAAGTGACAGCGCCACCCGCTGGGCCCCAGGGAACCACACATCACAGATCCCCCACAAAATTCAAACATGATAGAAAAGCATATACCCGCTACACTCTCCCCCTGGTTGTTTGACACTGATCCCCAGTGTCTGGAATAAACCATGCCCTCAAGGGCTGACATAGTCCAATCCAGAAACAGACTGAAAATTTCAAAAATGCAAAAAACTTTGAAAAAAAAACTAAACTAACTACCTAGAGCAGTTGTGCCTGAGCCTCAACAAAAAGGGAGGGGAAGGGAACAAATAACACATAACTTGAAACATATATAAAAGTCACAGCATTACATTTTCCCCCCACCCACATCAATGACTAAGACCCACCCCACTCTCAGCGGTCTTGATGGGATGCTCTCCTGCAGAGGGGAAAAGAAATATTAAACACGCACAACCCTGACACATATGTTCGTATGAGAACGAAAAAAACCTCTCCGTAGAGAAATCTTTTCCTTCTAAAAGTGTGTGTGTGAAAAGTGAATGCCGATGCACGACACTGCCACTTTGGTGACAGCGCCGCGGTAACTGCACTTGTAGAGACCTCTTCTTCTTTGACCCTCTCTACCCCAGAGTCCAAGATCACTTGTTGGAGAATGAAGAACAACAACAGGAACAGTCCTTCAATTCCTCCGAAGAGCACAAACACCCATTAGCTCGGGTACAGTCACTGAGTTTTCCCGGGAAACAAACAACAAACCCGGAGAGTTCAGCAACATTAAGCGGCAAACTGAGTCTTTTATCTCCTACAGATAGAAGCGAGGGTGCGGCAGGACAAGTGATTTCAAATGCTGGTCCATGGTTTCCAGATGGTATTCAAAATCGTCCCCTTCCTTGCGTCGGATCAGCACCTTGTCCGCGTGGATATGCCGCCCCAGCATCCATTCTGCCTTGCAGTCTTTGAAGCGCTGAGATGCCTTGGGAGAACACGCTAGGTACCTACGGGCATGTGGGACCTGAATGTGGGTCCACACAAAGTCATTGTACCAGCGCTCTCTGCAAACTTCTACTTCATACAACAACTTATTTAGACAAGTATGGGTACTCCCACCCGTACTCAGCAGCAACCTTCTGAAAATATAGGCGTTGCAGTCTCGCCAGTGGAGGCATTGTGGCTTTGTCCCCTTCACCTGGTAGAACTATAGCATCCAGGTGACAAGGTGCTCTGATCACCTCCGTTCTGGGCATAGGTGCCCGCAGCGACAGTCTCTTATCCCCGGTGTTAGGTGCAAGTGGCACCGGAGATGTGAGGGTAGGCTGGGGACGGGATCCCTCCTCAGGCGCTGGTGCCTCCACCCGGGGTGTACTATCCCCTGTAGACATGGGTGGATCCCTAGCTTTGCGGGACGAGGAGAGAGGCATCTTGTTCCAACCCTTGCTGGCAAAGAGTTCATCTATGGCAACATCGTCTCCCAGATCGGAGAGCGACTCCAGGTCGGAGGTGTCACACTCCTCCGTGGGCAGGTAGCCTGTAGTGGAGACTGAACTGCCACCTCCTGCGGACACACAGGGCCGTGACTCCCCGACACCTCCGCCCACACACCAAGTCCCTCCGCCTGGCTTACCTCGGCCTTTACTCGAGACGGGATGTCCGGAACTCCTCTCACCGGATCCATCCGGGCCGGGCGTAGGCGGACAGGATGATCCACAGCGACCGCTGGACAGGGCTACCATGCCGATCTTCCTCTTGGGCGGTGGACACTGTGAGACAGTGGTGACCGAGTCAGCATCCTCGGATTTCTCCCGTACTTCATTGATCGCGACTTCCCCCGCGGTCGTTGCAGTGCGCACAGGGATGGCTGTCAAAGCGGTGATTCCTCCTACTTGAGTGGTGCTGCCTGTAGTGCGGTTGAGGTGGATGGTTATTGGCTTTTCGATAGCTGTGTCCATCTCAAATAAGAACTCCCCGCAGGCCTTGCATCGCCCGAATGGCTTCAGCTGACACACCAGTCCCGAACAGCCGGGACAAATCAAACCCAGGGCCTCAACGTCCATGCATGAGTACAGGGCGAATCTTCCCCGGGGCTTTAGCCGGATCAGCGTATCGGTCACCGGGGCAGCAGTAGTCAAGGTCATGGTAGAAGGGTGAAGTGGAATCCACAATGTATTTCCGAACATGGTGACTCGCTGCTGATCCATTGCGCACTGCAAGTTTGGCGCCAAAGTCCCCACGTGTAGTCCTTCACATGGCTGGACTCCTCCCCTCTTGCACTCCAGTTCGCGGGCTTTCTCCTTCCCTGGGTCACGCCCACAAACTGAGCAGGGAGGGTGTGCCTCGTGAAGCAGTGCAATAGAAGCCCCCACGTGTAGTACCTCACACGGCTTGACTCCCCCCTCTTCTCGCTCTTCGGCGTAGTCCTTCCCCTTCTTAGGGTCACACTCACGACTTCGAGCAGGGTTGCACTTTGGCCAGTAATATGGCCGACCTACTCGGAACTCCTCCGGGCAGACACGTTCAATCTCCATCCATTCTAGCTCCATAGTAACACGAACACCATCCCGGACCCGAGCCCCCACATGTAGCGGCCTCCACTCTCTCTCTCCGCTGTTGGCTGGTTTCTGCTTGTCTGGGGGTACCTTGGAGGAGGGAGTGCGGGGTCACCACGCCAAGCCTTCACCGCAGATGTTTGTGTGGTGTCAGCAAAGTTCCTTTACCTTCGGGTCGGTGTTCTGAGTTTGGAGCCTCCACTTCTTCCGTGGAACAGTGTCTGCCAGTAAATGAGCCCCACACCAATAAAAGTCCAACACTCCTTTATTCTTCAATGTCAGGATGAAACACAATCAGTTGGACTCCCTCAATGAACAGACAGGGGGTGTGGATACGAGTAGGCCCAGGCACAATGAACTCTCCTATTCCTCTATCAGCGAATAGGTTTGGCACATGATCTATGCCACCTGTCAAGAATCTTGGTCGCTGCCACCGACCGGATGAACGGTGAACCTTCCTCCTGACTGCACTTGGCCCCTGTTTGGGAAGATACCTCTCCGGGCGGTCTCCTGAGGCTCACCCGGCAACGGCAATCTGCTGCACCAGGTCTTCGGGTGAGTAGCTCCTCCGGTCCCTTACGCCTCTGGATTCGGGTACCCCACTCCCGGGGTCCCCTAGGAAATCCTTCCCTCGCGGAGCCCAGCGGAGGACACTGGGCCCCAGGCCTCCAACCGAGTACCTCACCCCAGGCTGAAGGTGCCTGGGGTGGAACACGAGCTCCGGGTGTCCAGGCCTAGACCGCCTGGACACCGACCATGAACCACAGCCCTACGGCTGAAGGTGCCTGGGACTCGACGACCCCGTGACCAAAATGGCCGACCCCTTTATACCCTCCCCCAGCAAGCCCAGCGGAGCCCCCGCCCCGCTGTACTCAAGCTGCGAGAGGCCAAAAAGGGTATGCCACTGCAATGATGGCTCAACCCCGGGCCCAAAGTGACAGCGCCACCCGCTGGGCCCCAGGGAACCACACATCACAGATCCCCCACCAAATTCAAACATGATAGAAAAGCATATACCCTCTACACTCTCCCCCTGGTTGTTTGACACTGATCCCCAGTGTCTGGAATAAACCATGCCCTCAAGGGCTGACATAGTCCAATCCAGAAACAGACTGAAAATTTCAAAAATGCAAAAAACTTTGAAAAAAAAACTAAACTAACTACCTAGAGCAGTTGTGCCTGAGCCTCAACAAATTCAAACATGATAGAAAAGCATATACCCGCTATATATATATATATATATATATATATATATATATATATATATATATATTGCATATTGTCTCATTTTGTTGTGTAGTCTTTGCTGGGTCGTTTGGGGTGTGGCTGTATTCCATTGTTCTATTGTGTCTGTCTGCCTTGGATATTATGGGATGTGCACATACTACCCACTGCCATACACTGCACACTCCTCTACTGCACATAGTACCCATCGCCATACACTGCGCACTCCTCTCCTGCACATACTACCCACCGCCATATATTCCGCACTCCTCTTCTATACATGCTACCCACCGCCATAAACTCTGCACTCCTCTTCTGCACATACTACCCACCGCCATACACTGCGCACTCCTCTCCTGCACATACTACCCACCGCCATACACTCCACACTCCCCTTCTGTACATACTACCCACCGCCATATAATCCACACTCCCCTCCTGCACATACTACCCACCGCCATACACTGCGCACTTCTTTCCTGCACATAATACCCACCACCATACACTCCGCACTCCTCTCCTGCACATACTCCCCTCCGCCATATACTCTGCACTCCTCTTCTGTAATACTACCCACCACCACCAAATACTCTGCATTCCTCTCCTGTACATACTACCCACCGCAATACACTTGGCACTTACATGCATATATTGTGCCCTGACTATTTTAACTAAGGTTGTCTCTAAAGTAGGCTCAGATAAAATGTTAGCTCTCTGACTATTTTCAGTGTATGCAAAATCATATGCACTGAAAGAGTTTTTTTTTTTTTTTAAGGATTGTGCTGAGGTTTATACATGTCTGTGGGACACTTACTTGTGGCACAGCAATCCAAGATTATTTTATGGAGACAAGAATGCTTTTGTTTTATTTAACCATGCCCCTTCCACTGTAAATACAAGTTGGCCATACTCACTCTTCACTGCAGTGTGCTGCGCGCGCCACATTACTACTCCCCTTGGGGCACCCAAAGCTGTCCCAGATCTTTTACAATCCTATAGTGTATTCTACAAAAAAAAATCCTGTGCGCTGCTAAAATATTCGGGTTTGGCTTTGAGAAAAGGTGGCAACCCTAGTAAGTAGGGCTGGCATATATACAGGTGTGTGTGTGGGGGGGGCTGACATATATAAAGGTGTGAGGGGGGCTGGCATATATACAGGTGTGGGGGGCTAACATATATACATATAGAGGGGGGAAAAAAGGAAAGGGGGAGGGGGGGAAATGGTAGGAATTGGAACTTTGTATGGAGCACGCAGTTTAGGGAGAAGCAACCATCAATATAATTGATATAGTAATAAAGTATTTTAATGGATACAAGTAAATGATTAAACAATAACTACATGATGCAATAATTGATAATAATACAGACCATAGATACATGATAAAAAACAATGATTGATGCTGCTGTAATAATTCCCATAAAATTAATATATTTACACATGCATACATATCATATCTACCCACACGCACGCACGCAGCGTGACGTTGGGGGTGTGTGTTTAGGCCCTACCTAATAAGGCTGACCCTCTGCTGGCCTCATACTTGGCTAGCAGTCTCTTATTACTATTGTAACTGCAGGGAACTCACTCTCTCACCGTTCCATAAGGTAAACATAATTTATTCTGGGTCTGTTTATTCCTTGGTCATCGGGGCTCTGTTATATTATATATTTATTTATATATTTATATATTTTTTTATTATTACAATTATACTTGCTCCCCTGTCCATGATCCTTGCATCACTATGCTATGGTTCATGGATTGTCAAGTTGTACATATAAACTCTATATATAATTTGTATTTTATTATTTTTACAGAAGCCCTTAACACATGCCCCTACATGCTATATCAGGTCTACAGCTATCCCTACTAGGAACTAGCGACCATGGATGGCTGTCCATACCATTGGGGGGCCTCTTGGTGGGTTGCCTATTTGACACACGCTCCCTCAGTTCCCGTGCTTGACATTGCCGGTGTACCTCTTGGTCTAATGGGCCATGCATGTCCATACACAGCATGCCTGCCTGTAAGTTCATTATGAGTTTGGGATGTCTTGTTTCATGTGCAGCTTTTTCCTCTCCTGCATGCCAATTTACTATGGAATTACTTACTTTATATTCTTGTATCTTATTTTAGATATGCATCACGTGCCTGCTCCTGAAGAGTGGTAATACCAAACCACGAAACGCGTCGAGCTAACCTCAAGCCGTGGTTGCACTCATATATCTTTTATAAATTGCAATTTTTACCTTGTTCAATATGGGGTTTTTGGATTGAGACGCTAATAACCTAGGGTCTCTTTTTAACTACACCTATGTGGAGTTAGGAGGTTGGAGGCGACCTCCACTCTGTAGTCGGTTCTATGTCCTGTCCATGATATGTATGCATGTGTAAATATATTAATTTTATGGGAATTATTACAGCAGCATCAATCATTGTTTTTTATCATGTATCTATGGTCTGTATTATTATCAATTATTGCATCATGTAGTTCTTGTTTAATCATTTACTTGTATCCATTAAAATACTTTATTACTATATCAATTATATTGATGGTTGCTTCTCCCTAAACTGCGTGCTCCATACAAAGTCCCAATTCCTACCATTTCCCCTCCCCCTCCCCCTTTCCTTCCCCCCCCCCCCTCTTATATGGTTTTTATTTTTTTCACACTAGTTAGGGATGGAGGTACATATTCCTATGGTCATGACCTCATACAAAGTCCCATTTTGTTGCAACTTGTTGCTTTTGTTTCTTCATATGATCTAGGGATGGGAACACGCAGTCATGATATGTTAACTTACCTTCATTATTTACACATGCATTGTGTTAATGGATATATTTTCAATAACCTTTTATCTCCAAGAATCTTCTACACCTTAGCTTTAATTCCTTCCATCATATCTCCTCCCCTATTGGCATGCATTGAGGTTATTGTTGTGCGTTGTATGTGTCTATCCATCCTGTCTTACAGACTATATGGCCATTGTTATATGCTGTGTTATTGGGCACTTTGTGGTCTGACCGATGTCCGCTTGGCTCCTTGTCTGCTCTGGGAACTGCGATGCGTGCCGCCGGTTTCCCCCCCTCCCCCTCCTCTCACGCTGGGTTGGGCGGGTGCCTGGCGTCACGCATCGGCGTCACGCCTACTCCTACACACAGTGTAGTCCTAATCAGGACACCAGTGCGTGGTCGGAAGTTTTTCGATCGGCGTGCGTACACTGGGTTCAATTGGCGCCAACCGCCGGGTGTCTATGACACTCAGGTGGTGACGCCCTCTACCCACACGCACGCAGCGTGACGTTGGGGGTGTGTGTTTAGGCCCTACCTATAAAGGCTGACCCTCTGCTGGCCTCATACCTGGCTAGCAGTCTCTTATTACTATTGTAATTGCAGGGAACTCACTCTCTCACCGTTCCATAAGGTAAACATCATTTATTCTGGGCCTGTTTATTCCTTGGTCATCGGGGCTCTGTTATATTATATATTTATTTATATATTTATATATTTTTTTATTATTACAATTATACTTGCTCCCCTGTCCATGATCCTTGCATCACTATGCTATGGTTCATGGATTGTCAAGTTGTACATATAAACTCTATATATAATTTGTATTTTATTATTTTTACAGAAGCCCTTAACACATGCCCCTACATGCTATATCAGGTCTACAACTATCCCTACTAGGAACTATCGACCATGGATGGCTGTCCATACCATTGGGGGGCCTCTTGGTGGGTTGCCTATTTGACACACGCTCCCTCAGTTCCCGTGCTTGACATTGCCGGTGTACCTCTTGGTCTAATGGGTCATGCATGTCCATACACAGCATGCCTGCCTGTAAGTTCATTATGAGTTTGGGTTGTCTTGTTTCATGTGCAGCTTTTTCCTCTCCTGCATGCCAATTTACTATGGAATTACTTACTTTATATTCTTGTATCTTATTTTAGATATGCATCACGTGCCTGCTCCTGAAGAGTGGTAATACCAAACCACGAAACGCGTCGAGCTAACCTCAAGCCGTGGTTGCACTCATATATCTTTTATAAATTGCAATTTTTACCTTGTTCAATATGGGGTTTTTGGATTGAGACGCTAATACCCTAGGGTCTCTTTTTAACTACACCTATGTGGAGTTAGGAGGTTGGAGGCGACCTCCACTCTGTAGTCGGTTCTATGTCCTGTCCATGATATGTATGCATGTGTAAATATATTAATTTTATGGGAATTATTACAGCAGCATCAATCATTGTTTTTTATCATGTATCTATGGTCTGTATTATTATCAATTATTGCATCATGTAGTTATTGTTTAATCATTTACTTGTATCCATTAAAATACTTTATTACTATATCAATTATATTGATGGATGCTTCTCCCTAAACTGCGTGCTCCATACAAAGTCCCAATTCCTACCATTTCCCCCCCCCTCCCCCTTTCCTTTTTTCCCCCCTCTTATATGGTTTTTATTTTTTCACACTAGTTAGGGATGGAGGTACATATTCCTATGGTCATGACCTCATACAAAGTCCCATTTTGTTGCAACTTGTTGCTTTTGTTTCTAACATATATACAGGTGTGGGGGTGGGGCTAACATATATATACAGGTGTGAGAGGGCTGGCATACTGTATATACAGGTGGGGGGCTGACATATATACAGGTGTGTGTGTGGGGGGGGGGTGGGGCTGACATATATACAGGTGTGAGGGGGCTGACATATATACAGGTGTGTGGGGGGGCCTGACATATATACAGGTGTGGGGGGCTGACATACTGTATATACAGGTGTGAGGGGGCTGACATATACACAGGTGTGTGGGGGGCTGTCATATATACAGGTGTGGGGGGGCTGACATATATACAGGTGTGAGGGGGGCTGGCATATATACAGGTGGGACTGACATATATACAGGTGTGAGGGGGGCTGGCATATATACAGGATTGAGGGGGGCTGACATATATACAGGATTGAGGGGGGCTGAGTGCGTACAGATGAGGTGGCTGGTGTGTGGATTTGGTGGGATAGCCCATGGGCAAGACTGCCATCCTCTGTCTCTCTATTCCAGGCTCTCCTACTCACAGCTTTCAAACTTTCCCATAGTCACTGTGAGCAGGGCAGGAGCTGGAGGATACGGAGCAGCTCAGTAGAAGGAAAGTGGAGCAAAGAGGATTCTGAGCCAGCCGTGAAAGCAGCCTATCAGAGGAGTCCAGGGGGGAGAGAGAGACACACACACACTCAGTGATGCACATTACTGTCACCTCCGATCCCTGCACTCACCTTAGATACACTGAGCTGAGCTCAGACTCAGAACTGCCAGCTCCGTGCCCTTCCGCCGCATCAGTGATCCGCTCCCCGCCTCACCTCACATCACAGGGTCCCAGTAGGGTTGCCACCTTTTCTTCAAGCCAAAGCCGAACACTTTTGCGGCGCACAGCAATTTGTTTTGTAGTACACGCTATACACCTTTTGGGCTACCCAAATAGAGTAGTAATGAGGTGTGCTACGGTGAATAGTGGCTGTGGCCAAATTGCATTAACAGTGGGGGGGGGGGGGTAAAGGGGCATGGTTAAATAAAAAAAAAGCATTCGTGTATCCATAAAATATGATTTAATTAATAAAATAAATGTCAGTTAAAATATGAAACTAGCCTACCTTAAAAGTGGACACTCTCAGCCAGTAGAGCAGTGGACGGCATCAGAAGAGCAGTGGACGGCATCAGTAGAGCAGTGGACGGCATCAGAAGAGTAGTGAACATTGTCAGAAGAGCAGCGGATGGTGTCAATAGATCAGTGGATGGCGTCAGAAGATCAGTGGACGGCATCAGTAGAGCAGTGGACGGCGTCAGAAGAGCAGTGGAAGGCGTCAGAAGAGCAGTAGACGCCGTCAGAAGATCAGTGGATGGCATCAGTAGAGCAGAGGACGGCATCAGTAGAGCAGAGGACAGCGTCAGTAGAGCAGAGGACAGCGTCAGAAGATCAGTGGACGGTGTCAGTAGAGCAGAGGACGGGGTCAGTAGAGCAGTGGATGGCATCAGTAGAGCAGTGGACGGTGTCAGTAGAGAAGAGGACGGCGTCAGTAGAGCAGTGGAGGGCATCAGTAGAGCAGAGGACAGCGTCAGTAGGGCAGTGGATGGTGTCATGAGGCCAGTGGACGGCATCAGTAGCGCAGAGGACGGCGTCAGTAGAGCAGAGGATGGCGCCAGTAGAGCGGAGTCTGTAATACCATGCTTCCTCCTGCAAAAGCGTCCCTGGTTGTTAGGACACCAGTCCAGTGGCCCTCCATTCACTGTCTCTGGAGGCATCGGATCCGGCCGCTGGGCGAGAGAGAGAGCGCACAGACAGACAGTGCAGTGTGACCCAGCTGCAGGACATTAGCTGGACCTGGAGCAGGGAAAGAAAGGGGGAATGCGTGCTGTTTGGGGGTAGCTGACAGAGGAGGAGGGGTAGCTGACAGAGGGGGGATGGGTAGCTGATGGGGGGTAGCTAACAGAGGGGGGTGGGTAGCTGACAGAGGGGATAGCTGACAGAGGGGGGTAGCTGACAGGGGGGGTGGGTAGCTGACAGAGGAGGGGGTAGCTGACAGAGGAAGGGTAGCTGACAGAGGGGGGTAGCTGACAGAGGGGGGGTAGCTGACAGAGGGGGTAGCTGACAGAGGAGGGGGTAGCTGACAGGGGGTAGCTGACAGAGGGGGGTAGCTGACAGAGGAGGTATCTGACAGGGGGTAGCTGACAGAGGGGGGTAGCTGACAGAGGAGGGGGTAGCTGACAGGGGATAGATGACAGAGGGGGTCGCTGACAGAGGCGGGGGTAGCTGACAGGGATAGATGATAGAGGGGGTAGCTGACAGAGGGGGGTGGGTAGCTTACAGAGGGGGGGTATCTGACAGAGGGGGGTATCTGACAGAGGGGAGGGGGGTAGCTGACAGAGGGGGGTAGCTGACAGAGGAGTGGGGGTAGCTGACAGGGGGTAGCTGACAGAAGAGGGTAGCTGACAGAGGAGGGGGGTATCTGACAGGGGGTAGCTGACAGAGGGGGGTAGCTGACAGAGGGGGGTAGCTGACAGAGGAGGGGGTAGCTGACAGAGTAGGGGGTAGCTGACAGGGGGTAGCTGACAGAGTGGGGGTAGCTGACAGAGGAGGGGGTGGCTGACAGAGGGGGGGTAGCTGACAGAGGGGGGGTGGGTAGCTGACAGAGGGGGGTAGCTGAAAGAGGATGGGGGTAGCTGACAGTGGGGCAGCTGACAGAGGGGGGTAGCTGACAGAGGAGGGGGTAGCTGACAGAGGAGGGGGAAACTGACAGAGGAGGGGGAAACTGACAGAGGAGGGGGTAGCTGACAGAGGAGGGGGTAGCTGACAGAGGAGGGTGGTAGCTGACAGAGGAGGGGGGTAGCTGACAGAGGGGGGGTAGCTGACAGAGGGGGGGGTAGCTGACAGAGGAGGGGGTAGCTGACAGAGGAGGGGGTAGCTGACAGAGGAGGGGGGTAGCTGACAGAGGAGGGGGGTAGCTGACAGAGGAGGGGGTAGCTGACAGAGGGGGGAAGCTGACAGAGGGGTGGGCCTCCTCCCTCTTAGATGAATAGTGTGTAGTGACCAAGTGAAAACATCCAGAGAGCTGTACACAGCAGCTCCGGTCACAGTGCAGAGGGGGAGGGGTGACTAACAGTAGCAGAGGAGGAAGAAATCCCCGTACAGCTCCTCGCCCAGGGTGTCCTCCACACTGCTGAAACTTGCTTGCAGTGGTGGCGTGGGGGATGGCTGGTGTCAAGGATGGACAGCACAGGCTTCATTCATAACACCAACAGGCTGGCTGGTTGTGGCAGGGGACGGGGTTGGACGGCAGGCACACACGTCCCAGGTCCCAGTCAGTCACTCACCGCAACACAGTGAGCCAGCCGGGAAACTGGAAGTGATGATGCAGTGCTGAAAAAAAGCACCGCCCAGTCGTCCTCCGGTCCCGGCCAATAAAAAAAAAGCACGGGAGCCAGAGGCAAATCAGTGTAGAGTGGGGGTGTTTTCGGGCGCATCGCTTGTGCCCCGATCACGCACTAAACACGGCAATCAGCTGATTGCAAGCTGGGAAGCTTCCCATAGACTGCCTTATGTCCGGCGCCTGGAAAGTCTTAAAGTGACCTTTTTTTTTTGTAAAAAACTTGGGGGGGCTGGCGCCCATGCGCCCCCTATGGACGGGCCGCCACTGCTGGAGGATACAGACAGAAAGGAGCTTCAGATTCCAACACACACACCAGACAATGTATTTATTGAGAAGCAATGACACTGCTGCTGTCTCCACAGTGGCAAGTATGCTAATGGAGCTCCTCCTGTCCAAATGGTCTGTCCAGGTTTCAGATAGTCTGCAACAGCTAGCATGAACCGCCGACAAGGACCACAAACTGAGAAGCCGCAACACACTTGTAATTGAACGCACAGACTCACGAACACAAAGCTGGGGAGAGTCGGCCTAGTGATGTGTAGTATCCCGAACTGGAACTGACAGGAAACAAAGGTGAGTGGGCTGTTTAAATATCCCCCTTCCCCGGGTTCCTCTCATAAATTCAGGCCACCATAATGGCCTTCTAATATATATATATATATATATATATATATATATATATAGTGTGTATAGAAAAAAATCACCCCCCTTTAAAATAATCGCATTTTGTTGCTGTGAAGCCTGAAATGAAGACAGACAGTTTTTGTTTTATCCAACTGTATTTACACAGTGCAACATATAACATCCAAGCGAAAGTAAGAACACAAACATGGCAGAAAAAAATTGGTGGCAATTGCCGGCAATGGCACCGTCCTAATGAGTCCACATTTGCGGCGCCACACCTATTTCCAAAAGTAGTTTCTGTACTACTTATGGCGATTTAGGGGTGTGATTTCCATTGACATCTGTGCAGGAACCTGTACAGATGTCTCTGAAATTGTCCCCGAAATCGAGACTGACATGCGGGAATGAAATTGTGTGAGTTCAGTGTGAACCTAGGCTTCGGCTTGATTCACACTAATGCGTTTTTTAATGCTTTTTGCATTTTGCAGAAATGCAGGGAATTTCTTTAACATGGGTTCCTATGGAACACGGGTCGTGGACATTTTTTCCACAAAATGCAGCGTTTTGCATGTAATAGACTTCAATGGACCTGCATTAAAAACCCAAGTACTGCGTTTTTACCTTGATTTTGCCACCATTTGCGTTTTTCAATTTGCTGGTTGCTAAGGAGTGGGTCAGGAAGCCAGACTCCGCGTCCTTAGCAATGGACGAGTCATCAGCTGTCAGCGAGCTTTCCCGCTGACAGCTAAATGTTCCCCCACCCCCCAGTCCGTACCAGGCCCGTCGGTCAAATTGTCGGCTAAAAAAATCATGGAAAAAATGGCGTGGAGTTCCCCACCCCCCAGTCCATACCAGGCCCTTGGACAACCCTGGGCGGTGGTTGCCCAGGTCTGTGGGCGGGGGGCTTATCAGAATCTGGAAGTCCCCTTTAACAAGGGGGCCCCCAGATCCTGCCTCCCCCTATGTGAATGGGTATTGGGTATGTACATCGTACCTATACCCATTCATTAAAAAATCAGTAAAATGTAAAAAAAAACAAGAGACAGTTTTTGACAAGTCCTTTATTGATATCACAAGGGACGGGCTCTCCGGGTGACATCATTGGATAGCCATGCCCTATGGCTACATAAGAAATGTCAGACAGTGGGGGACATCACAACGGAGGAAGACAGCATCAGGACAAGAGCGGTCTTTTTTGTTTTTAACGGGTAACCGACGGCGAGGAATAAGACAGCGACGGCGAGGAAGACACCCACAAACTCTTGGACCCACTTCAATCGGGCTTCCGCCCAGGCCACGCCCAGGACAGAAACGGCACTTCTCAAAATATGGGATGACGCCCTCGAAGCAGCAGATGACGGAGAATCGTGCCTTTTGGTGCTACTGGACCTCAGTGCAGCTTTCGACACAGTAGACCACAAAATTTTGCTCACTCGTCTCACAGAAGTAGCAGAAGTCGCAGACTCTGATCTACCCTGGTTCGCATCGTTCCTGGAGAACCGATCCCAGACAGTGAAACTAGGAGCCTTCACTTCAGAAGTGCGCACCATTACTTGCAGAGTCCCTTAAGGATCACCCCTGTCGCCTGTGCTCTTTAACCACTTAAGCCCCGGACCAATACGCAGCATAAAGCCCAGGCCCCTTTTTGCGATTCAGCACTGCATTGTTTTAACTGACAATTGCGCTGTCATGCGACGTGGCTCCCAAACAAAATTGACGTCCTTTTTTTCCCACAAATAGAGCTTTCTTTTGGTGGTATTTGATCACCTCTGCGGTTTTTATTTTTTGCGCTATAAACAAAAATAGAGCGACAATTTTGAAAAAAATTCAATATTTTTAACTTTTTGCTATAATAAATATCCCCAAAAAATATATAAAAAACCTTTTTTTCCCCTCAGTTTAGGCCGATACGTATTCTTCTACATATTTTTGGTAAAAAAAATCGCAATCTGCGTTTATTGATTGGTTTGCGCAAAAGTTATAGCGTTTACATACGTTTTTTTTACATGTAATGATGGCGATCAGCGATTTTTTTCATGACTGCGACATTATGGCGGACACATCGGACACTTTTGACACATTTTTGGAATCATTGTCATTTTTACAGCGATTAGCGCAATAAAAATGCACTGGTTACTGTAAAAATTACACTGGCAGTGAAGGGGTTAACCACCAGGGGCGCTGAAGGGGCTAAGTGTGCCTAAGGGAGTGATTCTCACTGTTAGGGGGTGTGGCTACGAGTGACACGTCACCGATCTCCGCTCTGATTACACAGAGCGGAGATCGGTGACAGTGTCAGTAGGCGAGCTGGGAGATGTTGTGTTTACACTAACATCTCCCTGCTCCATCCCTCCGTGAGACGATCGCGGGGACCCCCGCGGCGATCGAGTCCGCGGGACCCACGGTCCTACTCACTGGGATTATTGCAGGTTCGCGAGCGTGCCGGCGGCGGGGCGCACGCGACCACACGGCAGGCAGTTAAAGGGCCACGTACAGGTACGTGATTGTGCCTGTACGAGCCATTCTGCTGACGTATATATGCCGTGAGCGGTCGTTAAGGGGTTAAAGTGGATGTAAACCAGATTTTTTTTTTTTTGCTGTCACAATGTAGTGTATAAGATTTCCTATCATTTGTGCCAGGTCTTGCCACAAAGAGTTAATCCAGCTCTGAGCAATCCTCTTTTATTATTCAGTGAGATAAAACGGACAAACAGAGTTACCTTTGTCCATTCCGCCCCCTTGCTTTGAGTGACAGGTTATTTACATATCTCGTGCACTAGCTTTAGCTTTTAAATTCCCACCCCCACACCTTTTCTGAAGTCATGTGGTTACTTTTCTGGATTTTGACTGGATGTTAGCGATCATAGCAGAAGGAATACACAGGATAAAATGCATGTTGACAAGGGGAGTGTAGAGGTGGGCGGGGAGTCTACTGACATCATAACTCCACCCACCGAGCTCCAGACAACAGATCCACCCACAGAATCTGCAGTTTTTCAGGTCTCATAACAGACAGAGGGGAGACATTTGACAGATAAGGATACATGCAAGAGGCATCTATATCCTTATATATCAGCACTATGGCAGTAGTTTAGAAAGGATGAGAGTGGGTTTACATCTACTTTAACATCTACCTCCGCCCACTCCTCAAAATCATCAGCAAACAGGACCTGCTCTACCACTCCTACGCTGATGACACTCAACTCTACTTTCGCATCACCAACAAAAGAGACCAATATCACGGACTAGAACAATGCCTCACATTGATCGATAATTGGATGACGGAGAGCTCCCTCAAACTTAATGGATCCAAAACAGAACTTCTCTTTCTCCACGCAAACCAAAAGACAAACTCAAGGATGACATGGACACCACCCACCATCCTTGGACAAACCATCATCCCCAGCAACAAACTCAAAAGTCTCAGAGTCACCTTTGACTCAAACATGACCATGGATGCCCAAATAGGATCAGTAGTCAGTGGATCTCACCATCTTCTCCGCCTGCTACGAAGACTCATCCCCTTCATCCCGGAAGAGGATACAGCAGTAGTAGTTGGAACAATCATCAACTCCCGACTCGACTACGCAAACTCCCTCTATCTAGGACTACCCAAATACCAGATCTCTTGTCTACAAGTAGTCCAGAACACAGCAGCCAGACTGGTAACGGGGAAAAAAACCCTGGGAATCAATAACCCCGTCGTTGAAGACCCTCCATTGGCTAGCCGTAAAGGATCGGGTCACATTCAAGACCCTCTGCCTCACTCACAAATGCACACAAGGAAACGCTCCTCAATACCTATGCGAGAAAATAAAACACTACACCCCCAATCGTGTTCTCCGATCAACTAACCAGAAGCTTCTTCACATCCCTAAGTCCCGCTACAAATCTAAAGGAGAACGTAGATTCGCAGTCCAAGGACCACAGATATGGAACACACTACCAACAAACATCCACATGGAAGAAAACCATCGGGCCTTCAGGAAAAAACTTAAGACCCACCTCTTCTGAAGGATCAGGATGACACTGGATACAAAGCGGCTTGAGGCGATTTAGTTTGCATTTGCAGCGCTATACAAGTTACTCACTCAAGAAGACAGCGGTGGCGAGGAAGAAGACAGCAGCATGGGAGAAGAGGGTCTCCGGGAGAAGATGGCGACAGGGGAAGATGGCTCGGGAAGAAGATGGCAGCGGGAGAGATTGCGGGGGGAGAAGACAGAGCTATTTTTTTAATAAAGGACTTGTCAAAAATTGGCTATTTTTTTTACATTTCATAGCTTTTTTTGGTGAATGGGTAGGGGTACGATTCAAATAGGGGGGCAGGATCTGGGGGTCCCCTTGTTAACGGGGGCTTCCAGATTCCTATAAGCCCCCCGCCCACACACCCCGGCAACCACCTGCCAGGGGTGTTGGGAAGAGGCCCTTGTCCCCATCAACATGGGGGCAAGGTGCTTTGGAGTGGGGGGTGCAAAGCCCCCCTGCCCCAAAGCACCCACCCCCCTATGTTGAGGGCATACAGTCTGGTATGGTTCAGGAGTGGGGGGGGAAGCTCACTTGTCCCCTCCCTTTCTTGACCTGCCGGGCTGCATGCTCGGATAAGGGTCTGGTATGGATTTTGGGGGGCCCCAAAATTTTGGCGTGGTGGTCATTGTGTGCATGTGACAACAATCTCACAAATTCTCCACAAATGTGGCTTGTATGGGAGGGTTGCAAGAAAAAAGCGACTTCTGAAAAAAGGTCACATGCAGTCACGACTGAACTTTGCCAAAACGCACCTTGAAGATTCTGAGGCCACATGGTTAAAGGTGTTATGGTCAGATGAAACTAAAATTTTATTATTTGGCCTTAACACAAAATGATATGTCTGGCAAAATTCCAATACAGCTCACCATCCAAATAACACCATTCCTACAGTAAAGCATAGAGGTGGTAATATCCTGTTATGGGGTTGTTTCTCTGCTGCAGGGACTGGGGCACTTGTCAGGATAGAAGGAAGAATGGATGGGAAAAAATACCATCAAATTCTTGAGTAAAATCTGCTGCCCTCTGCCAGAAAGTTGTCAATGGGAAGAAGGTTTACCCTCCAACATGACAATGACCCAAATCACACAGCAAAAATTTTCATACAGTGGTTGAAGGAGAGAAAAATGAATGTCCTTGCATGGCCTAGTCAGGACCCAGACTTAAACCCCATTGAATATCTGTGGAATGACTTGAAGACTGCAGTCCACAAACGGTCACCATCAAATTTAACTGAACATGAGCAGTTCTGCAAAGAAGATGTGGGCAAATATTGCAAAGTCTAGATGTACAAAGTTAGTAGAGACATATCCCAACAGACTACAGGCTCTAATTAAAGCAAAAGATGGTTCAACAACATACTGACACAAGGGGGTGATCCTTTTTCACCTCAGTGATTCTGTTTTTGAATGTTTTTTTATTTATTTTTTCTGACATGTTGGTGTTATACAATATCTTTCACCTGGGTGTCATAAGTTGTACTAAATGATACTGCTGGGTAAAACAAAAACTGTGTCTGTCTTCATATCAGGCTGCAAAGCAACAACATGTGATTATTTTAAGGGGGGGTGTGATTGCAGGGGTGCAATTGTTTCACGGCACCCCTGACTAAACCAGGCAGAACCCAAGGGTGCCATGATACCTCCGTGAGAAAGGCTGCTCTAGAATATTTGACTGCTAGAGTGACAAAAGCCATAGAATGTATACTAGTCAACAAAGAAATGTTTTTTCACTGTAATATATCCATTACTGCAACTCCAACCAATAATAGCTGCAGGTTTGGTACCTGACAAAGTCCAAAAAAGAACCCTTCTAATCGAGCTGACTGAAAATTGTTGTGGCAACTTAAATTTGTGGAGGTGACCTTTTTAATGTCAATGTTTACAAGTATTCCTTTGTATGGGTAATTTTTTCTTTCTTGACTCATTGATTGTCACTGTCAGTACCCATAATTATGAACATAAATGTTTTAAATCAATATCTAGTGTTTTAAACCAATTATGTGGCAGCTTTATATACCAGTCTTATTTTATTTTATTCCCAAGTCTTGGTAACAACCAGTGTCAATATTTTTAACTCAGAAGAACCCTTGAAGTAACTTTCAGGTCTCCATAAATCCCTGATAAAAATGATATAGCTACAGTACAGAATGTGACATACCTAGAGTGACACCCAAGGCAGATAATTTTTAAACCCCTAAGACAAAATCATTTTCAGGAATATTTATCATTTTAAAAATAATAATGTCCATAACAGAAATTAAAGTGGAACTTGAAGTCCAACTTTGGGCAAATAAAAAATATCTTCTGCAGTGGGGCTGTGGGGCTGTGCTATAAAATATTATTTATTTTATTGATTGCTTTACTATGAGATTTCTTTCCTTGTCCCCATCAACAAATTCATCTATTATGAAAGTATTAAAGGTCTGCTGTCATGAAAAATGTTTTCTGATAACTGTATGTTATCTGATAACTTTATGGGGTGAATACACATAATCATAGTATTCAATATATTATTCCTATTTTTTACCACTGATGCCTTCGTTTAAATTTCTATTCATATTTAATAAATGCAGACCACACTGACCAGAAAAAGAAACAGGATTGCTTAAGTAGTTGCAGCAACAGTTATTTTTTTAGTGTGAAGATTAACTTTTCAGATTTAAACTGGGGAATAAAAACTATTTTTTTAAGCACCCGCAAGCTGGCCCGGACTGGCCAGAGGGCACACAGGGCATTTGCCGTGTGGGCCGGGGCCACTGGCAGGGCCTGGACAAGGTGGAGCCGACTCACATTGCTCACAGTCTGTGACTGAGTTACAGATCACCTGTGGGGTTCACTTGCAGAGTCGCAGCGGTGTGCCGAGTGCGCTCCTGCACCCGACACTAGCTAGTGCAGGAGTCATGTGCAGCAGACGTGTAGATCACAGCCCTCTATTGCTAGTCCTTCCCCTAAGCCTTTTCCACTCTCCTCTTAACTGGAAAGCAGCTGGTATCACAGTACTGGATAGGGGCGGGAGCAGGAGCTGCCGGAGTTAACTTTTCACATTAACCAGCAGGTGATTGGTTGCCCGGTGGTTCTAGCAACCAATCACCAGCCTGGTAATGTGAAAAGTTAACTCCGGCAGCTCCTGATCCCACCCCATCCACTACTTCGATACTGGCCACTCTCTACTCTGCAGTACACCCATGTAAGGTAGGAGAGTGCTACCTACACACTGGTGAGTGTTTGTGTGTAGGGGGTGATAGGGGGACAGAGGACACTACAGTGGGAGCCAAAGAAAATTGCTATGGGGGAGAGGACACTATGGGGGTGATGTCAAGGGGGAGACAGAGGACACTACTATGAGGGGACAAAGGCGCAGAGGACACTTGAGTGGGGAGGGAGAGGGGTAGGTGATGTGAAGGGGGACAGAGGACACTGTTTTGGGGGCACAGGACACTACTGTATGGGGGGCAAGGACACTACTGTGGGGGGGAGAAGGGAAACTACTGTTGGGGGAGGTGCAGAGAACACTATGCTGTATTTATATTGGGAGCTTGATTTTTATTTATTTTTTAAAGGGCACCCCCTCCCCCAGGAATCTGATTTCCTCCATGTTGTCTAGGTAGATTTCAACCTCTAAAAGGTTGCCTATCCCTGACCTAGAAGGAACACATTCACTTCTCTGTCAGGCGGTGTGATCTCCCCCCAACAGATGCCTTATAGTCCCTTATAGTCCCGGCCCAGGGTGACGTCATTCAGAGGCTGGGAGGTGGGATTGGACAGGGGAGAGAGAGCAACAACAGTGGCGGGAGGGAATGTGTGTGCAAGTAAGCAAAAACGTTTGCAGGGACTGGGCTGGCAGATCCTCCTTCCTAAAGTGATATTAAAGACAAAAAAAATAACAAACATGTCATTCTTGCCTGCTTTGTGAAGTAGTTTTGCACAGAACAGCCCCAATCCTCCTCTTCTCAGGTCCCTTGCTGATGCTCCTGGCCCCTCCCTCCCGTCAAGTGTCCCCAGAGCAAGCAGCTTGTAATAGGGGCACCCAAGCAGGCGCATTCCCAAGCCGCTGCTCTGTGTGTCTATTCAGACACAGAGCTGCGGCTCAGCCCCCTCTCTCCTCATTGGCTGTGATTGACAGCAGCGGGAACCAATGAGGAGGGAGGGTCCCCGGAAAGCCGATGCTCTCGCGCACAGCGCAGGACTGGATCGAGAGGGACCTCAGGTAAGTATAAGGGGGCTGGGGCTGCACACAGAAGGTTTTTATTTATGTAGCGGGTATGTACTTTTAAATCTGGTGAAGACACCAGTGATGCATAGTTCCCTGCGGCCCAGCAGGTGGCGCTGTCACGTTGAACCATCGCTGCAGTGCCGTACCCTTTGTGACCTCTCGCAGCAGTTGTACGGCGGGGCGGGGAACCTGCTGTGCTTGCTGGGGGAGGGTATAAAGGGGGAGGACATCTTTGCCACGAGGTTCGAGTCCCAGGCACCTTCAGCCTGAGGGCTGCTGTTCGCAGTCGGTGTCCAGGCGGCCTAGGCCTGGACACTTGGAGTTCGTGTTCCATCCCAGACACCTTCAGTCTGGGGTGAGGTACTCAGCCGGAGGCCTGGGGCCCAGTACCTTCCGCTGGGTCCTGCGAGGGAGGGATGGTCCTAGGGGGCCCCAGGAGTGGGGCACCCGAATCCAGAGGCGTAAGGGACTGGAGGAGGGATTTATCCGAAGATCTGGTGCAGCATATTGCCAGTGCCGGGTGAACCTCTGGAGACCGCCCGGAGGGATATCTTTCCTGAACAGGGGCCAAGTTCATAGAGGAAGGTGGTTCATGTTCTATGACCGGTGGCAGCGGTCCAACTATTCAACTCAGGTCAGTGGCAGAGACCTGCTATTAGGCCTGTGGCAGGGGCCTCAACAGTTCATCCGGTCGGTGGCAGCGAACAAAACTCACGGTCGGTGGCAGAGGCCGTGCGCCAGGCCTATTCGCTAACAAAGGAATAGGAGAGTTCATTTGTGCCTGGGCCTACTCGTATCCACACCCTTGTCTGTCTGTTACTAAAAGTTCAACTGATTGTGTTCACCCTGAAAGCAGAGAAATAAAGGAGTGTTGGACTTTTGATTGGTGTGGGGCTCTATTATTGGCAGACACATCTCCACGGTACAAGAAGAGGCTTCGTACGCAGTGAACAGGCCCGGAGGTAATTCAAGTGACTTTGCTCAACCCTCATACACTTACGAGGGGAGGGCTTGGCGTAGTGTTCCTGCACTCTCGTCTCCCAGGTACCCCTAGACACAAGCCACTCAAACGAGAAAAACCGAAAGGGAGAGTGAGGCTCTACATTTACATAGAATGCATGAAGGTAAAAAACCTTCAGCCTTTAGAATTATTGAGATTATTGAACTATAATTACTGAGACATTACATAGGTACATAGTTAGTCAGGTTGAAAAAAGACACAAGTCCATCTAGTTCAACCAATAAAAGGCAAATCAATTTATAACTTTTTTTAATGCGTTTTCCTGTAAATATTTGTTGTTATTATGTCTCTCACTGTTAAAATAAACCTACCATTAAAATTATAGACTGTTCATTTCTTTGTCAGTGGGCAAACGTATAAAATCAGCAGGGGATCAAATACTTTTTGCCTCACTATAAGCACGGTGGCAACTCCTAGGAAAGAGAGAAATTAATGTCTAGGCCCTAGCCTCAGAAATTTATCATTTAAACTGTGGTCTGCTTTTACCAGGCAATGTGGCAGTTACATTTTGGGTGCATGAATGCAAGCATTCCCTTGAAAACAATGAAAGTAGTTCATGAGATTTGAGTTCTTTCATGTTTTTCCTGTGATAGCTCTTAGATTAGGTGTAGAAAAAAAAACATTTAGAAGGTCTGAATTATGAACACACTCCTAAAATTGACTTAAGCGAGTTGATGCTCAAAACCAATATTAGGAGGCAATAAAATATGGTCACACTTTACAGTATTTGCAGCTCTACTGCTTATAGAATTAAATGTGTTTTCTTTCAGAGCTTAAAGTAGATACTATATAAGCGAAAGGGGCACAACCTTTGTAATACCTCTTCAGCTTTGCTTTGTGCTTCATTGGTCCATAAAATTAACTATCTATGCTATCTATGCCCTGAACATAGTCTATGTGTAACCTAGACATTAAAAAATATTGTGTATGTCTAACTCGCCTTTCTCGATTTACTTTAAAGAAAAAGTAAACCTGATGGGATAGAAATAAAAAAAAACATTAGCCATAGACAATGGATAATATTATATTTCTTGGCTCTTTAAAATTGGTCTATTAACTGTTTAAAGTAGAATAAGCTAAATAAATGTGATGTCAAAATAAAATTGTTACAAATCAACATACAGTCAGGTCCATAAATATTGGGACATCGACACAATTCTAATCTTTTTGTCTCTATACACCACCACAATGGATTTAAAATGAAACAAACCAGATGTGCTTTAACTTCAGACTTTCAGCTTTAATTTGAAGGTATTTACATTCAAATCAGGCGAACGGTGTAGGAATTACAACAGTTTGTATATGTGCCTCCCACTTTTTAAGGGACCAAAAGTAATTGGACAGATTAACAATCATAAATCAAACTTTCACTTTTTAATACTTGGTTGCAAATCCTTTGCAGTCAATTACAGCCTGAAGTCTGGAACGCATAGACATTTCATTCCTAGTGATGCTCTTCCAGGCCTCTACTGCAACTGTCTTCAGTTCCTGCTTGTTCTTGGGGCATTTTCCCTTCAGTTTTGTCTTCAGCAAGTGAAATGCATGCTCAATCAGATTCAGGTCAGGTGATTGACTTGGTCATTACATAACATTCCACTTCTTTCCCTTAAAAAAACTCTTTGGTTGGGGCGCATGCGCGGCGCGATTCTGGACAGAAGCAGGGGATAGGAGCTCCGCAGAGACCGGAGACTAACGCCGATTCCCCAGGGCTATTAAGCGGCTACACAATATTATAAAGACCCTGCACCCCTGGTGGAACACACAGCGCATGCCGGGCTCCAAGAACCGCCGCGGTAAACCGGAACAAAGATCCCTAACAAACTACTTACTCCACGTGAGAGAGCAGAGCAAGATGCCTCAAGATGGCGCCCAGCCGGACACAGCTCCAGCGTGCACACAGACTACAGCCTCTTCTCCGGAGTACTCCACAGGGGACAGTGAGTACAATACACAGCTCACAAAGGCAGACTTGCAGGACAGCCTTACATGCATGTATGACAAGTTAGCCAGAAAGTTTCAATCCGAGCTGTACAAGTCCACAAACACCCTGTCCCTGGAGATAGCTGCCCTGGGTACTAGAACTGATCTGCTTGAGACCAAGCATGATGAGCTTAGCCTCTCTCATTCTGATCTCAGAAAAGATCATGAGACCCTCAATGAGTCTGTGCAGCTCTTGCAAACCCACCTTGAAGACCTGGACAATAGAAACAGGAGGTGTAATCTAAGAGTGCGGGGGGTCCCAGAAACAGTGACTGACCTCTCCCAAGCCATGCAGAAATAGTTTCAGTCCCTTCTCCCTGACACCCCTGCTGCTTCTTTTACATGTGCTAGAATCCACAGGGCCCTGCGTCCAAAACCAACCCCGGACAGGCCTCCCAGGGATATTGTGATGTGTCTGAAGGATTACCTTATTAAAGAGGAGATCCTCAGAGCCGCACGTAAGTCTCCTAATATCCAGCTGGAGGGTATCGCAATACAGATATATCCTGATATTTCACCTACCACCCTTGACAAGCGCAGGAGAATGAAAGAGATAACAACGGTACTACAGGCTGCCAGGATTAGATACCGTTGGGGCTTCCCCTTCAAGCTACAAGTCCCACATAACGGCACCACCTACACGGTCACCACGATCCAGGAAGGGAAGGACCTATTGGTGAAGCTTGGTCTCCTAGATGCTGCGGATCACCCGAGAATGCCATCCACCCTGCGCCAGTCGGCCATCTGGGCTACTCCATCTCCCAGGAGGGATCGTCGCAACCAGCATTAGGCCCCTCGGGGCCCAGACATGCTGCTACGATCACTATATCGAAAAAGGAGAGGGGGAGTTGGGACATAAGAAGTCCCAACGGAGGGTCTATATAGTGAATCAACTACACATTAGCTGGTACAAAAATTACTTTTATTGATGAACATACAAAAATATAATCAAACAAGAAGAAGAGTTCCCATGGGGTGTGATACTGGAATCTCCCAGAGGGGAACTGAACCTCCAATATATCTGAATCAATAATTAAACACATATAAAATGTACAACGTTGTTAATATTAAAAAGATGTGGGGGTAGCAAACACCATGCTGGATTTTGGAATAATAAGATATAATAATTTTTATCTCGAGTACCCTGGATGTGACCCAGATGGAGCTGAAAAATTGCTCATGGATACTGGAAACTGGAGTCACTATTCAAAACATCTACACTAACTGCAATTCAGAGGAGATGTAAGGATATGCAGCTTCAAAAAATATATATCACATAAGGCAGTTCTATGATTACAAGGCAGTGATCCAAAGAAATAGCTGTTATAAGAATAGAAGCTGATGCATTATACCTGAAGAATAGTTCCAAAAGACCAAAAAGAACTTAAAGCTGATGTACTAATTCCTGTCACCCCGCAGCAGCTCTTAGTTCTGTGTCTGAACAGGAAGTCTCTGGTAGCGTAATAGCAGTCTGCAAATATAAATACGCTTACTGGTCCTGGACACTGCTATTGATTGCGCCTATTAAGCCATTCATAAGTGTATACACCGTCCGTCCCGATGTGGATGAGTTATACTCACGGTTGGAGACGGTTTCCTTATTGAGGCTCCATGTTGGTAGCAATCCTGCTTGGAGGCGCTCCCCGTAATGCACTCAGTGAAGAACCAGGGTGTATGGAAGCCCAGGCCGGCAGTTCTAGTTAGCTGCCTTGTGTTCCTCGTACATTGAATCATGTGACCAAGTCCATCCGGTTTAAAGTTCACAGGCACAAATAGGCTTAATGACGTAATAGCTGAGATTTTGAGCACGGTGGTGAAACAGGGGTATTGCAGCTGAATTTTAGAAATCAAAAAGGTCTTGTAATCTGACGGATTACGGATCACACAGGTCGAGTTTAGGAAGTCACAGCAATGGTGGCGTTAACCACCCACAGCAACAAGAAACACCAACGCGTTTCGTGACATTGATCTGTCACTTCAACTGGGTGAAAAGTGAATGAAACATCTCTCAACTTAAATAAGGCCAAGTAGCCAATCAAATACATTCACCTTTTGTTTATAGAGCGCCATCTAGTGGCAACAACACAAATTACATATAGACGAAAAAAGCAAAGAGACTGCAATTTTGATATCTCTTATTTCCTACAAATTCGCATATACTTGTCAGCAATATGTAGGAATCAAGATACAAATTGGGGTTGGCTTATGTTCATCTATTATTACCACAAATCTAAATATACAGAGGATCACAATAAGAATATTGTTTTCATGTATTATTTGGCTAACACTGATACTGGCCCATGGAAATATGGATAGAACATGATTCTATTACATATCCATTAAACATAATTATATGATATGAACATTTTCATAGACCATTAAGGTAACCACATGGAAATTAGTGTATCAAAGAAAAAGAAGAAAAAGGAAAAGAAGAAGAAAAAAAAAAGGAGAAGAAAAAGAAGAAGAAGAAGAAGAAGAAGAAATAGAGCTTGTCTGAAATATATATCTGAAAGGTAGACATCATGCACATTCAGATACCAGTAAGGGAAGGGATAAGGAACATAGAGGTGTATTACCATATGACTTTCCCAAAAAATTAATTAAATAAGTAAACACGGTATGGCCACCATTCAAAACAGTAGGTTGTACCAAGTATATTTCAGAATTTAGATGGGTGGGGAAGGCCTATACCCCTATAAAGTAAGTCAAAAAAGGCTGTCCCAAAATGGGAAACTCATATAGAAACATGCTTCACAACATGTCCAGTATAAAACTTTTCTGACATATGATAATATAATACAATGATAATAAGCTCAGGGTTCCAGGAAAATCTTGAGGCTTAATTCTGTATTTAGCCCCTTAGGCTGTAAAGTTTGAAGCCTGAAAATCCAGGATTTTTTCCTCTGAATAAGTACCGTATCATAGTCACCCCTACGTTCAGGTAGGTCAAGAGTATAGAACCCCTTTACTGTGAGGCCCTGACTTTTACCTTGATGGTATTTGAGAAAATGTTGTGCTATCGGAGTATCCTCTTTAAGGCGTATACTCTTCAAGTGTTCCGAAAATCTTACTCTTAATTGCCGCTTAGTCTTGCCCACATAGAGAAGGTGGCAAGGGCATTCCAAAATATACAATATTTTGGATGTGCCACAGTTAATGAAAGATTTGATTTCATGTCTTTCCTTGAATTGAGAGTCCCTAAAGACCTTGGTTCTGTCGACGTATTTACAAGTGCCACAGTGTCCACAGGGGAACATCCCCTTGACAGGTGGTAAGTCTGTGAGCCAATTTCTGTTAATGGGATGTCTAAATTCACTCCGGACTAGGTCATCAGGTAGATTTATTGCCCGTTTGGCCGTAATCAAGGGTCGATCCCCAACTATACCTTTAAGTATCTTGCATCTGGTCAAGATATGCCAGTGCTGAGAGAGGATCGATTTTACTTGTTGCCATTGATTACCAAATGGAGTGATGAATCTAACAGGTCCAGACTGTGTGGACAGATTACATTGTTTAGGTTTAAGCAAGTTCTCTGTAGGGTCTCTTCCTGCAATTTGTTTTGCTCTACGTAGAGTTCGATGGGAGTACCCCGTTCATGAAATCTACGATAGAGATCCCTAGATTCCTGTTGATAGTCAGCTTCCCTTGAGCAGTTTCTCCGTATACGGAGAAACTGTCCGACGGGGATACCTTTTTTAAGGGATTCAGGATGGTGACTATCAGCCATTAGGAAAGTGTTGGCCGCTGTTGGTTTACGGAAGGTTTTGGTAACTAGTCTATTTTGTTCTATACCAATACAGAGGTCCAGAAAGGAAATCTGATTGGCATCCACCGTATATGTAAGATGTATGTTGCGGTTATTAGTATTAAGCTCTTTCATGAACACAATTAGTTCCTGTTGGGTGCCAGACCATACCATCAAAACATCATCGATGTACCTCAGCCAGGCCGAGGCGTGGCTGAGGTACAACTACGAGGAAAAGACAGTGTCCTCCTCCCACCACCCCAAATGGAGGCAGGCATAGGCTGGGGCCCAGGGAGCCCCCATTGAGGTGCCTCTAAGTTGTTGAAAATATTGGCCAGCAAACTGGAAAAAATTGTTTTTAAGTGCCAGTTCCAAGAGGTCAATCGCAAATTCGTTCTGTGCCTCCATCATAGGGTATTTTTTGTCCAAGAAGTGGTGAACGGCAAGAATGCCCCAGACCCAGGAACTCAGCACAGGGATGATGGGAACCCCTCATAATGGGCACAGCAGGTGTACAGACCCAGGAACTCAGCACAGGGATGGTGGGAACCCCTCATAATGGGCACAGCAGGTGTTCAGACCCGGGAACTCAGCACAGGGATGGTGGGAACCCTCATAATGGGCACAGCAGGTGTACAGACCCAGAAACTCGTTACAGGGATGGTGGGAACCCCTCATAATGGGCACAGTAGGTGTACAGACCCGGGAACTCAGCACAGGGATGGTGGGAACCCTCATAATGGGCAAAGCAGGTGTACAGACCCGGGAACTCAGCACAGGGATGGTGGGAACCCTCATAATGGGCACAGTAGGTGTACAGACCCAGGAACTCAGTACAGGGATGGTGGGAACCCTCATAATGGGCACAGCAGGTGTACAGACCCGGGAACTCTGCACAGGGATGGTGGGAACCCTCAAAATGGGCACGGCAGGTGTACAGACCCAGGAACTCATTAAAGGGATAGTGGGAACCCCTCATAATGGGCACAGTAGGTGTACAGACCCAGGAACTCAGTACAGGGATGGTGGGAACCCTCATAATGGGCACAGCAGGTGTACAGACCCAGGAACTCAGTACAGGGATGGTGGGAACCCCTCATAATAGGCACAGTAGGTGTACAGGGATGGTGGGAGGAACCCTCATAATGGGCACAGCGGGTGTAAAGACCTGGGAACTCAGTACAGGGATGGTGGGAACTCAGTACAGGGATGGTGGGAACTCCTCATAATGGGCACCTCAGGTGTACAGACCCAGGAACTCTGCACAGGGATTGTGGGAACCCCGCATAATGGGCAAAGTAGGTGTACAGACCCAGGAACTCAGTACAGGGATGGTGGGAACCCCTCATAATGGGCACCGTAGGTGTACAGACCCGGGAACTCAGTACAGCCTGTCCTTATACATTTAATTGAGATCACTTAGAACCAGTGGGTCTCTATAGTGGGAGGTAGCGCCAACACCCCATTCTTTTATATTATATCCTATTCTCCCTAGGGAGTTTTTAGGGGGGCTGCAACCTCTGTCTGGTGTTTTCCTGAGCGCGGATTCCCTGCTTCTTTAATAATAGTCTAATGTCCATAAAATTTCATAATCTACCCAACAGACCTCATGCACACAGGGTGTTTGCTTTGCTCCTCTAAACATCAGAACTCCTGGCAGGAGAAAAGCCCACTGCAGGTGCATCATGCGTTTTATCTAAATGTATCCTATTGGCCAAAATATTTATTTGTTCTGGCCATTTAAATGCATTACCTCTCAAAGGCGCCTAAATGCGTCTAGCGTTTCAGTGTGTTTAGCTTTTTTCTGCGCTTCACCTCCTCTCCTAAACGTGCTTTCCATGGGGTTTTTGTTTTCAGACTGTAATTGCTCTGCTTTTAATATGTCTGTAAATGCCTGTGTGCACATGGACACATAAGCTAACATGTCAAATGCCAGTATTTTTTAACCACTTCCCACCTAGTCAATAGGAGATTGACGTCTGGGAAGTGGTTGTGTTATCCACACTGGACGTCTATTGACGTCCTGCAGGATAATGCCTTGCGCTCGCCCGCGGGGGCGCGCGGCGCGGTGATCGGGGACGGCGTGTGTCCCTCGGACACAACGCTTCCCCGATCACAGTAAACAGCCAATTTCATTGGCTGTTTACCATGTGATCGGCTGTGTCAAAGTCACAGCCGATCACATGTCACAACAAACGCGGCCAGAGGCTTGCAGAGCGGGGATCGGGGAAGGCGAGTGTCCCTTGGACACAGCGCGTCCCCGATCAGGGTAAACAGCCAATGAAATTGGCTGTTTACCACGTGACCGGCTGTGTCCAATCACAGCCGGTCACAAATGTAAACAAACCGCAGGAGTTACTACCTGATCCCTGCTCTCTCCTCACACACCAATCTGTGAGGAGAGAGCAGAGATCAGTAAGTGAGATCAGTGTAGTTTGTCTACATTAGTTTACTGTGCACAACACGGCCCCCCCCAATAAAGAGGACCTGTCACACAGCCCAGCACATCAATCAGCCCATCTGTCAATCAGCCCAGCCAATCAGCCCATCTGTCAATCAATCAGCCCATCTGTCAATAAATCAATCAGCCCATCTGTCAATAAATCAATTAGCCCATCTGTCACAGGCCCACCTCCATCGGTACCGCCATTGGTACCACCACACAGGCTACCAGTACCGCCATCGGTACCACTACCAGTACCGCCACTAGTACTGCCACCAGTTCCGCCACTAGTACCGCCATCAGGCCCAGCATCTATACTTCCAGGCCCGCTACCAGTATCGCCACTAGTGCCGCCATCGGCACCACCACCCGTACCACCGTCGGTAGTGCCACCACCACCTGTACCGCCATCGGTACCACCACCACCCGTACTGCTATCGGTACCACCACCAGCTGTACTGCCATCGGTACCACCACCACCCGTACCGCCATCGGTACCGACACCACCACCACCCGTACCGCCATCGGTACCACCACCACCTGTACCGCCATTGGTACCACCACCACCCATACCACCACCTGTACCGCCATCGGTACCGGGACCACCACCACCCGTACCAGCATCGGTACCACCACCACCTGTACCGCCATTGGTACCACCACCACCACCCATACCGCCATCGGTACCACCACACAGGCCCACCACTAATACCTCCATCGGTACCACCACACAGACCGCCACCACTACCACCAGCAGTACCATTACACAGGCCCATCAATAAGCACTGCCATAATGTCCCAAAGGGTTTACACACCTGAGGAGGCATATGCCATTCTTGCCATGTCGGATGAGGAGAGCAGCGGGGAGCTCCCATTATCAGATTCTGGTTCGGAATACGAGCCAGTGGAGGATAGTGGCTCAGAGTCCGAGTCCCCGGAGGAAACCGCCCCTCCCAAAAGAATGCGATCAGGACCAAGATCAGGTCCAAGATCAGGAGAACTGCCCACCACCAGCAGCGCCATACCCCAGGAAAAGGAGCCCAGTACAAGTAATGGAAATACACGCCCAACCAGAAGAATCCAGCCCCAGTCCTACCTTCCCGATGCCCTGGCAAACCCCTTATGGTTGCCTGCCAACTCAGGATCCGCTATCATCCCCCCTTTCAGCGCACAGCCAGGTGTGCAGCCGGACACTACAAATTTTTCTAAATTTGATTATTTTTGTTTATTTTTCCCACAAGATTTGCTGCAGAATATAGTGGATCAAACTAATCTGTATGCATCCCAATTTATTGCTGCCAACCCCAATTCTTCCTACGCCTGCATGTTCCAGTGGCGGCGTCTAACATTGGACGAATTTAAATTGTTTTTGGGCCTTACGTTCATAATGGGGCTTACAAAAAAGAACGAAGTCCATGCATATTGGTCCAAACGCCCCATCCAACGCATGCCCATATATTCCGCTGTCATGTCCAGGAAAATATACAACATGATTATGCGTTTTCTCCACTTCAATGACAATTCACAGTGCCCTCCCCAAGATCATCCCAACTACGACAAATTGTACAAGATACTCCCCCTAATCAATGCCTTTTCCCAGCGATTTCAAGAAGTTTTCATCCCAGACCAAAAAATTTGTGTGGACGAGTGTCATGGATATGCAGTAGTGTTTGTCTGTCAGCTTACCTTCCTTCCCATGTGTTCATCTTAGAGGCCAGAACCCTTTCACCTGGCTTCCTTTATAATCTCCTCCCAGCCTGACTCCACCCCAGGCCCTATCACAGAACACTATATTAACCTGTGCACTGCAAGCCTGCTTTGCTGATCAATGTGTTTGTTAGGCATTGTGTGTTTGGGTTCCTGCCTGCCGTGTGCTACGTCTGTCTCTCTGTTACGTTATTGGCTTGTCCCCGACTATCCCTGTCTGCTCGTGACCCTTGACCTTCGGCTCGTTCTTTCGTTATCCTTGTCTGCTTGTGGCCCCTGACCTTCAGCTTGTTATTCGGTTCTCTCATATCTTGTGCTGCTGCTTCCCCTCTTTTCCCCTTATCCTACGGGGCGTGAGCTAGGAAACTCCAGGGGCCGCGACCTGGTCCCAGCCTGCAGCATAACACCCTCACCACTAGAGGCCCTGGAGAAGACCTGCTGGGTCTTAGACTCCGCGCCCTGGGGAATCTTGGCTCTAGCTTCCGTTAGGATCCCGGTTGTGCTCCTCTGGTCCCGCTTTCCACAACCACCCAGTTTCCTATCCGCAGAAGCCAGCCATAGGGTTCACTACCTCGCGGTGCACTCCTGTCCCCCTATGGTGTGCATCTGTCACCTGGCCACAGGTGACCTTGACAGTTTGATCAGCCATGGACCCGGCTGACATCCCGATCCCCGCGGATGATCCATTGCAGGGCATAGTCCACAGACTTGAAACCCAGGAATCGAATCAGACTCAGGTGATGCGATTCCTCCAGGATCTGGCTTCTCGATTCGAGCAGCTTCAGGCCTCCTTGGGAACCCCGAATCCGCAACCTCAAGTACAACCAGTGGTGGTACCTCTCGCACCAGTCGCAGCCACACACTCACTAACACTGCCAGCTCCGTTCCGTTTCTCTGGGGACTCCAAGGCCTGCAGAGGGTTCCTTAGCCAATGCACGATTCATTTTGAGCTTCAGCCTCAAAACTTTCTGTCTGATAGGGCAAAGGTAGCCTATATCATTTCCCTCCTCTCCGGTGAAGCTTTAGCCTGGGCAGCCCCTCTGTGGGAACTGAATGATCCAGTGGTTTCTAGCCTGTCTGGCTTCTTGAAACTTTTTCGGAATATCTTTGAAGAACCGGCTCGTGTCTCTTCAGCGGCCAGCGCCCTTCTACGTCTCCGCCAAGAGTCTGCTTCAGTGGGACAGTACGCCCTTAATTTCCGCATACTGTCGGCTGAGTTGAGCTGGAACAATGAGGCCTTAGTCGCAACCTTTTTGCATGGCCTGTCTGATAGAGTGAAGGATGAATTAGCAGGAAGAACCATCCCCACTGATCTGGACGGAGTTATCTCCTTGTGTAACCAGATCGATATTCGCTTTCAGGAAAGGACCCTAGAAAAGCGGCGCCAGCACTCCTTGGTCCTTAGTCAGCCTGAGCTCCCCTCTCCTCGACCCGTGGAGCATCTCCTGCCAGCTGAGGAACCCATGCAGCTGGGCAGGACCAGGCTATCCCCAGAGGAACGTGCTAGGCGCAGAACTCTAGGCCTGTGTCTCTACTGTGGGGGCAAAGGTCATTTTCGTTACACTCGCTCTCTTTGTCCAGAAAAACGTTTGGGTCCACTTCATCTGGAAAGTGGAGTATTGGACCCAGAAATTTCACCTTCCCCTTCTCGTCTTCTGCTTTCTGTGTTCCTTCATGTTGGTGCTTCTTCTCATTCGGTCTCAGCATATCTGGATTCCGGAGCTGCTGGTAATTTCATGGACTGGGAAATCGCGTCGTCCATGAGACTTACTCTTTTGCCCCTCACCACGCCATTGGTGGTCTTGGCGATTGATGGTACTGTTCTCCCAGGGGGACCTATCCTCTTCCAGACCCTCCCTGTTAAGATGTCAGTAGGGACACTCCACCAGGAGTGGATATCCTTCCTTATCTTACCCAAGGCCTCAACGCCTATAATTTTGGGTCTCCCATGGTTACAGCTCCATTCTCCTCATGTGGACTGGACTACTGGACAGATCCTGGCTTGGGGTTCCTCCTGTTCCTCGTCCTGCCTACCCAAGGTTGCCCCCTGTGAACCTGAGCAGGTCATTCATTCCAGGTTGTATAACCATTTACATTTCTCTGTCCCTAATCGCCCTTGGACGCACAGCCAGGCTAGCTTGTCTACAAGTCCTGCAGTCGCTACGTCTTGCGATGCGATTCAGGTAGTCGCTACACCTGACTCTATTCACTCGGCCTCTGTACTAGTTATGCCAGTCCAGCCCATGCCCAGTGAGCCGCCTACTTTTTCTTGTTCAGGACATTCTGCTTGTCTTTCAGCTATTCAGCTTGACTCCTGTGACATGTCACCCTCTAACCAACCTGACTTCAGGGTTCCACTGACATCTGCCCAGTTTGATGGTCCTGTGCTAGATGACCAGTTCATCTTTAAGGGTCTAGGGGACCCTCCTCAGATTTCTGTTGATCCTCTCATGCCCTTGCTTATTCCTAGAGAGCCTTTGGTCCTCAATAGATCTTCTTGTCATCTCCCTACCTCGGTTCTGGTCTCTGAGGATAATCTAAAGTACGAGGTTAGACAAGTTCTGGATTCTCGGCTCTGCAGAGGTATTCTTCAGTACCTTGTGCATTGGAGAGGTTTTGGTCCTGAGGAGGCGTCTTGGATCGCTGCATCTGATGTCGTTGCACCTCATCTGTTGAGGAGGTTTCATCTGAGATTTCCCTTTAAGCCTGGGCCCAGGCGGGGGAGGGCCCATAAGAGGGAGGGTACTGTCATGGATATGCAGTAGTGTTTGTCTGTCAGCTTACCTTCCTTCCCATGTGTTCATCTTAGAGGCCAGAACCCTTTCACCTGGCTTCCTTTATAATCTCCTCCCAGCCTGACTCCACCCCAGGCCCTATCACAGAACACTATATTAACCTGTGCACTGCAAGCCTGCTTTGCTGATCAACGTGTTTGTTAGGCATTGTGTGTTTGGGTTCCTGCCTGCCGTGTGCTACGTCTGTCTCTCTGTTACGTTATTGGCTTGTCCCCGACTATCCCTGTCTGCTCGTGACCCTTGACCTTCGGCTCGTTCTTTCGTTATCCTTGTCTGCTTGTGGCCCCTGACCTTCAGCTTGTTATTCGGTTCTCTCATATCTTGTGCTGCTGCTTCCCCTCTTTTCCCCTTATCCTACGGGGCGTGAGCTAGGAAACTCCAGGGGCCGCGACCTGGTCCCAGCCTGCAGCATAACATCCTCACCACTAGAGGCCCTGGAGAAGACCTGCTGGGTCTTAGACTCCGCGCCCTGGGGAATCTTGGCTCTAGCTTCCGTTAGGATCCCGGTTGTGCTCCTCTGGTCCCGCTTTCCACAACCACCCAGTTTCCCATCCGCAGAAGCCAGCCATAGGGTTCACTACCTCGCGGTGCACTCCTGTCCCCCTACGGTGTGCATCTGTCACCTGGCCACAGGTGACCTTGACAACGAGTCCCTCATACATTTCACTGGCCGACTGCAGTTCAAGCAGTATATACCAAGCAAGAGAGCCAGGTATGGGTTAAAATTAAATAAATTATGTGATCGAGCCACTGGATACGTCTTCACATTCAGGAACTACGAAGACAAAGACTCCCAGCTCCAGCCCCGTGATTGCCCCACATATATTGGAACCAGTGGGAAAATTGTCTGGGAGTTGGCATACCCCCTGTTCGGAAAAGGTTACCATTTATATGTTGACAATTACTATACCAGCCTGCCCCTTTTTCACCACCTTTACAGTAAGCAAACCCCGGCCTGCGGTACCTTAAAAAAAAAACAGAAGGGATTCCCACTAATTTATTGACCAAAAAATTGTGACCTGGAGAATCGGCATTCATGAGGAACGAGGAGGTGTTTGCCATGAAGTGGAGGGACAAGAAAGATGTCCACATCCTCTCTACGATCCACAATGACACCGTGGTGGAGATCCAAAGAAGACGCGGCCCCATTGTAAAGCCCGAATGTGTCCACGACTACAATTTGTACATGGGGAGGTGGATTTAAACGACCAGATGCTACAGCCCTATGTCATGGATATGCAGTAGTGTTTGTCTGTCAGCTTACCTTCCTTCCCATGTGTTCATCTTAGAGGCCTGAGCCCTTTCACCTGGCTTCCTTTATAATCTCCTCCCAGCCAGACTCCACCCCAGGCCCTATCACAGAACACTATATTAACCTGTGCACTGCAAGCCTGCTTGGCTGATCAACGTGTTTGTTAGGCATTGTGTGTTTGGGTTCCTGCCTGCCGTGTGCTACGTCTGTCTCTCTGTTACGTTATTGGCTTGTCCCCGACTATCCCTGTCTGCTCGTGACCCTTGACCTTCGGCTCGTTCTTCGTTATCCTTGTCTGCTTGTGGCCCCTGACCTTCAGCTTGTTATTCGGTTCTCTCTTATCGTGTGCTGCTGCTTCCCCTCTTTTCCCCTTATCCTACGGGGCGTGAGCTAGGAAACTCCAGGGGCCGCGACCTGGTCCCAGCCTGCAGCATAACATCCTCACCACTAGAGGCCCTGGAGAAGACCAGCTGGGTCTTAGACTCCGCGCCCTGGGGAATCTTGGCTCTAGCTCCCGTTAGGATCCCGGTTGTGCTCCTCTGGTCCCGCTTTCCACAACCACCCAGTTTCCTATCCGCAGAAGCCAGCCATAGGGTTCACTACCTCGCGGTGCACTCCTGTCCCCCTACGGTGTGCATCTGTCACCTGGCCACAGGTGACCCTGACACCCTACTTATCAACCAGAAAGTCCCGTTATTGGCACAAAAAAGTTGCGTTACATCTGTTTCACATGGCCCTTTTTAATTCGTTTGTCTGCTACCAAAAAGCAACTCAAAATCAACAACTCCCCTACCTCCATTATATCGAAGATATCATCGATGCCCTCATTTACCAACAAGATCCCGCCCCAGGAAGCATTCGCTCTGATAGTGTGAGTCGGCTTCATGAGCAACACTATCCCTTTAGCATCCCCCCCCACAGAATCTGGAAGAAGACGCCAAAAGAAATGCCGTGTATGCAGCAGAGGAGGAGTAAGAAGAGACACCACCTATTATTGTCCCGATTGTCCCTCCCAACCTGGCCTGTGCATCGGAAATTTCTTCAAAAATTATCATACATCCATTAGTTCCCCTAATTATTAACAGACTGCCATTTCCCCATTTGCCTGCTACCATGTTACTAACTACCTTCCATGTTAATTAACTGACCCTGGCCTGTTTACCGACGATGTCTTTGCTTGCCGATTTAAACCACGTTTCTGACCTCCACGTGCACCAACCTCAGCCTGTTTACCGACGATGCCTCTGCCTGCCGATTTAAACCACGTTTCTGACTTCCACGTGTACCGACCTTGGCCTGTTAATCGACCATGTTTTTGCCTGCCACTTGGACTGATCTTTTGGCCATCTACTTTTAGTACACAGGGGTCTCACATATGTGAGGGGCTTCAGAATAGCGTTCTGAGTAGAGAAAAACAGTTTTTTGTTTTCTGTGCTCCAAGAACAGGGTCTGATTGCCCGGAGGCTTCAAAGTGATTTGGGTGGGAGAAGCCTCTACCCCTGTCCCCCTGGCCCAAAGCTTGATGGTCCTTCCTGCTGCGTGGACCAATACTTTGGCTGTGCTGACCATATTACTGCCTGTAATGACCCATGACATTATGGACCATGTTTCTTCCTGCTGCTTGGACCAATACTTTGGCTGTGTTGACCATATATCTGCCTGCTGCCTCTACTGACTTTGGACAGCATTTTTGCCGGGACACCTCTGCCTGCTACCTGGACCTGTGCTTTGGCTGTGCTTTGGCTGTGCTGACAGTATCTCTGCCTGTACGAACTATGGACAGCTGCTGCCTGGATGATTGCTTTTGCTGTCGCTGACCTCATCCCTGCCTGCTGCCTGGACCGATGTTCTCCTCTGTGGACCACTGCACTTCTAAAACCACAGGTAATCTTTTGTTATTTGGTATGCACCTGCTATATGTTAGATATATGAAGGGCCTTCAAAAATGTGATCGGTAGTCACAAAATGATATGTGCAATTAATGCTGCTAGAATGCCTGGAGGTTCTACTTGGATGTTGGGCCTCTGTATGTGGCCAGGCTGTATAAAAGTCTCACACATGTGGTATCACCATACTCAGGAGGAGTAGCAGAATGCATTTTGGGATGTAATTTTTTTCTATGTACATGCTATGTGTTAGAAATATCTTATAAATGGACAACTTTGTGTAAAAAAAAAAAGCATTTTCATTTTTTCCCACATTTTCCAAAACCTTCTGGAAAAAAATGAACCTTTCAAAAGGCTCATTATGCCTCATAGATTATACGTTGGGGTGTGTGCTTTCCAAAATGGGGTCATTTTGTGGACAATTCCATTGTCCTGGTGCTCCAGGCCCTTCAAAAATGTGATCGGTAGTCAGAAACTGATATGTGCAATTAATGCTGCTAGAATGCCTGGAGGTGCTACTTGGATGTTGGGCCTCTGTATGTGGCCAGGCTGTGTAAAAGTCTCAAACATGTGGTATTTCCATACTCAGGAGGAGTAGCAGAATGCATTTTGGGGTGTCATTTTTGCTATGTACATGCTATGTGTTAGAAATATCTTATAAATGGACAACTTTGTGTAAAAAAAATGCATTTACATTTTTTCCCACATTTTCCAAAACCTTCTGGAAAAAAATAACCGTTCAAAAGGCTCATTATGCCTCATAGATTATACGTTGGGGTGTGTGCTTTCCAAAATGGGGTCATTTTGTGGACAATTCCATTGTCCTGGTGCTCCAGGGCCTTCAAAAATGTAATAGGTGGTTGAGAAAGGATATGTGCGATTTATGCTTGTAGAACGTCTGAAAGTGCTACTTCAATGTTGGGCCTCTGTATATGGCCAGGCTGTGTAAAAGTCTTACACATGTGGTATCACTATACTCAGGAGGAGTAGCAGAATTCATTTTGGGGTGTCATTTTTGCTATGTATATGCTATGTGTTAGAAATATCTTATAAATGGACAACTTTGTGTAAAAAAAATGCATTTTAATTTTTTCTCCACATATTCCAAAACCTTCTGGAAAAAAATTAACCGTTCAAAAGACTCATAATGCTTCATAGATTATACGTTGGGGTGTGTGCTTTCCAAAATGGGGTCATTTTGTGGAAAATTACATTGTCCTGGTGCTCCATGGCCTTCAAAAGTGTAATAGGTGGTTGAGAAAGGATATGTGCGATTTATGCTTGTAGAACGCCTGAAAGTGCTACTTCAATGTTGGGCCTCTGTATATGGCCAGGCTGTGTAAAAGTCTCACACATGTGGTATCGCTATACTTAGGAGGAGTAGCAGAATGCATTTTGGGGTGTAATTTTTGCTATGTATATGCTATGCGTTAGAAATATCTTATAAATGGACAACTTTGTGTAAAAAAAATGCATTTTCATTTTTTCTCCACATTTTCCAAAACCTTCTGGAAAAAAATGAACCGTTCAAAAGTCTCATAATGCTTCATAGATTATACGTTGGGGTGTGTGCTTTCCAAAATGGGGTCATTTTGTGGACAATTCCATTTTACTGGTGCTCCAGGGCCTTCAAAACTGTAATAGGTGGTTGAGAAAGGATATGTGCAATTTATGCTTATAGAACGCCTGAAAGTGCTACTTCAATGTTGGGCCTCTGTATATGGCCAGGCTGTGTAAAAGTGTCACACATGTGGTATCGCTACACTCAGGAGGAGTAGCAGAATGTATTTTGGGGTATAGTTACAATTATGCATATGCTGTGTGAGAGAAAAAAAATGTTAATATGACCAGTTTGTGTAAAAAAAAAGAAAAAAGAAAAGAAAAATCCAAATTTTCCCAAGAAATGTGGAAAAAAATAAAACTTCAAAAAACTCACCATGCCTCTTAGTAAATACCTTGGACTGTCTACTTTCCAAAAAGGGGTAATTTTGGGGTATTTGTACTTTCCTGGCTTGTTAGTGTCTCAAGAAATGAGATATGCCTTCAGTACATCAGGCGTGATCAGATGTGATCAATTTTCAGTGATTGGCACCATAGTTTGTAGACTCTATAACTTTCACAAAGACCAAATAATATACACTAATTTGGGTTATTTTTACCAAAGCGATCATCACAAGTCTCTGTGGCTGTGCTTGATATACCATCAGTCCGATTCATGCTTCAGAGTAAGTTTAAGGCCCCGTTCAGGCTAGATTCACACTTGTGCAGAGAGGCTCACAGCAGGGGTGCGTCCCTGTTCTCCATTTCAGGGATGAATTGGGCCAGAGTTTTTGCCTGCATTTGGACCTAAAACAAAGAATAGTTCCAGGTTGTAAGTTGGCAAATGTCATTGCAGATCCCTACATGTTATTGCTTGTATTGAAACTTGCATAACACAGTTGGTGTTCTGTACATTGAACGTGTGCAAAACACCACCCTACATGTACACCATGTTTAAACATTTGCCAGTTTTATGAGTCATAACGGGCAGCAGATGAAACTAAATTGGTAATTGTAATTGTAAAAATACAAAATGTAGTGTAGTACTTACATTTTTTTCTTATAAAAAGCGAAATTACCTTTTAAATGCAACCCCTGTCGTCTACGTTTAATGTTGTAGAGAGGCTATGCAATGGGTTAATAAAGTGTGAACTTAAAATGCAAGTTTAAACCATTTGCTAGTCTGTGATCTCCAGATATCATCTGGGTTTTAAAACAAATTGAAGCTTCGTCTGTGTATAATGTGCAGCCTGGTATATGATGTGCAGAGCCGTGTGTATAATGTGCAGCCTGGTATATGATGTGTAGGGATGAGCTCTGGCATGTTTGCATTCTCCACGTGCAGAGCCCGCCAGAAAGTCGGCACGGCACTGCGCTGCACTAATCACAGGCAGGGAGACATTGTCCCAATGCTCGGCTGCAGAGATCAAGAGACAAGGAGGAGGATTGTGTCAGCATGGAGGTGGAGCCTAGCACTCAGCATCAGCAGCAGTCTTCAAGGGATCAATTACAGTCCCAAGACACCCATGGACTTGTACGTGGCTGGGAGGAGGTGGCTGCGGATCATGTCTTCCTGAATGACCCAGAGGACTCCGGACCAAATGCCTCAGCAAACCTATGCTGCATGGCCTACCTGATCCTGCAAAGCCTGCGGAGGGATCCTCGTATTCGTGCGATCAAGGAGAGGGATCATGACTGGCTGGCAACCCTGCTTGATCCACGTTACAAGGGTAAGGTTGTGGACCTTATCTTGCCGTAGCAGAGGATGAAGCATCTTCGGGAGGCCTTGCAGAAAGGTCTGTGCAACGCGTTCCCAGAGACTGTCAGGTTACAAATTCCTGGTCCTGGACAACGTGTTGCTGAGGCTTCGGTCAGTCAAAGAAGGAGCGGTGGAGAAAGTGGCCGTCTGACCGATGCGTTCAGACAATTTTTTAGTACGCAGCCCCAAGGTATGATCGGTTCCAGCAACCATCGCCAGCGTCTGGTTTACATGGTGCAGGAATACCTAGGGGCAAGATCAGACTTGGACACCTTTCCCACCAAAAAATCCTCTGGGTTACTGGGTCTTGAGGATGGATCACTGCAGAGCTTGCACAGTATGCAATTGAGCTACTGGCCTGTCCTGCATCCAGTGTTCTTTCGGAATGCACATTCAGTGCTGCTGGAGGCTTTGTAACCGATCACAGGGTGCGCCTGTCCACCGACTCGGCGATCGACTGACCTTCATAAAAATGAATCAGTCTTGGATCACCACCAGCTACCAAGCACCTGATGCTGATGTAACCGAATATTTTTTTTTTAAATGTCAGATCACTTCAAGACTGCCTATGCTGATGCTGAGTGACTATCCTGTTATGCTGAGTGACTATCCTCTTCCTCCTCAATGATCATGCTGATAGCTTGTAAGAACATTTTTGGTTCTGGGCACCGCCACCAGTGGCTAAGGCCCAATTTTTCAGCCCCTGTTTAACAGGGGCGTGCAATCACAATTTTTGATGTAATACTTTGCAGCAGGGCTCATTGCTGCGCTCCAAGTACAGTATCTGTGAGTTGCAGTGTTGTGGCACCAGTGCCTAAGGCACAATTTTTATGCCCCTGTTTAACAGGAGCATGTAATTACAATTCTTGATCTAATAATTCACAGCAGGGCCTATTCCTGCGCCCACCAAGAGTAACTGTGAGGGCTTACAGTGTTGTGGCAACACCACCACCACCACCAAAGGCCCAATTTTTCTGCCCCTGTTCAACAAGAGTAACTGTGAGGACTTACAGTGTTGTGGCACCAGCACCACCACCAAAGGCCCAATTTTTCCTACCACTGTTCAACAATGGCATGTAATTACAATTCTTGATATAATAGTTCACAGCAGGGCCCGTTCTAGCGCCCACCAAGAGTAACTGTGAGGGCTTACAGTGTTGTGGCAACACCAAGACCTAAGGGCCAAATTTCTGCAGAGTATATACATCCAACTTACAAACGATTCCTACTTGCAAACGGAAGGAGACAACAGGAAGTGAGAGGAAATCTACCCCTAGGAAGGGAAATTCTCTCCTGTAAGAGTTAATATGGGAAAAAAGTGTCTCCTCTCCACTGATGCTTTATCACCAATCCTTGTTTCAATAAAAATCCCAAATTTTCAAAAAACATTTGTCATTGGGACGGAAAGTGAGGTGAAATGTTCTGAACAGGTACACACTGCACAGACAGCAAAACAAATGTTACAGGGGTGATAACCCTTCCCTATGTTTTCCAAAAGCTTAAAAATAGATTTTTGGGCTGGAACTACACTTAATAAATGTTCCCGTTCCAAATTACAAACAGATTCTACTTAAGAACAAACCTACAGTCCCTGTCTTGTTTGCACCGCCTGTATACTGCTGTTCAGAGTATATAAGGCCTTTTTTTAATTTGGGTGCGGGGTTCCCCTTAATTTCCATACAACACCCAAAGGGGCTGGTAGTGGGCTGGGAAGGGGTGGGGGGGTACCCGTGCCATTTTTCTCAATGATTTTTATCCATATTGCTGGGACCAGGCATTACATTAAAGCCGCAAGCAGTTTTAAATGACTTTTTTTCTTTTAGAAATGTAATTTTGTGCAGGGACAGTTCTAAAAACGGGAAACACGTGCCACTTCACAGGCATACTTTAGACACTCCCCAGGTACGATATTTAAAGGAACATTTCACTTTTATTTTTTCACTTTAAGCATCAATAAAATCACTGCTCCCGAAAAAACTGCCATTTTTAAAACTTTTTTTTCCATTGATACATGTCCCCTGGGGCAGGATCCGGGTCCCCAAACACTGTTTAGGACAATAACTTTCATATTAGCCTTGATAATTAGCACTTTTGATTTCGAACATTCGCATCCATTGTATTTATTAGGGTTCTAAAGTTTGCGCGAACTTTCGGTCCTTCGCAGGTTCTGATGCGAACCGAACCGGGGGGTGTTCAGCTCATCCCTAGCCCCCTACTGGTATAGACAGGTATAATGCATATATATAGTTCACAATATAAAAAACGACTTGTTGTTGCTTCTCCAACAGGGGCTGGGTTCAGAACCAATCTCTAAACGCATCTATGGGGTTGCTCTAGTTCTGAGTGGAACATGCACGGAAAATACAAAACTGCATTTTTTCTCTAAAATGATTGGATGATAGAAATCAGCAGGGCTTCCCCTCATTTCAGAGCTTCCCCTCAGATCTAGAGCAGCTGCATTTGCAGTGCACTCGAAGTGGACTTCCAAGCCTTTAGTAAATCAACCTCATTGTCTCTCCTAGAAGAGCTCAATTTTCAGTTCTGCCCTGCCCTACACCCAGGTGGGCTGCCCTCCAGGTGGACTTTTGCCACAGTACAAATGTGTATAGTTTTACAGTACGCAGGGAAAAATTTTCATACACTGCATTAAACTCATCTGTGGATTTAAAAACCCAGTTTTGAGTTGTCTGTTATATTGTATAAATATACTGGATTCTAACAGCTAAACTATAAAAATTACAGATGTACTAGTCACATTTTTTGTTCAAGCTTTGATTCTCTTTCTTATCTTATATGATGTTCAGGATATAATTAACTGTCAGTTTCTTTGAAAATCGTAGTTAAAATTACATTTTGACTTATAGGATTTTCTATGAGGTTCTTGAAATTCGTCAGATTTGTATCGATCAACAATTATATATCCTTCGTTAAAGATGACATCAAAGTCCATGAGGTTGAGAAGAAATAAAGAACAAAATCAATAGCTTTGACAATACAATTCTGGATTCTCTGCTGTACATACAATATCATTATAAAAGAAATGAGATAGAGATGACAAAAACATCCAGTGCATTTACTTTTTGTGGAAAGAAATAAAAGAAAGAATTTGTCATGTCTGAGAGCTCATATAGAAAACATTATTGCACCCACTGGCAAGAAATGATGGAGTGTCATTATGAGAGTCATTAAAATAGTTTACTATAGCTAGCAAAATTGCACTGCTTTACCAACTTCCATTGTATAAAATGGGATGGCCATGATACCATCAATCCTGAAATGCACTGTACCGGAGGATATCATTAACCAGCAAAATACTTAAAGAAATTCTTTCCTATAAAAAATAATTAGAATTTTATTGGTATAGATGACAAAATATTGCATTTTTTTTCTTTACTGCTATAAAATATTTCAAATGAATGTGCCCTCACGTAGCTCTATTATTGGATGGTTTTAGAACTAATCTGACAATGTATGAATGTCTCCAATTTTTAAGGTGTGCAGATTTCCACATACATACTGACAGGCTCATGAATGTGATGTTGTTGTGTAATGGATGTATCTGTAAATATTTAGCTATTATTCTGCTTTTATTACATGATTAAGAAGTTCACTAACATTTGAACTGTGCAGATATGTTAATTTCCTTTACTTCATATTGTCACTCAGCAGAGTCAGATCAATGAATGAAATAAAAGCTAAACCCAATTGCTACATTACAAAGAAAACGTGAAAAGGAGGGATGAGGTTGTGGTTTGCCTGAATGCAGGTGTCAACCCAAATGTTGCATGTTTGGTGTTCATAGTGGTTCACCAGCAGATGGTATTACTACCTCCAATAAATTAATACTTCCTGCCATGCAAGTTGCATAGTGTCATTGGTTAATAAAATGCTGGCAGCTTGTAAACAGGGGTTAGTAGTGCACCCCTGGGTGTCATTGGTGGTGGAGTCTTTACCTATTTATAATTACATTGTTACATAGTGTAATGGCACCCCAAGTATGAAAGGGGTTAAAGCCATTTAGGATATTCCTTTCCCGAACACAAGGCAGCTACCGACACTCCAGTCAGGCGAACCAGACCCATAAGAATAATTCTCCCCCCACAAACGAGACACAGCTCTGTCTTGAGGGTAAAACAGGAATCAGTTTATTCAAGCACATGTTCACAGATATCTCTCTTCAAAAACACTCCCGCCACCCTTGGGAAACAGGGCGGGTTAAACTGTCCAATGATTATTGTTATACAGGTCAGGTGTGTTCCAACTTCTCAGTACACAGTCTTATCAGCAGGGGGTTGAAGGAATCCCCCCTCCCTTTTTCCTCCCAGCAAGACACTTCCACATCCCATAATAGTTGATGCATCCAGCCACAATAGACAATAGAATAGTCACACCCCACCCCATTAAGTCATTATTTACCACACAAAGATATTTGTTCCCTCCCAAAGGGAACCTACCAGTGTGGAGACTGCCAACGTTGTCCCTTGATTAAGGTGGGAAAAGGAATCAGATTACCGAATGGAGTATGGCACCAATCCAGGAGTTATGCCGACTGCTCCACAAGGGAGGTCATTTATATAATGACCTGCCTCTGTGGGGCATTTTATGTCGGAAAAACAAAACGCGAACTAAGAAAAAGAATTGGTGACCGTACCTATCTATCTGAGGGGGGTAAAACCATCACACCAGTGACAAGACACATCGGTTTATGTCATAGATATAGCTCCCGGACAATTAGCTTTTTTGTTTTGGAGACTATACCTATGAATCCCAGAGGTGGTAACTGGGACAAAATTATTTTACAGTAGAGTATTTCTCTACTATAGAATCCCTCTCTATTGGGGAGCCTGCTAGTTACAGGCATCTGGGACTGCTGATCTGTTTCCATCGGTGGCCACACCAAACAAAATTACATCATCAACTCTGGTAATTATTGTCCAGACTTAATATTATATAAATACAGCTACCACTTTTTTATTCAACATTATTTCATTATGCACTATATGTCACTGGTTTTTTGTTTCAAAAAACCTTGAATATTTTCTAATAGGATATATTTATATCTATATCTTTTTAGGTCATTAGTACCCTTCACTCATATATGTCCCAGTAGATCCTCAAAACCAATCTTGTTAAGTAATATATGGGTATATAGATTTATGCTTTTAAACAATAGATATTCTATACATTAAAAATTTGGATTTGATAGACATATGCTGACAATCTCTATCATCCATTCTTTATAGACCTCCCTATACCCGGAGAGGTCTGCTACTTGGTCTGTTACCCACTCATTTTCTACGCCTATTAAGTCTGGGATGGTTATGGATGTGTCCTCCTAGGAGGTTAGTTCTACGTATATAGCATTGAGACCATATTATACCCTTAATGTAGTCTCTTCCCTATTTTTGGTCTGACCAGACCTAATCTGGGATTTTCTTCTGATACTTTTTATTTATTTATCTTAGATTTTGCCTCCTGGAGTTCTGTGTCTATCTTGGGGCCCCATGTGCCCCTATTAGAGACACAGGGTGATCTACACATAACAGGCGTCGGGGAAGCTGGACAAGGAACCTCCAGAACTCTTCATGGCAAGCTGAGCCGCACAAACCCCCGACCCAAAGTGACTCCTGTCACACATAGTTAGTTACATATAAGATGGAGCGGGTGAAGCCCTAGTCAGACAGGAGTATGAGAACAGGTTACCCCTGACTTAAAATGTGTAGGTTTGTAGCCTGGACAATTTTATGCCCTTCAGGCATAGGCCAACCAGAGACTCAGAAAGAGTCCACAGTGGAGAGAAGATTGGAGAGATGGCTTGACTTTTTGAGTTAAACGGTTATTGCCCTAAATGAAGACACAAAGTTTCTTCCATTTAAATAAAGAAAAAAAACTGCGCTAAGACTATTACATAAACTGTTTAAACTAAAAAGAACAAGGCAGCAGCAATAGTGGGATAAACACAAAAATGCATAAATAAGGAAAAAAAGCTGCGCCAAAGGCAAAAATCTTATGATGATAGGAAAGCAGTCCAAAGGGTGACCTATAGGTGCCAAATTAGCATCAGAAGCGAGGAATAAAATATGCTGTAGAACATCCAAAAACAGTACAGTAAAGTACCACCACCGTGCTTGACAACCGGAGTGAACACCACCGTAATAAAAATGGCTGCTTACCAGAAGCAAGCCAAAGAGCGCAGTGGGCTATAACCTAGCTGCGGCCTTTACCTTGCATGTAGTGGGTGGATATAACTCAGACCCAGTCAGGACACCCAGGACACTCCTCCGGTATGCAATAAGGCGTTGCTGTATGAAAGCTCCGTATGCAGTAAAATCAGAAAGAGGAGAGGACCATAGGGTGATAACGTCTAAAAAGCGTTTATTAAGAAAAGTAGCGTACTTACATCAAAATTTGTTAAAAAAGCATAGAGAAATGTGCCGGCCGGCATTAACAGAAGCCCTTCCTCGAACGAGTGACGTCACTGCGTGCCCCCCAGACGCGTTTCGTCACATCTGACGTTCTTAATGGGATAGGGCCACGCACTGATTCACCACAATATAAGGAACCAAGCCTCGCTGTGAGATGCAAGCATTTCAAAAGCGCCATTTTATTTATGGACATAAATGCCAATACCGCTCTTACAGCTAGTAACAGCATTATTAAAAGGAAAAGGAAAAAGAAAAAGAAAAATAATCATACAAAATGTATTTAAACAGAGCAACCCACGACCGTTTAAGTTTACTTCACATATAAGCTAATCAAAAAATATATAAAATAATTTATCACCAGGCTTACGGCGCCAGCACCGCAAGTCCTGCATAAAAAATGTTTGTATATGGTAGATATTAGACGATCCACATCTAACCACAAATGAGAGATTATTTCAGTGAAAAGAAACAATATAATATTAACCCATGTGTTAACGTGAATAATAATATTTGAATATGCACATCAGTGCAAACTATAATGCCGCGTACACACGATCAATGACAGGAAAAACGAGGGAACCGCTTGGTTCCCTACACACGGTCGTTTTTCCCGTCATTTTTTCTCTTGACGAGAAAAACGACCGTCTGTGGGCTCCGCGGCAGTGTTTCCCTATGGGAAAACTGCCGCGGAAAAAAATGCTGGAAAAAACGATGAGAAAATTTAGAACATGTTCTAATTTTTCTCGTTTTTTTTTATGCCGTTTTTCTCGACGAGAAAAACGACATAAAGCCCACAAACGATCGTTTTTCTCGGCGAAAAAAATAATGCCGTTTTTCTCGTCGAGAAAAGCGGTCGTGTGTACGCGGCATAAGTGTGGCATATTAATCAATTGTGGTAATTACTAGTGATAATAAATTACCTCTATTAAAGGTGAAGTATACATGTGAAAAATATATATAGTTAGTTATCACAGTTAAAATATAAATTGATAACATAATAACCGTCACAAACAAAATATATATAAGTGGAAGTGAAAAAAGGTGATACATTCAGGGAATATACACCAAGATTGGATAATCAAGATGGAAATCCCGAAAAGTTGTTTATGAAAAAATATATTAATGAAAAAAATAAAAAAATATTAATAAAAAAATAAAAAATAAATAAATTTATATATACAGTAATTATATAAAATAAAATGAATTATTAAAGGTATGGTAGATTAATATAAGGACAAAAAAGACCAATCCTGGCATCACACATCAAGTTCACATATCATAAGTAGTTGATAAATTTTACATATCATGAATTATTAATGAAGGCATTAACGTCAGTCTCTATATTCAACCCATAAGGGGCATAGGTCTTGAGTCTATGGATCCAAGCCATCTCCATTTTGGAGATTTCCCTAACTAATAGACTCCCCCTCCAGTGTGGCTTGAATTTATCAATACCCAAAAATAGGGTTTTGGACGGGTCTCTATTATGCACCTAACGGTAATGGTTGAACACGGAATGGTTTTTGAACCCCATTATTATATTAGTAATGTGTTCATTGAGGCGGACTCGCAGGGGGTGTTTGGTCTGCCCCACATATTGCAGGCCACTGCAAGGGCACTGCAACATGTAAACCACACCCGTGGTGTCACATGTAATGCAGGGCTTGATATTGAACTGTTTCTGTGTGGCGGTAGATGAAAAGGTAGTAACCCGTCTCCCAGTACAGGAATTGAAGGAACAAACCCTACACCTCCTGCATTTATAGTATCCAGTAAGCTGATCAAAAAAATAACTCTGGTGGTGGTGGTACGTGGGTTAAGAACATTGGGGGCCACCCGATTGCGCAAGGATGGTACCCCTTTAAAAATGACTCTCGGTCTCTCTGGTAAAACATCTTTAAGGATGACATCATTAATAGTAATATGCCAGTGTTTGTCAATTAACTTTCTAATATTCTTATGCTGCAAAGAATACGAGGTAATAACGGGAACACCCTTTCTTCCATTTGTAGGTGTGTGGCCTTGTGGAGCTTGCAGCAAATTGGGCTGCAAACTAGCTGCCAGCATATTAGCAACCACTATCTTGCTGGCTGTCATTAGTGATGAGCCGAATATACCTGGGTTGGGTTTGGTTTGGTTTGGTTCGGTTCAGTGAGCATGACTAAGTTCATGTGCCAAATTCAATGATGCTTTTTGAGAAAGATGGAGCTTTCTTTTGGTGGTATTAGATCACGACTGTGTTTTTGTGTTTTTTTTTGCTATATAAAGAAAAAAGTTTGAACATTCTGATAATTTTTCTTAGTTTTTGTTTTAAACTTGTGCAAATAAATGATCGTTCTTTATAAATTTAGGCCAAAATGTAGTCTGCTACATTTCTTTGGTAAAAATAACCCAAATCATTGTATTTTATTTAGTATGTGGGAAGCTATATAATCTACAAACTATGATATATATTTAAAAATGGATTAGTCTTGATGCTCTGACTGCCTATCTCATTTGTTGAGGCCCTAAAATACCAGGCCAGAGGGTCGTGGCTTGCGGCTGATGGAGTAGGCAGCATGGCGTGTGAGCTCCGCCGAAACTCCAAGCATTTATCCTGATAGCACGATCCTGACGCGACTACATCACCCCTCACCTACACCGGAGGGTTCCTCTCTTCATCCCCAATCCAGCGGTGCAGTTTTCTAAGCAAACCGGCAGTGGACATGTCCCGTAAAGGCGTCAAGGAATCTCTGCCGGCCACAGAGCATGGAGGCCAAGATGGCTCCCGGACCCAGCGCTTGGCTAAGGAGGCAGCCATGCAGATGTTCAGCGGCGCTCTGGGGAAGGGTGGCCTACCTAAAGCACCCTCCCATCTCATGGATACCTCCAATCAGGACTCCCCTGTGGAGGCCCCGGAACAGGCATGGCCAGAGGACGCAGAGCAGGCCTCCTCATGGGACACAGTAAGTACACCAGCTACTACTGCCAGGGCCCAGGCAGACCAGGACAATCAGACCCCTGAACCAACCCTGAGGGACATTTTTGCAGCTGTGACATCCTGCAACACATCTATTAATACACTCACTAATGAGATTAAAGGGGTAAAACTGGAACTGAATATGGTTAGACAGGGCATGCAAAAGCTGCGTGATCGCACGGCTGCACTGGAAGACAGAGTGAGCAATGTGGAGGATGATGTTGCCCCCCTGCAGAGAGAAGTCCGCCATATGCAATCTATTATCACTGGCCACACAGCCCGTTTAGAAGACATGGAAAATAGACAGAGGTGCAATAATATCCACGCAGTAGTCATACCAGAGAGGTCTGAGGGCAAAAATCCTGTGGTATTTATTGAGGACTAGCTGATTAACACATTTGGCAAAGATTCTTTTTCTTCCATGTATGCGGTGGAGCGTGCTCACAGAGTCCAACCTAGGCCGCCCAAACCTGGTGAGCCTCCCAGGCCGTTCCTGTTCAAAATGCTGAACTTTAAAGACCGTGATGCCGTTCTGTATCAAGCCAGAACCAGAGGTGCCCTTATGAGAATAGATAATGCTCGCATATCTTTCTACCCAGATTTCTCCGCTGAGTTGCAGCGTCGCAGAGCCAAGTTCACTGGCGTTAGGAAGCATCTCTGCAAATATGACGTTGCATATGCTATGCTGTATCCTGTCAAACTCAGGATCGCCGCCAACGCCGAAACGCAGTTCTTTGATAATCCTGCCAATGCGTCTATGTGGCACACCCTCAAGAAAGCACCAGCACCTATGGCCTGATGGTGGTTTGCCTTTCTCCCTCTTTCTACTGGGTAAAGTGGATGCCCTGTGGGGGTATTTGGACATGCTACTCCTTTTCTTTAACCTTCCTGACAGGCGGAGAGGAAGACAAATGTTACTTGCACTACTTTTTACGGATGACTTGGATTCGCAAGTCCCTTTGAATCAGAATTGAACTGAGACATTGCCCCCCCCCATATTCGTTCTGTGTGGACATGTTTTTTTCTACCAAGCTTCCTTACTGTTTGCAGGATGCACAGACTTTTTAAAGTGCACATTTTAAAGGCTTATATGCAAGTTAGTGTCATAAAAAGTGTTTGGGGACCTGGGTCCTGCCCCAGGGGACATGTATCAATGCAAAAAAAGTTTTAAAAACTGCAGTATCTGGGGGGGGTGTGTATAGTATGCCTGTAAAGCAGCACTTGTTTCCCGTGCTTAGAACTATCATTTCTGAAGGAAAAAAAGTCATTTAAAAGCACTCGCGGCTATAATGAATTGTCGGCTCCCGGCAATACAGAGAAAAGTCATTGATAAAAATAAAATAAAAAATGCGTGGGGGTCCCCCCAAATTCAATTACCAGGCCCTTCTATTAAGGGGAACCCTGCGTCAAATAAAAAAAAAAATACCTGGGGTTCCCTCCAAATATCCATAACAGACCCTTCAGGTCTGGTATTGATTTTAAGGGGAACTCCACGCCAAATTAAAAAAAGAAATGCCTTTATCTGAGTATGCAACCTGGCAGGCTGCAGGAAAAGAGGGGGGACGAGAGAGCGCCCCCCCTCCTGAACTGTACCAGGCCACATGCCCTCAACATGGGGAGGATGCTTTGGGGGTCTGTGACCTCTCAAAGCACCATGTCCCCATGTTGACGGGGACAAGGGCCTCATCCCCACAACCCTTGCCCGGTGGTTATGGGGGTCTGCGGGCGGGGGGCTTATCGGAATCTGGAAGACCCCTTTAACAAAGGGGACCCCCAGACCCCGGCCCAGACCCCGGCCCCCCTATGTGAATTGGTAAGGGGTACATTGTACCCCTACCATTTCACAGTGGAAAGTGTACAAAATTGTAAAAAAACACAGTTGGGAAAAGTCCTTTATTAAAAAAAAAAAAGATTCCTGCGGTGGTAATCCACTCTCGGTATCCTGCGTTGGGTGATCTCCTCTCCGGGATCCAGCAGTGGATGATCTCTCCTCTCCGGGGTCCAGGCTCCAACAATGATGTCTAGCGCAGCGAGGAACAGCACACGGTCCCCTCTTCACCGGGGCGGAGACACCCCGGGAATGAAGCGGCTTCAGCCAGTGACAGCTCTTAAGTAGCTGAGGGCAGGGCTACTCGTCACGTGATCCTGTCCCCCTCTGATGCAAGGGGAAACCCGGGCTTCCCCAGTGACGTGTGTGGGTGACCCGCCCCCTCTGATGCAACGGAAACCTGCGTTATATCAGAGGGGGGCGGGGTCACCCGCACGTCACTGGGGAAGCCCGGGTTTCCCCTTGCGTCAGAGGGGGATGGGATCACATGACAGGTGGCCCCACCCTCAGCTACTTAAGAGCTGTCACTGGCTGAAGCCGTGTCATTCCCTGGGTGTCTCCGCTCCGGTGAAGAGAGGACCGTGTGCTTTTCCTCGCTGTGCTTGACATCATCATTGGAGCCTGGACCCCGGAGAGGTGATATCATCCACCGCTGGACCCCGGAGAGGAGATCACCCATTGCAGGATACCGAGAGTGGATTACCACCGCTGGAATCTTTTTTTTATTTTTTAATAAAGAACTTTTCCCAACGGTGTCTGTGTGTTTTTTTACAATTTTTTTACACTTTCTTTGTGAAATGGTAGGGGTACAATGTACCCCTTACCAATTCACATGGGGGGGTGGGATCTGGGGGTCCCCTTTGTTAAAGGGGTCTTCCAGATTCCGATAAGACCCCCACAACCACCGGATAAGGGTTGTGGGGATGAGGTCCTTGTCCCCATCAACATGGGGACATAGCCAGGAGGGAGGAGTCTAGTGATGGCGCGAGAGTCGAGGCAGAGCATGTAGACGATGCTTGGTCTCCAGCACCACTCTAGGAAATGTCTGTCCGCCCCAGCCCCAGCCCCATCCCCGGGGATCATCTAGTCCCCCTCCCCTCCTCGGGTTAGCCTGATTGAATGCGGGGGACTACCGCGGGATCGCTTCCGGGATCCACAGAGAAGGAGAAGGAGCCAAGCAGTTCACCGAGAGGATCCGTAGCGGTGGATAATCTCGGGGGGAGTTTCCCTCATGCCCCGGCAGCAGCGCCGCATGGAACGCAGACCGTGGAGAAGGGCTGCCTAGTGGGATGGAGAGGAGTGGAACGGAACCTGAGACTCTGGACCGGTCGGAACAGCCAAAAACAGGGGGCAGTCACTGATACCTGGACCGTGACCTGGATGGAGTGGTAATCCTAATTTAGCTCTTGAGGTACAAAAGGAAACTATAGGAGCCCCGCTATGTTATAATATGCCGCCTATGATTATTGTTCTCCCTGCACAAAATATATCTGCCTGTTTCTAACTCATAGTAATGACCCGCCCCCGACTCCGCATTCATAGTGGGAAGTGAGATGAGATGACCAAGGGCTTGGAGATGGAAATAGGTTGTGCAGGATTTATCCATAACTTCTCTTCCTCCTAACATACTTGTCTACCCCCATGTGTCGACATGGACCCCTCCTCATGGAAGTGGTGAGTACTACATAGTACTAAAAAACTGGAAAGTGACATCTGCCTTTATCTGTTTTGAGATTCTGCTAATTGTGGGGTAGTTTTGAGCAATAAGAAAGTGTTAAGGCACATCAATACTGTCAGCTATTGCCCACTAGTTGTTCCCAATTAGAAAGGAACCGATTGGAACTAACTGGGGACTTGGTGTTGTGAGTAACCGCCACAGAACTGGAAATCAGCGGAGAGATATATATGGAAAACTGAGAGTGTGAGAACATTGACAAACTGTTGTTTTTGGAGCTGTTCTTTTTTTTTTCTCTCTTTGTAATTTTTTCCCCTTGCTCTTGCTCTTGCTTACCTGTCCTGAACTGATTTATTATTGTGGGGTTGGGGATGGCACGGAAGTAAAAACAGCCTCTATAGGCCGATAGAGACATTAATGTGAGCAACAGGTGGCGCTGGTTGGAAACCGTAAAAAGAGACACAAAAAAGAAAATACAACAAAAGAAATAAGCAGCTTACAACTACCCCCCCAAGGATAACAGGGGACCGCTCAAAAAAAAAAAAAAGAAAAGGGGGAAAAAGGGTGAAAGGAAAAAATCCTCTCTCTTGAACTTGAGAGTGCGCGATAGTACTGTAAATAAACCTGTGGAGGAGGAGGCACAGCAGGAAGAAGTGAATAGAGCAGAATTGACCTTGATTAAAACAATGAGCACAAGGGGAAGAGGAGCAGGAGGGGGGGTGATTCCAAAATCCGCCCGTTTGACCCTTAGTCCAGGTCCAATGAATAGATACATAATACATGGAGGAAATGGAGATAAGCAGGTGGCGGAAAAACAAGGAGCTAAAGGTGACCAGATAGACAGTAAAGAGAAGAAGAAAGAAAAGAAAAATCCCAGAATAAACTACCTACAGACACTGAAACATTATCAGAGTCTAGAACAGAACAAGAGGTAGAAACGGAGTCTGAACAGAGAAAGGAAGTGGAGCAGCAAAATAAGGCACTACTTCCAACAAAAATAGAAATAGAAGCCATGTTCTCGGCACTGGAAATATCGTTAAAAACGCAAATGGACATAATTCAAAAAAACATGGGGCACATGCGTGAAAGGGTTGAGGAAGTAGAAAAAAAATCAGATTGCAATGCAACTATTATAAAAAAACTGGAGGGAGAAATAAAACATATGAAAAGAGAACAACAGGATACAAATTAGAAGATCAAGAAAACAGAGATAGAAGGAAGAACATTAGAATACGCAGGGTCCCCGATTCATTGCAACCTGAAAATCTGTCAGAATTAATAAGGAAAATTTGTAACCCATTGCTGGAAAGAGAAATAACAGCTCCAATAGGAATTGAAAGAGCTCACAGAATAAGAAGACCGAAAGAAATAGCACAGGAGAACCCGAGAGACATCATTGTGCGATTCGAAAGTTGGGAGGAGAAAAATCAATTATGGAGAAACCTCAGGGAGAAGTTGCCAATAAAACTGTAGAAAATAATATTCAAATTTACCAGGACCTGTCCCAAGAAACACTAAAAAGAAGAAGAAACTTAAAACCTTTATTAAAAGTCCTGCAGGAATATGACATACAATATAATTGGGGTTTCCCAGCATGCCTGATCGGGAGAAAAAATGGTATCTCGGCAAGATTGAGATTCATAGAAGAAACTCCGGAATTCTGTCAAAAATTTGACATTCCTATACCAAATAGTTAAAAAAACGCAAGTAGCAGCATAGAAAAAAGGAAGTTCAAATAGGGTGGGGGGGAGGGGGGAGAGAGGGATAGGAGTTTTTTTTTTTTACCTCTCTCTTGTTCCCTCCCGCCTCCCCCCCTTGCCTTCGGGTTGGGCATCCGAGGAGGTGCTGGGGGGGGAAGGGGGGGCGGGTAAAGTAAAGGAATAAGTATAGATACTGAGTGGGGTAAGGAGACCTGGACTCGTTGACTGTTCTGGCACCATCTCTCCAGGAATAGGGGAGAGGGGACCGACGGTGCTAAACAGAAATCCACCTCGGGCTGAGGAGTGCAGAGAGCCAAAAGTGGGCTCAAATGAGAACAGTCTGCATTAAGACCATGAGGGGGGAGGGGGGTGGGAAGGGAAGGTGGATGGGGGGCGAGAGGGAGGCGGGAGTGGGAGGTAGGAAGGGGGGGAATACAATCTGTACATTTCAGGAAGAACAAAGGAGAGGAAAAGAAAGGGAAAAAAAATAAAAAATAACATATGACTGACGTAAATATTATTACATACAATGTAAGAGGTCTTAACTCCTCCGAAAAAAGGCATATGATATTGAAGGAGCTGGAAAGGTACTCTGCAGAAATTGTATTCCTACAGGAGACACACTTAGCATTAGACTCTAACACAAAAATATACTCACGTGCGATTCCAACCTGGTACTATGGAGATTCCCCAAACAAAAGAGCAAAGGGAGTCGCCATAGGCGTAGGGAAGAATATAAACTTTACTGTAAAAGAAAGAAGAGTTGACCCAGAGGGTCGCTATCTGTTCCTAAAAGGGAATCTCCAGGGAAAAAAATTCACATTAGCAAATGTATACTGTCCTAACAGGAACCCCAAAAAATACTTAAATGGGATTTTAAACGCACTAATGGACTTTAAACAAGGTCATGTAATTCTGGCCGGTGACTTCAATTTCTCAATGGAACACAAACTCGACAATACGTCTGGTGCACCAATAAGAGACAGTAAACAATTAAATTTGGTCAAAAAAATATATACAATCATCAATTAACAGACCCTTGGAGAGTTGCACACCCAAGTAAAAAAGATTACACTTATTATTCAGCGGTGCACGACACGTACTCGAGAATGCACTACATGTTAGTTGATCATGGGCTCCTGGAACATGTAGTTGATGCCTCGATAGGTGTAATATCAATCTCAGACCATGCCCCAGTAATAGTAAAAATAAGATTTAAAAATATGGAACAAAGGAAAGGTAGATGGAGATTAAATGAGGACCTCCTAGAGAATAAAGAGGTAGAGGAGATAATTTCTAGGGAAATTGAAGAATACTTCAAAATAAATAATACACCAGAAGTAAGTGTGGCAACAATATGGGAAGCGCATAAGGCGTGTATAAGGGGTAAATTGATCTCCATAGGGGCGGGGAAAAAGAAGGAACGAGATCTAAAGAGAAAAAACCTGTTAAAGGAACTGAACGACCTGGAACAAAAAGATAAAAAACAGCTAGAAAGAGAAACACATCAAAAGATAATAATTAAGCGGGTTCAACTTAGAGATTTTATGGAACAAGATACCAGAAAAGCATTTAAAAATGTAGCAAAGGAAAGGTATAAATGGGGGAATAAGCCCGGGAAATACTTAGCAAGAATAGCAAAGGAGAAAAAAAACATAAACTACATAGATAAAATAAAAAACCAGAGGGGAGAGATGAAATTTAGGACATCGCACTATACGACATTAGAGCGAAAGAGACAAGACAGGAAGAGGAAAGTAGGATAATTAAAAATACTGGAATACCTAGAGCAAACCAAACTACCAAAGATAACAGCGGATAGTGCTGAGCTCCTAGAAGACCCAATTACACAAAAAGAAATAATGAACGCCCTAAAAGAAACAACAGGGGGGAAAAGCCCAGGACCCGATGGATTCCAGATTGAGTACTATAAAAAATTTAAAGAGCAGTTGGTCCCAGAACTATGTAACTATTTTAACAGGATAGGGGAAGATGTAGAAATAAGAAAAGAATCTCTCCTTGCCGACATATCTATTATACCAAAAGCAGGAAAGGATGGAACTATATGTTCCAGCTACTGGCCCATAGCATTATTGAATACAGACACAAAGCTATATGCAAAAGTGTTGGCAACGAGGTTAAAAACCCTAATGCCGGAACTAATCAACGAAGACCAGGCAGGATTTGTGGCAGGGAGGGAAGGGAGAGATAATAGTATAAGAACACTATTATTTATCCGGAAAGGGAGGGAGAAGAAACCCCCAGTCGTACTCATGTCAAAAAATGCTGAAAAAGCATTTGACCGAGTCGACTGGGGGTTTATGATGGACACACTCCGGCATATAGGTATGGGACCAAAGTATATGAGATGGATAAAAAATCTATATACCCACCCTACGGCAAGGGTAAAGGTAAATGGGAGTATGTTGTCCGTATTTGAGATGCACAATGGAACGAGACAGGGGTTCCCGCTCTCACCCCTCCTATACGTGTTGGCATTAGAGCCATTGTTGTCAAATATACAAAATAGTCGAGATATAGGGGGGGGGGTGAGAGTAGGAAAGGAGGAACATAAGGTGGCTGAGTATGCAGACGACATACTCCTATATCTAACAAAGCCAAGATTGTTATTGCCCAATGTGATAAAGGAAATAAAAAAATATGGGGATCTTTCAAATTTCAAGATTAATCCAACTAAGACGGTAATCCTGAACTTAGGGATAGATAAAAAAGAAGAAAGATTATTACAGAAAGAATTCCCGTTCACCTGGAAAACAAAAACATTATCATACCTAGGAATTAAAATAACACCAATGTTAGAAGAATTGAATCTGGTAAACTTCATCCCTCTATTAAATGAAATCAAAGTAGAACTAAAAAATACCTCTAAGAGACCCATTTCATGGATAGGAAGGATCAACATATTAAAAATGATGATCCTACCGAAAGTGACGTATAGGCTTCAGATGCTTCCAATAGACATACCTCAAGTTTTCTTTAAAGTGATTAAAACTATGATTTTAAAATACATATGGCAGGGTAAAAAGGCCAGAATAAATTATACACTGTTAACTCGGGAAAAAAAAAAAGGGGGTATGGCCTTACCAGATATAAAAAGATATTATAAAGCGATTATTTTAGCTAGACTAGTGGAGTGGGCAAACCCATACACAAAAAAGAAATGGGTACAAATGGAAGACATATTATGGTAAGTACGACGCACCTAGAAAAAAATATATGGATAACACCGAAATTTAGAGCACTGGGCACAGAAACACATAATATAACCAGGAACGTATTTAAAATTTGGGACACACTATACCGACACGAAAAATGGAAGTACAACTCCCCGTTAATTCCGTTAGCAGGCACAACGTTTTTCACTCCAGGAAACGGGACACGACTGGGAAAACAAGTGGGAACCGCACAATTAAAGGGCATTATCACATCCGATAAAATTAGGACAAGACAAGACTTAATTAGGATCCACGGGTGGAACCAGTTTAGCGACTGGGAGTATCTCCAATTAAAACACTTAGTTAGCACAACACCACCACCAATTAGAAATGAAAATTCACTAAACCCAATAGAAAAGATATGTAGCAAAGGAAAGCTTCTGAAGCATGGCACATCACAGGTTTATAAAATATTAACACAATTAGAAATTAAAGGATCGCTACCCTTTTTAGAAAAATGGAGTCAGGAACTGGGGAAAGAAATAGAGGAAAAGCAAATGATTGAAGCAGTATACAGTTTTGCATCAGACATAACCACGATAGAAGTAAACTATAAGAGTATGATACGTTGGCATCTAACTCCAGAAAGAATGAATAAAATTCATCCCAACAACTCCCCGCTATGTGGGAGGGGTTGTAAGCAACTGGGAACGACAATATATATGTGGTGGGAATGCCCAAAAATAGAGGAGTACTGGGCGGGGATCCTGGATAGGGATGAGCCAAACACCGCCCTGTTCGGTTTGCACCAAAACCTGCGAACAGACAGAATGTTTGTGTGAACTTTAGAACCCCATTAAATACAATGGACTCGAACGTTCGAAATCTAAAGTGCTAATTATAAAGGCTAATATGCAAGTTATTGTCCTAAAAAGTGTTTGGGGACCCGGGTCCTGCCCCAGGGGACATGTATCAATGCAAAAAAAAGTTTTAAAAATGGAAGTTTTTTCAGGAGCAGTGATTTTAATAATGCTTAAAATGAAAAAATAAAAGTGAAATTTTCCATTAAATTTCGTACCTGGGGGGGGGGTGTGTATAATATGCATGTAAAGTCGCGCTTGTTTCCCATGCTTAGAACTGTCCCTGCACAAAATGTCATTTCTGAAGGAAAAAAAGTCATTTAAAACTCACTCGCGGCTATAATGAATTGTCGGCTCCCGGCAATACATAGAAAAGTCATTGATAAAAAATCTATATACCCACCCTACGGCAAGGGTAAAGGTAAATGGGAGTATGTTGTCCGTATTTGAGATGCACAATGGAACGAGACAGGGGTTCCCGCTCTCACCCCTCCTATACGTGTTGGCATTAGAGCCATTGTTGTCAAATATACAAAATAGTCGAGATATAGGGGGGGGTGAGAGTAGGAAAGGAGGAACATAAGGTGGCTGAGTATGCAGACGACATACTCCTATATCTAACAAAGCCAAGGTTGTTATTGCCCAATGTGATAAAGGAAATAAAAAAATATGGGGATCTTTCAAATTTCAAGATTAATCCAACTAAGACGGTAATCCTGAACTTAGGGATAGATAAAAAAGAAGAAAGATTATTACAGAAAGAATTCCCGTTCACCTGGAAAACAAAAACATTATCATACCTAGGAATTAAAATAACACCAATGTTAGAAGAATTGAATCTGGTAAACTTCATCCCTCTATTAAATGAAATCAAAGTAGAACTAAAAAATACCTCTAAGAGACCCATTTCATGGATAGGAAGGATCAACATATTAAAAATGATGATCCTACCGAAAGTGACGTATAGGCTTCAGATGCTTCCAATAGACATACCTCAAGTTTTCTTTAAAGTGATTAAAACTATGATTTTAAAATACATATGGCAGGGTAAAAAGGCCAGAATAAATTATACACTGTTAACTCGGGAAAAAAAAAAAGGGGGTATGGCCTTACCAGATATAAAAAGATATTATAAAGCGATTATTTTAGCTAGACTAGTGGAGTGGGCAAACCCATACACAAAAAAGAAATGGGTACAAATGGAAGACATATTACGGTAAGTACGACGCACCTAGAAAAAAATATATGGATAACACCGAAATTTAGAGCACTGGGCACAGAAACACATAATATAACCAGGAACGTATTTAAAATTTGGGACACACTATACCGACACGAAAAATGGAAGTACAACTCCCCGTTAATTCCGTTAGCAGGCACAACGTTTTTCACTCCAGGAAACGGGACACGACTGGGAAAACAAGTGGGAACCGCACAATTAAAGGGCATTATCACATCCGATAAAATTAGGACAAGACAAGACTTAATTAGGATCCACGGGTGGAACCAGTTTAGCGACTGGGAGTATCTCCAATTAAAACACTTAGTTAGCACAACACCACCACCAATTAGAAATGAAAATTCACTAAACCCAATAGAAAAGATATGTAGCAAAGGAAAGCTTCTGAAGCATGGCACATCACAGGTTTATAAAATATTAACACAATTAGAAATTAAAGGATCGCTACCCTTTTTAGAAAAATGGAGTCAGGAACTGGGGAAAGAAATAGAGGAAAAGCAAATGATTGAAGCAGTATACAGTTTTGCATCAGACATAACCACGATAGAAGTAAACTATAAGAGTATGATACGTTGGCATCTAACTCCAGAAAGAATGAATAAAATTCATCCCAACAACTCCCCGCTATGTGGGAGGGGTTGTAAGCAACTGGGAACGACAATATATATGTGGTGGGAATGCCCAAAAATAGAGGAGTACTGGGCGGGGATCCTGGATAGGGATGAGCCAAACACCGCCCTGTTCGGTTTGCACCAAAACCTGCGAACAGACAGAATGTTTGTGTGAACTTTAGAACCCCATTAAATACAATGGACTCGAACGTTCGAAATCTAAAGTGCTAATTATAAAGGCTAATATGCAAGTTATTGTCCTAAAAAGTGTTTGGGGACCCGGGTCCTGCCCCAGGGGACATGTATCAATGCAAAAAAAAGTTTTAAAAATGGAAGTTTTTTCAGGAGCAGTGATTTTAATAATGCTTAAAATGAAAAAATAAAAGTGAAATTTTCCATTAAATTTCGTACCTGGGGGGGGGGGTGTGTATAATATGCATGTAAAGTCGCGCTTGTTTCCCATGCTTAGAACTGTCCCTGCACAAAATGTCATTTCTGAAGGAAAAAAAGTCATTTAAAACTCACTCGCGGCTATAATGAATTGTCGGCTCCCGGCAATACATAGAAAAGTCATTGATAAAAAAAAAAAAAGCGTGGGGGTCCCCCCAAATTCAATTACCAGGCCCCTCAGGTCTGGTATAGATATTAAGGGGAACACCGCCGCAAATTTAAAAAAAAATGCGTGCGGATCCCCCAAATATCCATACCAGGCCCTTCAGGTCTGGCATGGATTTTAAGGGGAACTCCACCCCAAATAAAAAAAAAATGGCGTGGAGTCCCCCCAAAAATCCATACCAGACCCTTTATCCGAGCACGAGAGAGCGCCCCCCCTCCTGAACCGTACCAGGCCACATGCCCTCAACATGGGGAGGATGTCCCCATGTTGATCGGGACAAGGGCCTCATCCCCACAACCCTTGCCCGGTGGTTGTGGGGGTCTGCGGGAAGGGGGCTTATCGGAATCTGGAAGACCCCTTTAACAAAGGGGATCCCCAGATCCCAGCCCCCCCCATGTGAATTGGTAAGGGATACATTGTACCCCTACCATTTCACGAAGAAAGTGTGAAAAAAAAAACCACACAAACACCTTGGAAAAGTCCTTTATTAAAAAAAAAACAAAAAAAAACATTCCAGCGATGAAATCCAGTGTCCCGCGGCGATCCGATGTCCAGCGCTGTCCGTCATTGGCTGAGCCTGAGCGGACCTGATGGGGAACTTCCTCCGCAGTCTATTAAATGTATAGACCCGCCCCTTCTAAAGTTCCCCATCAGGTCCGCTCAGCCAATGACTAAGTGTAAGGCTAAGCGGAACCAGATGCGGAACGTGAGAAGGGGCGGGTCTATTCATTTATTACACAGTGGAGGAAGTTCCCCATCAGGTCCGCCCCCTCGTATGTCAGACCCCGCCTACGTCATTGGCCTGAGCGGACCTGATGGGGAACTTCCTCCACTGTGTAATAAATGAATAGACCCGAAGAGGCAAGTTTTGATCGGGCTGTTAACATAAGACTGGCATATTATGGTCCTAACCCTACAGTGGAGATCATAGACCGAGTTATAATGGCTGTGGACGCAAATTGGCTACAGCAAAGAGGTGCTGCAGCAGCAGAAGTCAGAGCAGCACCAACTGAAAGGAGAAAGATACATTTTGCTGCTATTAAATAATTCATTGAAACTGAAGGGGAGATTGATGGGTACCTTGCTGATTTTGAGCGGCAATGTGCCCTACACCGGGTGCCCACAGAGGAATGGGTTACCATTTTGTCTGGGAAATTGTCCGGCCGGGCCAGTGAAGCGTTCAGGGTCATCCCAGACGAGGATATTATGGACTGGTAAAAGAAGCACTTTTGGCCAGGTATGCCATCACACCGAGAGACGAGCAAGCAGACTGGAGACTCATATACCGAGTGGGCATGCCGCCTACACCACACGGCATCCCACTGGGTCTCTGGATGCCAAGCGGAATCCGGGGAAGAGGTGCTGCAGGTGTTCCTGCTGGAGCACTTCTTTGACAAACTGTCCCTGGAAGTCAGAGAGTGGACCGAAAACCTTTCACCTTGCCTGAAGCAGCTCGCTTAGCGGACGAATACACAGACGCCCGCAAACTGGATAACCCTGTGGTCAAGACAACAGCTCGGGTGGATTATCGATCAGCGGCCACTTATTCTCAGCAGCCCAGGTTCAACTCCCAGGACTACTCACAACCCATCAGGTGTTTCGGGTGTAAACAGCTAGGGCACAAAAAGCCAGACTGTCCGTTGAATCCAGCCAGGCAGTCCCAGTCATGGAGATAGCCAGCAATGGGGAACCTCCGCACATACATACATGCGGCCCACTGCGTTGAGGAGGAAGAACATTGGGGCGTCCTGCACGAAGCTGATCCAATACAAGCAGCTAATCGGGACAACTGACAGCAACACAGGCAGACTGTCTGGGTCAATGGAAAGGTAGCCAATGGCCTACGTGATACTGGTGCCACCATGACCCTACTACAGAAGAACCTCATCCCAGAGAGCCAACACACCAGAGACACTGTAGCCATAAGAGTAGCGGGAGGCACCGTCTTCCGGCTACCTGTTGCCCATGTTCACCTGGATTGGGGGGTTGGTTCGGGACACGTGAATGTGGGGGTAATGAAGGATTTGCCAGCGGATGTACTACTGGGCAATGATTTGGCCCCCCTCGTTTCTGCTTACGCCCCGATGGGCCCAGCTGAAGCCAACCCAGTGACTACCTGTGCCCAGACCCGTGCTGCTGGAACCGACCCGCTTGCTGCTGAAACACGGGTAAGACTATCTCCCCGAAAGGTACCTTAGATCAGGCACAATATCACAGTCTAAAATTGGAATGTAAAAAGTTGGCCAGGGAGAAATCAGAGATGCAACGACACTACGTCATGTATTATGAGATGTCCCATGGCTTGAACATTGAAATGCACAAACAGGCTGAAATTGTCAAAAGGTTAAATGGGATTTGCGCCCAGGTTTTGCCTTACCTCTCCCAAGAGCATCAGCAACAAGTTTTGGGAGCCATTGAGAGAGCAAAGCAAATGACTGTTCCAGAACTGAATTCCATTATTTGCCCTGCAGCCTTACAACTTGTCCAGGCATTAGAGGAATGGAACTATGGACTAACTTCGCAGTCAACCCGTCTGGGGTCTCCTCCTGTGTTAGTCTCCTGCCGAAAGGGGAGAGATGTAACGGGAGGGCCCGTGGATCCAAGAAGCTCTTAGAAAGTGTGAGCCAGAAAATAATGGACATTCAGATTATGTCTTGGATTGCTTTAAAATGGGTCTGTAATATTAATCCACAATATTCCCCAGGATATAAGTAAAAGAACTATTTACTGGTGGTTGATTCTGAACTCAACAGGTTAATTGAAAGATAATAATGTCATCACCTCCAACCACCTGATGCCTGTGTAATGTAAATGAGTTCAGGCTAACTTCTAAAAAATCTTTTCATTGTGGATTGTGATAATTAACTCTGTAATTGTATAAATTAATTAGGTAATTAGCTTGTGTAAATTAGGTCTGGTCAAAGGTGTATTTATGATATTGTAAGGTAGCAGACAGCCAGTCTGGGAAACGTAAAGGTCATGCATATTAGGCATTTAAGCTGTAAAGGGATTAGTTAATGAACTCACCTGTTGTCTGCTAAGGGATGTCAGAATAATGTGTATTGGGGGCTCGTTATGTAACCATTGTTTGATATTGTGGGTGGAGTTGTTCATTTGGACTACAGTATTCCTTTAGTGTATACAATAGCCTGCTTTTCTCAATAAAGATTGTCAGACCTGCTGGAAACCTCAATACAGAGCGTTGTCTCGTTTGTGGAGGGAGAATTATTGTATGGGGTCTTATTCAGCTGGTTGGGAGTGTCTGGTAGCTGTCGTGTGTTTGGGAATGGAATATCTTAAACGACGTTAACCCCTGTCGTTACAACATGTTTAATAATTTTTCAATAGAAATATAAATAAAAAAAGCATCCTCCCCATGTTGAGGGCATGTGGCCTGGTACGGTTCAGGAGGGGCGCTCTCTCGTCCCCCCTCTTTACCTGCGGCCTGCCAGGTTGCATGCTCGGATAAAGGGTCTGGCATGGATATTTGGGGGAACCCCACGTCATTTTTTTTTATTTGACGCAGGGTTCCCCTTAATATCTATACCAGACCTGAAGGGCCTGGTAATTGAATTTGAAGGGACTCCCACGCATTTTTTTATTTTTTATCATTGACTTTTCTCTGTATTGCCGGGAGCCGAGAATTCATTATAGCCGCAAGTGGTTTTAAATTACTTTTTTTCCTTCAGAAATGACACTTTGTGCAGAGACAGTTCTAAGCATGGGAAACAAGCGCTGATTTACAGGCATACTCTAGACACACCCCAGGTATGAAATTTAAAGAAATATTTCACTTTTATTGTTTCACTTTAAGCATTATTAAAATCACTGCTCCCGAAAAAACATCCGTTTTTAAAACTTGTTTTTGCATTGATACATGTCCCCTGGGGCAGGACCCGGGTCCCCAAACACTTTTTATGACAGTAACTTGCATATAAGCCTTTAAAATTAGCACTTTAGATTTTTCATATTTGAGTCCCATAGACTTTAACGGTGTTCGGATGTTCAAACAAATTTATTGCCTGTTCGCAAGTTCTGGTGCAAACCGAACTTCTGGGGGTGTTCGGCTCATCCCTAGCTGTCACCTTTCAGCTACTGCACTCCCTGATTGACGATCAGGGACGGCATATCTTTTTACTATGCAAACTGACAGGGCTGACATGTATAGTTGCAAATATTTATGTCCCTCCACCCTCCTCTTGACAGTCTGAAACATTTGGCCCAATTCATAGCCTCATACCCCAACGTCCCTGTCTGGGTGTTGGGAGATTACAATAATGTAATGGATAAAAAACTGGATAAATTCCAATCCAGACCTGGCAGTGTTCCCCAGCCGGGTGGCCCCACCCCCTTTGCTAGATTTCTAGCTGAAATTGGTCTGCGAGATGTGTGGAGGGACCAGAATCCTACTGTGCAGTGTACTCAGCATCATACAAATGCCTATCCCGCATAGATCTACAGTATGTCTAGCTAATGACTTGGCACATGCACTGACTAACTCTGTGAAATACAGTATGCTCCACGTAATATATCAGATTACTCCCTTTTAAATGCTAGTATAATAATCTCCCCAAACCCACAACGTAGGCTCTGGAAGGTAAACCCCTTCTGGTTCACAATCTTCCCGAGCTCTGATACCATTCCCAGAGCTCTGGCAGATTTTGTACGCTTTAATGAGGACACGGCCAGGCCTACGGGGATCTGGGATGCTGTAAGAGAACTGTCAGCGCGCTCTGGGCGCATTTGCCCTCTGCAGATCTCAGACGCGGCAATGCGCGTGCGCGGAGGCACGCGCATGTCCGCGGGAGCGTGTCCACGCTTTCCTTTGACGCCAGACGGCCTATTTAAGGGGCGCACTGACCCCAGTCTAATGCTGACGGATCTTCAGCTGTTCCTGTACCCCTACCTTGCTATTACCTGCCTGTACCTGCCTGACACCTGTTACCAAATCTTGGCTTCCCCTGACCTTGCTGCTGGACTTCGCTACTCCTCTGATTATTGGTTCCTGATCCCAGCTTCCTGTTTGACCTTGCTCCTGCCTAATGTCTGTGTACCCTGCTGCCCGTCTGCTACTAAACCCGGCTATCCATGTGACTACGCTTCTGTCTCCTGTTTGCCTCTACTCTGCTTCCCGGGTATTTGCGACTTCGTTCCTGCACCCTGCCACCTTCCAGCACCTGGTTAATGATGTCTTTCGGGACTTTCTTGACCTATTTATCATAGTCTACCTTGATGATATCCTTATATTCTCCGATACGGTTGAATTACATCGCACCCATGTGAAGAAGGTCTTGAGTAGACTTCGTGAACATCTACGCCAAGGCTGAGAAGTGTGACTTTGAGAAACAGACTATAAAATTTCTTGGACTTGTCATTTCCGGTGATGGTATTTCCATGGATCCCCAGAAGGTCGCTGCAGTTCTGGAATGGCCGGCTCCCACGGACAGGAAAGCGGTACAAAGGTTTGTGGGATTTGCTAATTTTTATAGAAAGTTCATTAAAAACTTTTCTGGCATAATCTCTCCTATTACCCAACTCACAATCAGTATGTGCCCTTTCGATGGACCCCTGAAGCACAAGTATCTTTTGAGCAATTAAAGACTCTGTTCACTTCAGCTCCCATTCTGAAACATCCCGACCCATCTATGGCCTATGTTTTGGAGGTAGACGCCTCCGAAAGTGCAATAGGAGCTATTTTGTCTCAGCGACAAGGGCCTAAATCTTTACTGCATCCCCTTGCCTTCTTCTCCAAGAAACTGAATCCTTCTGAGAGGAACTACGATGTTGGAAATCGGGAATTGTTAGCCATTAAAGCATCGCTTAAGGAATGGCGTTACTTGTTGGAGGGAGCCGCTCACCCTATCCTCATCTTTACTGACCACAAAAACTTGGAGTACTTGAGAACAGCCAAAAGACTAAGACCCCGGCAGGCAAGATGGGCATTGTTCTTCTCCTGCTTCATATTCCACATTACCTTCCGTCCTGGTTCTAAAAATGGCAAACCAGATGCGCTGTCGCGCATGTTTCATGATCCAGTCCAATCCTCTGAGCCAGACACTATTCTACCAACCAAGAATTTCCTCCTTCTTCAATCCGATCTGATGTCCCAAATAAAGGCAGATGTGACAGAGCACCCCCCTTCTCAAGATTTTTCCCTCCAGTTAAATGACGGGCTCTACCACAATGAACAGATCTTTGTCCCAGAACAGTTCAGAGTCTCTGTTCTCAAACGTTGTCATGACTATAGACTTAATTTCCCATTCTTTTTGGTGGCCCGACCTGACAAAGGACTGTATCAAATATATTAAATCCTGTGTGACATGCTTACGTTGTAAAACTGATCGAGCCAAGACTTGGGGTCTATTAGAAAGCCTTCCTGTACCAAAGAAACCCTGGAGCATGATATCTATAGATTTCATTGTGCAACTTCCCCCGTCTGAGTACTTCACTTCTATATTTGTTGTGGTAGATCGCCTGACAAAAATGGCACATTTTGTACCCCTTCAAGGCACCCCTTCTGCCGCTGAGATGGCTTCCACATTTATCAAGGAAATTGTTAAACTGCATGGAATCCCCAAACACATTGTTTCTGACCGAGGGGTGCAGTTCACCTCCAGATTTTGGAGGTCCCTGTGTGAAGCATTAAGCATCAAACTCCGTCTATCCACTGCCTAACATCCACAGACAAATGGACAGATGGAGAGGACTAATCAGACCTTGGAGCAGTATTTACGGTGCTTCTCCTCTTTCTCTCAGGATGACTGGTCTTCCCTTCTTCCGCTGGCGGAGTTCGCTTATAATAATTCCATTCATTCTGCTACCAAGCAATCACCCTTTTTTGACAATTATGGATATTACCCTTCCTCTGCCTGAGCTGCCTATAGAGTCCTCCTTACCTGCTGTACAAAACAAACTGGACTTTTCAACTCTAACAACAAATTACTCCAGGATACCATCTCTAAAGCCCAAGTGAGCAACAAAAAGTTCTTTGACAAAAAGAGGAGGGGTAACCTGAATCTGGAACCAGGAGACAAGGTCTGGTTGTCTACTGAAAATTTAAAACTTAAATGTCCCTCCAAGAAACTTGGCCCGAAATACTTGGGCCTTTTTTAGTCAAAAGGAAAGTCAACCCTGTGGCCTTTAAATAAATTCTACCTAAAAATCTGAAGATCCATCCGGTGTTCCACATCTCCTTATTAAAAACAACCGAGATCCGGAAAACCCTTCTCCAATACTCAATGAAGGCAACGAAGAATATGAAGTTGAAGCTGTACTGGACTGTAAAACCAGGAGGGGCCAAACACAATTCGATGATTAAGTGGAAAGGTTATGGCTCAGAAGAGAACTCCTGGGAACCAGCTTCCAATGTGCATGCCCCACAGAAAGTTTGTGCCTTTTTTCAGCGCCATCTGGAAAAGAAGCCCCTGAGGGGCATCCGGAGGCTGCCCTTAGGGAGGGGGCAATGTAAGAGAACTCTCAGCGCGCTCCGGGTGCATTCGCGCACGCACATGCGCACTAGGAACTCAGCAGATTTCAGACGCGCCATGCGTTTGCGCGGAGGCGCGCGCACATCCGCGGAAGCGCGTCCATGCTTTCCTTTGGCACCAGACGGCCTATTTAAGGGGCGCACTGACCCCAGTCTAATGCTGACAGATCTTCAGCTGTTCCTGTACCCCTACCTTGCTATTACCTGCCTGTACCTGCCTGACACCTGTTAACGAATCTTGGCTTCCCCCGACCTTGCTGCTGGACTTCGCTACTCCTCGGATTATCGGTTCCTGATCCCGGCTTCCTGTTTGACCTTGCTCCTGCCTAATGTCTGTGTACCCTGCTGCCCGTCTGCTACTAAACCCGGCTATCCACGTGACTACGCTTCTGTCTCCTGTTTGGCTCTACTCTGCTTCCCGGGTATCTGCAACTTCATTCCTGCGACCTACTGCGACCTTCTGCCATCCATGAGTCGCATCCTGTGTTTCAGGCTTCCAGGGCTACTTCTGCAGGCACTCGTGTTCCTCCGGTCCCTTGGTTTCTCCTGTCCTTGCTCTCAGCGGAGCCGTGGCCTAAGATACAAGAGAGGCTGACCTCGTCACTTCAGACTCCAATCAGGTACGTAACAGATGCTATGAAAGCTCATCTACGGGGCCTGCTCATCAAGCAGATTAACGCCATTAAAACTAAGACCAAGGAATGGGAGAATTTGGTGATGGGCGAGGCTGCCAGGGCGGAGGAGAGGTACATTGATGCCCCCTCTTCAGAGTCAGAGCGTAGATAGCAGGAAGCACAGACTCTGTATCAACAGGTCTCCACCACTTCAGTGGAGAACAAGAGGTTCTTCTTGCAGCAAAAATATTTTAACAAAAGGGAAAACACAGGTCACTTGCTAGCAATGATAGCTAAAGCCCAGCAAAGCACGACTCATATAGAGGCCATTCAAAATGTAGACGGAGTGACAGTTACTGACCAGACCCACATTCCTGATGTGTTTTTGCACTTTTTTAAGGACCTTTACACACCTAAGGTACATCCCACACATGAGGAACTGGCCCACTTTCTGGACCAGTGCTCCCTCCCCCGGGTGTCTCAACAGGGACTTGCTGCCCTTAGTGCACCACTGAAGCTGGAGGAATTATCATTGGTGGTAGCACAGATGGCTAACAACAAATCTTCGGGAGCTGATGGTCTACCCACAGAAACGTACGAGAAATACGGGGACACTCTTTTACCTAATCTATTAAAAACCCTAAACAATGCCCTTCAGGAAGGTAGTCTACCCGCATCCATGAACGAGGCTATTATTATAGTGAGCAAGGACCCATTACAACGGGACTCCTATAGGCCTATCTCTCTGCTTAATGCAGATGTCAAATTATTGGCACGAGTATTGGCCACTAGACTTTCGGGAGTTGTGGAATGGCTGGTCCACTCTGACCAGTCCTGCTTCATTCCTGCTAAATTTTCGGCTTTGAACATTAGAAGACTATTCCTTAATACTCAAATCCCAATAGATAATCCTGGCAACAGAGCCATCTTTTCTCTCGATGCTGCCAAAGCCTTCGACAGCTTGGAGTGGAAATATTTGTGGCAGGTTTTGCAGCGCGTTGGTCTGGGCGATAAATTTATCTCCTGAGTAACAGCTTTTGTATGCTGCCCCTATGACCAAGGTGAGGATAAATGACTCCCTATCGGAGCCCTTCCCTTTGTTTCATGGTACACGGCAGGGGTGCCCTTTGTCACCCCTGCTATTTTCCCTTGCACTTGAGCCGCTGGCGGCTATGGTGAAGGCCTCCCCTAACATCATGGGCTTCCGCAGGGGACAAGGGGAGGAAAAGATTTCCTTATATGCGGACGACAACCTGCTGTACTTGGGGGATACCGGACACTCCCTGAGAGCAGTAATGCACCTAATAGATCAGTTTGGTCAGTTATCGGGCTTTGCCATTAACTGGCATAAATCGGCTCTGTTGCCACTGGATCCGTTACCGGCGCCTTTGCCGGAGGACGTATCTCACATACAAGTGGTTTCCTCATTTAAGTATTGTGGGAATTGTGGTGACCGGGGACACACGGGACTACATAACTCTGAACCTGAAACCCATACTACAAAAGTTTCAACAGAAGCAGGCCAGTTGGAATAGACTTCCGCTGTTGGTGACTGGACCCGTAAACCTCATAAAGTTGATCTGGGCACCGCAGCTGCTGTACAAAGGCGGGGGTTAGATTCCTTACCCAAATACTCGACGGACCTGTCTTAAAGCCGTATACCCAATTACTGAGCGAACTCCCTGCACTCAAAGGTCACCGCTTTCAATATATACAACTGCAACATGCCATTAGATAACAGAGTAGACAATCTAACTTGCCACTAGAAGAATCCATGTTCCTTGAGTCCATATATACTGACCCTGAGAAGAAGGGAATCATTTCTAGAATCTACACCCACCTATTATCACACATACAAGCCCCTGACTTGTTACCATGTAGGGAGGGGTGGGAGCGAGATGTTGGCCCCATCGATGGCGAGCAGTGGAGCCAAGTCCTGGGAGTGGGCCCCCTGGTTTCAGTATCAGCGGCACAGTGACTATCCTACCTCTTCATACTGCACAGAGTATACTGCACTCCTGTGCAGTTACATACAGTTAGGTCCATATATATTTGGACACAGCACAATTTTAGTTTTTTTTCCAGGTATTTATTTACCAAAACATATTGAAGCTATAGATTATAGAGGAGGGAAGGGGGTGGGGGAGAGGTGGGACTTTATATGAAGCACACAGCAGTAAATTGAATAGTCAAGCGAATAGAAAAAGTGGGATTTATTTTGCATTGTACATTCATTTATAGCATACATTGGGCATACAGCCTCTCAACCATGAATGTTCCGACGTTTACAAAACAAATACATGAAACCACATAGTTTGATGTACATTTAACATAATGAGTACAGAAATCGCATGATGCTAGTAGCAAACAATTAAAAACATAATTGCGGTCAAAAAATAGGAAAGGGTCCATGGTAAGAAATGTTGGTAAGTAGTAGTGGCTCTATGTGTTTCGCGACCCTATAGTCGCTCATCAGGAGCATAAACCATGGCATTAAAATCTAATGTTTTTGTTCTTTGTTTTTTCAATATATAGGTTTTTTTATCTTCATCCCTCATTTCCCTTTTTTAATGCTTAGATGAACGAACAGCGACTATTTTGGTCGCTGTTCTTTCTATCTATTACAGTGCGTCCTTGGCTGTGTTATCGGCCTAGCTTTTTGCAGATCTCTCCCTCCCCCATGTTAGGCAGCCTACTTCCACACTGATAGGCATTCTGGGGAGTTGAATCAGCGCTAATCGCCAGATGGCTGAGCCGCCCAGGTGAAAGCGTTCTCCTCCCCTCTGTCTGTCACTGCCTCCTTGTTGCCTGATTGGTCTGTCTGAGGCAGCACACCTACTTATGCACCCCCCATGGCTTGTTCACTCACACCACATCACTTTTCCCATTTCTCCTGGATCATTCACATGCATATGGACCCTGGCTTTCATTGAAAACACAGGTACTTTCTCCCTTCCACCTCTCCCCCTTTCCTTCTCACCTTGTGTTTTTGCTGCTGTTTGTTTTCTCATTTTTGTTTTCAGCTTCTTCCTCGTTTTTCATATTCATTTTTTCTATTTCCCCTCTCCTTCACCTAGCCCCTTTTATTTCCTTCACTTTCAATTCATTTCTTTATTCATCCCTTCACCTTCCTTGCACTCACCTTTCCTACACTTCTCACATTCTTTACATTCAACCTTTATACATCACTACACCTCACACCATTCACATTTATTCATTTTTCAGGTTCCCCATATGGGGCCACTTTCTCCACCCTTATGCAGGGTATCCACATACATTACTTGCCTGGGACGTGCCCTTGTGTGGCTGCTGCTGCCTTTCCAGACCTATACAGTGCCTCGAGAGGGAGCCCAGAGTCGCATTGGCGATTTCGGTTGGCACGCCAAGCTCGCACGTTGTGCAGATGTAAGTTCTCTGTAACTATTGAACCCCTCTTTCCTTCTCCCCCCTAAAATTTCCTTATCCTCCTGACCATCTTTAATGCCCAGCCCAAATTATCTGGTATTTAGATCTATATATTTCTTTTCTTTTTTAGATTTTAATGCCATGGTTTATGCTCCTGATGAGCGACTATAGGGTCGCGAAACGCATAGAGCCACTACTACTTACCAACATTTCTTACCATGGACCCTTTCCTATTTTTTGACCGCAATTATGTTTTTAATTGTTTGTTACTAGCATCATGCGATTTCTGTACTCATTATGTTAAATGTACATCAAACTATGTGGTTTCATGTATTTGTTTTGTAAACATCGGAACATTCATGGTTGAGAGGCTGTATGCCCAATGTATGCTATAAATGAATGTACAATGCAAAATAAATCCCACTTTTTCTACTCGCTTGACTATTCAATTTACTGCTGTGTGCTTCATATAAAGTCCCACCTCTCCCCCTCCCCCTTCCCTCCTCTATAATCAATATCTGATTAGGAATGGAGGCAGTGACCCCTTTGATCCCTGCCTCATTTAAAGTCCCAAAAAACTCTCTTTTATATTGAAGCTATAGTTATCGTATATAATGAATATGGGCTGAAAGTGTACACTCTGAGGTTTAATTTGAGGGTATGTACATCCAAATCGGAGGAAGCATTTAGGAATTACAGCTCTTAAGAATAGCTATTCCCCCCTTTTTCAAGGGACCAGAAGTAATTGGACAATCGAATCAAAAGCTGTTTCATGGCAAGTAGGGATCAGCTTCGAGTTCGAGTCGAACTCATGTTCGACTCGAACATTGCCTGTTCGCCCGTTTGCCGAACAGCGAACAAATTGGGGTGTTCGCGGCAAATTCGAAAAGTCTATGGGAGAAATCTAAAGTGCTAATTATAAAGGCTTATATGCAAGTTATTGTCATAAAAAGTGTTTGGGGACCCGGGTCCTGCCCCAGGGGACATGTATCAATGAAAAAAAAAGTTATAAAAACTGACGTTTTTTCGGGAGCAGTGATTTTAATAATGCTTAAAGTGAAACAATAAAAGTGAAATATTCCTTTAAATTTCGTACCTGGGGGGTGTGTATGATATGCATGTAAAGTGGCGCATGTTTCCCGTGCTTAGAACTGTCCCTGCATAAAATGTCATTTTTGAAGGAAAAAAAGTCATTTAAAACTCACTCGCGGCTATTAATGAATTGTTGGCTCCCGGCAATACATACAAAAGTCATTGATAAAAAAAAAAAAGCGTGGGCCCCCCCCAGAATTCAATTACCAGGCCCTTCAGGTCTGGTATAGATATTAAGGGGAACCCCGCCACAAATTTAAAAAAAAATGCGTGCGGTTCCCCCAAATATCCATACCAGGCCCTTCAGATCTGGCATGGATTTTAAGGGGAACTCCACCCCAAATTTAAAAAAATGGCGTGGAGTCCCCCCAAAAATCCATACCAGACGCTTATCTGAGCATGCAACCTGGCAGGCCACAGGAAAAGAGGGGGGGACGAGAGAGCGGCCCCCCTCCTGAACCGTACCAGGCCACATGCCCTCAACATGGGGAGGATGTCCCCATGTTGATGGGGACAAGGGCCTCATCCCCACCACCCTTGCCCAGAAGGGCAATTAGAATTTATTGCTGTGAACCTACATAATGCGTTCAAAGGAGCTGTCCATGCAAGTGAAACAGGTCATTGTAAGGCATGAAAAACAAAAACAAATCCATCAGAGATAGCAGCAACATTAGAATTGGCCAAATTGACAGTTTGGTACATTCTGAGGAAAGAAGAACGCACTGGTGAGCTCCACAAAAAAAAAAAGGCCTGGATGTCCACAGAAGACAACAGTGGTGGATGATCGCAGGATCCTCTCTTTAGTAAAGAAAAACCCATTCACAACATCCAGACAAGTTAAGGACAATCTACAGGAGGTGGATGTATCATTGTCAAAGTCTACAATCAAGAGAAGACTTCATGAGAGCAAATACAGGGGGTTCACCACAAGGTGCAAACCATTCATAAGCCTGAAGAATAGAGAAGCCAGATTAAACTTTGCCAAAAAACATCTAAAAAAACAGACCAGTTCTTGAAAAGCATTCTTTGGACGGATGAAACTAAGATTAATCTGTACCAGAATAACGGGAAGAAAAAAAAAAGCAGAGAAGGCTTGGAACAGCTCATGATCCAAAGCACACAGCGTCATCTGTAAAACATGGTGGAGCTTGCAGTGTGATGGCAATGGCATTCATGGCTTCCAGTGGCACTGGGTCATTGGTGTTTATTGATGATGTGACAGAAGACAGAAGCAGCCGGGTGAATTCTGCAGTGTTTAGAGATATACTGTCAGCTCAGATTCAGCCAAATGCAGCAAAGTTGATTGGATGGCGCTTCACAGTTCAGATGGACAATGATCCAAAACACAGTGCAAAAGCATCCCAGGAGCTTTTGAAGGAAAATAAGTAGAATATTCTACAATGGCCGAGTCAATCACATGCTCTCAACCCAATTTAGCATGCATTACTAAAGGCAGAAAGACCCACAAACAAAGAACAACTGAAGACAGTTGCAGTTAGAGCCTGGCAAAGCATCAGAAAGGAGGAAACCCAGTCTTTGGTAATGTCCATGGGTTCCAGATTTCAGGCAGTCATTGCCAGTAAAGGATTCTCAACAAAATATTAAAATTTAACATTTTATTTATGATTATATTTATTTGTCCAATTACATTTGGAAATAAAGAAAACAATTTATTGAATATACATAATAATTGCACACCACATCAAAAACGACTATAATAAAATGAGACTAGTCAAAAGGAAAAGAACAGTGAAACAGGGGTGGCCACCCATGCGACCATACACACCACACACATACAACCGCTGCTGATCATGTGCAGAATATCGATATAGGAGTAGTCGCAAGGACTCATAGGTTTGTATGTATCTCACTGATAAATGGACAGTATTCAATCCGTGCATGAAATGGTTTGTGATAAGAAAGTTAGCAGGTGACTTTGCTGAATAGCCATAGACCAGCCAATATAGTTGAACACTAGGTAATGAGGTGAGGGTGTCACAGAACTGGAGGTAGGCTGAGTCACGCTTCAAAGAAGTGGGGGGACTTAGGTCGGGTGAGTAGTCAACACCTGTCCCTCACCAATGGTATCTATGGGATGAATCCAACATCCATTAGAAGCGGCCAGAAAGTTCATGTATAGAAGACACTCACTCACCATTTCATGATGTGTTGGTCGGCTGCTGGTGGTCTATTCTTCTACTGGTATCACCTGGAATGAACTGAGTTCAATTCATCAAGTCCGGGAGAGGTCATCCTAACAAGTGCACACGAAATGGAAAGTCTGTCCACATGGGTAGGATATCGATATAGATACGCCGCAACGCTGTCATCAGGTCAACGCGGCATGTTTGCAGATCATAGCGGCTGGTGGGGGTGGTTAGTCCAGTGGGTTAGACACCCCTGTTTACACGCTACACGGAGTGTAGCAAGAAATTTCTTGACTTGCTGACATGTTTCACCTTCATTAAGGTTTCATCGGAGCATGCGCATTAGCATGGTGTCTGTCCAGATATAGTTTGGCCAACATGTGTTCCTAATTACGGTACCTGCTGGATAATTGGATCATTCATACACCCATTCGCGCCTATTAAAGCAATTCTATTAGTACTGACTGTACAAGAGAAATTAAATAAATAGAAATCAACCGTGAGGGGAGGGGAAGAGGGGAATTTTTATGAAAAACATTATTCATGGGGACACAACAACGGGGGAAGGGGGGGGGAAAGGGGGGGAAGGGGGGAAAGGAAAGGGAGAGGAGGAGGGAAGGGGGCCCGTCAGGAAATTGGCCAATGTCTTGCTGTTCATATGTGCCGTGACGGTACTTTCATTAACTGGTGGATCGAGAGAGCAGGGAGATCGTGGGTACATGTGTAGTGTCATTCCGGGAGCCAAGAAAAACATGTGTGTAATAACATTGTTTTGTTAATCAATAGGTTAAAGTTACATTGCATCTATCTGGCACCCACGTCAATTATCAGTATTCATTTGTCAGAATGCCAGTAGGGAGATGACATGCAGCCTATAGATGAAGACAAAATGAGGTTGTGTGAGGAGGGGGACCATTTGAGGGTTTTGAATTTTAAATAAAAAAGTCCAAATACCCCATGGGTAGCGGAGATTCAGATCCACATAATGATATTTACGCGGCTAGCCCATTCCCACACAATCTCGACCATACATGCAGCGATATACCACCAAGTGTACGGGGTCCGGGATTATAACAAGGTTAAGTACAAGTTTATATTCCTCAGACGTAAATATCCGTGTACAGGTATATGTATATATTATGTTACCTAGAACACCCCTGCATTCGACAAGACAGAATGGGGAGAACTGCTGAAAACAATCATTGATGAACATTGTTTGGAAAAGATGCATGAAGGTTACCAATGGAAGCGGGCCTTTTGGTGTAGGGAGGTATAAAATATAGTTTAGACCTAGCCGGTTAGGGGGAATTATTGTGGTTATAGTCACAGACTTTCTGCGTGATTGTTTGACCATGTGTGGTCACATCCAATTATTTTAAGCATCAAGAAAGACCGATAGATTGCATTCATTATTTAACCCCATCGGCTGCATGCTATCTAAATTGTATATCCACATTTTCTCCTTTCTATACAAAATTTTATCAAAATCTCCCCGTCGATGGGGGAGATTCAGGCGATAGATGCCCTTTGCAGTGAGTCCCTCAGGTTTGCCCTCATGATGTTTCAAGAAATGAAGGGATAGGGGTCGTTCATCATCTTTCTTGAGTATTGTTTGAATGTGTTCACCTATTCTAATTTTTAACTGCCTTTTCGTCTTCCCCACATATATTTTCCCGCATGGGCAGGTAAGCATGTAGATCACACGTGTGGTGAGGCAATTAATAAAGTTAGTGATTTTAAATTTTTTAGTGCCATCTGAGTTACTAAACACATCAGTGCGATCTACATATTTACATATATGGCACCTACCACAGGCATACATGCCTTTCAGCGGGGGTAGGTCGGTCAACCAGTTGGTCCCGGTGGATCTAGAGTATTCCGAATGGACCAAACTATCCTTTAGGTTGCGAGACCTCCTCGCAGTGAGCATGGGTCGTTCACCTACAAAGTCCCTCAGGATGGGGGCATCAGATAGAATATGCCAATGATGGTTCAGTATATTTCTGACCTGGCCCCACTGAGATCCGTATTTGGTGATAATACGGATGGGAGCCTGGGGTGGGGTTTGTTTCTCCCTTTCCTTGTTAATCAATAGTGTATCCCTTTCCGTTTGGAAGGCTCTTTTTTTGGCCTTTCTCAAGCAGCGATGGGAGTAACCTCTGTCTCTGAACCTACTGTAAAGTTGATCAGTTTCAACCTTGAAATCAGTGTCCCTAGAACAGTTACGTTTACTACGTAAAAATTGTCCCACCGGGATTCCTTGTATGAGGGACCTGGGATGATGGCTGCCAGCAAACAATAGGCTATTGGCTGCTGTATCTTTTCTAAATGTCTTAGTGACAAGTTTTTCATCAATGACCGATATAGATAGATCCAAGAAGGGAAGTGTTTGTTGATGCCAGTTATAAGTCAACTTAATATTCCTATTGTTGCGGTTAAGTTCGCCCAGAAATTCAGTGAGTTCATCCGTGGACCCTGCCCATAGCATGATCACATCATCAATAAATCTTAACCAGAGTCGACAATGCGCCTGGTATAGGGGGGAGGTATACACCAGTTGTTCTTCCCAAAGACCGAGATGTAAACATGCGTATGCAGGCGCCCAGGGTGCCCCCATCGAAGTTCCTCTTATCTGCCTATAGTTTCTATTGAGAAACTGAAAACAGTTATTTGTCAACATGAACTTCAAGGTATCAACCAAAAATTCATTTTGTGCTGCCAGCATAGGAAATTTCTGGTGCAGGAAATGATCAGTAGCTTTTAGTCCCCATTCATGAGGGATTGATGTATAGAGGGATTCAACATCAATCCCCACTAGGAGTGCTCCCGGGGGATATACAGTTCTTTCAAGATGTCGGAGCACATCTCTGGTGTCCTGTATATACGACGGGAGTTCAACAACCAGATCTTTAATGAGGGCATCGGTTAGTTTACCCACCCTTTCCAAAGGGCCCTTAATGGCAGAAACTATGGGTCTGCCAGGGGGATTGGTAATGGATTTGTGAATCTTGGGGATGATATAAAATATCGGTGTATTGTATTCTGTCACTCTGAGATATTCAAATTCTCTCTTAGTAATCAGTTTCTCCTCATAGGCGAAACTCATTTTGAAATTTAATTCATGCACGATCTCGGGAAAAGGATTCTGGTCAAGTCGTAGGTAGGTGTCCTTGTCGCTTAACAGTCGGTCTACTTCTCCTTCATACATTGTCTGAGTGAGAAGAACAATATTGCCACCTTTATCACTGCTCTTAATTATTAAGTCATGTGCTTCCTCTAGTTGTCTAAGTGTTTTACGTTCATTTTTGGACAGGTTGTCTAGACCCCTCCATTGCCAATTCACCTTAGATAGGTCTTTTTGAACCTGATCCAAGAAAAGAGAAATCCAGCGATGTTTCGCCAGTGGGGGCATTTTCAATGATTTAATAGGGAGTTTGGATTGGCGCGGGCAACCAGGCTCTATTTCAGTTAGTGGATCCGTATTCACGTCTTCATTTTCCTCCAAAAGGGAAACCAAGTTCCTCAAGGCTTCCTGTTCAGCCCTATCCACATCGGTCATCGGCTGTTCATTATCTCGTTGATTATGCCAGCATTTAATTACCAATTTCCTCAAAAATAAACTAATGTCTTTGAACACCTCAAATTCATTCATTGAGGCTCTTGGTGAAAAAGACAATCCTCTTTTTAAGAGTGAATGGTGATATTTATTCAATGGAAACTCAGTGAGGTTTAATATTTTCATATCAGCAGTTTTGGTGAGTTCATCACCATTAATTGCCGTTACGTCAACTTCTGTTATTTCTTGTGTGATCTTGATCTAAGGTCCCTGTTGTGTCTTTCCACGTCTCGTCTGCTTCCCTGTCTGGGGTTGTGTGTCTGTGAATTTGGTTTCTCCCTGTGTATAGATTTGTTTTGTGCAGATTTTGTGGGGATGGGACCTTCTGCCTCGTCCCCTTTGGGATCTAAAAAAATAACTGATTTTGGTAGGATGGTTTCAGAAGAATCCTGTTCACTATCGGAGGAAATATAGGAGGGGGGATTTTTTCCTCTAGATATGGAATTGCGTCCTCGCCTGAATTTACTCCTACCTCTTTGAATAGTGGGGTCAAAAATTTCCCCTTTCTCCCAATCAAGAAGATTCTGTCTGAAACGTTCCTGTTTGGTAGTTTTGAGGGTCTTCTGCAGTCTCTCTATCTCTTTTTTCAAAAGTTCATTATTAGTCTCAAATTCTGGGTCATTCTTAAAGGGTTCCAGCAGTTTTACACTCTTGTCAATCTCTGACTTAATTTCCCCCAGCTGTAAAACTTCTTCATCTATGATCATTTGCAGGGTCTCAAGACCCCGGGTTAGACAGCTCTTTTTCTATTGTTCTAGGAATCTAGGGGTGTGTAAATGGCCAGCAGGAATTATGCGTTCCCTAAGTCCTCTGGGAATGATTCTGTGTTCTATATGTGATTTTAGAGAGGAAATATCCCATTTGCGATTTAGATATTTCACAGTAAATTTCTTGTGATTTTTAAACAAGGTTCGTAGTGTATCATCATTGGCCACATTTGTCTGCTGATCGCATAGAAAAGCTGAACTGATTTCACGTTCAATGTCCTCATCTAAAAGATATGCCATAACAAGAATCCTACTGATCACTGTTAGATGATGAGAATGCTCAGAACAAGAGACTCTCGATCAAACCAGGGAGAAACAAAAGATATTGGTCAAAAAAGTTTTTCAAAAAATTTGTGTATATATGTGTGTTCCACCTATTGATCACCCCTCACGGTGGATGAATAAAAATAGGGGTTTTAATGATGTAGGTGTTGCGGTTTTGGAGAGCTGTACCCAGAAGAGAAGTAGAATCTCATCAAAAACATGGATACACAAAACATAAGGGGGTGGGTATATGAAAAGCTCATCCAATAAATAATTAACAGTGGTGCCCAGATGGAGGTGCAGGTTGTAAATCAGTCTATTGGCGGATGTAATTATAACCTCCAGCTACAGGGGCATATTCCACCTATAGAGCCTCTGAATAAAATAAAGCATATGCAAAAAACAGGAAAAAGAAGAGGGAAAAACCGGATATGGAATATCCAAAATTCCCCCACAGACAGTATTCTTCAAAGAGGCTCAGGTAATTATGAATACTAAATGTAAGTAAACCGCAATTTTTGGAAATAAAGAAAACAATTTATTGAATATACATAATAATTGCACACCACATCAACAACGACTATAATAAAATGAGACTAGTCAAAAGGAAAAGAACAGTGAAACAGGGGTGGCCACCCATGCGACCATACACACCACACACATACAACCGCTGCTGATCATGTGCAGAATATCGATATAGGAGTAGCCGCAAGGACTCATAGGTTTGTATGTATCTCACTGATAAATGGACAGTATTCAATCCGTGCATGAAATGGTTTGTGATAAGAAAGTTAGCAGGTGACTTTGCTGAATAGCCATAGACCAGCCGATATAGTTGAACACTAGGTAATGAGGTGAGGGTGTCACAGAACTGGAGGTAGGCTGAGTCACGCTTCAAAGAAGTGGGGGGACTTAGGTCGGGTGAGTAGTCAACACCTGTCCCTCACCAATGGTATCTATGGGATGAATCCAACATCCATTAGAAGCGGCCAGAAAGTTCATGTATAGAAGACACTCACTCACCATTTCATGATGTGTTGGTCGGCTGCTGGTGGTCTATTCTTCTACTGGTATCACCTGGAATGAATTGAGTTCCATTCATCAAGTCCGGGAGAGGTCATCCCAACAAGTGCACACGAAATGGAAAGTCTGTCCACATGGGTAGGATATCGATATAGATACGCCGCAACGCTGTCATCAGGTCAACGCGGCATGTTTGCAGATCATAGCGGCTGGTGGGGGTGGTTAGTCCAGTGGGTTAGACACCCCTGTTTACACGCTACACGGAGTGTAGCAAGAAATTGCTTGACTTGCTGACATGTTTCACCTTCATTAAGGTTTCATCGGAGCATGCACATTAGCATCGTGTCTGTCCAGATATAGTTTGGCCAACATGTGTTCCTAATTACGGTACCTGCTGGATAATTGGATCATTCATACACCCATTCGCGCCTATTAAAGCAATTCTATTAGTACTGACTGTACAAGAGAAATTAAATAAATAGAAATCAACCGTGAGGGGAGGGGAAGAGGGGAATTTTTATGAAAAACATTATTCATGGGGACACAACAATGGGGGAAGGGGGGGAAGGGGGGGAAAGGAAAGGGAGAGGAGGAGGGAAGGGGGCCCGTCAGGAAATTGGCCAATGTCTTGCTGTTCATATGTGCCGTGACGGTACTTTCATTAACTGGTGGATCGAGAGAGCAGGGAGATTGTGGGTACATGTGTAGTGTCATTCCGGGAGCCAAGAAAACCATGTGTGTAATAACATTGTTTTGTTAATCAATAGGTTAAAGTTACATTGCATCTATCTGGCACCCACATCAATTATCAGTATTCATTTGTCAGAATGCCAGTAGGGAGATGACATGCAGCCTATAGATGAAGACAAAATGAGGTTGTGTGAGGAGGGGGACCATTTGAGGGTTTTGAATTTTAAATAAAAAAGTCCAAATACCCCATGGGTAGCGGAGATTCAGATCCACATAATGATATTTACGCGGCTAGCCCATTCCCACACAATCTCGACCATACATGCAGCGATATACCACCAAGTGTACAGGGTCCGGGATTATAACAAGGTTAAGTACAAGTTTATATTCCTCAGACGTAAATATCCGTGTACAGGTATATGTATATATTATGTTACCTAGAACACCCCTGCATTCGACAAGACAGAATGGGGAGAACTGCTGAAAACAATTATTGATGAACATTGTTTGGAAAAGATGCATGAAGGTTACCAATGGAAGCGGGCCTTTTGGTGTAGGGAGGTATAAAATATAGTTTAGACCTAGGCGGTTAGTGGGAATTATTGTGGTTATAGTCACAGACTTTCTGCGTGATTGTTTGACCATGTGTGGTCACATCCAATTATTTTAAGCATCAAGAAAGACCGATAGATTGCATTCATTATTTAACCCCATCGGCTGCATGCTATCTAAATTGTATATCCACATTTTTTCCTTTCTATACAAAATTTTATCAAAATCTCCCCGTCGATGGGGGAGATTCAGGCGATAGATGCCCTTTGCAGTGAGTCCCTCAGGTTTGCCCTCATGATGTTTCAAGAAATGAAGGGATAGGGGTCTTTCATCATCTTTCTTTAATATTGTTTGAATGTGTTCACCTATTCTAATTTTTAACTGCCTTTTCGTCTTCCCCACATATATTTTCCCGCATGGGCAGGTAAGCATGTAGATCACACGTGTGGTGAGGCAATTAATAAAGTTAGTGATTTTAAAATTTTTAGTGCCATCTGAGTTACTAAACACATCAGTGCGATCTACATATTTACATATATAGCACCTACCACAGGCATACATGCCTTTCAGCGGGGGTAGGTCGGTCAACCAGTTGGTCCCGGTGGATCTAGAGTATTCCGAATGGACCAAACTATCCTTTAGGTTGCGAGACCTCCTCGCAGTGAGCATGGGTCGTTCACCTACAAAGTCCCTCAGGATGGGGGCATCAGATAGAATATGCCAATGATGGTTCAGTATATTTCTGACCTGGCCCCACTGAGATCCGTATTTGGTGATAATACGGATGGGAGCCTGGGGTGGGGTTTGTTTCTCCCTTTCCTTGTTAATCAATAGTGTATCCCTTTCCGTTTGGAAGGCTCTTTTTTTGGCCTTTCTCAAGCAGCGATGGGAGTAACCTCTGTCTCTGAACCTACTGTAAAGTTGATCAGTTTCAACCTTGAAATCAGTGTCCCTAGAACAGTTACGTTTACTACGTAAAAATTGTCCCACCGGGATTCCTTGTATGAGGGACCTGGGATGATGGCTGCCAGCAAACAATAGGCTATTGGCTGCTGTATCTTTTCTAAATTTCTACCTCCAGTTCTGTGACACCCTCACCTCATTACCTAGTGTTCAACTATATCGGCTGGTCTATGGCTATTCAGCAAAGTCACCTTCTAACTTTCTTATCACAAACCATTTCATGCACGGATTGAATACTGTCCATTTATCAGTGAGATACATACAAACCTATGAGTCCTTGCGACTACTCCTATATCGATATTCTGCACATGATCAGCAGTGGTTGTATGTGTGTGGTGTGTATGGTCGCATGGGTGGCCACCCCTGTTTCACTGTTCTTTTCCTTTTGACTAGTCTCATTTTATTATAGTCGTTTTTGATGTGGTGTGCAATTATTATGTATATTCAATAAATTGTTTTCTTTATTTCCAAAATTGCGGTTTACTTACATTTAGTATTCATAATTACCTGAGCCTCTTTGAAGAATACTGTCTGTGGGGGAATTTTGGATATTCCATATCCGGTTTTTCCCTCTTCTTTTTCCCTTCGGTATACATTGCCCTCACGAGGTTCCTTAGGCTGTTCATCTGTTTGTTTGTATTTCCCTATATTTGTAGGAACCAGGAACTCAGGGTTTCATGCAATGTTTCTCAGATGTATGATAGCAGTGTTGGCTTTACAGATAACGCTACTCTTATGTTGATGTGAGGACTAAGACTCCTGTCGTATCTAAGTGTCATACGTATACAAATGTAATGCCTTGTGTTCTCATTAATAAAAACCTTTTTGTCGATTAAAAAAAAAAATGCCAGGCCAGTACAAATACCCCCAAAATAGATAGTCCAAGGTATTTAGTTAGGGGCATGATGAGTTTATTGAAGTTGTAATTTTTTGTCACAATTTTTGGGAAAATTTTAAGTATTTTTTTTTCACAAAGTTGTAATTTTTACAAGTTATTTCTCACACACACAGCATATGCACATGTGCAATTACACCCCAGAAAACATTCTGCTACTCCTCCTAATTATTGGGATACTACATCTGTGAGGGTTTTTCACAGCCTAACCAAATAAAGATGCCCAAAATACAGGAACATCTTCAGGCTTTCAAGAAGCATAAACACATCTAATTTCCAAAATACTTACCACATTTCAGACCCCAGAGCACCAGGACAGTTGAAACACCTGCAAAACGTCCTCATTTTGAAAAGCAAACACCTTCACATATTTTCTAAGAGGTATAATGAGTCTTTCAAAAATGAAATTTTTGCCACACATTTTTGGAAAATACAAATTTTGAAATGAGATTTTTACACAAAGTTGTCAATAACAAGATATTTTTTACACACAGCATGGGCTTATACTTATAATTATACACCAATTCGGTGCCACATTTGGTTTGACAGGTACCTGCTCCCACTTCCTGCTGAGTTTGCTGTGGCAGGGGCGCTTGGAAAGGTCTTTTTTTTACCGTCCTGCCAGTGCACAACTCCAGTGAGAAAGCCCAAGGTGCTCTTTCAAGGTGCTATTTTTAGCGTTATAGCGCCTGCAAAGCGCCTCAGTGTGAAAGCAGCCAAAGGCTTCATTCACACAGGGAGTGCTGCAGACATGCGTCTAACATGCAGGGCTGTCTTTTACTAGTTTGGGGATGCATAAAGTGTTACATGCATCCCAATGCCGGCATCCCATTTATTTCTACTGAGACACACAGCCGCTATATCCCAATATGTCATGCGTGCGGGTCCCCGAATGCATGCAGGGTGCGTTCAGGGATCCGCACCAGCATGTCATATTGGGATAAAGCGGCTGTTTCAGTAGAAATAAATGGGATGCCGGCATTGGGATGCATGTAACACTTAACAGTGTCACTGTTTTAAACAAGGTTAGGACTGTATGATACGTTAAATATAGTTCTGTAAGCAACACCTTATTTTTTGGAAGTGCCCCTCCCGAGACTAGACTCTGGATCCGCCCCTTGTGGCACTGGGATTAGAGTTGCAATGATCAGGGACATTGTGATTGGCTGTACTATAAAGCTTTGTTCACACAGGGTGTATCAATGTGTACCCAGTGCGAGGGCCATGTTTACCTGCACAGGGATGCACATGTGTTCCACGCATCCCCTTGCAGGTAGTCCCATTGATGTGTATTGGGACACAGTGGCTGCATGTATACAGCTGTTGCTCCCAATCTGACATCCGTTCTGGTGCATGTCCCCAAACTCCCTCTGTATGTGACACTGGCGCAGGTGTGTAAGTGTTCAGGGACACTGTGACTGGCTGTACTGGTGTGGTGTGTGTGTTATGGCTCATTTGCACTTGCCGTTAGGGGACAGTAAAATCCCACAGTTGAGCTGCATTTTTACAACTTCTCAACCACCCTTTAGCTGGAAAGGTGGTACATGGGGGTGCATACATGCCATGGCAAGAATTATAACCAATGTGGTGCTCAGGGGGCTCAGGGGGCCCACCAAGCATGAGTCAGTCAAGTGATTGTGGCTGCACTGTAACTGCCCCATTGCACGGGGATGCGGTGTGGTAGTCCAGCATTTAGGGGGTTAAAACTGTTTAATGCTCTCTATAGAGAAATCTGAAAGTGGATTGCTCTTCAGAGAGCACTGCGAAATGGGAATGAGCATGTTTTATATATATATATATTGTAACGGGAGGGCCCGTGGAACCCAGAAGTTCTTAGAAAGTATGAGCCAGAAAATAATGGACATTGAGAATATGTCTTGGATTGCTTAAAAATGGGTCTGTAATATTAATCCACAATATTCCCCAGGATATCTGTAAAGGACTATTTACTGGTTGTTTGATTCTGAACTCAACAGGTTAATTGAGAGATGCTGATGTGTTCAACTCTAGCCACCTGGCTGCCTGTGTAATGTAAATGAGTCCCGTCTAGCTCTAAAGATCCTTTCATTGTGGATTGTGATAATTAACTCTGTAATTGTGTGTATTGTAAATTAACAGACAGACAGTCTGGGAAACGTAGGGGTCATGCATTGTCATTTAAGCTGTAAAGGGATTAGCTAATGAACTCACCTGTTGTCTGCTAAGAGATGTCAGAATAATGTGGATTGGGGGCTCATTATGTGACCATTGTGTGATGTTGTGGGTGGAGTTGTTCATTTGGACTACAGTGTTCTTTTGGTGTATATAAGGGCCTGTTTTTCTCAATAAAGGTTGTCAGACCTGCTGGAAACGCAACAGAGCTGTGTCTCGTTATTAGGAGGGAATTATCATTATGGATCTCGTTCGCCTGACTGTGGAGTGTCAGTAGCTGCCTCTGTGTTCGGAAAGGGAATATCCTAAACGGCATTAACCCCTTCCATACTTGGGATGCCGTTACATATATATATATATATATATATATATATGCAGTATATATATCTTGTAAAATGGGGGACCATTAGCTCTCATGGTAGATGCATTTGTCCAGTGATTCAAGCCAGTCAGGAACTATATTTTAGGGCATGGTAGCCCATTTTTATTAAAAAAGCAAATAAAAGTCTATAAAATAAAGGTTTCCCACGCAGGGGTTCTTCTCCAGTAAATAAACACAGCAGAAAATGCTAGCCCACCTGGCTTTTGTTAGCAGTACCTCTGCTCTTTATCCTTGTCACACAGACCACAGGATTCCTCAATGTGGATGGCTTTACTTTAGCGCCCACAGCTCCGCTCTGGCCTTAGTCTTCAGGCCATTGCACTACCTCTTGCAGTCACATGTTCTGGCTGCCTCCTGCAGCCCCTCTGACTCTTAGAGACCTCCTGTCTCTCTGGGTGTGGAGCAGTCTCCAACTGGGAGCCATGAGGTCTTCCCATACTCTCATTATAAGGGCTGTGCTAACCTGAGCACACACCCTGTTGGTCATCCACAGAATCTGGACACAGGGTTGGAGATCCCGTCCCACCCAAGACACTATGGAATCTCCAGACTACAGAGCCCCATGCCGAAATACCAAAACCTGGAGAAAGCTGTGAAAGCAGTCTTCTCCAGTCCACATCTATGCTCTGCAGTCTTGCACCAAGCAAATGTGCACACCCTGTGTCCCCCAAACTATCAATTTTACAGTGACAGCATCTCCTACTGTCACAATGTATACACTGTATATTACGGAAAATTGTTGCCCATACTTACCGTAATTTTCCTTTTCTGGATCCTCCTCATGGATCTTCTCCGCCCCCTCTGACCCCTCCAGGGCCACCTCTTCCTTTGCCTATAAAAGACGACTGTCTTCCCCCATACCAGCGTTCAAAATCTGAGACCTTGTAATGGCCAGTTTGGGTGAGAAATCCTCGGCTGACATGAGGAGGATCCAGGAAAGGAATATTATGGTAAGTATGGGCAACAATTTTCTGTATTCATATCAGCCTACAATGAGATGTAACAAGCAATGCCACCAAAAAAGAGGGAGTGAAAAGAAGAAGATAACAACAATAAATGACTGCAATAACAAAAAAAATTAATGACCGTCAGCCGCCGCAATGACCTTAGCCCCAAATGCCTGAGAAGGCGGAAGAGTCACATCCACTCTGTAGTGATGAATAAATGTGTTTGCTGCACTTCAGCTTGCTGCTCTGTAGACGACTTCCACTAAAACCTTTGCATATGTCACCCGTAAAGCCGCCATGCCTCTAGTAGAGTGCGTCTTTAACTCCACCTGAGGAGGAAGCCCCTGTAACTTGTACGCAATCAGAATTATTTTAATAATCCAAGCCGACATAATCCTGGGTGGAATGGCACAACTTTTTTTGGGCAAGACGAATACATTTTCCTGTTATGAAACAAGTTAGTTCGCTCCATATAGATAGTAAGTGACTTTACCAGTACCAACTTCTTCCAATCATCCTCCACCCCATCCTCTGGGAAGGCTGGAAGGATCGATTCCCAATTCAGATGGAAGGAGGTGCATACTTTTGGCAAAAAACTTGGAACTGGCCTCAGAACTATTTTGTCCTGCAGCACAGGCAGTAAGGTTCCTTGACTGAAAAAGCACAAAGCTCTGAAACTTTTCTAGCGGAGGCAATAGCCATCAGAAAGATGGTCTGCAAGGTTAAGTGGAACAGGGAACATGATGTGACTGGATCAAATATTGGATTCAATAAGGCTTTCAACACAAGGGTCAAATTCCACTTGGGAAAGTAAGATTTAACCGGTGGCCGGATTTTCCCTGCCGCTTTTAAGAAACATATAATCAAAGGATTAAAGGCCCATTGGTGATTTGACAGCTGATACCTGCTGTACGCTCAAAGAATTATATGCTAGGCCACTTTCCAGCCCACTCTGGAGGAAGTTCAAGACATTTGAAACTCATGGAGTCAAGGGGTTCCATTTCTTTTCTGCCGCCATCCGCAAAAGAGCCTTCCAAGCTCTGGTAGAAAGCGGAGTTGGTTGAATCCTTCCTGGCTTGTAAAAGTGTCCCTACCACATTCTCCAACAGTTCTAGACACCTCAGAGACCCCCTTTTAATTTCCATGTCGCTAACGTAAATTGACTGTGGTTCGGATGACAAACTCCATTCTGGAGCAGAAGATCTTGACAAACAGGCAGTCATACTGGATTCTCCAGTGATATTTTCCAGGCCAGTGTGAACCACGGCCTTCTGGGCCAAAAAGGGAGAATCACTCACCCTGAGACCCTCTCTCTCTCTCTGGCTCTTCAGGAGAACTTTGAGTATCAGGGGCAGCGGCAGAAACACATATACTAGATGAAAATTCCAGGGCCTGATTGGGGTGTTTGGGCTAAGGCCTGTGGGTCCCAGGACCAGGAGAAGAAAAGAGGAAGCTGAGAATTTACCCCCAAAGCCATTAGGTCTATGGCAGGAGTTCCCTACATGTTGAAGATCCTGCGCAGATAGCTGTGATTGAGACTCCACTCGTCATGGTCTAAAAACCTATGGCTCAGATGATCTGCTAAGACATTCTCTGATCCCGGAAGGTGAGTGTCTGTTAGAAATTTGACATTCTTCTCTGCCCATTGGAATATCTGACAGAAGAAGAGGATGACTTTTGGTACCTCCCTGTAGAGTCACATAGGCTACTGTGGTCCGATTGTCTGACAGGATCTTGACCGACTGGCCTTGTAAAAAAGTCCAGAAAGCCAACAGTGCATGCCGAACTGCTTCCAGCTCCAAAAGATTTGAACTGACCTCCCTGCTTCTCCATCTGCCCTGGGCTTGATGACCCATACAATATGTTCCCCAACCCTGGAGACTGGCATCTATAGTTACCACTACATGCTCTGGCAACTCCAGAGAAATGGCCACATTCAAATTTCGGACAACTGTCCACCAGGTCAAGGATCAGGTTACTTTCAAAGGAACTAAAATCCCTTGATATAAGGAATGGTGATCCCATTGGCAAAGGAAACTGAACTGGAACATCCTTCTTTGCAACCTGGCACATGGTACTACCGGAATGGTTGAGGATAGGAGACCTGGATACTGCATATATTCTTTTGCCAAGAGAAATTATCTTGACATCACTAACCTTGCATGTGTAGTAATATGACTGAACAGAAGTGACTCCATTTTGTGCGGCCATAAAGTCATCTAAATTCATATATCTTAACTTGTATATTCAGACTCAAGTTAAGTCAACTAGTTCTGTTTTTTAGTTTATAACAGCTTTTTTTGCAAGGCACACACATAAAAGAGAATTGGCTTGCAAGGCGTTTTCTAATTGCAGTCCAGGATGTCTGGGCCATTTTTCCTGTGGAATGAGGAACAAGGAGGCCTATCATATTAGTCATGAAAAAGATGGTGTTTTCATGAAAGCAATTAATGTCAGCCATTGTTCCCGGAGGTTAAAGCATTTCAAGTGATAATGATATTAATGATATGCAATATATGCCTTTACTAACCACTCCCCCCTCCCACATTTTGATTGATTATGATTGGTTGTGTTGAACCTTATATAAAATGTATACACGCCCAATAAAGGCATACAATTTTTTTAACGCATTCTGCTTTCTTTGTTCATTATAAAACTGTCTCATAGGAACCAAGGGTTGAGTGTGGTAATTGCGGTATTATACCTAGGCTGGTCTTTGTCAAGAAAAAGGAGTACCTTTACTTATCATCCCTAACAGAAAGGAGGCACCGCTTGAGATCTGAATTTTGGACTTGCTGAGGGGTGATATCAACTGTGGTGAGTAGATGTTTTTGTCTTATTCTGACAAATTGTTTTCTTGCCTCAGCTCTGATAAAACCTCAGGCTTTTAAAAAAAAAAGAAAAAAAAAGAAGGGAGACGGACCAGGCCTGTGTGTTGCTTTTGGAAAAGCCAGGTATAAGTGGCTTTTGGGAAGAAGCCTGTTAAGAAGTTTAATAAGTAGTACTACACCTCCGTATGTGAAGGAGCGGGGAAAAGGGTTAATAAGCAATTGTCATCGGGACCCACAAACCTCTGCTTTACCTTGCTTTTCTTGACTGCCGCATTTGCGTAGAAGTATTAACCCCCGTACACACGGTCAGAATTTCAGACAGAGAAAGTCAGATAGGAACTTTTGGTCGGGAATTCCGACCGTGTGTATGCTCCATCTGACTTTTTCTGTCTGGAATTCCGACAGAAATAGATTGAGAGCTGGTTCTCAATTTTCACGTCGGAATGTCTGATGGACTTTTTCCCGTTGGAAATCCCGACTGTGTGTACGGGGCATAAGACAATTTGTTGTGTGAAATACGGCTGTAGGGTAAGACAGTCCTATGTTCACTGTGTTAATGGATCAGAAATAGGGACGATTTAGAGTAAAGTAAATCTCCCTTGTGTATATTCAGGTATTGTGAGAAGTGGTGAGTACTGTTATATGTAGGGATGAGCCGAACACTCCCCAGTTCGGTTCGCACCAGAACTTGCGAACAGGCAATACATTTGTTCGAACATCTGAACACTGTTAAAGTCTATGGGACTCGAACACGAAAAATCTAAAGTGCTAATTTTTTTTTGTTTACAAAATTTTTATTAGGAAGTTCAAATGTACAGTTACATAGGGTGTTTATAAAGGTAATCAATAGTAAAAAAAAGGAAAATCGAGCTCTTACATGAGGATAATGATTATATACAAAGTTTTCTGGTACAAAAATATCCTACACGGGTGTATGTTACTAATATAAAGGGCAGGCACTATAGGTCAAGATTGCAGGAATTTGAGAGAGTGTGTGAGTGGAAATTCAGGTTCTAAATTATTGAGTTATGTTGTAGGCCAATATGACCATTTCCTTACATAAACATGGAAGGTATCGTGAAGGGTGTGAAAGATTCTCTCCGAAAGTTTTATCGTCTCCATCCGAGCCAGTACCTGCGCCCAAGGCAGATTATTGGATCTCCAGTTGGAGGCAATCATCCATTGGATGGAGCTACATAAAGTATGTAAAAGTCTTTTGCAAGGGATGGGAACATTAGGTATATCAGCATATAGAAGGCAGATCTGTGGGGAGATGGGGATTTTCTGTTTCAAGGTGTTTTCAAAAATTTCTGCAGCTTAAAGGCTTGTATGCAAGTTATTGTCATAAAAAGTGTTTGGGGACCCGGGTCCTGCCCCAGGGGACATGTATCAATTCCAAAACAAGTTTTAAAAACGGCAGTTTTGTCGGGAGCAGTGATTTTAATAATGCTTAAAGTGAAACAATAAAAGTGAAATATTCCTTTAAATTTCATACCTGGGGGGTGTCTAGAGTATGCCTGTAAAACAGCGCTTGTTTCCCGTGCTTAGAACTGTCCCTGCACAAAGTGTAATTTCTGAAGGAAAAAAAGTCATTTAAAAGCACTCGCGGCTATAATGAATTCTCGCCTCCCGGCAATACAGAGAAAAGTCATTGATAAAAAAAAATTAAAAATGGGGGGGGACCCCCCAAATTCAATTACCAGGCCCTTCAGGTCTGGTATAGATATTAAGGGGAACCCTGTGTCAAATAAAAAAAAAATGACGTGGGGTTCCCCCCAAAAATCCATACCAGACCCTTTATCCGAGCACGCAACCTGGCAGGCGCATGAAAAGAGGGGGGACGAGAGAGTGCCCCCCCTCCTGAACCGTGCCAGGCTACATGCCCTCAACATGGGGAGGATGCTTTGGGGGTCTTTGACCCCTCAAAGCACCATGTCCCCATGTTGATGGGGACAAGGGCCTCATTCCCACAACCCTTGCCCGGTGGTTGTGGGGGTCTGCGGGCAGGGGGCTTATTGGAATCTGGAAGACCCCTTCAACAAAGGGGACCCCCAGATCCCGCCCCCCCTATGTGAATTGTTAAGGGGTACATTGTACCCCTACCATTTCACAAAGAAAGTGTAAAATTTTTTAAAAAAACACACAGACACCATTGAGAAAAGTCCTTTATTAAAAAAAAAAAAAAGATTCCAGTGGTGGTAATCCACTCTCGGTATCCTGTGATGGGTGATCTCCTCTCCAGGGTCCAGGCTCCAACGATGATGTCCAGCGCAGCGAGGAACAGCACACGGTCCACTCTTCACCGGAGCGGAGACACCCCGGGAATGACGCGGCTTCAGCCAGTGACAGCTCTTAAGTAGCTGAGGGCGGGGCCACCCGTCACGTGACCCCGCCCCCCTCTGACGCAAGGGGAAACCCGGGCTTCCCCAGTGATGTGCGGGTGACCCCACCCCCCTCTGATGTAATGCAGTGCTTTTAAATGACTTTTTTTCCTTCAGAAATGACACTTTGTGCAGGGACAGTTCTAAGCACGGGAAACAAGCGCTGCTTAACAGGCATACTATACACCCCCCCCCCCACACACACACACACAGGTACGAAATTTAAAGGAATATTTCACTTTTATTGTTTTTATTGTTTCACTTTAAGCATTATTAAAATCACTGCTCCCGAAAAAATAGCAGTTTTTTAAAACTTTTTTTGCATTGATACATATAACTGAGACAATAACTTGCATATAAGCCTTTAAAATTAGATTTCTCCCATAGACTTTTACAGGGTGTTCCGCGGCTTTTCGAATTTGGCGCGAACACCCCAAATTGTTCGCTGTTCGGCGAACGGGCGAACAGGCAATGTTCAAGTTGAACATGAGTTTGACTCGAACTCGAAGCTCATCCCTGGTTATGTGTAGGGATGAGCTTCGTGTTCGAGTCGAACCCATGTTCGACTCGAACATCGGCCGCTCGGCTGTTCGCCGAATTGCGAACATTATGGGCCGTTTGCGCCAAATTCGAGTGACGCATCACGGCCCATAATTCACTGCGGCATCGCAGTGCATTGCTGGCTGATGAATGGCTGGCTGATGGTTGCACTTTGACCCGCCTGCTTTGGCCAATCACAGCTTAGAAAAAACGGAGAGCCGTAATTGCCCAAAGCCAGGGTGGCTTTGGTCAATTATGGCTCAGGGGGTTTATTACATGCCCCACACTATATAAGGCCGCCGGCTCGGCTGCCTTGTGTAGTGTGTTGGAGTTGTTTAATGAGAGATTACAGAGACAGACAGTGCCATTTATATGGAGTTAGATAGAGCAGGCAGGCGAGTCAGTTAGCTGCAGTTACAGTGTGTAGAGGATATATATGCATCCTAGGTGTTGTATACATATTTATACACTGTATTCAGTTTAGCTAGATCCGTTCCTGGTTTTCTCTATACTGTGACAGGCAGGCAGGTGATTGTGCTAGCTGAAGACAGTCAGTGTTTCACTTAGTGTACTGTGTGCTTTGCATAGCGTTCACCTAAAGCTTACCTGAGTACAGTTAGTGACTAATAGTGGTTTTCTCATAATTAAACCACAGGCAGAGAGCTGCAAGTAATTTCAGTTAGCGTACTGTGTCCCTCTCTGCACAGTTTTCACCAAAAACTAACTGAAGACAATTGCTGCTTTTCCCATACTAATACCACAGCAGGCAGTTGATTCTAATAGCTGCATTATCAGTACAGATATATATATATATATATATATATATATATATATATATATATATATATATATACATCCCACCTTTGTGCAGCTACATCTCACTGCAGGCCATTAGTATGTCTGGAAGGCAAATAAGGAGAGGCAGACAGTCATGAGGCAATAAAAGAGGGCAAGCAGGCTCTGTGTCTAGAGGCAACAGTGCTGCTGGTCGTGGACACGGTGCATCCTCATTAGCACGTGGCCGTGGGACACACTTGTCCTTCTTTTCAGCAGCTGGCCATGTTGAGCCACAACATGCCCTAGACTTGGTAGAGTGGATGACCAAGCCGTCATCATCCTCCTAGTCCTCTCTCACCCAGGCTCAGGGTACTTTGTCTGGCAAAGCAGCTGCAAAAATTGGCCTCATCCCTCGGCTCAATGGCATCAGTCACTCCTTCCCTAGCCCCACCATGTCCTCCTGAGGAGTCCCCCGAACTGTTTGACCACAGTGTTGGGTACGTTCTCCAGGAGGATGCCCAGCGTTTTGAAGGCTCTGATGATGGAACCCAGCTGGAGGAAGGCAGTAATGTGAGCCCAGAGAGAGGGGGTAGTAACATGAGCTCAGAGAGAGGGGGTGCCCAAACAAGGACAGCTATCTGGCAGTCATGTTCCCCTAGCTGCAGCATACTACCAGATTTGCTCCAGTGATGAGGAGGGAGGTCACTGTTTCCACGTGGGTGCCTGATAGGAGAGAGGAGGAGGAGGAGGAGGCACATCTCCAACGAGGCAGGATGCCCTCCAGGGGCCAGCTTAAGGGCAGCACACCGACTGCATCACACCGCAGTGTTCCACATGTTCAGGGCGCTGCTGTCTCTGTGCGTTATTCCAAAAGTTCTTTGGTGTGGGCCTTTTTTCAGACGTGTGCAGCAGGTCGCACTGTTGCCATTTGCAACATATGTCTAAAGCATATCTCGCATGGCCAAAACATCTGCCGCTTGGACACCATGTGCTTGACCAGACGTATGTCCACCTGCCATGCAGTCCATTGGCAAGCGTACCTAAAAGACCCACATCAAAGAACAAAGCGGACCTCTCCTTGTTGCTCCTCATCAGCTGGGATCTCCAACCCCACTATACCTTCAGTCCTCTCTGAAACCTGCACTGAGAGGAATGAAGGTGTAGAATTCGGTGTGTCACAGCCAAGTACTTGCGGAAAATCTGCTATCGGTACACCGACATCCGATTGTACCAGGCAAATTTCCCTGCCCCAGCTGCTGCACCACCAAAAGAAGTTCGCTCCCAGCCATACACATGCCCAGCAGTTGAATGCTAGCTTGGCTAACCTGCTAGCACTTCAACTGCTGCCTTTTCAGTTGGTAGACTCTGCCCCCTTCCGTGAGTTTGTGGAATGTGCGGTTCCTCAGTAGCAGGTTCCCAAACGCCACTTTTTTTCATGGAAGGCGATTCCGGCTCTCTACCGGCATGTGGAAGGCAATGTCTTGGCCTCGCTGGACAGGGGTTCAGCGTTAATGTGCATATTACCGCTGACTCTTGGTCCAGCAGGCATGGACAGGGACGTTACCTATCTTTCACTGCGCATTGGGTGACTTTGCTGGCAGCTGGGAAAGATGCAGGACAAGGTGCAGTAGTGTTGGAGGTTGCTCCGCCACCACGCCTCAAAAATGTTACTACTGGTGATTCTGACACACCTCTCTCCTCCACCCCCTCCTCTTCTTCTTCCTCTATGGCCTCTACCTGTGCTTTGTCCTCGGAACCAGCGGTGCTCCGTAGGCGTTCAAGGGGCTATGCAAGTACGCAGACAAAAAGATGCCATGCGGTGCTTGAGCTGGTGTGCTTGGGGGACAGGAGCCACACTGGGGCAGAGATTCTGTCAGCTCTGCAGGGTCAGGCTCAGAGGTGGTTGACGCCACGCCAGCTTAAACCAGGAATGGTGGTTTCCGACAATGGCACCAACCTCCTCTGTGCCCTGTTTGGCTCACGTCCTTAACTTGGTGGTGCAGCGGTTCTTGGGCAGGTACCTGGGGTTACAGGAGGTCCTCAAGCAGGCCAGGAAACTCTGTGGGCATTTCCGCCGGTCATATAATGCCAGTGCTCAGCTGGCTGACCTGCAAAAGGATTACAACCTGCCCAAGAACCGCCTAATCTGTGACATGCCCACCAGGTGGAACGCTACGTTGGCCATGCTGCAGCGGCTGTACACGCAGCAGAGGGCCATCAATGAGTATCTGTTGCAAAATGGCACCAGGACAGTGTCAGGGGAGCTTGGATTTTTTTCCCTACGCCAGTGGGCCATGATCAGGGATGCATGCACTGTCCTGGCACCATTTGAGGAGGCCACGAGGATGGTGAGCAGTGACAGTGCATGCATCAGTGACACTGTCCCTCTTGTCCACCTGTTTGAGCACACGCTGCATGGCATAATGGACAGGGCACTTGAGGCAGAACAGAGGCAGGAAGAGGAGGACTTCCTTACCTCTCAAGGCCCCCTTTATCCAGACAGTGTTCCTGCTGGCCCGGTTATCACACAGGAAGAGGACGAGGAGGAGGAGGAGGAGAATTATTGTGCCAGCATGGAGGTGGAGCCTAGCACTCAGCATCAGCAGCAGTCTTCAAGGGATCAATTACAGTCCCAAGACACCCATGGACTTGTACGTGGCTGGGAGGAGGTGGCTGCGGATCATGTTGTCCTCAGTGACCCAGAGGATTCCGCACTGAATGCCTCAGCAAACCTACGCTGCAAGGCTTCCCTGATCCTGCAAAGCCTGCGGAAGGATCCTCGTATTCGTGCGATCAAGGAGAGGGATCATTACTGGGTGGCAACCCTCCTTGATCCACGTTACAAAACTAAGGTTGCAGACCTTATCTTGCCGTCGCAGAGGGAGCAGAGGATGAAGCATCTTCGGGAGGCCTTGCAGAAAGGTCTGTGCAACGCGTTCCCAGAGACTGTGAGGTTACAAATTCCTGGTCCTGGACAACGTGTTGCTGAGGCTCCGGTCAAAGAAGGAGCGGTGGAGAAGGTGGCCGTCTGACCGATGCGTTCAGACAGTTTTTTTAGTCCGCAGCCCCAAGGTATGATCGCTTCCAGTAACCATCGCCAGCGTCTGGTTTACATGGTGCAGAAATGCCTAGGGGCAAGATCAGACTTGGACACCTTTCCGACCGAAAATCCTCTGGGTTACTGGGTCTTGAGGATGGATCACTGGCCAGAGCTTGCACAGTATGCAATTGAGAATTTGAAAAGTATACCTGTCACCTGTATCTTATAGGCACCACATCCCTTAATTTAGAAACTAGATAGAAATACAAGGGTAACGGGACTTTTAAGGTGCATCAACCACACAATGATCAGTATAAAAATATAAATTTATTACAAAAATAGAAAAAGAAAAAAATCATATATATAAATATACATGAACCATCAAATGTACATGATAAAATTTCCAAAATGCATACAGACAAATGTCTCTACATGTTTCGCCATATATTTGGCTTCCTCAGGAGATTGTCATGCAAATACTGGAAACAAAGAAAAGAAAATGAATGCATAATACTTACACAGAATTCTTACTCCAAATTACAACAATCATAATAATTTTATAGATGACTGAAAACCATATCAAACCAAAGAGTGCTCCAACATCATCTCAATATTGGATCTATTTGTTCAAAATTATAAATGACCCTATGAGTATCAATTATATATACATTACCTGTAACAATTTGATGGTGCAGTCTAAAAAGAGAGTGACCTGATAGTCAATGAGCCAACCCAGACGGGAGCACCCAGAAGGGGGGGGATCATACGGTGTATCATAGAGGGGGGATACTGGTAAATGTAGCCACCCGGATATTGCTAGCACAGAAGCAGAGGGCCATCTGAGAGAAATTATAAAGAAGTCTAATGATTCAAACATGTAAATTATGAATTTACATAGGCATCTCCATCCAATTACACAGCAAATTTCCCATCGACATTTACCTGTTTGTAGCTTGTTGGAAGTCAAGCATTAGAATTGGGGAAAAGAGGTAATATCTCCAAATACGGGCGTGGCCAGACCTTGCTACTGAATGGACGCCTGAGTTAATAGCTCCTGCCACCTCAGGACAATTTTGCTCGTTTCCAGGAGTCCTGACACCCCAAACTCACCCCATTCTTACCTTATCAGATGGGGACTGCTTCCAGGCAATCTTCGACCTCCAGATCGCGCTCGCCGCTCGAACAACCGGGAGGTATGAATCAGAACATACCTGAGATGTTCAGAAACAACAGGGGAAACATGGCGACGTCCCACCACGGTCACTCTCAGAGCCGCTCCCAGGCACAATCCCATCAAGTACAGGGAATACCCCTGTCAGCAGTCTCAGCGGCTCCCTCTCCACCGGACAACGGGGGGCGGACTCCCCTCAGTCACCGTTGACCATACAAGTCCTCCGCTCCATTGCGGCCGACATTAAGGACACCCTGTCGGCGGCCATTGCGGACCTCCGCCTGGACATCCGTGACTTGAATGACAGGGTACACTTCGTGGAAACGCAGGCGGAGTACCAGGAGAAAGACATTCGCAGGGCTGCCAAACAAATAGATACTCACACCCTTCAGCTCCGGGACATGCAGCGCCATTTGGAGGACCTGGACAATAGGGGGCGCCGCCACAACCTCAGAGTACGGGGTGTACCGGAATCCGTTGAGGGAGATCAAATCCCCAAACGGTGACCAATCTGTTCAATACCATTCTCAATAGGCCTCCGCAAACCCGGATCATCATGGAGCGTATCCATCGCGCCCTGCGCCCTAAAGGCAGAGAATCCGACCCCCCAAGAGATGTGGTCTGCTGTTTGGTGGACTACACACTGAAGGAGGACATTCTCAAACAGGCGAGAGGTCAACAGTTGGTACATGATGGGAGGCCAATACAACTGTTCCAGGACTTGTCGGGAATTACACTCCAGCATCGCCGTGCTTTGAAACCTCTGCTGTCCGTATTACAAGATAAAGGGATCAGATATAAGTGGAAATTTCCCTTTTGTTTGTCAGCCACCGCTTTGGGACGTACGGCACTGCTTAGGGTACCGGAGGATTTACCCTCGTTCTGCGATGCGTTTTAAATTCCTCGTGTGGCCATTCCGGAATGGTACGCAAACTTCCACTATGCAGTAAGCAAACCCACCAAACTCCGGGAAGAACCCATGGAAACCCAGGCTACCAGCTACAGAAGGAGGCGATCCCCATCGGGATCCAGAGTACACGCCACCTCTCGCAACTCCCGACAAGGTTCCAGCCCTACGGATTCCCCTACTTCCAGGAGAGCCCGTCGGGATCACTAGGTATCGTACTCCCTGACCACCATGACTTGGCCCCATTGACCCCGGTTTCCCTCGTTTGCACTACTATGCAACTTCCCCAAAATAACCACAGTTCTAAATGGTATATTCTTTATTCACTTTCCCTTCACACAATGTCTCAGGCCGCGATATACTGCAGACCTCACTTCGTCATGCCCAATGGAAACAGCTCCTCCGGGAGTACGCTATCTGTCTGATCCTCCGTTCCCGCCCCAAGACATTTGGACACTGACGCCCTCCCGCCAGCCTATTTTAGCTTACGTACTCCAACGTACTACGCGGACTACATCCCCCAGACCAGCCCGCGGTGATAGGAAGTCATTAATAGCGCACCCTGCCACATCACTTCCGGATGCGACGCACAGGATGCTTCTATGCACAACATCCGCTGGACACCGCTCAATCTCCCAGAAGAAGACCCGATCTCGGCCGCTTACTTCGAATCAACTCCCATCTGATGCCGGTACCTCTGACTTACTGCTCCGTTACGCTCACTACGACAACTGCGCTTCAGAGCCCCCCTGCTAGAAGAATGATGCAGAGACTGCCCGCTCCAATATTTGCAGAGGTGAGCCCCTCTTCGCCCCATTCACATCACCCTTCCCATAGGGAACTTTTCATCCTTTGGACTCTCCTCTAATATACCACTGGAACATTTGGGACGCCTATAGACTGTGACTATAGGGAAGGTATTCTCTTCCCAAGCTACATACCACTACATCCTTTCCCGCAGGTCACATGTACTCTCTGTCTTACCATATGCTACCAATGGAAGCATCGGCTTGCTACCCCCCCATGACCTCACTCTCTTCCCGGACCTCTTCCTCACACCCCTACTTTCCATCCTCCTTCCTCTACCCCATCTCCCCTACACACCCATTCCTCCTCCTCTCCCCCTCCCTCTACTAACATCCCACCTTGTTCTCCCACACCCCCTTGTCTTCCCCCCTCTCCTTCTCCTCTCCCCCCTCCTCTCCCCCCCTCCCCCCACTCCTCTCCCACTCCTTCCCCCACATGGGTTCCTACCTCCCCCCCTCCCTCTTGTCCCCTTCCCCCTCCCTTCCCTCCCCTTTTCCCCCTCTCTATCCCGTCTTCATCCCTTTTCTCTCCTTCTCCTCTTTCTTCCTCCCTTCTCCCCCCCGGCTACGCGCTAAATGCCCTAAGGGACATTACAAATTTCAGGCTACCCGTCTGAGCTTAAAAATATAGCCTTGGTTGCTTAGCTTTACTGGTCGGCTTCTCAGCTGGCGGGCAGATGGGTCCTTAAAATTAATATTTGCTCTGTGGGAGTTTGGTGTCTAGACACCACTTACTTGCTCATTAAGGTACAGTACGGAGACTTTTACAATGAGTCATACACTGTACCCTGTTCCTTTTTATTGTTCATTACGTGTTTAAGTTTGTTCAGTTCTACTGTTTTTATGGTTCTTTTGTTTAGGTATGATTCCTTCTTAGGTAAGGATCCCACTATAGGCTGAAGCTCTTTAAGACATTTTCTCCAAGCCGACGGGTCATGAATGTATGTATGCAGATATACTTATGAAGATATACAATAGGTATCCCAACACGACCTTGAAACACTAGGAGGTACCCTATTTACTTATGATACCGTCTCCCCCCCCTATGGGCCAGACACAATATCCTCTCTCTGTTTCTAGGCTGTAAAACCCGCACTACAGCCTCGGGTTAGTATGATCTGTGTTAGCTTACACCACATTTCTTTAGCCCATTTGGTAACGGGTTCTCCGTGCTTCAGTGTTTGGATTGTCCTGGGGTGGTGGGATAACCTTGTATACACATTTCCACCCCTTATTCTAAAGTCCTTCACCGCCTTTGGTCTTGGTCAACCCCCACACGGAGGCGTGAGAGGGTACGAACACGCCTGACGGACGTGTGACTACCCTTCGCGCCCTACAACTCACCGATCATCCCCCAATTCTGAGGAGTTTGGACAGGTTCCTTTCCCTCATCGGTCTTCTCCTTCCCATCTTCCCCTCTGAAGCACTTTGATTGTATTGCTTTCACTTCCGTAACACCTGTATAATCTCTCTTCCCCCCCCCTAGGAATGGCGGACAAACTTCCAAGCAATGCTTCTGACCCTATGGTGCCCAACCTCCCTACCCGACTTAAACTATATTCTATTAACATGCGAGGCCTAAATATTCCCGAGAAACGTTCCCAATTATTGCATACCCTTCGCAGAGCCAAAACACAAATCGCTCTTATCCAAGAGACCCATTTCCGTTCGGATAATATCCCAAAACTTCAGGACCTCCACTACCCGACTGTCTACCACGCGACAAACGACATGGCCAAATCAAAAGGGGTCTCCATCTTAATCTCAAAACATTGTCCCCTCCAGATCGCGGATATTGAGAGGGATGTTAACGGGAGATATATCTTCCTAAAAGGTACTATCCATGGTAAACCCATTACCATTGCAAACATTTATGCTCCAAACACTCAACACGTGGCCTTCTACCGTAAAACCCTGGATCAACTCACGGCGTTTAAAATTGGCACCTTAATTATGGGTGGGGATTTTAACGTTCCTCTCGTCCCATCCCTTGACACCTCCAATGGTTCTTCCTGTATTGCATATAGTGCCCTTCGTGCAATCAAGACTCGCCTTGGTACCTTAACTCTCCATGACTCGTATCGCACACTTTACCCGACGGTAAAAGACTTCACCTTTTTCTCCGCACCACACAACAAATACTCCAGACTCGACCATTTTTTCATAACACAAGATGACCTGACCACCCTTACAGAGGCCACCATTGAACCTATGGTTCTATCGGACCATCACCCCATAACCATGACTCTCACACTCCCGTCCCGACGGCCCAGATCAGCGATCTGGCGTCTTGATGACTCGCTTCTCCTAGACGGAGATAATACCTCAATAATATCGGAATGTCTTTCACACTACTTTAAGGAAAACTCCAAGGGAGACACGTCCCCGACAGTTACTTGGGCCGCACACAAATGTGTAATCAGGGGCGAACTCATATCTCTGGCGACCAAACGAAACAAACTTAGAAAGACACACATCGAAGACCTGTCAAACCGAGTGAAACGACTCGAAAACATCCACAAACGATCATTGGCTGACAAATGCCTCACTGATCTTCTAGCAGCTAGGGCCGACCTCCTTGAGGAACTCCAGAAAACTCTAAAGCGTAAATACACACTAACACGGAAATTGTTCTATGAATTTGGGAACAAGGCGGGCAAACTTTTAGCAAGAGCCCTGCAAAAGACAAAATCCACACACACGATCCACACTATCAAAACCCCTTCCGGCACCTCTGTTAACCGCACAGAAGACATAGCTGATCAGTAGGCTTGTGCAATTCGTTTCGTAACGAATCGAAATTCGTCCGAATTTAGCAACTTTCGGACATTCGGAAGCATTCGAATTTCCGAACAAAGCAATTACGAATAAGACCGAATCCGAAATAAATTATACCGCAAATAGCGAATGCCCGAATGTCTTCGGCATAATTCGTTATGAAAAAGTTACGAATGTACGAATCCATACGAAGCACAATAACACTCACTCTGCTCTGCTCTCTGCTTCTCCCACACCGTGCTGAACTCCCTCTCAAAATGGTGTACAGGGGCGGAGGCTATAGCCGCATGTAAAAAACGAAAGTAAAATACGAGATTTCGAATCCATACGAAGCACAATAACACTCACTCTGCTCTGCTCTCTGCTTCTCCCTCACCGTGCTGAACCCTCTCAAAATGGTGTACAGGGGCGGAGGCTATAGCCGCATGTAAAAAACGAAAGTAAAATACGAGATTTCGAATCGTTACAAATAACCGCTATGTATTTAGAAAAGTACAAATCCATTCGAAGCACATTAGGCATATTAGGCAGCGTCGTCGGGAGAGAGACACAGAAAATTACGAATCAACGAACCCAAAAAAAGTTACGAAAGTAGGAGTTGTGTCCAGAATCAACGAAAAACAATGTACTCTACCGAAAGTACGAATTATAAATCAACTAAAAATTCAACGAAAAATGTCGCTTGCGAAAATACGAATTAGTCCGAACACGAAAAATCCCGTCTAGCAAAATTACGAATGATTACGAATCAACAGGACCGAAAAGAAACGAACCGAAACTAACCGAATTTTTCCGTGTGCACAAGCCTACTGATCAGTTCGGAACATATTTCTCCAAACTATACAACCTTCCCACTCCACACTTAACTGACCCTGTCGCTAGACGTCCAGAAACTATAAACAAATTTTTAGCCCAACACAGCCCCTCCCCTCTTTCACCGGAAGATTTAACTGATCTAGACTTACCAATCTTCACTGAAGAACCCTTCGGGCCCTGAAACAGTTGAAACTGGGCAAGAGCCCAGGCCCGGACGGACTGACTTTGAGCTATTACAAAGCTTTTACGGAAATCTTACTCCCACATTTTGTAGCAGCCTTTAATGACCCACCAACCTCTTCCCCCTCACAAAACAGGGACATTTTAGAGGCGCATGTAACGCTCATTCCAAAACCAGGTAAGGACGCAACGGTAGTTTCCAACTATCACCCTATTTCCCTCCTTAATGTAGACGTGAAACTCTACGCCAAGATTCTGGCAAACCGTATACTCCCCTTACTCCCTAAAATAATCTTGACAGACCAAGTGGGTTTTATCCCTGGCAGAGAAGCCAGAGATAACACTACCAAGGCCTTAAACATACACCACTGGCTGACCTCCACTACGTCTAAGGGATTTTTTCTGTCCCTTGACGCGGAAAAAGCCTTTGACAGGGTAGCGTGGGACTATATGTCCGCCTGTCTTCAAGCTGTGGGGCTCCCAACACGGCTTATACAAATAATTATGGCATTGTATGCTTCCCCCACGGCCAAGATACGGGTCAATGGTCGACTATCGACTACGTTCTCAATATCCAACGGCACGCGCCAGGGATGCCCACTCTCTCCGCTCATCTTCGTCCTTACCATGGAACCTTTCCTCCGCAAAATTAGAGACAACCCCGATATCCAGGGGATTACCATTCATCGCAATCAATACAAGATTGCGGCATACGCGGACGATATTTTACTATTTCTTTCAAACCCCTTGACTACCATCCCAAACCTCCTCAAAGACTTTACCCTCTTCAAACACCTCTCCAACCTCCAGATCAACTTTGATAAATCTAAGGCACTCAACATTTCCTTACCACAACAAACGGTCCTACTCTGTCAAGCCAACTTCCCATTTAGATGGGAACCCAATGAACTCACTTACCTGGGCATTAAAATTCCTACCAGATTGATTGACCTGTATTCGAAGAACTTTCTCCCCGCACTTCAGACTATTAGGGAGGATACAACTGATTGGCTGAGGGGCCCCTTTTCTTGGTTTGGCAGAGCTGCCATCCTAAAGATGAATGTGCTACCCAGATTACTATATCTCTTGCAAGCTATCCCGATTAAACTCCCCCCGTCCTATTTTACCTCATTTAAACAAATATGCAGACGCCTCCTCTGGTCAGCGGGACCCCCTCGTCTGAGCTGGGCAAAATTGACACTTTCCAAAAGTAGGGGAGGCTTAGGTCTTCCAGATCTACACTCTTATTACAGGGCTTGCCAATTAACACGTGTTGTGGATTGGCATGTGCATGCATCTAGCAAAGACTGGGTGCAAGTGGAAAATTCTTTTTCCCATATTCCTCTTACCCATCTACCATGGATTAACACAGGCTCCATCCCCCGGAACTGCTCCACTCATCCTCTGATAGGTTCAACACTACACAACTTCAAAACCTCCTGCCATATCCTCCAAACGACCCCGTTTCCCGGGCCACTGACGCCTCTTACCCAGAACCCGGACTTTCCAGTGGATATACCTGCCAATGTCAGGCACTTGGGACCCGTTGACCCCCCGGTCAAGGCTTATCAATGCTTTCAAGTCGACACACTTCTCACACAACCCGAATTGTCCTCCAAATTCCCTAACCTCAGCATACCCTTCTTTAAATATCTACAAATACGTCATTTCCTCCTTCAGGCTCGCCCTCTCTCTCAGTGGTCCAGATCTCTTACACCCTTCGAACACCTCTGCACGGACACGGAACCACACAGACATTTAATATCCACTCTATATGCCCTTTTACTTTCAGGTTCCCCCCCGACACTCGGACTCGCCTACAATGGGCCAATGATCTATCCATAAACCTCTCCACGGTAGATTGGGATCGTGTTTGCGAACATACACACAAAGGCTCGGTCAATGTATCCGCACAAGAAAATAGATATAAATTATACACAAGATGGTACTGTACGCCAGACAAAATACATCGATTCTTCCCGACCGTTTCCCCTCTATGCTGGAGATGTAATTCCGCCCAGGGGTCTTTTCTCCACATTTGGTGGGAATGCCCTCTGATACAACCTTTTTGGAAAGATATACATACTTTAATCACCAAAATCACTACGTACACTCCAGACTTCTCCCCAGCACAATACCTACTTCATCACACATCCATTCCTAGTTCAACCTACCGCAAATCTCTTACCCTCCACCTTATTAACGCAGCAACCCAATGCATACCAATCCACTGGAGAAACACGGCCCCCCCTTCCGTAGCCGAATGGCATAATAGAGTTGACAAAATAGCGGAGATGGAAAGTCTTATTTTCCAAGCCAAGGACAACTCCACTAAATTCAGAATTATATGGGCTTGCTGGATCCAATATAGGGAGACAACGTCAACCACGGACCCCCACGTGAATCCGATTCCTTTAGCAGGGAACATCACTCCCACCTGAAAACCATGCTTACGCCGCTCAGAATATTTCGATCACTCCGTCATTCCCCTAGTCCCCCCCTCTCCATCCTTTACCTTCTCGCGTATTGATATTTAGAATTCAGTTCTGCACTGTACTTCTTACCTGAAAATGACTATCCCATATCTCGAGTTTTCAAAATAATTTCTGTAACTTTTACATTACACTCAAAGACGTCTTAGTTTCCCTGACGAGATTGATTAGTCCTTACGTGACCATTCCAGGAGGGGTGGCAGTACTACTGAAGATGTCAGGTTTTACTATACTACTGAAAAACCGTCTGTCTTTCATTGTCCTGTCAATACAAAAGGTCGCCTTCTCGCCCACAGAATGATCCCATTAGGGGTGGGCGGGGAGATTGAGGCCTTCACAGGTTTGTCTTACTCCTCTTCGATATACCCCCATTGAGTACTCCATTCCCTCCGACTCTCTACAGTTCTACAACTCGTTCTTACCCCTGAGTCCTGAACTCCGACCACACACACCTTACGTCTGTATGTAGGCCGTGATCCGTTCTTTACTCTAACCCCCTAGTGGAATCTGATATCTAGCTAGATGCTAAGGTACTCCCATATAAAGTCTTATTATGGTTCACCTTTTATTCTAGATATATCTTGTTGTATGATTTTTTGAAACCCATGTGGCCAATGTCATTTCTCTGTTATTATGAAAACTTCAAATAAAATTCATTTGAAAAAAAATAAATATCTCCAAATACCCCAAATAGTGTCCACTCTAGAAGGAAAAGAAATAGTGGAAAACACTATAAATATTATAATTCAATCTAATTGGTGATCGATCAAAAAATCACCATAGAAATGCTAGCTGGTCAAAACCTTATTAGTCAGAATAGATAAAGTGTGTCCACACTAAGGATTCACTACCAAGAAATTTGTCTTACAAAACCGATCAATCCGTTTTCTGAAAAAAATTATATATATAAACTATTTTAAGGTAAAGACCAAGTAAATAAACAACAGGATAACGGCCAAAATTGCCCATGGAGAATCTTATGCCCAAATATTCACCTTTGACTGTTAGTTAGAGACGTCTTCTCCCCAGGATGTTGGTCATGCTAATGATTTAAAAACTGCAATCCGAACTATATACCCCCCTCCTCTATCCCATTGGACGCACAATGGCGCCAAATCAATGGGCAGAGCGGGCACGTCAGTTCCGGCGTCCGCCCGCCGTCATATCCGACCCGGAAGTGACGAAACCACCACAGGAAACCGGAGACGTCCGCCGGAAACGCGACCCCGCTCGTCAGGAGAAAACAACCTGACAGGCAGGACGCAACCGGAAGACGAATCCGGAAGGGGATTGTGCCTGAAGTATAGAATAAGGGCAAACTTCCCTTTTAAAACCCAGGCAGAGACGGCACAATAAGATGGTACAAAAAGGGGGCCCGGAGATCCGGTAGGCTTGGTCAGATGGCGCTCACATTAACTCCTGGAGGGAGAATAAAGAGAGACGCCCTGGGCGCCCATATGATCACCTAAATCCCCTCCTAAAAGGGGAAGACACCCCCAGAGCTGGTAGGCTCTGCTGGAATCGATATAATATATAAAATGAAGAGATTTGGACGATTTCCAGAAACAGACCAGGTGCTCCAGTCCCAAATTAGTTAAAAGAAGAATGGAGAGAGAGACTAAGCTTTCTCTATGCGAACAAAGGGACTGTTGTGGAGATCATAGGTCTGTTTAAAGGTAAGCACTCAAAGGCAAAAATTTGAAAAATATACATTTTAATAAAGACATTTAGTTAAAACATGACATAGTCATAATTGCAAACATAACCATAATGCAGTAGTAAATGCGTGGTAGTTGATGGATAGAAATGCAGAATGCCAACATGTTTCGCAATGAGCATCGTCAGGGCGCTGCATCCATCTATATTTGCATCTAGTTACGTAAAACATAAAAAGAAATATGTAAATAAATGACATAAATCAAGAATATATTGCATACAATTAGATTGCAACATTTAGTCATTATATAGGTTTGATGATGCCATATCTATAATCGTAAAGATAGTGCTCACCTGGTCTGCCTGCATAGTGAAGGCTTACGTACACTGCTGGTTGGATGTCAAAAAATGCATAGGGGTTGTATACTAATCCGCTACTCGGACCAATGGCCAGTGGGAGCCAGACCCAACAGGCCAAGGCGTGAAACCACTGGACCGTGTGGATCCTAGCTGTGTTAAACACAGTTGGAGATCTATAAGGATAGAATAGATTGAGAAGAAACGAACACTGACATTAAAAGAAAATATATATCGATATGTATATATATGCCTAATTTGGCCTGTATACAGGCCTATGGTATATATATAGGAGAAGTTGTCTCAAAAGTAACAATAGAATAAATAATAATAAAAATAAAAATAAAGAATAATTACTGTAGGATTGGAATAACTACTTGAGTCAGTCCAACCAAAAATAGTAATAATATTTAGCTCATATATAGTTAACCATAATAGTCTTTTAAGGTTATAGATATATACCTGCAATTGTAGTTGAATTAGATATCCCCCGTCGTTTCCCGAAGTAAAAAAGTACATACAGATGGGACTACTGGCTGCCTTCCTGATAGACGGGGCACTGGTAATTAAATAGGAATCAGAATTATTGGTATGTTGAAAATTGGGGCGTGTACAAAGAAATATATAGTAATAAAGATAAAGTAGGCGTGTAAATGCAAAAAAAAAAAAAATTGGAGAACGGAAACGGGAGGCGGGACCAAGAGGGATATACTAGATGGCTGATGCCAAATCTAAAGTAGTGAAATCTTATCTAACTGAGTCAGTTTGTTGTAGGTGACCTAGATAGCAGAGAGTGTAGTAATTACTTTTAATTAGTATGTCCCAGTAAGTGCTTATGCTTATGGCAAAGGTGAACTGGGGTACTGCAGTAAATGAGCAGGTCCACCAAGGAACTTGCAATATATGCAGCCAAATAACGATCAGTAAGTTGAAAAGCTCAATCCGCACAGGGTCGACTGCCGTATATAGAGAATCATGAGAACCATGAAATAAAGAATAATTGACAAACAGAAGACCAATTAGTATGAATACAGTTGGATGAATGAATAGAAACAATAGAAAAAATAACAAAAAATAAAAAGTAAAGCAAGCAAAGTTGAGAGGGGTGTACAAACCCTGCCCTAGATTTGATATAATATAGTAGGGTGCTACTGATAGGGCTAAAGTAACACTGAATGAGATCAAAATATAATGCCTGATATAATTACCTTGTGCAAAGCAACGTCCTAGGTATGAGAGCAAGCCTGTATGTCCTACATCCACACAGCTGCGTGTGCCGACATGGTGTCGGCAGCGTCAGCTTATGTGGACACGGTCCCGCCGGAAGTGAAGGGTCAAATTGACCCCTGACATCACTTCCGGCGCGGGTATCCCAGAGTGACACTTGCGCTTCAGGACCAGGGAAATAGGTCGTACAGCGCATGCGTGCAAGCCACGCACTAGTTGGTGCGGGCTAGGAGAAGGGAGGCTAAGAAGGCTCCTCCCTTTTGGGATAACCGAGTGGCTCCACAAGCCTATTAGAGCCGACGAGCAGATGAATAGCCCCCCGGACATCCTCCACTGCAGAGACGCAGCCACACACATGCCTGGAAGACCAACAACAAGTGTGTAAATACATATAGATGAGCGATCTCAGCAATTAAATACATACAAGTTACCCATAGTAGATCTATGGGAGTGCGTCCATAGCTAACACCTGTTCAGTAACCTGAAGTGCGAGCAAGTACAACACATATATCATATGACATATATTTATAGCCAACAATATTGGTGAATACCTAAAATAGGGTGAGAGCAAAAAACATACATATATAACAAACCATATAACGGGAATAAACTACGGTGATGGGTGCATAGAATATAGCTGCCAATAAAGACACTGTATAAAAGGCTCACTGAGGTCATGCCAGATTGGTAATAGGATCCATGGTATAGGTGAGAGTATATAGAGATAGACATAATGTTAGCTTATGTGTCCATGTATTGGATCCATGGTATGAACAAGGGTATATAGAGATTGACATAAGGTCTCCATAGGGGCCTGATGATCAAAATGATCTGTCCATAATGAATACCAATCAACAGAATTGTAGTCTTATGAATAATTCTACATAGAATTCACATATACCTATATATATGAAGCACACATATGTATATGTATGTTATACATCCATATAGACACACATGCATCAACCAGTTACAAGATGAATGAATCAGACATTAGTAAGAAAACAAGAAAACAGACTAGTTAGGAAATGAACATTGTGTAAATCTCAGTTAAAGGAAGGGCTTAAATGATAGTGCCGTGTTAAGGCCCGGTGAATAAGTAGCCCTCTGGTTAAAAATCCATCTTGCCTCTTTCTGGAGAATTTTCTTATCGAAATCTCCTCCTCTTTCTTGCTCAGGTATGACCTCTAGTGCAAAGAAAGTGATAAATGAGGGGTCATAGCTGTGATGGAGTCCGACATGTTTACATATCGGTGTATAGAGAAGGCCTGCATCCAGATAATATAGGTGATCTTGTATCCGTTTGGCAAAGGGGCGTTTGGTTTTGCCAATATAAAATGCACCACATAAACAGGTGGCTAGATACACTATACCGATTGTTTGACAATCGGCATAGGCCTTAGATTTGTGATATCCTCCCCTGGGTAGGGGACAGCCCGCTCCTTCTTGTACCCATGGGCATTGATCACAGCTACCACATTTAAATGTTCCTATTCCACCCATAGCTCCCAGATTGGGAATGTCTGGGGAAAGATGACTATGGACGAGATTGTCTCTGATGGATCGCGATCTCCTATAGATAATCTCAGGTTTCGCAGCCACATATTTAGAGATAATAGGATCCTCAGAAAGAAAATGCCAGTTGTTGGCTACTAACTTATGAAATGTATCCTGATGTGAACTGAAGGTTGTAATAAACTTTGTAGTTGATTTTGCTTCCTGTTTCTTTAGTTTGAAGATCAATGAATTCCTGGTGTGGATCTTGGCTTTGTTATAAGATTTTTTAAGTACTTTTTTGCAATAGCCTCTATTCAATAGACGTAAGTAGAGTGCTTTGGCTTCTATTTCAAAGTCCTCATCCCTGGCACAATTACGACGTAATCTCAGGTATTGGCTAAAAGGGATACTGCGGACTAAGGGGCGAGGGTGAGCACTTCAGTAATGAAAAATAGTTTTCCCTGCTGTTTCCTTCCTATAAAGACTGCTGTGTATAGTCCCATTGGCATTGAGAAATAGCCGTGGATCCAGGAATGGTATGCTTGACGTATCTGATTGCATAGTAAATTTGAGATTGAATGTATTTTGGGCAATGAATTGCATAAACTCAGATAATTCACTGCTAGACCCGTCCAAACGACCAGGACATCGTCGATGTACCTTCGCCAAAAAAGAATGTGGCGAAGGTACTTCAAGGCGTCGTCGTCGGAAAAGAGGGTTCTTTCCCACCCCCCCAGGTACAGGTTGGCATACGATGGGGCACAGCATGTCCCCATTGCTACCCCCTGTACCTGGAGGTAGGTGGAGCCATCAAAAAGGAAGATGTTGGTAGTGAGGATATGTTCCAACAAGGTGGTAACAAACTGGCATAACTTCCAGTTATTCCTGTCCTGTTTTCTTAGGAATGCTGAAGTTATTTCTATCCCCTTCTGATGGGGGGTGCTGGAATATAGTGCCTCAATGTCAACAGCAACCAATATGGCTCCTGGTGGTACTGTAAGACCCTCAATTACGCTCAAGAGATCCATGGTATCCTTTAGGTAGGAAGGTAAACCCATCACGTGCGGTCGAAGTTGGCTATCTACATATTTACTTGCTGTTTCTGTATGACAGCCTATGCCTGATACTATCGGACGTCCAGGTTTTTTTTTTATATTTTTGTGTACCTTCGGTATTGAATAAAACGTAGGGGTAATTGGCCATTTAATTTCAAGGTATTCATAGAGATCCTTGTCAATGAGGTTCTGTTGGAATACTTTTGTAATAATCAATTTGTACTGCATTCTAGCTGCAGTCAGCTGTTCCAAAGGAACTTGTTGGTACCATTCCTAATTGCTGAGGATCTTCCTACACATGGTAATATACTGGGTTTTGTCCATCACAATTACATTCCCACCTTTGTCAGATGGTTTAATTATAATTTGATCATTCTGGGTAATGTTTTGTAGCGCCTGTTGTTGTATCTGTGATAAATTAGCCTCAGCATAGCTAGGAAAATAAAAGTTTTCTATTTGTTTTTTGGTTTGCTTTAGGAAGGCCCAGACTGCTGGACAAGATTGTAAGTTAGGGAACTTCTGAGATTTGGCCTTGAATTTGCAGGGCTCCGGTGATGGTTCTGTATCTGATTCCTCACCATCAGATGAGGAGTCAGCCTGATCTTCCGAACCCTCATTTTCATCCAACAATTGTATTAGAATTTTTAGAGCTCTAAAATCCTGTACTTTAAAGCCCTTATAGAGGTCTTCTTCTCTTCCAATCACCTTTCCTCTGTCATTATCAAAAATGTATTTGTATGTCAGGTTTCTGACAAAGAGTTGGAGATCCTTTGCCAGAGTAAATTTATCAATTTTTTGCGACGGGCAGAAGCTTAAACCAAACCTCAAAACCTCAGTTTCTATTTTGGAAAGATGGTAGGAAGAGAGGTTTATCAAATCTAGTCCTGATTGGATATCACTTGCTTGACCACAAAGGGGTCTATCTTGCCCATCCTTGTGTGTGCTACTGGGGTTCCTGGGATGTGAATTGTCCCTAAAGGGCCGGAACCTGAGTGATTGTTCTTAGCTTGAAATTTTTTTGGCGTAGCGCCCAAATCTCTAGTTAGTGTTGGATCATTCGCTTAGTCCTCTAAGAACATTGTTAGGGAAGTGCTTCCCATGACCATGTCACCTTGTGCTCCCTCCATTTCCTCTACAGGGGCATTCCGTGGATTATTGGGCTCCTGTCTAAGAGGAGAGACAATTAGTTTCTTATAGGTACCTCCCTGGATGTTGTGGCCACCAACATTACCCCTCTTCGGTGGACGTCCTCTATTTATTGATAGTCGATTATTCCTATTAGTTGGTTTCTGGGAGGAAACAGAGGATGAAACAGATACATCAGAGTCAGATACATATCGTAAAGAGTCTTGTTGAACATTTTGTCTATGTGTTCTACCTCGTTGATTTGAGAATCCCTTTTGCCATCTATAGGCATATCCACCTGCGAAGGCTAACTTGTCCTTATAGAATTTCAAGTCCTTTTTCAGAACTACATTTTTGTTGTACTTCTCCAGATGTTGCATCAGTTCCTGCTCTTTCTTTTGAAATTCGATGTTAGACGAATATTGGTTGGCTGTTGCTCTTAAGGTCTCAATCTCTTTGTCCAATTCTACTAGATCAAGATTATGTTTATCTCTCAGTATTGTCATCATATTGGCTGAGCATCAGTTGAGGGTATGTTCCCATTTTTCCTTGAACAGTGCATCTTCAACCTCAAAGGTTGGGAATATTTGTACTCATAGCCCCTGAGGGTTAACTCTTTCCCTCAGGTAGCGGTCAAAGAAACGAACATGCCAACCTAGATTGGACTTTTTTTCCATTAGCCTTTTAAGCTTAAGGAAAAAGACATCGAGTCCTACCTCTGATTTTATCTGAGGGGCACATGTGGTTTGGATGGTATCTAGAAATTTTTCCCATATAGGTCCTGAAAATTTAGACATTGTTGCCAAGGGGATATTAACGAAAGATGTGGGGAAGTAAACAAAACACGGGAAAGTAGGGTTCTACCTATGTGTGGATTCTACTGACACAGACAGGAAAATTATATTGAACAGTTGTAGCTATTAGACAAACATAACGAGAGATCAATTGTATTATAACCTATTAACTGGAAAGGTCCATGAGAAAACAGGGTTTTAAACCCCAAACATAGAATATATAAAATGAAGAGATTTGGACGATTTCCAGAAACAGACCAGGTTCTCCAGTCCCAAATTAGTTAAAAGAAGAATGGAGAGAGAGACTAAGCTTTCTCTATGCGAACAAAGGGACTGTTGTGGAGATCATAGGTCTGTTTAAAGGTAAGCACTCAAAGGCAAAAATTAGAAAAATATAAATTTTAATAAAGACATTTAGTTTTTTTTTTTTTTGCATTTACACGCCTACTTTATCTTTATTACTATATATTTCTTTGTACATGCCCCAATTTTCAACATACCAAAAATTCTGATTCCTATTTAATTACCAGTGCCCCGTCTATCAGGAGGGCAGCCAGTAGTCCCATCTGTATGTACTTTTTTACTTCGGGAAACGACGGGGGATATCTAATTCAACTACAATTGCAGGTATATATCTATAACCTTAAAAGACTATTATGGTTAACTATATATGAGCTAAATATTATTACTATTTTTGGTTGGACTGACTCAAGTAGTTATTCCAATCCTACAGTAATTATTCTTTATTTTTATTTTTATTATTATTTATTCTATTGTTACTTTTGAGACAACTTCTCCTATATATATACCATAGGCCTGTATACAGGCCAAATTAGGCATATATATACATATAGATATATATTTTCTTTTAATGTCAGTGTTCGTTTCTTCTCAATCTATTCTATCCTTATAGATCTCCAACTGTGTTTAACACAGCTAGGATCCACACGGTCCAGTGGTTTCACGCCTTGGCCTGTTGGGTCTGGCTCCCACTGGCCATTGGTCCGAGTAGCGGATTAGTATACAACCCCTATGCATTTTTTGACATCCAAACAGCAGTGTACGTAAGCCTTCACTATGCAGGCAGACCAGGTGAGCACTATCTTTACGATTTTTACGATTATAGATATGGCATCATCAAACCTATATAATGACTACAGTAAATGTTTCAATCTAATTGTATGCAATATATTCTTGATTTATGTCATTTATTTACATATTTCTTTTATGTTTTACGTAACTAGATGCAAATATAGATGATGCAGCGCCCTGACGACACTCATTGCGAAACATGTTGGCATTCTGCATTTCTATCCATCAATTACCACGCATTTACTACTGCATTATGGTTATGTTTGCAATTATGACTATGTCATGTTTTAACTAAATGTCTTTATTAAAATTTATATTTTTCTAATTTTTGCCTTTGAGTGCTTACCTTTAAACAGACCTATGATCTCCACAACAGTCCCTTTGTTCGCATAGAGAAAGCTTAGTCTCTCTCTCCATTCTTCTTTTATGGAATCGATATAATATAATTAATCAAATATCTATTAATAATTAATGTTGAAAGGAGCCCCTAAAGAATATAAAGATATGGCAAATTCAGTCACCTGTACATAGTGTGAGGGGGTTAGCTCGGCAGCGGGTGTGTGTGACCCCCGAGATGGGCTCCCCACACAAAAACAGGCCCAGCAAACGGAGGTTGTGGTTTTCAAAATCAAAAAGGTGCGGTTTATTTTCTATTTACAGTGACAAAACACAGCAAAGCAAAAGAAACATAAACAAAATAAATCCTGGTCAACTTGACCTCTGACTAAACATACAGGTTTCCTAACTAACAACTGGGATCAGCCTAGTGCTGTCCTAGTCCCTAAGTCCCTGGTTTTAAATGTCCAAGCAAATAGCCACACAGGCTTTGTCTCACCGCACAGGGGTTCACTCTCCCTAGACAGTCCACACAGGTCTGGTTCCAGGCATGAGCTAACATCTAATGAAGCTGGGAGTTCTTATAGAGGCCTAAATGAGCTGACAAGCTTCAGCTGGTCTCATCAACTCCCTGTCTGCATGACGCCCCACACTCTCCCTAGAGGTATGAGTCATCCATGAGCCCACTAGCCTCAGCTGGGCTTATACAACTCTCCACCTAGTTGTATAAGTCGGCGTAAAGCCTGAATCTGGGCGAAATATATCTACCCCCCTGGATGCAACCAGGTGACTTTACCTTCCTGCTGTCACATACCCCCCCCTCTTGTTTTAACCTCGGGGTTGGAACACCAGCAATCAGGCATTCATGTACTCGAGACAAAGCATCCACATTCCCCATTTGAACGCCAGGGCAATGCTTTACTGTGAAGTTGAATTCCTGGAGGGCCAGGAACCACCTATTCACTCTTCTATTTGTTTCCTTGTTTTGAGCCATCCACTTTAACGGAGCGTGATCCGTAACCATGTCAAAGTGCCTACCTAGCAGGTAGTACCGAAGGGAATCTAGAGCCCACTTCACCGCTAAACACTCCTTTTCAACGGTGGCGTAATATACCTCATGGGACTTCAACTTCCTGCTGAGGTAAATGACTGGGTGCTCTTCCCCGTTCCAGACCTGGGACAATACTGCTCCTAACCCCACATCTGACGCATCACTTTGTACGACAAAGTCTTTAGAGAAGTCGGGTGAGTACAACACTGGCTGGCTACATAAGGCTTGTTTCAAGAATTGGAATGCTGCCTCAGCCTCGGGGGTCCATTTAATCATGACCGACCCTTTCCCCTTCGTCAGGTTGGTTAGGGGCACAGCCTTAGAAGCAAAGTGGGGAATGAATCGCCGATAATACCCAGCGATTCCCAGAAAGGCTCGTACCTGCTTCTTGCTGTTGGGACGTGGCCAACTCTGGATGGCCTCAACTTTGTTGAGTTGGGGTTTTATTACTCCCCTCCCAATGGTGTACCCAAGATATTTGGCCTCCTCCTGCCCAATGGTACACTTCTTGGGGTTAGCCGTAAACCCCGCTTCCCGAACAGAGTCCAAGACTGCTTGCACTTTTGGCAGATGTGAGGCCCAATCTGTGCTATGGACAATTATGTCATCCAGGTAAGCCGCAGCATACTTCCGATGGGGCCTCAGCATCTGGTCCATTTTCCGCTGGAATGTGGCCGGCGCATTCTGTAACCCGAACGGCATTCTTTTATATTGGAACGCCCCGTCTGGGGTTACAAATGCGGTTTTCTCTTTGGCCGACTTGGCCAGGGGGATTTGCCAATACCCTTTTGTGAGGTCAAGAGTCGTCATGTATCGGGCTGTTCCCAGCCGGTCGATCAACTCATCTATACGTGGCATGGGGTAGGTGTCAAATTTTGTAACTTTGTTCAACTGACGAAAATCGTTACAAAATCGCCAGCTCCCATCCGGTTTAGGCACCAACACAATGGGACTAGACCAATCACTTTGGGACTCCTCTATCACCCCTAAGTTCAGCATTTTCTGTACTTCCTCCCGTATTGCCTCCCGTCGGGCCTCTGGGATCCGATAGGGTTTTAACTTCACTCTTTCACCGGGCGGGGTAATGATGTCATGCTCTACCCCAGATGTTTGTCCCGGCAGCTCAGAGAATACCTCCTTGTTGCGAAGCACAAACTCCTTAACCTCCTGTTGTTGGGGTTGTGACAAGGTGGCTGCTATTCCAACCTCAGGAATCACGCAACCAGTTTGAGCTGGTGACCAAGTGTCTGCGACTAGGGACTCTCTATCCCTCCAGGCTTTCAACAGATTAACGTGATAGATCTGTTCGGGCTTTCGCCTTCCTGGTTGTCTGACCTTGTAATTCACTTCGCTCACTTTTTCCATTATCTCGTAGGGGCCTTGCCATTTGGCAAGGAATTTACTTTCAACCGTAGGGACAAGTACCAGTATCCTATCCCCCGGGGAAAAGGTACGGGTCTTGGCTCCACGGTTGTACACTCTCTGCTGTGCTAACTGCGCTTGGGCCAAATGTTCCTTCACGATGGGCATTACCTGTGCAATTCGGTCTTGCATCAGGGCGACATGCTCAATCACACTCCTGTGGGGAGAACTCTCACTTTCCCAAGTTTCCTTGGCAATATCCAACAGCCCTCTTGGGTGTCTCCCATACAGTAACTCAAAGGGGGAGAATCCCGTAGAGGATTGGGGCACCTCCCTAATAGCAAACATCAGATAAGGAAGTAGACAGTCCCAATCCTTTCCATCTCTATCCACCACTTTCTTCAACATTTGTTTTAGGGTTTTGTTGAACCTTTCAACCAGCCCATCGGTTTGGGGGTGATACACAGATGTACGTAATTGCGTCACTTTGAACAATTTACACAGCTCCTTCATAACCCGGGACATAAAGGGTGTACCTTGGTCCGTAAGCAGTTCTTTACAAATACCCACCCGGCTAAACACAAGAGATAGCTCTTTGGCTATGGTTTTGGCCGAGGTATTTCGGAGAGGGATCGCTTCTGGATAACGGGTGGCATAGTCCATTATAACTAATATGTACTGGTGCCCCCTAGCGGACTTGATTATAGGACCTACCAAATCCATGGCGATCCTCTCAAACGGGACCTCAATGATGGGTAGAGGGACCAGCGGGCTACGGAAATGTGGCATCGGGGCCGACCTCTGACACACAGGGCAGGAGGAACAATAATTTTCTATGTCCTTCATCACCCCCGGCCAATAGAATCTCTGTAATACCCTCTCTCGGGTTTTCTCTGTCCCCAGATGACCTCCAAGAATGTGCCCATGGGCCAACTCCAACACCAACTTCCTGTAAGGTTTGGGCACCACAAGCTGCTCAACGGTTTCTTCTGCCCTTTTTGCCACCCGATACAGTAGGTCCTTCTCTACGCTGAAGTATGGGTAAGTGCAGGTATTATCTGGGTTCACTAACTCGCCATCTATTTCCACTACGTTTTCCTGTGCCTTTATTAGGGCGGGGTCTTTCAACTGTTCTGTGGCAAAGTTTTCCCTGTGAACCTCAAGATCAGAAAACTCCACAGACGGTAGGTTTTCGTCTGAGGAGGTGGGCTCCTCTCCAGTTTCTTGAGTCTCCCCTGCCAATACTGATAAGGGAAATTCCGGAGAGTCCTCACCACTCTCAGGGGAGTTCTGGCTATCACATTCCTGGTACATAGGGGCACCAGTGGGGGGCTCAGGATCATCCCACAGTTCCCAGAACTTCGGAAAATCCCTTCCCACAATGGCGTCATGCGGTAACTGAGATACTAAGCCCACTGGATGAGAGAGGGTACCTTTGGGGGTCTCGAAACACACTGTAGTCACTGGATACTCTCGGGTGTCCCCATGCACACAAATAACAGCTACCTTGCTATTCCCAGAGAACTCTGTTTTAACTAACTCAGCCTTTATCAGGGTCACAAGGCTACCTGAATCCAGCAATACCACAACATTTCTACCATTAACACACATTTTGCATAAATGTTTCTCAGTTCCTCGAATGGCAGTGCATGCGACTGTCGCACACAGCGACTGACGTCTGCCCGTCAGAAAGTCACACTGCATGGGTTCCTCCACAACCGGGCAATTGGCTGCAATATGTCCCGCTTGCCGGCAGCGGTAGCAAACGATCCTTCTTGCGGCCTCTTGAGCCGCTGATTTCCCAGGCTGTTCTCGCCAAACTTGGGGTAGAGCTCCCACCCTCTCACTCTCTCCACCCTCACCCCTTGGAATCCTCTTATCCGCCCCTGGGGATGGTCTGGTCTTAGGGTGGAAAGTCCGAGTGTCTCTGGAAGAGGCCGTCAGGTTCTCTGTAGCCAAGTATTTCTCCACACGATCCACAAGACCATCGGCCGTCTCTGGGTCTCCATGGCTTACTAGACATGTGCACACTGAAATATTTCGTTTTGGAATTTCGTCTTTGTCCGAAAAATAAATTTATTTAGTTACTCCCGAAATTCGTTTTTATTTATTTCGTTTTTCGTTAGAAATTGCATTCGTCCGAAAATCTGAATTAATTAAGGTCGAATCTGTCATTGAAAGCTTATGGTGTCTGTTGAATGTTCAAAGAAGATTCGACGGAGCAGTGAAACTGTACGACGCTGCAATCATACATTTCCGGTCGAATGTTCCGCCCACAAGCTATAGAAGAATTCTAATGTTGTATGACTAGTAATAATTATATTTATTCATTACTATTACTAGTCAACCAACATTAGAATTCTTCTATAGCCTATGGGCGGATGCATTTGACCGGAAATGTACGATTGCAGCGTCGTACAGTTTTGCTGCACCGTCGAATCTTCTAACTTTCGATGCTTTGTCGAATCTTCGTCATTCTAGCTATTTTACTGCTCCTCCTCTTTGGTTACAATCAGCCAATAACATTCATCATCAACTTTATTTTTATTTTACTTCCCCCACCCAATTCCAGCAGTGATCTTTTCTCTCTATGTCGAATCTTTTCTCTCTATAATAACAAATCTTTTCTCTCCTATGTCGAATCTTTTCTCTCCTATGTCGAATCTTTCCTCTCCTATGTCGAATCTTTTCTCTCCTATGTCGAATCTTTTCTCTCTATAATGTCGAATCTTTTCTCTCCATGTCGAATCTTTTCTCTCCTATGTCGAATCTTTTCTCTCCTATGTCGAATCTTTTCTCTCCTATGTCGAATCTTTTCTCTCCTATGTCGAATCTTTTCTCTCCTATGTCGAATCTTTTCTCTCCTATGTCGAATCTTTCCTCTCCTATGTCGAATCTTTTCTCTCTATAATGTCGAATCTTTTCTCTCCATGTCGAATCTTTTCTCTCCTATGTCGAATCTTTTCTCTCCTATGTCGAATCTTTTCTCTCCTATGTCGAATCTTTCTCTCCTATGTCGAATCTTTTCTCTCTATAATGTCGAATCTTTTCTCTCCTATGTAGAATAATCTTGGACTAATAGAGTTAAGGTTAGGCACATTCGACCACAGGTTCGATAGACACAGATTGTTATTGTCAGCGTCACATCGAATCTCCTATCTATATCGAACTGTTGTAGCAACGAAAACGAAAATAAAGCATTTGTTTATGTCGGATCTTTCGGTTTTCGGATTCTGTGCTTTCGTTTTCGTTTGTTAAAACGATAACGAAAATAGCTGAAATTCGGACGAAAATGCATTCGGACGAAAACGAATGCACATGTCTATGGCTTACCCACTTTTGGATGGCAGTAGGAAGATCTCTCAAAAACCGATCCATTACAACACGTTCCACAATCTTTGGTGCGGACAAAGTCTCTGGCTGTAGCCACTTTCTGCTCAGGTGAATGAGATCATACATTTGAGACCTGGGGGGTTTTCCAAGCTGGAAAGTCCAGTTATGCACACGCTGAGCCCGGACAGCCTGGGTGACACCCAGCCTTGCCAATATTTCAGCTTTTAGCATCGCATAGTCTTTTGCTTGGTTAGGCTCTAGGTCATAGTAAGCTTTCTGCGATTCACCAGTTAACAGAGGAGCCACCAGTCCAGCCCACTGCTCCTCAGGCCACTTTTCTCTTTCAGCGGTCCTTTCAAATGTGGTCAAAAATACCTCTGGATCATCCTCTCCAGTCATTTTTGTCAATAAACGACTCACCCCAAAGGACGCGGTATTAGTGGGACGGCTTTCCTCACTGGTCTGCGGACGTTGCTGCATTGCTGCTTCCATCTGTTGTTGTAGTCTCTGCTCTTGCTTCTGCAACAGGTCTATGAAGCGGGCCTCAGATTGCTGCTGGGCTTGTTGCTGAGCCTCCAGACTCTGTTGCAAAGTTGCGTTTGTCTGCTGCTGGGCTGCAAGGCTCTGTTGATGAGCTTGCTGCTGGGCTGCGAAGTTCTGTTGTTGAGCTGCAAGGCTCTTTTGCAAACCTGCATTTGTCTGCTGTTGATTGGCATTTGCTAGAGCCAGCTGCTTCAGTATCTCCTCCATGCTGGCTTAAAAAAAAACTGCCCGCATTCTCCACCAACTGTGAGGGGGTTAGCTCGGCAGCGGGTGTGTGTGACCCCCGAGATGGGCTCCCCACACAAAAACAGGCCCAGCAAACGGAGGTTGTGGTTTTCAAAATCAAAAAGGTGCGGTTTATTTTCTATTTACAGTGACAAAACACAGCAAAGCAAAAGAAACATAAACAAAATAAATCCTGGTCAACTTGACCTCTGACTAAACATACAGGTTTCCTAACTAACAACTGGGATCAGCCTAGTGCTGTCCTAGTCCCTAAGTCCCTGGTTTTAAATGTCCAAGCAAATAGCCACACAGGCTTTGTCTCACCGCACAGGGGTTCACTCTCCCTAGACAGTCCACACAGGTCTGGTTCCAGGCATGAGCTAACATCTAATGAAGCTGGGAGTTCTTATAGAGGCCTAAATGAGCTGACAAGCTTCAGCTGGTCTCATCAACTCCCTATCTGCACGACGCCCCACACTCTCCCTAGAGGTATGAGTCATCCATGAGCCCACTAGCCTCAGCTGGGCTTATACAACTCTCCACCTAGTTGTATAAGTCGGCGTAAAGCCTGAATCTGGGCGAAATATATCTACCCCCCTGGATGCAACCAGGTGACTTTACCTTCCTGCTGTCACAATAGAGACAGATTTAATAAACAAAAATTATATATAATAAAACAAAATTGAATTTGTTTTAAGCAGAATCAACGCAAACAGCATGACTAATTTTATCCTATAAAAAGGGTTTGAAACTCATGGACTCATTTAACCCTGGATACATGGTAGCTCTCAAGGTATGTATCCATCTGGTTTCCCGTTGTAGGAGATTTTTATCCACATCACCACCTCTTTCATTGAGAGGTATGTGCTTTAGAGCAAAGAATTTAATCTTTGATAAATCAAAAGAGTGAAACAGACCACTGTGTCTGCTAATGGGAGTCTCCATTTTTTTCTTTTGAATGAGAGATACGTGGTCTCTCATTCTGTGGAAGAAAGGCCTCCTTGTTTTACCAACATAAAAGACCTTGCAATCACAGATCATCAGATAAATAATGCCAATCGACTGGCAATTGCTAAAGAAATTTGGCCTGTAGATGGCTCCATTAGGAAGAGCTATTTCAGTAGAATCATAAATAAACCTACAAAAATCACAGTGACCACATGGGGCCGAACCTCTCCTGCTTTCAGCCCCCTTGGTTTGAAGGTGGCTGTGAACTAATTGATCTTTTAAGGACCTAGATTTTTTATATGTAATTTGAGGAAATGGCTTGATATATTTAGAAATAATCTCATCTGTTGCTAGCAAAGGCCAGAATTTTTTAATAATCCCGCTCCGCCTATTGATTTGGCGCCATTGTGCGTCCAATGGGATGGAGGAGGGGGGTATATAGTTCGGATTGCAGTTTTTAAATCATTAGCATGACCAACATCCTGGGGAGAAGACGTCTCCAACTAACAGTCAAAGGTGAATATTTGGGCCTAAGATTCTCCATGGGCAATTTTGGCCGTTATCCTGTTGTTTATTTACTTGGTCTTTACCTTAAAATAGTTTATATATATAATTTTTATCAGAAAACGGATTGATCGGTTTTGTAAGACAAATTTCTTGGTAGTGAATCCTTAGTGTGCACACACTTTATCTATTCTGACTAATAAGGTATTGACCAGCTAGCATTTCTATGGTGATTTTTTGATCGATCACCAATTAGATTGAATTATAATATTTATAGTGTTTTCCACTATTTCTTTTCCTTCTAGAGTGGACACTATTTGGGGTATTTGGAGATATTACCTCTTTTCCCCAATTCTAATGCTTGACTTCCAACAAGCTACAAACAGGTAAATGTCGATGGGAAATTTGCCATGTAATTGGATGGAGATGCCTATGTAAATTCATAATTTACATGTTTGACTCATTAGACTTCTTTATAATTTCTCTCAGATGGCCCTCTGCTTCTTTGCTAGCAATATCCGGGTGGCTACATTTACCAGTATCCCCCCTCTATGATACACCGTATGATCCCCCCCTTCTGGGTGCTCCCATCTGGGTTGGCTCATTGACTATCAGGTCACTCTCTTTTTAGACTGCACCATCAAATTGTTACAGGTAATGTATATATAATTGATACTCATAGGGTCATTTATAATTTTGAACAAATAGATCCAATATTGAGATGATGTTGGAGCACTCTTTGGTTTGATATGGTTTTCAGTCATCTATAAAATTATTATGATTATTGTAATTTCGAGTAAGAATTCTGTGTAAATATTATGTATTCATTTTCTTTTCTTTGTTTCCAGTATTTGCATGACAATCTCCTGAGGAAGCCAAATATATGGCGAAACATGTAGAGACATTTGTCTGTATGCATTTTGGAAATTTTATCATGTACATTTGATGGTTCATGTATATTTATATATATGATTTTTTTCTTTTTCTATTTTTGTAATACATTTATATTTTTATACTGATCATTGTGTGGTTGATGCACCTTAAAAGTCCCGTTACCCTTGTATTTCTATCTAGTATGCAATTGAGGTACTGGCCTGTCCTGCATCCATCGTTCTTTCGGAACGCACATTCAGTGCTGCTGGAGGCTTTGTAACCGATCACAGGGTGCGCCTGTCCACCGACTCGGTCGATCGAATGACCTTCATAAAAATGAATCAGTCTTGGATCACCACCAGCTACCAAGCACCTGATGCTGATGTAACTGAATAATTTTTTTGGAAATGTAAGATCCCTTCAAGACTGCCTATTCTGATGCTGAGTGACTATCCTGTTATGCTGAGTGACTATTCTCTTCCTCCTCAATAATCATGCTGATGTCTTGAAAGAAATTTTTTGGTTCTGGGCACCGCCACCAGTGGCTAAGGCCCAATTTTTCAGCCCTTGTTTAACAGGGGTGTGTATTTACAATTTTTGATGCAATGTTTTGCAGCAGGGCTCATTGCTGTGCTTCAACTACAGTATCTGTTGGGAATTGCAGTGTTGTGGCACCAGCACCCGTGCCTAAGGCCCAATTTTGCAGACCCTGTTTAACAGGGGCATGTATTTACAATTTTTGATGCAATGCTTTGCAGCAGGGCTCATTCCTGTGCTCCAACTACAGTATCTGTGAGGGGTTGCAGTGTTGTGGCACCAGCACCAGTGCCTAAGGCCCAATTTTTCAGCCCCTGTTTAACAGGGGCGTGTATTTACAATTTTTGATGCAATGCTTTGCAGCAGGGCTCATTTCTGCGCTCCAAGTACAATATCTGTGAGGGGTTGCAGTATTGTGGCACCAGTGCCTAAGGCCCAATTTTTCTGCCCCTGTTCAACAGGGGCATGTGATTACAATTCTTGATCTACTATTTCACAGCTGGGCCCATTCCTGCGCCCACCATGAGTAACTGTGAGGACTTACAGTGTTGTGGCACCAGCACCACCACCACTACCAAAGGCCCAATTTTTCCTACCACAGTTCAACAATGGCATGTAATTACAATTCTTGGTATAATAGTTCACAGCAGGGCGTTCCAGCGCCCACCAAGAGTAACTGTGAGGGCTTACAGTGTTGTGGCAACACCAACACCTAAGGGCCAAATTTCTGCAGAGTATATACGGCAGACCCCTACTTTCAAACATCCAACTTACAAACGACTCCTACTTGCAAACGGAAAGAGACAACAGGAAGTGAGAGGAAATCTACACCTAGGAAGGGAAATTCTCTCCTGTAAGAGTTAATATGGGAAAGAGGTGTCTCCTCTCCACTGATGCTTTATCACCAATCCTTGTTTCAATAAAAAACCCAAATTTTCAAAAAACATTTGTCATTGGGACGGAAAGTGAGGTGAAATGTTCTGAACAGGTGCACAGACAGCAAAACAAATGTTACAGGGGTGATAATCCTTCCCTATGTTTTCCAAGAAGCTTAAAAATTTATTTTTTGGCTGGAGCTACACTTAAAAAATGTACCTGTTACAAATTACAAACATATTCTACTTAAGAACAAACCTACAGTCCCTGTCTTGTTTGCACCGCATGTATACTGCTGTTCAGAGTATATAGGGCCTTTTTTTAATTTGGGTGCGGGGTTCCTCTTAATATCCATACAAGACCCAAAGGGGCTGGTAGTGGGCTGGGGGGGGGGGATTGGGGTGTACCCATGCCATTTTCCTCAATGATTTTCATCCCTATTGCCGGGACCAGACATTACAATAAAGCCGCAAGCAGTTTTAAATGACTTTTTTCCCTTTAAAAATGTCATTTTGTTAGAATCTCTCCCATACTTAGGCATTCACCTCACCCCTAATTTTAAGGATCTTGCAGCCAAAAACGACATACCACTAATGCATAAATTAAGATCGACATTAAAAATGTGGAAGTCCTTTAAGATATCATTTTTAGGCAGAATCACAGCTATCAAAATGACATTACTCCCCAAAATGTTATACTTATTTAGGGCACTAATAAAATCATGATCACCAAATTCCAATCCGATATCAATAAATTTGTATGGTCAGACTCTCACAATGTGTAATTTGTTTTAAATGCATGTTTAGACATGTTTTGGTAACTCTAATGCCCTGTACACACGATCGGATTTCCGATGGAATAAAATCTGATGTAATTTTCCGTCGGAATTCCGATGAAGCTGACTTCCATCAGTCTTGCATACACACCATCAGACAAAATTCCAACCGTCCAAAATGCCGTGACATACAACACGTACAACGGCACTATAAATGGGAAGTTCAAATCCAATGGCGCCACCCTTTGGGCTGCTTTTGCTGATTTTGTGTTACCGCGTGTTAGTAAAAGTTTGGTGTTAGTCGATTCGCGCTCTCAGTATCCGTACTTTTCAGTCTGTTTTTACATTTAATCCCTTCCCAAGAGATTCACAGGGCAGTTTGGAAATATCCGGAACTCATGGTGGCACAGTGTCCATCCACCAGCATGTTGGCAGACTAAAAGGGGTGGAGTTTTAAAACTTTTAGTGACTATCCTGTTAATTCCCACCGAAGGCTCAGCATTCGTCATCTCTCCCCTGTAAAAATCTTCACTCAAACTAGATTTTGTGGCTCCAGTATCAGCTAAGAAAGGAACCAATTTCTCGCAAACATATAATGTCACGATCGGTTGCTCCTCACAGGAATGAGAGATAAGTGAGTATGCCGGGCACCTTCAGGGCAGCTCAATTGCTGCTGTTGGCTTGGCCAGTGAATGGGGTATTTAGGTCCTTGTGCTGGCTGGTTTGATTGCTGTTGGAACCTATTCTGTGTGGATGGTAGGGGCTGGTAGGTTTGGTTTGGGGGGGGGGAATGTGCGAGACCTCTGCCTCTACCCCTAGTTCCTCCCCTTCCTCCCCACTATCCCCTACCTCCCCACTGTCCATCATTTCCCTCGGGTGGGCCATCCTGTGACCCCCCTTGGAAAAGAACACTCACTACTTTCTCTTTCATTTCAAAACAACCTGCTGCATCTTTCTCTGTTTACTTTGTTTAAAACTGTTTCAGGGTACTAGTAGGCCAATCAGATATCATCTGCTTAACCATTAGACCCATTTGTGGCTTAAGGTTGGATAAGTAAGTCTGAATCATCAAACTAATCATATCATCCCGAATCGACAATCCCGACTCTTGTGTCCAAACTTCACTGAACCTCTTCCAAAACTCTAATGCCGCGTACACACGATAGTTAATGTCATTTTCAAAAACAATGTTTTTCTCAACGTGATTTTTCTTGTTTCCTCTTGTTGTGGAAATTTTATTATATAAGATTTATGTGGACATTTTATTCTAGGATGTGCGTTTTATAGATTGTCATCTGTCTCCCTGTGTCTGATGTTTAATCGAGGAGCGCTCTAGCAGAGCGCACTTGGGTTGAATCGAGACCAGCGGTAAAAACGGTCAGTATGAAAACCTTCTTATGGGATTGAAACGTGTTCTCTGCGTGTGTGGGCGTTTGTTGGTTTGTAGATATCAAGCGCAATGTGCTGGACTGCATGCTTTCCAATGGCTATACACTTTAGAGAAGCGAAGTCCGCATAATGAGAGAAACCTATTAATTCTCTCTTGCGGACTTCGTTATCCGCTTTATGGATACATATCTGTATTTATAAGAGGACATTGATATCTGCCTTGTCGGTGTACTTGTACCGTATATTGACAACAGCAGTAGCAATGTCCCCGCAGATTGTCCCAAAACTATAAGAACAAGTAGAATGATCTCACTAGATACTGTTTACTTTGAACAGTATTGTGTGGGCTCCATGCTGATTAAGATGGGGTGTGTGCAGTTCCTCCCCTTTCCCTCCTGTGAGTGCCCTCCCCTTTACTGTTTGTCATTTCCTGTGATGTCATTTTGTATTAAGGGAAGTGATTGGCTGTTGGGGCCATCACTTCCTGTTTTGTTATCCTTTTGTTTCCAATGAATAAAAGAATCCGGGTGGCTGAGCTCTCCCCAGACGCTTGAGACTCCAGCTTGAAGCAGCATCGTTTCTGATTCTACCTGGTGCCATTGAAGTACTTCAAATTCCTTGTACCAAAGAGCTTGATACAAACGTGCTTTTAAGCACGAAGGAATTGTTTTGTGCTTTGTGTGCATTTAGACGCTGGAAGTCCACATTTAGGCGCGGTGTGGATTTGCGTACAAAGCCCAAGGGAATTCTTCCACGACACTCTCAAGCCTGTCTTGCATACACACGTTCATTAAAAAAAACGCTTGAGCAAAGCGCAGTGACGTACAACACGTACAACGGCACTATAAAGGGGAAGTTCCGTTCCAATGGTGCCACCCTTCATGTTAGTAAAGTTTGTTGAGCGACGATTCGCGCTTTTCAACCTCGTGCTTTTCAGTCCGTTACAGCGTGACGAATGTGCTATCTCCATTACGAACGCTAGTTTTACCAGAACGAGCGCTCCCGTCTTCTAATTTAGTCCTGGGCCCCAGGAGCTTGACGTCACCACGCCCCCAGCTGATTGGCTCACGCTGTGGTGGGTTTTACAGTGCTTTTTGAAAGTGTTGTTTTTACCTATGTATAGATGTAAGTCTGCCCATTTGCTTCAATAAAGGGGACTTAATCTATTTCATTAATACTACACTATGAAGCCTTCTTATTTTCTCCCTTAAATCTAATTGGCATTTCACCACGCTGCACGAGTGTCCCACTGGTTGGGGGTACACCAACAGCCGCAGACCGGAGAGTCCAGTGGAGATCTGAAGGACCGTGCCGCTGACATCCGGACCTGGTGGATTTGCTGAGCTTGTTTGGTCCCCGTGACAGGGACCCATCCATTCTGGTAAGCCTCCTGCTTGTATATTTTTTGCCGAAGTACAGCTATTGAAGAGCCGCAAATCTCCTGATCTATGCCTGTGTTTTACTTCATTTTTTTTTTTTTACTTTACTCCACTTGAGGACAGTTTTTTCTCATTTTGTTTCTGATGCAAAGTTTGGTGTGTTCCTCTAAGCAGCAGAAACGGATGGACCTTTTTAAGTGTATTCACTTACTTTAATGTTCACGGACACAGTGTTTGGTACTTTGTTTGCCATTTATAAGGTTGCGCAGTTATTTTCTATTTTATCACATACTCACCCTAAATGCCTGTTGCTATGCGGAAGTCCCCTAATCTGCCGCTAATGTTCCTCTTCTCTGTCCGCGGTGGCTCTCCTTCCGCTTCCTCTTCTTGTGAATGGGCCGCGCTGCATTCTGGGAACTGTGTGTATCCCAGGAGGCAAGCTGCCCATTCACAAAGCACCGTGTGAGTGGCGCATGTGCAGTAGGAAACGGGCAGTGAAGCCTTACGGCTTCACAGCCTGTTTCCCCTTCTCAGAATGGAGGAGCCGGGAGCCTGCCAGCAGTGATCGATCGCCGCGGCAGGACCGACATCGCGGGAGAGTAGGACAGATAAGTGTCCTTATTAAAAGTCAGCAGCTACACTGTTAGTAGCTGCTGACTTTTTTTTTCCTGCACCACCGCTTTAAAGGGAAGAGCAGGTTAAGTTTGAAGGTGAAGAAAGAGGAGTTATTTAATGAGGAAAGGTTTCCATTGTACGAGTCGTTTCGATGCACTTTAGAAAAATGACACGCAGAGAATAATAGTGCTTTTAAAAACGGGAAGTGACAGTCAGTGCTGTTTGAGATTTAAAGGGGACGTTGAATGTTGGAACATATTGAAGGGCATTGCATACCGAGCCTGAAGAATCTTTCATGTTTGCTGTAGCAATGCGGAGATATTAATTTCCATGTATTTATTGATTATGAAGTATAGTTAAAGGGGTTGTAAAGGTTCATTGTTGGTTCACTTACCTTTTCCTTAGATTTCCCTTTTAAATGATTTTTTTTCTTTGTTTTCTTTGTCTGAATTTCTCACTTCCTGTTCCTCCTCAGTAAGTTGTTCAGTAAGCTGTTCTGGCTGACTCAACACCACTCGGATGATGGTGTGAAGTTTAGTGAGGAGAAACAGAAATTCAGACAAAGAAAACAAAGAAAAAAATCATTTAGAAGGGAAATCTAAGGAAAAGGTAAGTGAACCAACAATGCACTAGCTTAAAGGAACCTATTTAGAAAATAAAAAACAAACCTTTACAACCCCTTTAAGGAAACAAACACAGAAAGAGAGTTTTGTTTAAAATAAGGAAGTAAAGTGTCACAGCTAGTTTTAAATTGGTGAATTACTGGGTATCAGTTTTGTTGACAGTATAGGGATTTTTGTGTCAACATACCCTGTTTGTTTGTTGAAGTTATAATGGGTCGGTCACAGGGAAAGATTCCTCCCCCTAATCCGGAAGAGAGTTGTAGAAATTATATGGCCAGAGTATGTGGAACGGGGATATGAGTTTGTGATCTCCTGGGTGTTTAAAATGTCTGGATGGACAAGGAATATGCACAGTAGTGATCCCTTTCCTCAAGAGGGGGATAACAGTGAATTTCACATGGACATAGTGAAGGGTTTGTGTCTGGATGATAAGAAAGCTTTCCCTTGGTACACAGCTGATCCTCAGTGGAATATGGAGTATATGAGGAGGGGAGGTGAGATTTGGTTGGAGTTTGACCTGTATTGGTTTAGAAGAAATAATAGGAGTCAAAAGAAATTTGTTACTAAAACGAGTGATGAAGAGACTAGGAAAAGCCATAAATGGGAGGTAGATAAAAATAGATTAGATCCAACCATTTTCCCTGTCTGTTTAACACTAATCCTCCGCCATATGCTAAACAGATATATCCAATGGAGGATGTAGACCTGTTGGCAGGGAGCCATGTGGCACATCGGAGAGAGGCATCCGCTCCAGAGGCATCCGCTCCAGAGGCACGGGCTATGCAGGTGTCTGCTCCAAAGGCAGTGGAACCTGTGCAGTCAGTGCAGATCACTGTGCAGCAGCAGGCACAGGTACAGAAGGCAGTGGAACCTGGGCAGTCAGTGCGGATCACTTCGCAGCAGCAGGAACAGGTGCAAAAGGTGGTGGGTAGAGTTGAGCGGACACCTGGATGTTCGGGTTCGACGGGTTCGACCGAACTTCGGAAAAAAGTTTGGGTTCGGGACCGAACTTTAACCCGAACCCGGACCCGAACCCGAACCCCATTGAAGTCAATGGGGACCCGGACTTCTAAGGACTAAAAAGGCTCTAAAAAAGTAATGGAAAGGGCTAGAGGGCTGCAAATGGCAGCAAAATGTTGTTAAGAGCATGGCAAGTGCTCTGCAAACAAATGTGGATAGGGAAATAACTTAAAATAACATTAAAAAAATAAAAATAAAAAATAATAATCTTGACCTAGGAGGACGGGGTCCATATGGAGTAGGAGGTTGAGGTGGCGGTGGATGTGGCTGTGTAGGTGGAAGCGGCGGTGGAGGAGGACGAGGTAGCCAACACTGATTCAAAAATACAACAATGGCTGGGTAAGGCCGGTGATGTGTCGAATTCTGTCCCCCGTCAAATAGTGTCCACCCTGTACTGCGCCTTCGCAGTATGGGCCGGACACAATCCGATGGCCGGACAGTTTTTGTCACAACACCGGTATACATGTCTATTCTGCACAAGGCACGGACAAGTCCTGTGGGATCCATGCCTGGTTCATTTTAATGAACGTGAGCTTGTCCACATTGGCTCTGGACAGGCGGCTGCACTTGTCTGTGATAACGCCCCCTCCCGTGCTAAATACACGTTCAGATAATACACTGGCTGCAGGGCAGGCCAGCACCTCCAAGGCATAAAGGGCAAGCTCAGGCCATGTGCCCAATTTGGAGACCCAGAAGTTAAAGGGGGCAGACCCGTCATCCAGTACGTGTAGGCCTGTGGACACATACTGCTCAACCATGTTGGTGAAATGCTGCCTCCTGCTAAGACGTTCCATCTCAGCTGGTGGTGCTGGTTGTTGTGGCATGCTGACAAAGCTTTTCCACATCTCAGCCATGCTAACCCTGCCTTCTGAGGTGCTGCCGGTGCCCCGGCTGCGTTGGCGACCTCTTCCTCCTCCTCTGCCTTCGCCTTGTGCTTCCACCGTACGCCCGCTGTCAGGTGGGAATGCCACCAGCAGCGCGTCTACCAGCGTGCGCTTGTACTCGCGCATCTTACGATCCCGCTCCAGTGAGGGAATTAAGGACGGTACGTTGTCCTTGTAACGGGGATCCAGCAGGGTGGCCACCCAGTAATCAGCACCAGTTAAAATGTGGGCAACTCGGCGGTCATTGCGGAAACACTGCAGCATGTAATCGCTCATGTGTGTCAGGCTGCCCAGAGGCAAAGAAAAGCTGTCCTCTGTGGGAGGTGTATCGTCTGTGTCCTCTGTATCCCCCCAGCCATGCACCAGTGATGGCCACGAGCTGGTCTGGGTGCCACCCTGCTGTGAAAATGGCTCCTCCTCCTCCTCCTCCTCCATCTCCTCCTCCACCTCGTCATCCTCCAGAACTGTGCCCTTTCTGCCGGACAATTGTGTACCTGGCGTTTGTTGGTGCAGGAACCCACCCTCATAGCCACTTGTGAAAGACTGCCCTGAAAGCCTTTGAAATGATCCCGCTTCCTCCTCCTCCTCCTCATGCTCCTGTGCCACATCCTCTTCCATCATCGCCCAAAGCGTTTTTTCAAGGAGGCATAGAACTGGGATAGTAACGCTAAGAACGGCGTCATTGGCACTGGACATGTTGGTGGAGTACTCGAAACAGCGCAACAAGGCACACAGGTCTCGCATGGAGGCCCAGTTATTGGTGGTGAAGTGGTGCTGTTCCGCAGAGCGACTCACGCGTGATTGCTGCAGCTGAAACTCCACTATCGCCTGCTGCTGCTCGCACAGTCTGGCCAGCATGTGCAAGGTGGAGTTCCACCTTGTGGGCACGTCACATATGAGGCGGTGAGCGGGAAGGCCGAAGTTACGCTGCAGCGCTGACAGGCGAGCAGCAGCAGGGTGAGAACACCGAAAGTGCGCACACACAGCCCGCACTTTCTGCAGCAGCTCTGGCATATTGGGGTAATTTTTAAGGAACCTCTGGACCACCAAGTTCAGCACATGCGCCAGGCAAGGGATGTGCGTCAAACCGGCTAGGCCCAGAGCTGCTACGAGATTTCGCCCATTATCGCACACCACCAGGCCGGGCTTGAGGCTCACTGACAGCAACCACTCATTGGTCTGTTGTTCCATGTCCCTCCACAACTCCTGCGCGGTGTGGGTTTTTTCCCCCAAACAGGAAAGTTTTAAAACTGCCTGCTGTCGTTTACCCCTGGCTGTGCTGAAGTTGGTGGTGAAGGTGTTACGCTGACCAGATGAGGAGGCGGTAGAGGATGAGGAAGCGGAGTAGGAGGAGTTAGCAACAGGAGGCAAACTGAAGCGCCCTGCAATCCTCGGTGGTGGAAGGACATGCGCCAAACTGCTATCTGCCTCAGGCCCAGCCGCCACTGCATTTACCCAGTGTGCTGTTAGGGAGATATAACGTCCCTGACCGTGCTTACTGGTCCACGCATCCGTAGTTAGGTGGACCTTGCCACAGATGGCGTTGCGCAGTGCACACCTGATTTTGTCCCCCACTTGGTTGTGCAGGGAAGGGATGGCTCACCTGGAAAAATTGTGGCGGCTGGGCACGACGTACTGTGGGACAGCCAATGCCATCAGGCTTTTAAAACTCTGCATCTCCACCAGATGGAATGACAGCATTTCAAAGGCCAGGAGTTTTGAAATGCTGGCATTCAGGGCCAGGGATCGCGGGTGGCTAGGGGGGTACTTCCTCTTCCGCTCCAATGTTTGGGAGATAGAGAGCTGAACGCTTCCATGGGACATTGTGGAGATGGTTGGTGACCCAGGTGGTAGTGTTGCTGGCAGATCCTCTGTTTGCGGGGTGGCAGGTGCCACTGTCACTACAGAGGTGGATGAAGATGCCGAGACTGCAGCAGAAGAGGAAGCAGGAGGAGCCAGAGACCTTTCTTGGTTTTTGAGGTGTCTACTCCACTGCAGCTCGTGCTTTGCACTTAGATGCCTGGTCATGCAGGTTGTGCTCAGGTTGAGAACGTTTATGCCTCGCTTCAGCCTCTGATTGCACAGCCTTCAAACCACTCGTGTCTTGTCATCAGCACATTGTGTGAAGAACTGCCACGCTAGGGAACTCCTTGGACCTGGCTTTGGTGTGCTCGGTCCCTTGCTGCATTGGGCAGTAGCAGACATACTGTCTAGCTGACAGACGCTCCGCTTTTGCACCCTGCTCCCTCTTCTGCTGTGCTGGTGGCTCTGTGCGACCACCGCCTCTTCCTCCAAACTACACTGGTCACCTGCATAACGTTCATTCCATGTGGGGTCGAGGACCTCATCGTCCTCCACATCATCTTCCACCCAGTCTTCACCCCTGCCCTCCTTGTCTGTGTCATGGATATGCAGTAGTGTTTGTCTGTCAGCTTACCTTCCTTCCCATGTGTTCATCTTAGAGGCCAGAACCCTTTCACCTGGCTTCCTTTATAATCTCCTCCCAGACTGACTCCACCCCAGGCCCTATCACAGAACACTATATTAACCTGTGCACTGCAAGCCTGCTTTGCTGATCAACGTGTTTGTTAGGCATTGTGTGTTTGGGTTCCTGCCTGCCGTGTGCTTCGTCTGTCTCTCTGTTACATATTTGGCTTGTCCCCGACTATCCCTGTCTGCTCGTGACCCTTGACCTTCGGCTCATTCTCTCTTTATCCTTGTCTGCTTGTGGCCCCTGACCTTCAGCTTGTTATTCGGTTCTCTCATATCTTGTGCTGCTGCTTCCCCTCTTTTCCCCTTATCCTACGGGGCGTGAGCTAGGAAACTCCAGGGGCCGCGACCTGGTCCCAGCCTGCAGCATAACATCCTCACCACTAGAGGCCCTGGAGAAGACCTGCTGGGTCTTAGACTCCGCGCCCTGGGGAATCTTGGCTCTAGCTTCCGTTAGGATCCCGGTTGTGCGCCTCTGGTCCCGCTTTCCACAACCACCCAGTTTCCTATCCGCAGCAGTCAGCCATAGGGTTCACTACCTTGCGGTGCACTCCTGTCCCCCTACGGTGTGCATCTGTCACCTGGCCACAGGTGACCTTGACAGTTTGATCAGCCATGGACCCGGCTGACATCCCGATCCCCGCGGATGATCCATTGCGGGGCATAGTCCACAGACTTGAAACCCAGGAATCGAATCAGACTCAGGTGATGCGATTCCTCCAGGATCTGGCTTCTCGATTCGAGCAGCTTCAGGCCTCCTTGGGAACCCCGAATCCGCAACCTCAAGTACAACCAGCGGTGGTACCTATCGCACCAGTCGCAGCCACACACTCACTAACACTGCCAGCTCCGTTCCGTTTCTCTGGGGACTCCAAGGCCTGCAGAGGGTTCCTTAGCCAATGCACGATTCATTTTGAGCTTCAGCCTCAAAACTTTCTGTCTGATAGGGCAAAGGTATCCTATATCATTTCCCTCCTCTCCGGTGAAGCTTTAGCCTGGGCAGCCCCTCTGTGGGAACTGAATGATCCAGTGGTTTCTAGCCTGTCTGGCTTCTTGAAACTTTTTCGGAATATCTTTGAAGAACCGGCTCGTGTCTCTTCAGCGGCCAGCGCCCTTCTACGTCTCCGCCAAGAGTCTGCTTCAGTGGGACAGTACGCCCTTAATTTCCGCATACTGTCGGCTGAGTTGAGCTGGAACAATGAGGACTTAGTCGCAACCTTTTTGCATGTCCTTTCTGATAGAGTGAAGGATGAATTAGCAGGAAGAACCACCCCCACTGATCTGGACGGAGTTATCTCCTTGGGTAACCAGATCGATATTCGCTTTCAGGAAAGGACCCTAGAAAAGCGGCGCCAGCACTCCTTGGTCCTTAGTCAGCCTGAGCTCCCCTCTCCTCAACCCGTGGAGCATCTCCTGCCAGCTGAGGAACCCATGCAGCTGGGCAGGACCAGGCTATCCCCAGAGGAACGTGCTAGGCGCAGAACTCTAGGCCTGTGTCTCTACTGTGGGGGCAAAGGTCATTTTCGTGACACTTGCTCTCTTTGTCCAGAAAAACGTTTGGGTCCACTTCATCTGGAAAGTGGAGTATTGGACCCTGAAATATCACCTTCCCCTTCTCGTCTTCTGCTTTCTGTGTTCCTTCATGTTGGTGCTTCTTCTCATTCGGTCTCAGCATATCTGGATTCCGGAGCCGCTGGTAATTTCATGGACTGGGAAATCGCGTCGTCCATGAGACTTACTCTTTTGCCCCTCACCACGCCATTGGAGGTATTGGCGATTGATGGTACTGTTCTCCCAGGGGGACCTATCCGCTTCCAGACCCTCCCTGTTAAGATGTCGGTAGGGACACTCCACCAGGAGTGGATATCCTTCCTTATCTTACCCAAGGCCTCAACGCCTATAATTTTGGGTCTCCCATGGTTACAGCTCCATTCTCCTCATGTGGACTGGACTACTGGACAGATCCTGGCTTGGGGTTCCTCCTGTTCCTCGTCCTGCCTACCCAAGGTTGCCCCCTGTGAACCTGAGCCGGTCATTCATTCCAGGTCGCATAACCATTTACATTTCTCTGTCCCTAATCGCCCTTGGACGCACAGCCAGGCTAGCTTGTCTACAAGTCCTGCAGTCGCTACGTCTTGCGATGCGATTCAGGTAGTCGCTACACCTGACTCTGCTATTCACTCGGCCTCTGTACTAGTTATGCCAGTCCAGCCCATGCCCAGTGAGCCGCCTACTTTTTCTTGTTCAGGACATTCTGCTTGTCTTTCAGCTATTCAGCTTGACTCCTGTGACATGTCACCCTCTAACCAACCTGACTTCAGGGTTCCACTGACATCTGCCCAGTTTGATGGTCCTGTGCTAGATGACCAGTTCATCTTTAAGGATCTAGGGGACCCTCCTCAGATTTCTGTTGATCCTCTCATGCCCTTGCTTATTCCTAGAGAGCCTTTGGTCCTCAATAGATCTTCTTGTCATCTCCCTACCTCGGTTCTGGTCTCTGAGGATAATCTAAAGTACGAGGTTAGACAAGTTCTGGATTCTCGGCTCTGCAGAGGTATTCTTCAGTACCTTGTGCATTGGAGAGGTTTTGGTCCTGAGGAGGCGTCTTGGATCGCTGCATCTGATGTCGTTGCACCTCATCTGTTGAGGAGGTTTCATCTGAGATTTCCCTTTAAGCCTGGGCCCAGGCGGGGGAGGGCCCATAAGAGGGAGGGTACTGTCATGGATATGCAGTAGTGTTTGTCTGTCAGCTTACCTTCCTTCCCATGTGTTCATCTTAGAGGCCAGAACCCTTTCACCTGGCTTCCTTTATAATCTCCTCCCAGCCTGACTCCACCCCAGGCCCTATCACAGAACACTATATTAACCTGTGCACTGCAAGCCTGCTTTGCTGATCAACGTGTTTGTTAGGCATTGTGTGTTTGGGTTCCTGCCTGCCGTGTGCTTCGTCTGTCTCTCTGTTACATATTTGGCTTGTCCCCGACTATCCCTGTCTGCTCGTGACCCTTGACCTTCGGCTCGTTCTCTCGTTATCCTTGTCTGCTTGTGGCCCCTGACCTTCAGCTTGTTATTCGGTTCTCTCATATCTTGTGCTGCTGCTTCCCCTCTTTTCCCCTTATCCTACGGAGCGTGAGCTAGGAAACTCCAGGGGCCGTGACCTGGTCCCAGCCTGCAGCATAACATTCTCACCACTAGAGGCCCTGGAGAAGACCTGTTGGGTCTTAGACTCCGCGCCCTGGGGAATCTTGGCTCTAGCTTCCGTTAGGATCCCGGTTGTGCGCCTCTGGTCCCGCTTTCCACAACCACCCAGTTTCCTATCCGCAGCAGTCAGCCATAGGGTTCACTACCTTGCGGTGCACTCCTGTCCCCCTACGGTGTGCATCTGTCACCTGGCCACAGGTGACCTTGACAGTCTGTCTGCACAATTGCGAAAGCAGCAGCAGTTGGCACCTGTGTTTCGTCATCATCCGAGACGTACTGCGATGGTCCTCCCATGTACTCATCATGAAACATAAGTTTTTGGGCATCGGTGCACTCAATCTCTTCCACTTCTGGGGCAGGGCTAGGTGGATGGCCCTGGGAAACCCTGCTAACAGAGTCATCGAAAAGCAGAAGAGACTGCTGCATGATTTGGGGCTCAGACTGCTTGGCTGATTTGCAAGGGGGTGAGGTGAAAGACTGATGGACATGGGTTTCAGGTGCCAACTCTGTTCTTTCATCAGAAGAGTGGGTGGGAGACAATGTGAAGGAACCCGAGGCACTGACAGTACCCCAATCTACTATCGCCTGTACTTGTCCTGGCCTAAACATTCGTACAGCCTCATTAGGCGCGACAAAATACCGCCGCAGGCTCGGTCGCCTACTCGCACCTGAGGAAGGTGTTTCAGTTGTGCGTGTATCTGGCACAGATCCACCACGTCCTCTCCCTGCAACAGGAGCTCCACCAGCAGCACCACGACTGGGGCCACCACGTCCCTTTGACCTTCTCCTCATATTTTCCAAATTTAGGATCTTGCCCTAAATGGGTGTTTTTGGAAGAGCAGAACACACCCACAGTACGTAACCGCTGAATCGCACAGCTACAGAACTGCAGAAAATGCTATTCAAAAAAAATGTTGTTTTTTTAGTATAGCACAGTAGAAGAAAACTATTTAGAAATTGTTTATTTCACACACCTCCAAATATGTATAACACACTGCAAACTATTTTTTGTGCCCCTAAACTGCGTTTTTTGGAAGAGCAGAACACACCCACAGTACGTAACCGCTGAATCGCACAGCTACAGAACTGCAGAAAATGCTATTCAAAAAAAATGTTTTTTTTTTAGTATAGCACAGTAGGAGAAAACTATATAGAAATTGTTTATTTCACACACCTCCAAATATGTATAACACACTGCAAACTATTTTTTGTGCCCCTAAACGGCGTTTTTTGGAAGAGCAGAACACACCCACAGTACGTAATCGCTGAATCGCACAGCTACAGAACTGCAGAAAATGCTATTAAAAAAAAATGTTTTTTTTTTAGTATAGCACAGTAGGAGAAAACTATATAGAAATTGTTTATTTCACACACCTCCAAATATGTATAGCACACTGCAAACTATTTTTTGTGCCCCTGAATGGCTCTTTTTGCAAGCGTACATTAAAGTGCAAATTATTATTTTTGCCCTAAACGGGTCTTTTTTTGCACGAGCAAAATAAAATGCTTTTTTTTTTTTTTTGCCCTAAGGGTCTTATGGAAAAGAGCACAATAAAGTGCCTTTTTTTTCCCCCTAAAAGTTAGATTTTCTCTGACACTGGGCTCATGGCAGTGTAAAAAGACTGCACTGCAACACAAACAGGTAAACCTATGCAGATCGCTGATTTTAATCTCTGAATCTGGACTCCTATATAATATTCTCTCTCCCTGAAAGCACCAACACAGGAACCTGGCCCTACACTACACTATCTCTCTATCTTTTCCCTCAGATTGTAGAATCAGGACTACCTCATCTATTTTTCTATCTCTCCCTAAAAGCAGCAGCAGCAGACTAGATCCTCTCCCTATCTATTCTGAAGCAGAGTGACATGTGTGCTGTGTGCCTCTAGCTTATATAGAAGCTGGGTCACATGTTGCACTGACCAATCACAGCCATGCCATTAGTAGGCATGGCTATGATGGCCTCTAAGGGCACACCAGCTAATCAAAAGGTGATTGGCTGGCCCCTGAAGCATTTCTAAATGCGTAATTAGATTGCCGAACCCAAACCCGAACCCAGACTTTTGGGCAAAGTCCGGGTTCGGGTTCGGGAAAAAGCTAAAGTTCGGTACGGACCCGAACTTTACAGTTCGGGTTCGCTCAACACTGGTGGTGGGAGCTGATTCCCTGGTGGCATCGGGACTTGGCGCCTCTACTGCACCAGACATGTCTGATGTAGGGGAGGAGGCCTGTGAGACCGAGGCTTCAGGGGAGGCACCCATACCTGTTTGTACAGAAAAATAGGTTCAGTCAAAGGTAAAGAGGGAGAGAGCCATTGAGGAAGCTTGGACCCCTGTTGAGAGCACCCCACCTTGTTCAAAGAGCAAAACGATATATTACAAACCACAGACAGTTCCAAGGAAACAGGCAGCCCCCACCATAGCAGAATATGTGGCAGGGTCATCACCTCTGTGTTCGTCTGGTGAGTCTGACACAGAGACGGGTGAGAGGGGGCCTCCGAGGAGTTCTCCCTCACACCCACAGAGTTTAACAAGAAGATGAAGGAGGCTAAAAAGTTTTACCTGAAATCTAGGAAGATCGTCACTGCATTGGGGGTTTCTCCACGCAGTGCAAGACGAGGTACTGATCTGTCTGCCATTAAAGATAAGGAGACTGCAAGTTTCCCTTTCATGACTATAGGAGCTGACATGTTAAAAAAAACAATTGACATTGATGAGCTAAGTAAAATAATTACCGTAATCATCGGCGTATAACACGCACTTTTTTCCCCTGAAAATCAGGGGAAAATCGTGGGTGCGTGTTATACGCCGATACCCACATCCCTGGGCTGTCTCCGCTGACTGTGAGCGGAGCGGAGCGAGATACACATAGCCGAATGTACTCGGCTATACTCGGCTTTTCTCGGCTCCGCTCACAGTCACGCCCAGTCCCACCATTGGACCTGTGTTATGTCCATCATAGGGCGGGACTCGGCGTGACTGTGAGCGGAGCCGAGAAAAGCCGAGTATAGCCGAGTACACTCGGCTATGTGTATCTCGGCGGCGGCTCCGCCCAGTCCCTGCGTCCCTGCGTTCTAGGCAGCATCCGCCCCGCTCCGCACAGTCTCGGCGCCAATTTTAAAATCCGGAACGGCGACACTGGGGCAAGGCTGCACGGCGACACTGGGGCAAGGCTGCACGGCGACACTGGGGCAAGGCTGCACGGCTACACTGGGGCAAGGCTGAAATGGACTCTGGGGCAAGGCTGCAATGGACACTGACAAGGCTGCACTGTGACAAGGCTGCAATGGACACTGACAAGGCTGCACTGTGACAAGGCTGCAATGGACACTGACAAGGCTGCACTGTGACAAGGCTGCAATGGACACTGACAAAGCTGCATTTAAATGTAAGTTATTTTTCCTTAAACTTCCCTCCTAAAAGTTTTTTCCCTAAAATTTCCTCCTAAACTTGGGGTGCGTGTTATACGCCGGCGCGTGTTATACGCCGATAAATACGGTAAATATTGCCCCAAGCCAGGTGTTTCAGCCGGTGGTACACTAGCATACTTGAAAAAGGCATGTACAGGCAGGAATTACACACAAGAGGATATGCATTTAATTCTTGACAGCATAGTGGGACAGACTACAGCGTCTGAGTGGATTAGGGTGTCCTCCATTTCACGCATTTCTGCCTCAAATGTGAAGTTGGGTGACTATCCTTTAAACACGGGAGATGGGAGAGAGAAAATGTGGGCGGAGGTTGAGGCTGAGTTAAAGCGGGTTTTTCAAAACAAATCTTCCCTCCCCACTGCAATAGTGTGTAAGCAGAAGTCAGGTGAAACAGTGTTATGCAGCGTACACACGATCGTTTTTCACGTTGTTAAAAATGCCATTTTTTAAATTGGGCATTAAAAACGATCGTGTGTAGGCTCCAGAGCATTTTTAACGATGTGAAAAATGGCCTAAAAAAATGAGAACCTGCTCTATTTTTTCATGTCGTTTTTTTTAACGACGTGAAAAATGGTAGTGTGTATGCTTTTACAAGGGGGAAAAAAACACGCATGCTCAGAATCAAGTATGAGACGGGAGCGCTCGTTCTGGTAAAACTAGCGTTCGTAATGGAGATAGCACATTCGTCACGCTGTAACGGACTGAAAAGCACGAGGCTGAAAAGCGCGAATCGTCGCTCAACAAACTTTACTAACATGAAGGGTGGCACCATTGGAACGGAACTTCCCCTTTATAGTGCCGTCGTACGTGTTGTACGTCACTGCGCTTTGCTCGAGCGTTTTTTTTAATGAACGTGTGTATGCAAGACAGGCTTGAGAGGAAAGAAAAATCACGTCGAGAAAAACGTTGTTTTTGAAAATGACATTAAAAACGATCGTGTGTACGCGGCATTAGAGTTTTGGAAGAGGTTCAGTGAAGTTTGGACACAAGAGTCGGGATTGTCGATTCGGGATGAAATGATTAGTTTGATGATTCAGACTTACTTATCCAACCTTAAGCAACAAATGGGTCTAATGGTTAAGCAGATGATATCTGATTGGCCTACTAGTACCCTGAAACAGTTTTAAACAAAGTAAACAGAGAAAGATGCAGCAGGTTGTTTTGAAATGAAAGAGAAAGTAGTGAGTGTTCTTTTCCAAGGGGGGTCACAGGATGGCCCACCCGAGGGAAATGATGGACAGTGGGGAGGCAGGGGACAGTGGGGAGGAAGGGGAGGAACTAGGGGTAGAGGCAGAGGTCTCGCACATTCCCCCCCCCAAACCAAACCTACCAGCCCCTACCATCCACACAGAATAGGTTCCAACAGCAATCAAACCAGCCAGCACAAGGACCTAAATACCCCATTCACTGGCCAAGCCAACAGCAGCAATGAAGCTGCCCTGAAGGTGCCCGGCATACTCACTTATCTCAGATTTCTGTGAGGAGCAACCGATCGTGACATTATATGTTTGCGAGAAATTGGTTCCTTTCTTAGCTGATACTGGAGCCACAAAATCTAGTTTGAGTGAAGATTTTTACAGGGGAGAGATGACGAATGCTGAGCCTTCGGTGGGAATTAACAGGATAGTCACTAAAAGTTTTAAAACTCCACCCCTTTTAGTCTGCCAACATGCTGGTGGATAGACACTGTGCCACCATGAGTTCCGGATATTTCCAAACTGCCCTGTGAATCTCTTGGGAAGGGATTAAATGGGAAAATTAGGCAATAAACTAGAAATGACCAAAGAGGGGGGCGTTATTGCACATTCAAAGAGGTTTCCAATCTGCTCTGTAATGCTAAATGTAGAAGTTGACACAGATCTTGAGACAGTGTGGTCAGAGAGCGCACTCAATGTGGGACTCATCTCATGCACCCCTTACAAAGTCACTTTGAGGGGGCACAGCCTGTCTATCACAAACAGTATCCCCTGTCCAAAGAGAAAGAGGAAGGAATTACACCAATGGTGGAGCACGTTCTTAAAAAGGGAATTCTAAAAGAGACAGTCTCACCCTTTAACACACCTATAAATCTAGTGAAAAAGCCGGATGGCAGTTAATGGTTTGTACAGAATCTTAGAGCTGTAAACAACCTGATTGCGCCCATCGCACCTATAGTGCCTGATGTGCCAATGCGCCTAACCTCCATTCCATGCGATGCTGAATATTTTTCTGTAATTGATTTAACGAGCGCATATTTTTCCGTCCCAGTGGACCAGGAGACACAGCCGATGCTGGCATTTTTCTTTAGAAACATACAAATGACATGGTGCAGATTGCCCCAGGGTTATGTGGACTCTCCAGTAGTCTACTCTGTGGTCCTCCAGGCAACCTTGTGGTCCTGGACTCCCCGCCATTGTTCAGTCTTGTTAACATAAGTTGATGATTTGTTGTTGTGTAGTCCAAGCCAGGATGCATGCAAAGAGGATGGTATATCTCTGTAACATTGGTTGACAGACAATGGTCACAAGGTCTCTAGGAAAAGGCTACAATGGTATCAGGAATCTGTAGATTACCTTGGTTTTGTGCTCACAAAAGGAGAGAGGAAAATCAGTCACAAGAGAGCCACGGCTCTAGTGGGTCTGCCCCGTCCACTTACTAAGAAAGATATGTTGTCTTTTCTTGATATGATTGGCTATTGCCGCCAATGGATATCTGATTGTTCCTACTAAGATAACCTCCTGAGAGAAGCCACAGGTGTTGACATGCCAGACTGTATAAAATGGAATGATGAAATGTGTAATGCTTTTGTATACCTTAAAATTGCAATGGTTACAAGTCCTGGACTTGGACTACCCATGTTTGGAAAGATGTTTCATGTATTTGCAAGAGACAATTGTAAAACCATGGCGGGGGTTCTGGCCCAGGAGCATGGGGGAAAACTTCACCCTGTTGCGTTTTTTGCAAGAGTAGTGCCCATGCCGGTACAAGGCAGGCCAGCATGTCTCCGAGCTTTAGCATCCTGTGCAATGGTTGTGGAAATGGCTACTTCATTCACTCTGGGTCATGCAACTACATTACACACCACCCATAATGTTTCCATTCTACTAAAGAACATTCACACTCAACATATGTCAGCTCAATGGTTGAGCGGCTATGAGGTAATTTTGCTGTCCAACCCAAAACTTGAGATAAAATGTGCATCATATAATTCTGGTCCTGCTCCTATCCTGAATGCCTTATTAGGGCTGAGGGGTGAGGAGGATGAGGTTGTACCTCAACATGAGTGTTTGGATCTCATACACCAAGACACATCTCCCAGATCTGACATGTCTTCGACCGCTTTCCCTAATGCACAGAATGTAATCGTAGATGGTTCTTGTTCAAGGCCAAATGACACCACATACCATGCGGGCTACGCAGTAGTTCAGCTGCCTGATGTGGTATTGGAAGCAAATTCAGTTCCTTATCAGTCAGCCCAGGCAGCAGAACTGATCGCGCTCACACGAGCCTGTCAGCTCTTTGCAGAACAGGATGTAAACATCTACACTGATTCCAAATACGCTTAAGGAGCCGCGCACGATTTCGGAGTTATCTGTAGGAGGCGGGGCTGCATAGCAGCTGATGGCAAATCTATCTCACATTCTACTTTGGTTACAAATCTTTTGGAAGCAATACAACTTCCAAAATCAATGGATCAGCTAGGGAGGTAGCTAACGGGCAGGTAGCCACAATGCAGATGTCTTCCCTAGCTCCAGAAATGCCCCTGTTAGACCAAACCTTATCTGACCTCCAAGTACATGCCACCCCACAGGACATTAAGCAGTGGAACATATCAGGTGTGCAGAAGAGCCCTGAATCAGGACTCATCTGCCAAGAGGGGAGGCCATGTATACCTGTAGCTAGCGCACCTTTGTTCATCTCACAGTATCATGGGGTGGGGCACAGAGGCTGGCAGATGACATGTGAATTATTAGACAATGATTTTTTTATTCCAGGACTTTCTTCATTAGTGAAGTCATTTGTTGCAAGATGCATTACATGTTTGAGGAATAATCCAAGGAATCCACACAAAGTGAAACATGAGCACTTCATTGACCCGTCCACACCGTTTACTCATCTTCAAATTGATTTTACACACATGCCCAAGCTAGGCAAGAGACAGGAATATTTACTTATGATAGTAGACATGTTCTCGCGATGGCCGAGTGTTTGTTACCACAAGGGAGGATGCACAAACAGTAGTCAGAATCCTTGCACAGGAGGTAATCCCAAGGTGGGGTTGCCCTCTGCAAATTGAGACAGACAATGGTCCTGCCTTCATAGTCAAAGTGTGTCAAGATTTAGTGAAAGCACTGAAAATTTACTGGAAGTTTCACATCCCATACCACCCACAGAGTTCAGGCATAGTAAAAAGAATGAATAGGATGCTTAAGGATACAATTTGAAAGGCCACAGGGGGAACTTTCAATGGATGGAAGAAGGTACTGCCTGCAATCCTTGCAGAGGAAAGAATGACTCCCTGCAAAGCTACAGGTTTCTCTCCATTTGAAGTCTTAATGGGAAGGCCTTTCCCCACTCCATGGGCCAGGCAGAATCTTATGAGAGAAAAAGGTGATCTTGATATTATACAGGAGGAGTATGTTAAGAAGTTGATTGAAACTTTAGACAGAGTTGAAAAACGTGTCGCTCGCACCTCTCCAGGTGGGAGACATTGTGGTGGTCCAGACCGTGAACCGTACCAAGAAGCAAGAGTACCCGTTTGGACCCCCAACTACAGTGATCGCAGTGACCAGAACAGCCATCCTGGTAGAGGGACAGCAGGCTTGGATTCATGAAGATTCGGATAGTCGCACTCCAATCCAACTTGGATTTATTTGAAAAGTAAAAGTGAACAGGCACTACATGTCACAGCAACGAAAAAACTACAGGACAGCTAACGCGTTTCACACTTAGAAGTGCTTACTCATAGCTAATGTTGATACAAACATAACCCAATATATATAATAGACTAGTTCAAACATGTGATCAAAAAAACAGGTGATAATTGAAGCATAATTAGGTGTTGAAAAAACACCCAAATCAGCATCAATCACATCCTGCTGTGGTTGAAATCCAAAAACCACCTTGGTTGTAGCTTTGAACATAAATACACTATATATATAATATAAACAGCAGGGTAAAATATATAGTAATCAAACCACCTACATTAATAGTGATAATGACATTAATAGAGACATTAGTGAAGAAACCACCAAGCAATAAAACAACAAATAAAAACGCCTGTGTATAAATATATACATAATGGTGTAGAAACACAGTTGTATAAATGTTTAAACACAATAGCTAGAATATAGTATAATGCACAAAACACCCATCTGCTCTTATATAACTTCATAGGAGTGAAAACAACATTGTGGGTATAAGTCAATGGGGGGGGGGGGGGGGGTTTGTGTGCAATCAATGTGTTTACATTGAAGACATATATTAATGTGCATTTTTGATCGATGAATATATGAAAAAATATGTGAAAAAATATATGGATGTGTGTGGCAAAAGCTTGTGGCTTGTGATGTGGAATTAGGGGTTTAAAGTCTTGGTATTTATACAGTAATCTGTCTGCAAAAGAGCACATTGCCCTTAAACATTTAGAGTTAGACACCAATATTGTGATAAGGAATGCAGACAAAGGAGGGGCAGTTGTGGTTCTACATTCACATGTATATCGCGAAGAGGCGTTACGCCAACTGTCCGATACCAATACATATCAAAAACTTAGATCTGATCCCACGGCTGCTTTCACTAGCTGTCTAGAAAAAAAATAACTTCTTTGCTAGACAGAGCTGCAGACACAGGTATTTTTTCCATCCAAGAAAAGGCTCTCTTCATACCCAAGAGCCCTATCATGCCTGTATTCCATCATCTCCCCAAAGTCCACAAGGGGCTCGATCCCCTTGTAGGTAGACATATAGTGGCCGGTATAGGCTCCCTGAACGAGCGTCTAGGTGAGTGGCTTGATGGACAGCTCCAACCCTTGGTATGTGAACTCCCCGGTTTTTTGAGGGACACCAAACAACTCCTCATAAAATTGAACCACTTTAAATGGGAAGACAACTATAGATTGGTTGTATGCGATGTAACCAGTCTCTATTCCAGTATACCTCATCACTTGGGACTCCATGCCATATCTATCTTCCTAAAGTAATCAGGCAGATTTTCCCTAATCATTTACAATCATTAGAATATTTACTAACACACAATTTCTTCATGTTTGACGGGGGCTATTACCTCCAGAAATCCGGGGCCTCTATGGGGGCGAAATTTTCGCCCTCCCTGGCAAACCTCTTCATGGGTTTGTGGGAGAGGTCCCGCATTTTTGGATGTGATAGTCATCGACGTCTCGATACTGTGTTCTTCTGTCGCTATATTGATGACCTTTTGTTTATTTCATCTGACAGTGACATTAGTATGGAATCTTGGCATGCTTATTTCAACGACAATTTATTTCATTTGAAGTTTACAGGAAATATGCAACCCCACTGTATTGATTTTTTAGACATCAAGCTTTTTAGCTCTAATGGCATGGTAGCTACTAGCATCCATAGGAAGGCCACAGCCGGGAACGCCCTGTTAAGGGCAGACTCCGCACATCCCAGTCACACAGTTAAAGGGGTTCCATACGGCCAATTCCTAAGACTAAAGCGCCTATGCAGTAAACAGACAGACTATGCTGTGGAAGCCAATTTGATGTCACAGAGATTTAGGAGCAGAGGATATCCTGACAAAATCATTAACAAGCCTTTGTCAACAGTGGACACCATTCCCAGAGAATCCCTGTTACAAGACAATACCACCAGGTCTAACCGTCATACGGATATATCATTTAACAACATTCCAGTTTTCTCCACCCCATTTAGTTCAGAATTTACCAGATTAGACACACTGTCACAAAATATTTACCAATTTTACTTAATGATCCCATATATCAAGAAATTCTAAACAAAGGCAAAACTGTTTCTCGTAGAGCACCCACATTGGGGGCAGTCTTTCGCCCAGCTTGTTCCAAAGTAAGAGTACAGGCTCCCACTGGTTACAATTGAGAGGCACTTTCAAATGCGGGTGCAAGGGCTGTAATTATTGCAAACATATCAAATCTGGTCAGATCATACATTCCTATACTAACAATAAAGACTTTGAGATTCGGCAGTTCATAAACTGCAATACCAAATTTGTTGTATATGTCATCAATTGTGAAACATGTCATATACAATATGTGGGACGGACTATTCGTAGACTTAGGGATAGGCTTTATGATCATCTCCACGACATCGAGAAAAATCATAACACCAATGTGGCCAATCATTGGAACATAGTCCATCATAAAGACCTGTCTAGTCTTTATATTCAGGGGGTGGAAAACTCCTATTAGGGGAGGAGATAGGTTTAGGATTTTGTGCAAACGTGAGGTATTTCACATCTTTTCATTACATACTAGAATTCCGGCCGGACTCAATTTTGAGTGGGATGTGTCTCATTACTATGCTTGACATATCCCATAGATATAACAATCGGTCCTTTTTTCTAGTACTTTGGCTATTATGGTTATTTACTTATTTTTGCTGTTCCACGTTGCACACAAATTTATATTATTATCTTTATCAACACCCTCCTCCTATTTGGAGTCCAATTCATCCATTCACCAGTGTTTTGCCTCTTCCTTCCATCTTCTCTCCTTACCATTCTTTTTCCATCGAAATACTTTTTCATGACACCTCATGAACCTATACATCTACTTTTGGTAATTGTGCATTTTTGATCCTCAAGCCTCGTACACACGACCGAGTTTCTCGTCCAAAAACGACAAGAAAACTGCCGAGAGAGCTTTCTTGACGAGAAAACCGTTTGTGTGTATGGTTTTTCGTCGAGAAAACTGCCGTGAATCTCGACGAGAAAAATAGAGAACCTGATCTCTTTTTTCTCGTCCGGATTCTCGATTTTCTCGTCGTGTTTCTCGTCGGCCTGTTTTGCAACGAGAAAAACGTTCATGTGTATGCTTTCACGAGTCTTCAAAAAGCGCACATGCTCAGAATCAAGTATGAGACGGGAGCGCTTCTTCTGGTAAAACAAGCCTTCGTAATGGAGATAGCACATTCGTCCCACTGTAAATTATTGCATCGTTTAAATGTTGCACAATTAAATCTTCTTTAGAATGTTACAATAATGAAAACTAAAGAACTTGTTTTGCTGCTGATATTCACACAGAGTTCTGACTAACTATTTTAAACCTTTTTCATGCTGATCTCATGAATATTTAGCTGTATTATATCGAGCAAGATCTCCTTAATAATTATATTATTTTAATTTTGAATTCAGATCTTCATTTTAAATGCTTCTTTATTTTATAGTGATCTCCATGATTTTATTTATTATTTTTGTTGTGTCAAGTTTACCCCTTATTTATTTTGTTTTTATTTTTTAGACCTTCAAGGAGATTTTTTTGTGTTATCTGTCCCTCTTATTTTATTTGTTAAAATGTATCTGCCTACTCCAAAGCTACATTTATTATTATTATAAAAACACATAGTCAAGTATTAACTGTAAAAATAAAAAAACATTTATTCATGTATCTAACAAAATAAATAGAAGGCAGCGCTGGAGAACCTGCTGCCATTTGTGCATCCATGGGACCCCAGAGCACACATCAACCCTGTGTGGCCAATAAAATTGGGAGCTTGAGAAGCACAACAGTTGTGAGCACAATCTGATCCTGGACTCCCAGAGGTCAGGAACAGCAGCAGGTGATATACATGTCACAAGTCTGTGGTACTAAAACAGGCTGCCTTCTGTCAGACCACAATGAAGCAAGGCCATCACTTCCTGGTCTTCTTGGCAGCCTTCCCTGCAGCCTTCCCTGCAGCCTTCCTTCTGCGTGTGGCTGGAGGCTGTGCCACTGGAGGTGTACTCGTGTCAGGAGGAGGAGAAGGAGGTGGAGGAGAAGAAGAAGGTGGAGGAGGAGGAGGAGGAGGTTGAGGTTGGGAAAGCTGGGCGACCTAACATATGGCCGTATTGGGGGTAATTCTCTCCATCACCCCCTTGTTCAGCAAGGTGATGAGCAGGGGCTCACATAGGAGGCGTTGCTCCATGCTCATCACCTTGAACTTGGCCTCAACTAGGCCGGCAATGGCCTCTTCAGGGGATGTGGGCTCCTGGAGGGTGGCATGTGCCTCTCTAATAAGGGCCATTGCTGCCCTGCTTGTGCTCCTGTCCCTCCTGGATCTTTTAGGAAGGCGGATGGGAGGCACCTGCGATCTGGTCCTGCTACTTGGCCCAGCCACCTCCTGTGTGCCACTGGGCCCTGCCACCTCCTGTTTGCCACTGGGCCCTGCCACCACCTGGCTCACAGTGGGCTCTGCCTCCTCCTGGCTCACAGTGGGCCCTGCCTCCTCCTGCCTGACACTTTCCAGACCCTCCTCCTGGCTGATGTCATCCTGTGTATGAAAAAGGGACATAGTTTTAGTTTGTGGTTCATCATTTTCACACAAATTATAGCTCATGACTGTTGCAAATTGAATGTAAATCAATAGAAAAGACTATTATTATGACCCCATCAGATTTCATTCTTCTCCCCCAATTTTGGGCCCACTACTGTCTATTGATATTGAGATCACTTTTTGCTCCCAATTTTTGGGGGGATTTACATATTATCTTATTTTTCATGCATTAATTTTCTTACAATACATTTTGAGAAAATACTATACCTGGCTCCAGATGTCCAATTCAGGTTCTTCCAGGATGGCTGCCTCCTCTTGCTCCAGAAAAGGCTCAGGTTGGCTGCAGGGAAGACTGGGGGAAGACTGGACAGGGATGGCCTTGCCTCAAGGTGCTCGTTCAGAAAGGACATCCTGCTATAGTACCACAAATTCGGGACATATACATCAGCTGCTGCTGCTCCTGACCTCTGAGAAGCCAGGACCCTAAAGCGCTCAGTCCTGTATGTGCCTCTCAGGCTCCCAATTTTACTGTCCACCTGTTCTGTGGTTGCTGTGGGTACCTTGGTCTGCACAAATGGGAGCAGGATCTCCAGCGCTGCTTTCCTTACACCTTTCTTCCTGTAAATGAGGTTTTTGGTCTCCCACAGAGCGGGCAGCTCCCGGTCTATAAATTCAGCCAGGAATTCCCGGTCGCTGATAAAAGCATTCATTTTGTTTCTGCAAGACAAAAAACAAGACAAAAAAAGTAATGTCAGTCACACAGCCTAACCTCCTGTAAATCTGATTCCCCATATATATCCTCCAACAATCTCTAGGCATTATAGGCCACCGATTTCACAAAGTATAAAAATCACATACCTTCGTTCTCACATCCGTCACTTTTCCTCCGCTCTCCGCACACCGAACGTAATATCGTCACGTGTGTTTGCTTTATATACACCACGCATGCCTGAAACTCCGCACACGTCGCTCCGCACACGTCGCCCGCCCATGACGTTCAAAGTATCAACTTTTCCCCGCCCCTTCTCTTTCGGCGCACAGACAGATATGGCGGAGTCACAGCAGGTGTCTGCTAATTCATCAAATAACGAAGAGGAGACCAGCCCAGACCGTGAAACGTCACGATCAAGGAGAAGATTTAAGGCATCTAATATGTCTTACGCGGAGATGGCGGAGATGGTGGACATATTGCTAAAGTCGGATTATGACGCAAAGCATGGGCCGTATACCCACCCTAATCTAAGGAAGTCCAAAATAATGAAGAAAGTAGTGAAAAGTCTGAAGAAGAATTTCGGGGTGAAACCATCAAAGGAGCTGCTTAGAAAGAGGTGGTCTGACCTCAAACTGAGGGAGCCGGAGCAGTTAAGGAGCATTAAGAGAATGCTAGAAAAAAGTAAGTACTTTTTTTCCTGTGTTCCTATTATTGTATTTCAGATCTTGCATGTTGCTCCATGTTGTTGCATTTTACAATTGTACCTTACAAAATGTCATCGTTAGGACTTGGCCCAGTAATCGGTCGTTACAGACACATCGTTCGCCCACTATATACGATGTTTTGCGATTTTACAGGGTTCCAATAATTTACAGAGATGCCTGTTTTTATTCCATAAATGTTAGTACATTGTTGGCTAGATGATGTGTTTGGAAAGAGAATGAAATGCAAACTTTAATCAGTGTAAAGGAGAGGACACTCAGCAGCTGTTTCCACATCTGGACTCTTGAGCACTATAGTGTGGGCCACCAGAACCACCTTTTTAGGGTGCCCCACACAGGTGCATCAGTGCATTTTTGGGGTGCCTCCATGTGTAAAAATTGTCAGCCAAAGGTGAATAGTCAAGAATCTTTTTTTTTTTTTTAATAATGTCTTCATCTTGAAATTCCTCCCAAACAGACACTTGTACCCCACTTCCAAGCAATGTATCATGTTCATTTATTTTTACTAAAATATCTGTGTGCTAAGTATACCTTTTGTTTGATTCTCATAGGGCAGAGAAGACTGGGAGGACACCACTCCAGGGAGCACAGGAACCCCACACCTTCTAAACAACCCCAACCTCACCAAGAACCCCAACCTGAGGATGTTGAGGATGTTGAGGAAGTTGAAGAGGTGGAAGGAAGGAGAAGTGGAGGAAGGAGAAGTGGATGACGTGGTGGAACTGGTCACCACAACAGGTCAGTATCTGTCACCACAGCTTCAGGTACGAGATGTAGGCCTGCAGAGTTAAAATACCTTTTGTATTTTTTTATAGGGGATGAAAATGTTGGGGTGAAAGAAAGTACGCGTTTCTCTGCTGACAGTGGACTACGAATCATCCAGCAAGTGATGGAATGTAGTACAGAACTGGACAGAATTAAGCAAATAATTAATGTGATGGATCAAACCTTTAAGGACATCCTAGATGTTTTGGGGCAAATTGAATAAGGCACCAAACACCCCATTTTTGTTTTCTGATTGTTCTTCCCCCTTTTTTTTTGCTTTTTGAAAATCAATCAAGCCAAAATTTGAAGATGCACACAGTGTGTCAACATGTGCCATCTGCCATCAGGGGATATCCATGTACAGGTTTTGGGGGTGCAACCCCTTCCTTGCATCTCAAGTAGGTGAAATGAAGAAGGGGTTGCACCCCCAAAACACGTCCATTGATCACCCCTGATGGCAGATAGCACATGTTGACAATAGGGATCAGGAGTCAAAAATGCCATTTTAAAATGACTCTAAATTGTGTGCATCTTCAAATTTTGGCTTGGTCAGGGGTGCCAATACCCCATATTATGACGGGCAGATAGAGACATTTTTTGTGAAATTGAATGTCTCATATTGCCGAGAGGTATACAATGTTGTAGTTTGTTGGATGCTACTGATGGTTTTGTATTTTCTAACAAAAAAAAAGGCCTGTTTCTGGGCAGCCAAAAAAAACAAAACATAGTGTTTTATTTACCATGTGTGTGAATGTGCACAGAGTAAAATGTTTGAACAACCACAAAGTGTAGCTTCTTTCTCAAATACGCTATAACCATATTTGTGTATATTTTTGGTGTTACTAGTGAAATGGTTGGTATTCACTAAAGGAAAATACACTTGGCACTACAAATGCACTAAGACAAACTAGGAGACAGCAAAAAAACAAAACAAAATACAGATTAAACCAGATTTTTATTTTGTTCTTTCTCAAGAAATATTCAGACATGGCCTGGCATAGGAATTGCCCCCCTACCCATGAAATATTCAAGATATTTCTGGCGAACCTCACGGGCATTTTGGGGGGGCAAGCCAGGACGGCCAGATTCTAGGACCGGCAGGGTATTGCCAGTTGGAAGTCCTGCCTCATGCACAATTGAGGCAATATAATTTGTGGATTTCCTGATAAGAAAATTATGTAGCACACAGCAACAGAAAACAATGTAGTTATTTTTGTACTCCGCCAAGTGAATTGGAGTCATGAAAAGGCAGAACCGGCTGGCCATTATCCCGAAGGCATTCTCCACGACTCTTTGGGTCCTGGCCAGCCGGTAGTTGAACACCCTCTTCTCCGGGGTCAGGGTCCTCTGGGGAAATGGCCTCATGAGATGCGGTCCCAGTCCGAAGGCTTCATCAGCCAAAAACACAAAGGGGAGTCCTTCAACATTCCCTGCATCCGGTGGCAATGCAAGGTCATCACTCTGGAGACGGAGGGCAAACTCCGTCTGGCTGAAGGCTCCCCCATCAGACATCCGGCCATTCTTCCCCACATCCACATAGAGGAATTCATACCGTGCTGACACCACCGCCATCAGCACAATGCTATGAAACCCCTTGTAGTTGAAGAAGTAGGACCCAGAATGGGGTGGCGGCACGATGCGGACGTGCTTCCCGTCAATGGCTCCACCGCAGTTGGGGAAGTCCCACCGCGTGGCAAACTCCGATGCCACAGTCTGCCATTCCTGTGGCGTGGAAGGAAGCTGTGGAGTCAAACAAGAAAAAAATATATTATTACTTTTGCACATAACATTGCAAGCAGATTATACTAAAATACATTCTAGCCCAACATCATTCTAAGTTTCCGTTTAATGTGTTTTAAACTCAAAGCGAAGGCTCAAGTATCATATTAATCACCCCATCTGATGGTCCATTCTAAAAATATTTGGGGGGGGCTAGATGAGTTGGGGAATGCTCAAAAATAAGAAGAACTAACATTTATAGAGACATTTTAGGGGGTGATTAGGGGGGGAGGCTAAAGCACTACAATGGAGCTGCAGAAATACATTGGGAAGTGACTCAGCTAGGTGTGTTTGGGCACAGGATAGCATTGCAGTGGCGGTGCGTCTCTCTCCTGCGCCCGTCACTCAGAACAATACATAGGTTGTATTGTCGATGCCGCCCACTATTAAGGTGGATGGCCCCCTGTTGAGCGGCGGACATCTGAATAACAGCGTCTGTTTTTTTTGGGGAAGTGCCTATCAGAGCCAGCGGCTCTGATAGGCTTGCCGATTACAGCCTGAGGGTTGTAATTGGCTTCCAAAAAGATAACCAGGGGACGCAGGGTGGGTGCGTTCCTTGGTTAAACACTGACAGGCTCCTCTGCCAATCATGTTCACTGAGTCTGTTTACCGGTAACCTGATTGACTGAGGCAACATCGAGGGCGGGAGAAGACATCGAGGAGAGAAGAAGGACGGCGCAGACCAGAGGAAGGTAAGTGCAGGGCTAGGGGGGGGGGAACTGGCTGCATTGGAGGGGACAAACTGGCTGCATTTGAGGGGACAAACTGGCTGCATTTGAGGGGACAAACTGGCTGCATTTGAGGGGACAACTGGTGGCGTTTAATAGGCACAGTCGCGGAAATGGATGTTTTTTCCTTTTAAAATTTTGGGGTGGCCCCCCAAACATTTTGAGCACCAGCCGCCACTGCTGGAGTGGTTAGTGAAGGGAAATATGCATGGAGGAGAAAAAAGGGGCATATAAAAGCTTACAGCATGCATGAGAACAAAGGTGACATTCTCAGCGTATTACAATCATGGTAATTAGCGAAGGATGAAAGAAATACAATACACTAGCATACATGAAATACATAGAATGTGATGTTAGAGGAGAAAACTTACCCTAATATAGTCTTCCTACAGGACTTGGATAATGGCAGAACAGGTGTCTGGGATTATGACGCCCAGAGCCTGGGGGGAGATGCCTGTCGTGAACTTCAAGTCCTGCAGACTTCTCCCTGTCGCCAGGTAACGTAACATGGCGATGAGCCTCTGCTCAGCACTGATTGCTTCCCGCATAACGGTGTCCTGCCTGGTAATATAGGGGGACACCAAAGCCAACAGATGCTGAAAAATGGGGTCAGACATCCGCAGAAAATTCCTGTAGTCCTCAGGATTATTCTCCACGATCTGCCGCAGCAGAGGCATATGGCAGAATTGGTCCCGCTGGAGCAACCAATTCTTGGTCAATGAACTCCTCCTCACCCCGTTCATGGACTCGTCTTGGTCCAAGACAAGCAGACCAACACCAAGCGTCCGCACAGCACGAACTCGACGACGAGAACGTACCCGCAACATGGCTAGGAGACGGTCGTCTGATCAGAACGTACTAAACAGAACGCACTTAAGAACAGCAAGGCCTATGAAGAACGAACTGAAATTCAGAAACGAACGTGCAAGAACGCACTGTAAAACAGATACGACCTGCCTACACGCCCTGAAAGACAAGATACGAACCCACAAGGACAAACTGAACTGCAGAAAACGAACTGAAAGCACGAAGACTGAAAAGCGCGAATCGTCTCTTCACAAACTTTTACTTCACACGCGGTAACACGAGATCAGCAAAAGCAGCCCAAGGGGTGGCGCCATTGAAATCGATCTTCCCCTTTATACTGCCGTCGTACGTGCTGGACGTGACCGCGCAGAACAACAACGAGATTTGGAATTGATAGTGTGTATGCAAGGAAAGCTTGACAAGAATCTCGTCAAGCTTGACAAGAATCTCGTCGAGAAAAACAACGTGTTTTTAACGACGAAAAACTCGGTCGTGTGTACGAGGCTTCAGTGTCCTGAACAAATCGTAAGTGGATGTTTGCGATTGTATATATATGTGCATGTTACTGGCAGTTTTGATGCTGTTATGAGACATACACACACATTCATCTATTTATATATACAGTTCATACCCACAAGGTTCTGCTTATCAGATACTCTCTCTGCTCGTCTTTTCCACTTATGACTTATGATAATTCACAGATTTAAATTAGAATGACTAGAGCGGTAATTCATATACATTATCCCATTTATCAATATCTAGTGCAAATTTTTGTGTTTCCATTAATAGAGTTCATGCTTTGTAATTTGTGCATTTTCTCGGATGCATCCTTCATGTTGGAACATGTGGTAGTCATTTTGTATATTTTCTATAGAGGTTCCAATGATCCGTCAGGACATGGCTGCATTTACACGGTACGATATGCACACAGACGACCACATAGAGATCCTGACATTCAGGTGCTCTTGCCCATCTATTGCTTTTCATTTTTAGTTATACATAGATGTTAGAGCGTCTCAGACAGGTTCTTTCCTGTATCCACTTTTGTTTTCATTTCTTATTTTTATTTTTTTGTTTTTTTTTTGTTTCATTTTTGTTTATTTTTTGATTTTATATTTTGGTCCATACTCGTAAAACATAAAAGAAGTTTTTATGTTATTTTTTAGAAAGTTTTTGGAAATAAGTACAAAACCATTTTGTCCATAGTAACTTTATTTAAATTGTGTCCATCCTTTCATCTTTTTCTGATGTGGTGATGCTATCACTGGTACTGTGGTTATCTGCGACCATACATACACAGATAGCCATACCTGGATGACCATTTCATGTATAACATACATACACATGGAAGTATAGTAGGGCATTGCAGCCATTTACCATGTACTCCTAATGCCAGGCTCCCTAGGACATACTGGCAATTAGGGATGAGCTTCGCGTTCGCGTCAAACACACGTTCGACTTGAACATCGGCCGTTCGATCGTTCGATGAAGAACGAACTTTACGGTCCGTTCGCGTTAAATTCGTGTTGCGCGACACGGCCCATAATTCACTGCGGCATCGCAGTGCATTGCTGGGTGATGATTGGCCAAGCATGCACTATGACCCGCATGCTTGGCCAATCACAGCGTGGAAAAAATGGAGAGCCGTAATTGGCCAAAGCCAGGGTGGCTTTGGCCAATTATGGCTCAGGGGGTTTAGTACACGCACCACACTATATAAGGCCGCCTGGAAGTCGGCCTTGTGTAGTGTGTTGGCGTTTGTGAAAGAGGCAGTTTCAGAGAGATAGACAGTGTCATTTATATTGAGTTAGATACAGCAGGCAGGCGAGTCAGTTATCTGCTGTTACAGTGTGTAGAGGATATATATGCATCCTAGGTGTTGTATATATATTTATACACTGTATTGAGTTTAGATAGATCCGTTCCTGTTAGTCTCTATACTGTGACAGGCAGGCAGGTGATTGTGCTAGCTGCAGACAGTCAGGCCCCTTTCACACTGGGGCGGTTTGCAGGCGCTATTGTGCTAAAAATAGCGCCTGCAAACCGAGCCTAAACAGCGGCTGCTGTCTATCCAATGTGAAAGCCCGAGGGCTTTCACACTGGAGCGGTGCGCTAACAGGACGTGAAAAAAAGTCCTGCTAGCCGCATCTTTGGAGCGGTGAGAGGAGCGGTGTGTTTTCCGCTCCTACACCGCTCCCTCCCATTGAAAGCAATGGGAAACCACGGTAATACCTCCGGCAATGCGCCTCTACAGAGGGGCTGGTAATGGGCTCGGGTAGGGGTGAGTGATGGGGTAGCCATGCCATTTTTCTCAATGATTTTCATCCATATTGCCAGGACCAGACATTACATTAAAGGCGCAAGCAGTTTTAAATGGCTTTTTTTCCTTTAGAAATGTCATTTTGTGCAGGGACAGTTCTAAACAAGGGAAACACGTGCCACTTCACCGGCATACTTTAGACACTCCTCAGGTACAATATTTAAAGGAATATTTCACTTTTTTTTTCACTTTATGCATCATTAAAATCACTACTCCCAAAAAAACTACAGTTTTAAAAGATTATTTTTACATTGATACATGTCCCCTCGGGCAGGACCCAGGTCCCCAAACCCTTTTTAGGACAATAACATGCATATTAGGCATTATAATTAGTACTTTAGATTTCGAACGCTCACGTCCATTGTATTTAATAGGGTTCTAAAGTTTGTGCGAACGTTCGGTCCGTTCGAAGGTTCTGGTGCGAACCGAACGGGGGGGTGTTTGGCTCATCCCTACTGGCAATATGCTAGCCTGTGGGTCCAGGGACATATCCACATAATTATATAGATGGACACAGAAAATATTAATATTTTTATTCATGCAAACAATTTTATTCACATAAACTTTTCTACTTTGATTTGATTTTAATTTTACAGTCAAGGTCATTTATAGTTTTTTTTTCCATATATCAGGCCATTTCGCAGTATGAACACAGTTTATTATCATACATATAAATGTACGTGCTTAGGCATATATATGTGTATCTAATTTAATCTGACCTGATGTATCTTAATTTAACTTAATCTTTGACATATACCACCTAATATGCGACTTGTTTACGAGCAACAGTGTCTCAATTCACAACATGGACACGAAAAATTATATATAAAGATCATAAATATCACAAAAATTATGGACAGATTATAGAGACATACCAATAATAATGATAATGAAGATAATGATAAGGATAGAAATAACAAATAATTAATAGCGAGATATGAAGGGCAAAATATTGACAATAGTAATAGATAATTAAGACAAAAATTGGGAATAAAATACAAATACGGGTATTATATATCTATGCATTCAACTCATTTATTTTTCATTTTTCAATTTTTGTTATATAATATTTATGCTTTACTTAGACTCTTATGGATACATATACAATATGCACATATATACATTATTTACACACATATTCTTTACTATACACTTTTTATTCTATCTTATTTTATATATGTATATATCCTTATTCCTTATTTTTGCACTTATTAATATAGATTAATATAGATTGATATAAATACCAAGACTTTCAACCCCTAATTCCACATCACAAGCCACAAGCTTTTGCCACACACATCCATATATTTTTTCACATATTCTTTCACATATTCATCGATCAAAAATGCACATTAACCTCCCTGGCGGTATGATTCTGTCTGGAATTATGTACCAAAAGCGGTACAATTATTTTGCATGGAAATTTGGCGTTATGTACTGTAGGCCTGCAATTCTTAGTAATTACTTACTTAAACCTGACCAAACAAGACTCTAGTAGACATCCCAGATGTGATAAATTTGAAACACAAAATCATGAATTATAATCTAATAAGTAATATAATTTTATTCAATAATGCAGAAGAAAATAATGACATTTGTCAAACAAAGAAAATTCAATACACATCCTGAGTGTGATACATTTTAAAGCATGGAACTAGACAAAGTCCAATCTGGACAATGGTATCTTGTTTCTTTTCTGACTTTTTTACCATTGCCATCTCTCTTGGAACAGCAGACCACGCACATCCTGGTAGGTGCTTGCTTTTTTGCGGTTGGCGGTATATAGTCCAAAAAATGACGTCCAGTCAGGCGTTCTGGGTTGACAACGCCAATAGCACGTCGTCCGGGTCTGTTCACAGCTACTGATGGCATCTGGTGGTTGACAAAAATCTGCTCAGCCACCTTCCAGATAAAGTCGGAATGAACAAGAGGCATGCCACTCTTTGCTTTGTATAGGATATACGCATTCCAAAGGCATTGTTCCAAAAGATGCCTAAAAATCTTTTTATAATATTTTTTCTGCTGTTTGCGCATAGCCGGGTAAAATGTCATTGCCTGATCGGCTCTGTCGACACCTCCCATGGTGTTATTATAGTCCATCACAACTTGCGGCTTCAACAGATCTTTCCCACCTCTTGTGTGGACCTTGGCAGTGGCGGTATTGTGCACAGTACTCATAAGACACACGTCCTTCTTGTCTCGCCATCGCATTGCCATCATCTTACCCTTCTGCCAGGCAACCATTTCTCCTGTTTTTAGTTTTTTCTTGCCAAACATAGATGGCATGTCACGTCAGTTAGGCCTAACGGTACCATACCCATCAGTTTTATTTTGTAGCAAAACCTCAAAAAGTTCCGGAGATGTATAGAAGTTGTCCGTGGTCACACAATATCCCTGGTTCAGCAATGGCTCCAGCAGCGTAAGGACAGATGATGTGGCCATCCCATAGCTGCTGTACCTTGGGTTGAACTTCTTGCCTTTACCGGTGTAAATGACCGAATTCCATATGTATCCGGTGGATGACTCGCAGAGCATAAAGAATTTGATGCCAAACCGCGCTCTTTTGGATGCAATGTATTGTATCCAGCTTAGGCGTCCCTTGTAGGCCATCAGACTTTCATCCACGCTGACGTCCCTGTCTGGCACGTAGGTCCGCTGGAAATTGGCCACGATCATTTGGCATACCTCCAAGATTTTCTTTAGCTTGGGCGCAGGATGCGTGGCCTCATCAAACTCCTCATTGTTCGTGAAGTGGAAATATTTCATGATGAGGGAAAAACGATATTCAGACATCACGGTGCTAAAAAACGGAGTGGCCAGTAGCTTATTGGTGGTCCAGTACCATTTCTGGAGCGGTTTCCCCACCACCCCCTGAAGAATAATGAGTCCCAGAAAGTGCCAGATGTCCTCTTTCGTCACCGGTTCCCACTTTCTGCTTCGGGAAAATCTGGTATGCAGCGTAGCGGATTGCTGATCGTGGTAACGATTTGTCTCTGTGACAATTTTTTCAATTACCTCTTCAGTGAGAAATAATTGCAGGTATGCCAGAGGGTTGTCACACTCCACATCTACCTTCACCCCAGGTGATCCAGTGAAGGGAAATCTTGGGGGCGCTACCTGGTGTCTATAGGGCACCAAGTGCGCACATCGCTGAGGTCGCTGAGGTCAGGTGCAGGATCATCGCCGTTGTCACTTGCCAGATCCGTGTCGGTGTCAGTGCAGAAGACAAATCTCCCCACGACTCGCTATCGCTCTCTTCTGCGAGCAACTCCGTGTCGCTGCCGCTGTCACTCATCTGCTCCAAAAGCGCAGTTTTGGTAAAGCGCTTTTTTTATGCCATATTTTTATGGGCACAGATGACAGGCAAGGGGGCACTGTACAGGGCACTGTATGGTGATCAGAGATGATACAGTGTAATACAGTGTAATCAGATACAATATAACTGCTTTTATTTCTGTGTTTGTGTTGTATGAACTTTTGAACTTTTTAAATTTGCCGCCCAGTTCCGCTCCCATGCGACGCTGCGGCTCGCAGGGAACGGAACCAGGAAGTGCCGACACTCGCCGGAGGTTTCGCTGGCGATCACAGCAGAGGATATCATTGCTGGATCGCCAGGAGAAGGTAAGAAACCTGACCGTGACTCGGGGTTACCGATCCTAGCTAAAAAAAACAACCCCGAGTCACGCTCGGGATTACCGCCAGGGAGGTTAATATACGCCTTCAATGTAAACACATTGATTGCACACAACCCTCCCCCCCCACCTCCCATTGACTTATATTTATATACCTACAATGTTGTTTTCACTCCTATGAAGTTATATAAGAGCAGATGGGTGTTTTGAGCATTTTACTATATTCTAGCTATTGTGTTTAAACATTTATACAACTGTGTTTCTACACCATTATGTATATATTTATACACAGGTGTTTTTATTTGTTGTTTTATTGCTTGGTGGCTTCTTCATTAATGTCTCTATTAATGTCATTATCACTATTAATGTAGGTGGTTTAATTACTATATATGTTACCCTGCTGTTTATATTATATATATAAAGTGTATTTATGTTCAAAGCTACAACCAAGGTGGTTTTTGGATTTCAACCACAGCAGGATGTGATTGATGCTGATTTGGGTGTTTTTTCAACACCTAATTATGCTTCAATTATCACCTGTTTATTTGATCACATGTTTGAACTAGTCTACTATATATATTGGGTTATGTTTGTATCAACATTAGCTATGAGTAAGCACTTCTAAGTGTGAAATGCGTTAGCTGTCCTGTAGTTTTTTCGTTGCTGTTACATCTACTTCTAATTGCCTTGCGCATTGCCAGCACCCTTGGTTCCTGGAGAGGTGATCTTCGTTGGAGTGGACCTGTTTGGAGCGGCAATTTCTGTCTCATATAGGCTTGGATTCATGCCAGTCGTGTGAAGAAGGTGAACCAAACACCTAAGAAGCAAGACAAAGTACAGAGAGGTGAAGCAGGTTTTACAAGTCCTCGAAGTGTGAGTGAAGCAGGTGGTTTGGACTCTGAAAAAGATGACCTTGCTTATTTCACCACAGACTTCTGGGAGGGTTTTGGGCCTCCTGCTCATACTGGCTTTGATGGTATTCCTACCAACATGGATCATAACTCACTGTATTTATCATCCTGAAGGGTCATATGTGGCGACACCTGATGACACCACTAATGACACACTTATTAGACATAGAAGGGATGTGTTTTCAGAGTCTGAGGGAACTAAAATTGATAGTCTCACAGGAAATATGTTGTTGCTTAAATTTAAATAAAGCTATGCTCAGAAATCAGGATATGACAAATGTTAGATATTTAGTAAGCTGCATCCTAGTACAGCCCGTATTCCCCTTATGGCTGTACCCCTGAATATCACCCCTTTTTGGAACACCCCCCATTACTCTCACCAGAGTGCATATGACACTATGGAACAGTTCTGTCACCTTCCAAGCAATGGGAAGGAGTAATTTCCCTGATTGGTGTTTTAGATTGGGTAGCTCATCAAAAGGTAGGGGAGCATGCAGTCACACCAGAATAAATTTTTCTGTGTCCTCGGATTACTCCACAGTGTTTGACACCTCAGATCATGCCCTGAATCACACTATATATACCTTCATACATACCTCTGACTCCCATACTGAGATGGCAAAACTACTCTCACAGCTTGCCCTTGCAGGATTCTCTAAAGCAGGGGTCTCCAAACTTTCTAAAGAAAGGGCCTGTTAACTGTCATTCAGACTTTAGGGGGGCCAGACTGTGTCCAGTGGGAGTAGACAATGCCCGATCTTTGGTCTTAGGGGGAGAAATAGTTGGTGTCAGTGGGAGGAATAGTGCCCGATTTGTATTGTTGGTGGAGGGAACTATTCCCCATCATTGGTGTCAGTGGAAGGAATAGTGCCCCATTGTTGGTGTCAGTGGCTGGAATATTGCCTCAAGGGCCGGATAAAGGCCCACAAAGGACCGCATCTGTCCCCAGGGCCGCAGTTTGGAGACCACTGCTCTAAAGGTACGCAACGGGTCCTTAGCAGACAGCCACTAGCCTTGGGCAACAGCACGTACATTTGTTGCGGAAGGACATGCCATCCATGGATTCCTAGTGATCCCCAGGGATGGCGTTACTTGGCCTCACTAGTCCCGATAATGGGAATTCTCTGGGACAGTGAGGGAAGTCACTTGCTCAAGGCTGGTGTTCATCCTAGATACCCCCTCGAACACAGTAATGCCAGGTCATTGTTTTTGGAAAAGGACATGGCCTGGGCATGGTTCCCCTCAGGAACCGGATGGGGTATTGATATGATGAAAAGGCTAAAAAATTACTCTTGGATTTTGGATGAAATACTAGATAATAATTCTGTTGACAATACCAGCCTTAACTTAGAAGCTAGAGCAATGTGGAAGCAACTAGAGCTCCATGACTTGGCCATTAAAAGCATGAGCGCAGCACTCACAGGGTTATGCAAGGTAACAAAGTATTACGAGTGTTGCACCTGGATACACAATACCAGTATGGAGATGCCCGATTATTTTGACATAATTGCTTAGCACAGGAAGGAGGTTGACAAGTTACAGGTTGAAGCAAGGGACCTTGCTAAGACTTGGAACCCCCTGGGTAACATAGGAGGGTTTGGTTTCAGTGGAGTATTTTCCTGGATCAAGGATATTGCTAAGTGTATTATAATGACTTTGCTTCTGGCATTACTCCTGTATGCCTGCTTTAAGTTTGTTATGTGAGTGATCTCCCAATGTGCTCATCCTCCTGACCCAGCTGCAGCTAGTGGGAGGTACCTCAAATTTTATTATGGTCACCAAGATGAATATGTCACAATGCGGAGAAGTCAGTCACCTTCGTGAATAAAGGAGGGTAAGTAGTAATATGACTGAACAGAAGTGACTCCATTTTGTGCGGCCATAAAGTTACCTAAATTCATATATCTTAACTTGTATATTCAGACTCTGGTTAAGTCAACTAGTTCTGTTTTTTAGCTTCTAACAGCTTTTTTTTGCAAGGCACACACATATAAGAGAAATGGTTTGCAAGGCATTTTATAATTGCAGTCCAGGATGTCTGGGCCATTTTTCCTGTGGAATAGGGAACAAGGAGGCCTAGCATATTAGTCATGAAACAGATGGTGTTTTCATGAAAGTAACCTTATGTCAGCCATTGTTCCCAGAGGTTAAAGCATTTCAAGTGATAATGATATTAAGGATATGCAATATATGCCTTTACTAACCACTCCCCCTCCCACATTTTGATTGATTATGATTGGTTGTGTTGAACCTTATATAAACTGTATACCCGCCCAATAAAGACAAACAATTTTTTGAACGCATTCTGCTTTCTTTGTTCATTATAAAACTGTCTCATCGGTACCGAGGGTTGAGTGTGGTAATTGCGGTATTATACCTAGGCTGGTCTTTGTCAAGAAAAACTTACTTATCATCCCTAACAGTATGGATCTGCACTTCCTGTACTTTCCTCTGGGGAAGGAACACTCGACCCAAGTCTGAGTTGAACTGAATTCCCAAATATTCCAGAATTTGTGTTGGCTGTACTTGGCTATTCTGCATATTTATCATCCAATCAAACCGGTTGCATCCCTTGAAGGCCAGGAATTGTGCAGAATGTTGCTTGATGGGGCTAGCAGCAGGATATCATCGAGATAGTGGAATATCTGTATATCCTTGAGTCTGAGAGATGCAATGGTAGCTGATAACATCTTTGAAAATTAATAAGGAGCGAAGCATAGGCCGAAAGGTAGGCAACAAAATCGGAAGTGTGCACCTTTTACTGTGAATCTTAGAAAACGGTAATGCGCTGGATCTATGGGAATGTGGAGATAAGCATCTGCTAGGTCGACCAAGGCCATTCAGTCTCCTGGCTTTACCACTAAGATGATAGTTTCCAATGACTCGATTTTGAAGAGAGGAACTCTTATGAAGGAATTCGGAAAACTTTAGGTCTAGCACTGGCCTTAAGGTCCCTGATGACTTTGTGACTAGAAACAGAGGAGAATATATCCCCGCATTCTGCTTCAGGGACTTTGAGAATTGCGTGTACTTTCAACAATTCTGCTATATAGGTTCTCAAACACTGTCACTTCCTGGGACAATTTGGCATTCGAGTTTCTACAAAGGCAGTCTGAGGAGGTTTTTTGCTGAACTCTAATCTTCGGATAATCTGTAAAATCTATGCATTTTCTACTTCTTCTCAAAAAGAGCCAGCCTTGCTCCCACTGGAAGTGACTTCGCTGAGACACTTTCAGAAAGACTTGTCGGCTGGTTTAGATGCCTGATTGGACTTAACCTTGGACCCTTTAGAAAAGTTTGAACTGTTCGATTTTCACTGGCGAAAAAAGGGACATCCTAGTCTGTATGAACTGGCCTCTTTAAAGCTTTACTTTGTTCTTATGGATGGACGAAACGATGGGCGTTGCCCTTTTCTTTTTTGCGTAATAAGGCAATTTTCCTCCTGAAACTCTCTGGATTGTAAAAAAGCAACCTTCCATCAAAGGGCACTGAGCACAGGCTGGAGTGACCACATGCTGTTTTTTATGGGGTTCCTCCTAAAATCCATACAAGACTTTCACCAAGTTTAAGGGTCTAGTTTTGACTTCAGGGGAAATGCATGTGTTCTTTTTTATCTGTCTTTTGTCATTTAGCGGCAATTTATTTTCTAAATATTCCCCACAAGGTGATCACATCAAGTGTGAAATGTGGATACACATGAAGATTGCAACACTGGAAAATGAATTCATGTTGATTAATGGTGGACCTTTTTGGACTTGATGTGCACTTGGGAGTTTATGACACTGATTGCTTCACATTTTTTGTTGGGAGTTGTTTACACTTGCTTTTTAGAATAATTTCATTTCATTTATGTTTATACAACCTTTGTATATTAATGTATATTTAATTTTAGATTTCACACTGTTAGGAGGTGGAGATTTAATGGTTACAGCATTTGGACACTGACTCCCACAATCAATGGTCTAGGGTTGTGGGGAAAAGTTTCATGTCCTCGTCAAAATAAAGACAAGGTGCTTTGCCTGGGGGTCATCCCTGCTAAGACACCCCCCCCCCATTGGGCATAACGCTTAGACAAGAGCATCCCATAATCATGTTTTTTATCCACTTGAGGACTGGCATGTTAAATCCCCTTCCTGTTCAGACAAATTTTCCATCTTCATTGCTCTGATACTTTCACCTACAAATACTTGATCATGCAACACTGTACCCAAATAATTTTAAAACATTTTAGAGACATAGTGAGTCTTCTTTTAGTTGTATTTAGTAACAAATTTTTATTATATGTGTAGTGGGGTTCTACTGTTATGGACTATTGTTATGTGTGTACACCCCAAACTTCCTCCAATGCTCCAGCTACAACTTTATAGACTATTGTTTATTTATGTTCAGTTATGCGTGTGGAACTTATGGTACAGAGAGAGAGAGAGACTCCGTTGCCATGGATACCTAATAGACTATGGTACCCACAGTGCAGCTGTACTCCCTGAATGCATTACAACCACTGCACAGCCTGCTGGGGGAGGTTATTTAAAGGAGGGGAGGGGCCACGCTCGGTCTCTCTGGACTTCGCCCTCAACCAAGCAGGAAGTCTGTGTGAGGCCTGCTGCCAGAGCGACTAGGCCCAAAGCCAGAGAGGGATCTCTTTCCATGTGACCAGCTTGCGCTTCCCAGAGACTGGGGTCATCCACCAACCGACATCTACGGCGGCTGTGAGAGGGACCAGAGACTGTACGTTGCGGAGAGGTCACAGATCGGGGTACCGACAACGGATTGTGTCAGGCGGACTAGGCCTGTTTGGGTGAGCGGGCACCTGCCTAGAATCTACAACTGGTTGTTAGGCCTATGACTTTTTAAGGCCCACCATCATCCGAATAGTGAGCCACACCTACACCAGGACATAGTGCAGCGTGTGGTAGCTGCGTAGTTAAAGTTGGCGTTATACTGATTATTAGTTTCACTCTCAAAAGCATTGCGAGAGTCTAGTTCACATCTTTAATCTCCTGTGGATTACAATTATAAAGTGCACCAAAGTTTTGCTAGCGAAGATTCCCAACCTCAAGGAACTTGTACAGTAATCTGAGTCAGGCCTGACAGGAACTAACTTTGATGGGACACGGGGTGGTATTGTCCACTAGGGGAGCTTGCGAGCTTGAGATTGTTTATCCATAGGAAGTAAACATTAGTGTATTATAGAATCTTTATATGGTACACATTATTGACTCTTGCAGGGCCCTGCAGAGTAACTTAGAGCTAGAGGAAAATAGATATTTATATAATCTATAAACCTGTTTTATTATCTTTGATAAAGTAAACTTTATCTTTGTTTAAGTATATACCTGTGTGAGGTAATTTTATTAGCCTGAAGGACCCCAACGGAGAAAGGTAATATATACATGTGTACTTAATGTGGTATATATATATATATATATATATATATATATATATATATGTAACGACAGGGGTTAACGTCGTTTGAATATATTCCATTCCCGAACACACAGCAGCTACCAGACACTCCACAGTCAGGCGACCGTGACCCATAGGAATAATTTTCCCAGAAATACGAGACAACCGTTCTGTATGAGGTTTCCAACTGGTCTGACACCCTTTATTGAGAAAAGCAGGCCCTTTTATACACTAAAAGAATACTGTAGTCCAAATGAACAACTCCACCCACAACATCACACAATGGTTAAATAACGAGCCCCCAATACACATTCTGACATCTCTTAGCAGACAACAGGTGAGTTCATTAGCTAATCCCTTTTCAGCTTAAATGACTATGCATAACCTTTATGTTCCCCAGACTGTCTGTCTGCTAATTTACAATACCCACAATTACAGAGTTAATTATCACAATCCACAAAGAGGGGATCTTTAGAACACATCAGCCCTTAAATGACTATGCATAACCTTTATGTTCCCCTGACTGTCTATCTGCTAATTTACAACACACACAATTACAGAGTTAATTATCACAATCCACAATGAAAGCATCTTTAGAACACATCAGCCCTTTTCACGGGCCCACCCGTTACATCTCTCCCCTTTCGGCAGGAGACTAACACAGAAGGAGACTCCAGACGGGTTGACTCCGAAGTTAGTCCATAGTTCCATTCTTCTAATGCCTGGACAACCCATCAGCATTGCCATTTTGCTTACCGGGTCAGTAGCTGATGGTGAAGTTGTAAGGTTGCAGGGCGAATAATGGAATTCAGTTCTGGAACAGTCACTTGCTTTTCTCTCTCAATGGCTCCCAAAACTTGTTGCTGATGCTCTTGGGAGAGGTAAGGCAAAACCTGGGTGCAAATCCCATCTAACCTTTTGACAATTTCAGCCTGTTTGTGCATTTCAATGTTCAAGCCATGGGACATCTCATAAAACATGACGTAGTGTCGTTGCATCTCTGATTTCTCCCTGGCCAACTTGTCACATTCCAATTTTAGACTGGGGAACATGTCGGGGGAGATAGTCTTACCCGGGTCTCAGCAGCAAGCAGGTCGGTTCCAGCAGCACGGGTCTGGGCACAGGTAGTCACTGGGTTGGCTTCAGCGGGGCCCATCGGGGCGTAAGCAGAAACGAGGGGGACCAAATCATTCCCCAGTAGTACATCCGCTGGCAAATCCTTCATCACCCCCACATTCACGTGTCCCGAACCAGCCCCCCAATCCAGGTGAACACGGGCAACGGGTAGCCGGGAGACTGTGCCTCCCGCTACTCTTACGGCTACAGTGTCTCCGGTATGTTGGCTCTCTGGGATGAGGTTCTTCTGTAGTAGGGTCATGGTGGCGCCAGTATCACGTAGGCCATTGGCTACCTTTCCATTGACCCAGACAGTCTGCCTGTGTTGCTGCCTGTTGTCCCGGTTAGCTGCTTGTATTGGATCAGCCTCATGCAGGATGCCCCAACGTTCTTCCTCCGTAACGCAGTGGGCCGCAGGCATGGCTGTGCGGGGTTTCCCCCTGCTGGATGTCTCCATGACTGGGACTGGATGGCTGGATTCAACGGACAGTCTGGCTTTTTGTGCCCTAGCTGTTTACACCCAAAACACCTGATGGGTTGTGAGTAGTCCTGGGAGTTGAACCTGGGCTGCTGAGGATAAGTGGCCGCTGGAGGTGGTGCTGTAAGGCAGTACAACTGTGGTTGGTAGGCGATAGCCGGAGGGGGTGCCGCTGATCGATAATCTACCCGACCTGTTGTCTTGACCACAGGGTTATCCAGTTTGCGGGCGTCTGTGTATTCGTCCGCCAGGTGAGCAGCTTCAGGCAAGGTGAAAGGTTTTCGGTCCCGAACCCACTCTCTGACTTCCAGGGACAGTTTGTCAAAGAAGTGCTTCAGCAGGAACACCTGCAGCACCTCTTCCCCGGATTCTGCTTGGCATCCAGCGACCCAGTGGGATGCCGTGCGGTGTAGGCAGCATGCCCACTCGGTATACGAGTCTCCAGTCTGCTTACTCGTCTCTCGGAACCACCTCCGGTATGCCTCCGGTGTGACGGCATACCTGGCCAAAAGTGCTTCTTTTACCAGTCCATAGTTCATAATATCCTCATCTGGGATGGCCCTGAATGCTTCACTGGCCCGGCCGGACAGTTTCCCAGACAAAATGGTAACCCATTCCTCTGTGGGCCCCTGGTGTAGGGCACATTGCCGTTCAAAATCAGCAAGGTACCCATCAATCTCTCCTTCAGTTTCAATAAAAAATTTAAAAGCAGTAAAATATATCTTTCTCCTTTCAGTTGGTGCTGCTCTGACTTCTGCTACTGCAGCACCTCTTTGTGATAGCAAATTTACATCCACATCCGCTATAACTCGGTCTATGATCTCCGTTGTAGGGTTAGTTCCATAATGTGCCAGTCTTATGTTAACAGCCCGATCAAAACTTGCCTCTTCGGGTGTCCTGTCTGTTACGCTGGGCCTTTCGGTTCCATCCATTTCGACTAGTTCTCTGATAATGTCCCTCTTCTTACGATTGTTGGCTGGTCTTCCCCGGTTCTCCAGTAAGTCCTTGAGGGTAGAGCGCTTTAGCCGTTCATATTGTGCCTCCATTGGCCTGTGTCCTCTTGTAGCTGTCCTTCCGGCTGTGGGAATCAATCCCACTGCTGCCACCAATGTAACGACAGGGGTTAACGTTTAAATATATTCCATTCCCGAACACACAGCAGCTACCAGACACTCCACAGTCAGGCGACCGAGACCCATAGGAATAATTCTCCCAGAAATACGAGACAACCGCTCTGTATGAGGTTTCCAACTGGTCTGACACCCTTTATTGAGAAAAGCAGGCCCTTATATACACTAAAAGAATACTGTAGTCCAAATGAAGAACTCCACCCACAACATCACACGATGGTTACATAACGAGCCCCCAATACACATTCTGACATCTCTTAGCAGACAACAGGTGAGTTCATTAGCTAATCCCTTTTCAGCTTAAATGACTATGCATAACCTTTATGTTCCCCAGACTGTCTGTCTGCTAATTCACAATACCGACAATTACAGAGTTAATTATCACAATCCACAAAGAGGGGATCTTTAGAACACATCAGCCCTTAAATGACTATGCATAACCTTTATGTTCCCCTGACTGTCTGTCTGCTAATTTACAACACACACAATTACAGAGTTAATTATCACAATCCACAATGAAAGCATCTTTAGAACACATCAGCCCTTTTCAATTAACCTGTTGAGTTCAGGATCAACAACCAGTAGATAGTTATTTTACAGATATCCTGGGAAATACAGTGGATTAATATTACAGACCCATTTTAAAGCAATCCAAGACATATTCTCAATGTCCATTATTTTCTGGCTCATACTTTCTAAGAACTTCTGGGTTCCACGGGCCCACCCGTTACAATATATATATATATTGTGAGGGGGTTAGCTCGGCAGCGGGTGTGTGTGACCCCCGAGATGGGCTCCCCACACAAAAACAGGCCCAGCAAACGGAGGTTGTGGTTTTCAAAATCAAAAAGGTGCGGTTTATTTTCTATTTACAGTGACAAAACACAGCAAAGCAAAAGAAACATAAACAAAATAAATCCTGGTCAACTTGACCTCTGACTAAACATACAGGTTTCCTAACTAACAACTGGGATCAGCCTAGTGCTGTCCTAGTCCCTAAGTCCCTGGTTTTAAATGTCCAAGCAAATAGCCACACAGGCTTTGTCTCACCGCACAGGGGTTCACTCTCCCTAGACAGTCCACACAGGTCTGGTTCCAGGCATGAGCTAACATCTAATGAAGCTGGGAGTTCTTATAGAGGCCTAAATGAGCTGACAAGCTTCAGCTGGTCTCATCAACTCCCTGTCTGCACGACGCCCCACACTCTCCCTAGAGGTATGAGTCATCCATGAGCCCACTAGCCTCAGCTGGGCTTATACAACTCTCCACCTAGTTGTATAAGTCGGCGTAAAGCCTGAATCTGGGCGAAATATATCTACCCCCCTGGATGCAACCAGGTGACTTTACCTTCCTGCTGTCACAATAGAGACAGATTTAATAAACAAAAATTATATATAATAAAACAAAATTGAATTTGTTTTAAGCAGAATCAACGCAAACAGCATGACTAATTTTATCCTATAAAAAGGGTTTGAAACTCATGGACTCATTTAACCCTGGATACATGGTAGCTCTCAAGGTATGTATCCATCTGGTTTCCCGTTGTAGGAGATTTTTATCCACATCACCACCTCTTTCATTGAGAGGTATGTGCTTTAGAGCAAAGAATTTAATCTTTGATAAATCAAAAGAGTGAAACAGACCACTGTGTCTGCTAATGGGAGTCTCCATTTTTTTCTTTTGAATGAGAGATACGTGGTCTCTCATTCTGTGGAAGAAAGGCCTCCTTGTTTTACCAACATAAAAGACCTTGCAATCACAGATCATCAGATAAATAATGCCAATCGACTGGCAATTGCTAAAGAAATTTGGCCTGTAGATGGCTCCATTAGGAAGAGCTATTTCAGTAGAATCATAAATAAACCTACAAAAATCACAGTGACCACATGGGGCCGAACCTCTCCTGCTTTCAGCCCCCTTGGTTTGAAGGTGGCTGTGAACTAATTGATCTTTTAAGGACCTAGATTTTTTATATGTAATTTGAGGAAATGGCTTGATATATTTAGAAATAATCTCATCTGTTGCTAGCAAAGGCCAGAATTTTTTAATAATCCCGCTCCGCCTATTGATTTGGCGCCATTGTGCGTCCAATGGGATGGAGGAGGGGGGTATATAGTTCGGATTGCAGTTTTTAAATCATTAGCATGACCAACATCCTGGGGAGAAGACGTCTCCAACTAACAGTCAAAGGTGAATATTTGGGCCTAAGATTCTCCATGGGCAATTTTGGCCGTTATCCTGTTGTTTATTTACTTGGTCTTTACCTTAAAATAGTTTATATATATAATTTTTATCAGAAAACGGATTGATCGGTTTTGTAAGACAAATTTCTTGGTAGTGAATCCTTAGTGTGCACACACTTTATCTATTCTGACTAGCCTTAGCTGGGCTTATACAACTCTCCACCTAGTTGTATAAGTCGGCGTAAAGCCTGAATCTGGGCGAAATATATCTACCCCCCTGGATGCAACCAGGTGACTTTACCTTCCTGCTGTCACATACCCCCTCCTCTTGTTTTAACCTCGGGGTTGGAACACCAGCAATCAGGCATTCATGTACTCGAGACAAAGCATCCACATTCCCCATTTGAACGCCAGGGCGATGCTTTACTGTGAAGTTGAATTCCTGGAGGGCCAGGAACCACCTATTCACTCTTCTATTTGTTTCCTTGTTTTGAGCCATCCACTTTAACGGAGCGTGATCCGTAACCATGTCAAAGTGCCTACCTAGCAGGTAGTACCGAAGGGAATCTAGAGCCCACTTCACCGCTAAACACTCCTTTTCAACGGTGGCGTAATTTACCTCATGGGACTTCAACTTCCTGCTGAGGTAAATGACTGGGTGCTCTTCCCCGTTCCAGACCTGGGACAATACTGCTCCTAACCCCACATCTGACGCATCACTTTGTACGACAAAGTCTTTAGAGAAGTCGGGTGAGTACAACACTGGCTGGCTACATAAGGCTTGTTTCAAGAATTGGAATGCTGCCTCAGCCTCGGGGGTCCATTTAATCATGACCGACCCTTTCCCCTTCGTCAGGTTGGTTAGGGGCACAGCCTTAGAAGCAAAGTGGGGAATGAATCGCCGATAATACCCAGCGATTCCCAGAAAGGCTCGTACCTGCTTCTTGCTGTTGGGACGTGGCCAACTCTGGATGGCCTCGACTTTGTTGAGTTGGGGTTTTATTACTCCCCTCCCAATGGTGTACCCAAGATATTTGGCCTCCTCCTGCCCAATGATACACTTCTTGGGGTTAGCCGTAAACCCCGCTTCCCGAACAGAGTCCAGGACTGCTTGCACTTTTGGCAGATGTGAGGCCCAATCTGTGCTATGGACAATTATGTCATCCAGGTAAGCCGCAGCATACTTCCGATGGGGCCTCAGCATCTGGTCCATTTTCCGCTGGAATGTGGCCGGCGCATTCTGTAACCCGAACGGCATTCTTTTATATTGGAACGCCCCGTCTGGGGTTACAAATGCGGTTTTCTCTTTGGCCGACTTGGCCAGGGGGATTTGCCAATACCCTTTTGTGAGGTCAAGAGTCGTCATGTATCGGGCTGTTCCCAGCCGGTCGATCAACTCATCTATACGTGGCATGAGGTAGGTGTCAAATTTTGTAACTTTGTTCAACTGACGAAAATCGTTACAAAATCGCCAGCTCCCATCCGGTTTAGGCACCAACACAATGGGACTAGACCAATCACTTTGGGACTCCTCTATCACCCCTAAGTTCAGCATTTTCTGTACTTCCTCCCGTATTGCCTCCCGTCGGGCCTCTGGGATCCGATAGGGTTTTAACTTCACCCTTTCACCGGGCGGGGTAATGATGTCATGCTCTACCCCAGATGTTTGTCCCGGCAGCTCAGAGAATACCTCCTTGTTGCGAAGCACAAACTCCTTAACCTCCTGTTGTTGGGGTTGTGACAAGGTGGCTGCTATTCCAACCTCAGGAATCACGCAACCAGTTTGAGCTGGTGACCAAGTGTCTGCGACTAGGGACTCTCTATCCCTCCAGGCTTTCAACAGATTAACGTGATAGATCTGTTCGGGCTTTCGCCTTCCTGGTTGTCTGACCTTGTAATTCACTTCGCTCACTTTTTCCATTATCTCGTAGGGGCCTTGCCATTTGGCAAGGAATTTAATTTCAACCGTAGGGACAAGTACCAGTATCCTATCCCCCGGGGAAAAGGTACGGGTCTTGGCTCCACGGTTGTACACTCTCTGCTGTGCTAACTGCGCTTGGGCCAAATGTTCCTTCACGATGGGCATTACCTGTGCAATTCGGTCTTGCATCAGGGCAACATGCTCAATCACACTCCTGTGGGGAGAACTCTCACTTTCCCAAGTTTCCTTGGCAATATCCAACAGCCCTCTTGGGTGTCTCCCATACAGTAACTCAAAGGGGGAGAATCCCGTAGAGGATTGGGGCACCTCCCTAATAGCAAACATCAGATAAGGAAGTAGACAGTCCCAATCCTTTCCATCTCTATCCACCACTTTCTTCAACATTTGTTTTAGGGTTTTGTTGAACCTTTCAACCAGCCCATCGGTTTGGGGGTGATACACAGATGTACGTAATTGCGTCACTTTGAACAATTTACACAGCTCCTTCATAACCCGGGACATAAAGGGTGTACCTTGGTCCGTAAGCAGTTCTTTACAAATACCCACCCGGCTAAACACAAGAGATAGCTCTTTGGCTATGGTTTTGGCCGAGGTATTTCGGAGAGGGATCGCTTCTGGATAACGGGTGGCATAGTCCATTATAACTAATATGTACTGGTGCCCCCTAGCGGACTTGATTATAGGACCTACCAAATCCATGGCGATCCTCTCAAACGGGACCTCAATGATGGGTAGAGGGACCAGCGGGCTACGGAAATGTGGCATCGGGGCCGACCTCTGACACACAGGGCAGGAGGAACAATAATTTTCTATGTCCTTCATCACCCCCGGCCAATAGAATCTCTGTAATACCCTCTCTCGGGTTTTCTCTGTCCCCAGATGACCTCCAAGAATGTGCCCATGGGCCAACTCCAACACCAACTTCCTGTAAGGTTTGGGCACCACAAGCTGCTCCACGGTTTCTTCTGCCCTTTTTGCCACCCGATACAGTAGGTCCTTCTCTACGCTGAAGTATGGGTAAGTGCAGGTATTATCTGGGTTCACTAACTCGCCATCTATTTTCACTACGTTTTCCCGTGCCTTTATTAGGGCGGGGTCTTTCAACTGTTCTGTGGCAAAGTTTTCCCTGTGAACCTCAAGATCAGAAAACTCCACAGACGGTAGGTTTTCGTCTGAGGAGGTGGGCTCCTCTCCAGTTTCTTGAGTCTCCCCTGCCAATACTGATAAGGGAAATTCCGGAGAGTCCTCACCACTCTCAGGGGAGTTCTGGCTATCACATTCCTGGTACATAGGGGCACCAGTGGGGGGCTCAGGATCATCCCACAGTTCCCAGAACTTCGGAAAATCCCTTCCCACAATGGCGTCATGCGGTAACTGAGATACTAAGCCCACTGGATGAGAGAGGGTACCTTTGGGGGTCTCGAAACACACTGTAGTCACTGGATACTCTCGGGTGTCCCCATGCACACAAATAACAGCTACCTTGCTATTCCCAGAGACCTCTGTTTTAACTAACTCAGCCTTTATCAGGGTCACAAGGCTACCTGAATCCAGCAACACCACAACATTTCTACCATTAACACACATTTTGCATAAATGTTTCTCAGTTCCTCGAATGGCAGTGCATGCGACTGTCGCACACAGCGACTGACGTCTGCCCGTCAGAAAGTCACACTGCATGGGTTCCTCCACAACCGGGCAATTGGCTGCAATATGTCCCGCTTGCCGGCAGCGGTAGCAAACGATCCTTCTTGCGGCCTCTTGAGCCGCTGATTTCCCAGGCTGTTCTCGCCAAACTTGGGGTAGAGCTCCCACCCTCTCACTCTCTCCACCCTCACCCCTTGGAATCCTCTTATCCGCCCCTGGGGATGGTCTGGTCTTAGGGTGGAAAGTCCGAGTGTCTCTGGAAGAGGCCGTCAGGTTCTCTGTAGCCAAGTATTTCTCCACACGATCCACAAGACCATCGGCCGTCTCTGGGTCTCCATGGCTTACCCACTTTTGGATGGCAGTAGGAAGAGCTCTCAAAAACCGATCCATTACAACACGTTCCACAATCTTTGGTGCGGACAAAGTCTCTGGCTGTAGCCACTTTCTGCTCAGGTGAATGAGATCATACATTTGAGACCTGGGGGGTTTTCCAAGCTGGAAAGTCCAGTTATGCACACGGTGAGCCCGGACAGCCTGGGTGACACCCAGCCTTGCCAATATTTCAGCTTTTAGCATTACATAGTCTTTTGCTTGGTTAGGCTCTAGGTCATAGTAAGCTTTCTGCGATTCACCAGTTAACAGAGGAGCCACCAGTCCAGCCCACTGCTCCTCAGGCCACTTTTCTCTTTCAGCGGTCCTTTCAAATGTGGTCAAAAATACCTCTGGATCATCCTCTCCAGTCATTTTTGTCAATAAACGACTCACCCCAAAGGACGCGGTATTAGTGGGACGGCTTTCCTCACTGGTCTGCGGACGTTGCTGCATTGCTGCTTCCATCTGTTGTTGTAGTCTCTGCTCTTGCTTCTGCAACAGGTCTATGAAGCGGGCCTCAGATTGCTGCTGGGCTTGTTGCTGAGCCTCCAGACTCTGTTGCAAAGTTGCGTTTGTCTGCTGCTGGGCTGCAAGGCTCTGTTGATGAGCTTGCTGCTGGGCTGCGAAGTTCTGTTGTTGAGCTGCAAGGCTCTTTTGCAAACCTGCATTTGTCTGCTGTTGATTGGCATTTGCTAGAGCCAGCTGCTTCAGTATCTCCTCCATGCTGGCTTAAAAAAAAACTGCCCGCATTCTCCACCAACTGTGAGGGGGTTAGCTCGGCAGCGGGTGTGTGTGACCCCCGAGATGGGCTCCCCACACAAAAACAGGCCCAGCAAACGGAGGTTGTGGTTTTCAAAATCAAAAAGGTGCGGTTTATTTTCTATTTACAGTGACAAAACACAGCAAAGCAAAAGAAACATAAACAAAATAAATCCTGGTCAACTTGACCTCTGATTAAACATACAGGTTTCCTAACTAACAACTGGGATCAGCCTAGTGCTGTCCTAGTCCCTAAGTCCCTGGTTTTAAATGTCCAAGCAAATAGCCACACAGGCTTTGTCTCACCGCACAGGGGTTCACTCTCCCTAGACAGTCCACACAGGTCTGGTTCCAGGCATGAGCTAACATCTAATGAAGCTGGGAGTTCTTATAGAGGCCTAAATGAGCTGACAAGCTTCAGCTGGTCTCATCAACTCCCTGTCTGCACGACGCCCCACACTCTCCCTAGAGGTATGAGTCATCCATGAGCCCACTAGCCTTAGCTGGGCTTATACAACTCTCCACCTAGTTGTATAAGTCGGCGTAAAGCCTGAATCTGGGCGAAATATATCTACCCCCCTGGATGCAACCAGGTGACTTTACCTTCCTGCTGTCACATAATATATATATATATATATATATATATATATATATATATATATATATATATATATATGCAGAATTGTGTTCCCCTATAGCCAGTAGGTTTACAATTCTTTTCACTACCAGTTGTGCCAAGGCAGGCCCAAACAAAACCAGCAGCTCCTACAGGGGTAGTGCTACACGTGGGGGCTCGAGTCCGGGATCCTGTTACTCTGAAATCAACTTTCCCCAGGCAGGACCCTTGTGCCTATCAAGATGGACCCCTTTGTTGTATTCCAATGGTGTGAAAGAGAGGGCGCCCGCTCAAGCGCAAGTGTAGCCATTGAACTCCCTGGAGGACATTGGGATAAGAAAAAGGTGGCGGACATCATGAAGGTATTAAATATTGGGTATTTGCAGCGCTTGCAGAAAGGTATGTGAGCAAAGGAAATGTGTCACAAATGCTTATAGCACAAACATCTATAAGTGAATGGCTTATATGACATATCATCAATTATGGTATAAAACAATAGTGAACAAACTTAAAGTTCATTAAATAGCAATTATATCACTCCTGGAGAACTGAGTGTTTCCACACCAGAAATCAGTTGTTGGTTCCTAGATGAAAATTCCCTTCTAATGGCCCCGCTCATCAGATAGGGAAATAATAAGAGATCTCACCAACTAAAGTCCAGGCAGACTTCATCTCATGTAGATAGGCTCCATAGTACCAGCAGCAAAGGCATTTAAGTGACCATATGGAAAGAAAGGGAAAAATTCATGTGAAATACCGCTAGTAAACAAACAGCATGGCGCTGCTCACAAAGAGACTCACAGGACTGCAGTGATAAACGAGCATCAGTGTTGTTTCCCGGGTACACAGCGTGCGTTCCACCAAAACCGGAAGTAGCGTCACTGGTTCTGAATTGGCCGGAAATTACGTCAACGCATTTCGCCCCTCCTCCAGGGCATCATCAAGGACATCACTTCCGGCCAAGAAAGTGAAAATTTATATGCGCCGAGGTCTCCGCCTCTTAACAGACAAACCAATTATAATAACAACAGAACCTCTAGGCGTAAAAAAACGCCCACTTCCTGATCACATCATTGCCCATCACTTGTCAAGAAAGACAACTTTATTATAACAAAACATTGACAATGATAGCAATAGAAACGATCCGATAGAAGTTCATTTAAACAATAAAATACACTTATTACATTATAAAAATCAATATAAAAATTATAAAAGTTATGCAATTAAATGGGGACTGATTATAAACAAAGTTAATTATAGTATATAATAAACTAGTAGATATTTCGTTGGTGGACATACACATGAAAATGAATATAAAAATAAACAATAAAATTATAATAAATAAAATAAAATAAAATGAAGTAAAATAAAATAAAATAAAATGAAAATAAAAATAAAAATAAAGATAAAAATAAAAATTGAAAAAATAAATAATAAAAATAAATGAATGATGAAATAAAATAAAATATAAATAAAAATAAAAATAAAATAAAAAATAAAAATAAAAATAAAAATAATAAAAATAAAAAAGAAGAAAGAAAAAGAAAATAGAAAATGAATAAAAATAAAAATAAAAATAAATATAAAAAATATATATATATTAAAATAAAAATAAAAAATAAAAAATAAAAATAAAATATAAAATATAAAAAAATAAAAAATAAAAAATAAAAAATAAATAATAAAAAATAAATAAAATAAATATAAAAATAAAATAAAATTAAATTAAAAACAAATAAAATAAAATAAAAAAATATATATATATGTGTGTGTCCAGCAACATCACCAATTAGATAAGAAACAATTTAAATCTAGTTCAATGTTAAGGCCATTCGGGCTTAAAGTGCCCAGCCTATGTATCCAGTGGGTTTCGTTACGTGAAATTGCTTGTTTAAGATTGGAACCTCTCCAATGAGCTTCCACTTTATCAATTCCACAAAATTTCAATCCTCTCGGATCTCTGTTGTGGAATAGTCTGAAATGATTAGACAGGCTATGATGTTTAAACCCTTTCTTTATTCTATTTACATGTTACCTTAACCTAACACCTAATTTTCTTGTAGTTCTTCCCACATAATGGAGCCCGCATGGGCAAGATAATAGGTAGGTTACATGAGTTGTTCCACAAGTAATACATTTTTTGATTTCATAAGTCTTGCCATGAGTAGAAAAATGAGTGGTTTTTTTCACCCTATTTCTGGAGGTGCGACAGATCACACATCTCCCACAACTAAAGAAACCTGTCTGATCTAGAAAAGTAAAAGTTTTCTTGGGGGGGTTTACAACATTACGTGCCAATTTTAGCCTCAAAGTAGGAGGTTTAGTATAAATAAAATGGGGTGCAACAGGAAGAACATTTGTTAGATCTTTATCTTTTAGTAACAAAGGCCAGTGTTCCCTAATAATTCTTTCAAACTGTTTATGTTGTCTGGTATATCCTGTTAGAAAAGCAGTTCCATAATCTCTTTTTTCACGAGCTTTCTTTTCAAAGAGCTGTTTTCTATTCATATCATGGATATCTTCTCTGGTTCTATTCAGAGTATTGGTGTTATATCCTTTTTCCTGGAATCTCTTCAGAATTACCTGAGATTGGATATCATAATCTTCAATTTTGTTACAGTTGCGCCGTACTCGCAACATCTGGCTTTTGGGTATTCCACTCAACCACCTAGGGTGATGGCAACTCCCTAGTGGTATATAGCCATTCCTGTCCACCTCTTTGAAGAAGGTACGTGTAAGTAACTTGCCATTCTCCTTAAAGATAACCAAATCTAAGAAATTAACCACTTAAGCCCCGGACCATTTGGTAGCTAAAGGACCAGAGGTGAATTCAGAATTTTGCACTGCGCTGCTTTAACTGTAAATTGTGTGGACATGCAATGTTGTACCCAAACGAAATTTGTGTCCTTTTCTTCCCACAAATAGAGCTTTCTTTTAATGGTATTTGATTGCCTCTGCGATTTTTATTTTTTGCGATATAAACGGAAAAAGACCGAAAATTTTGAAAAAAAATGATATTTTCTACTTTTTGTTATAAGAAAAATCGAATAAACTCAATTTTAGTCATACATTTAGGCCAAAATGTATTCAGCCACATGTCTTTAGTAAAAAAAATGTCAATAAGCGTATATTTATCGGTTTGCGCAAAAGTTATAGTGTTTACAAACTAGGGTACATTTTCTGGAATTTACACAGCTTTAAATTTATGACTGCCTATCTCATTTCTTGAGGTGCTAAAATTACAGGGCAGTACAAAACCCCCCCCCAAAATGACCCCATTTTAGAAAGTAGACACCCCAAGGAAATTGCTGAGAGGCATGTTGAGCCCATTGAATATTTTTTTTTTTTGTCCCAAGTGATTGAATAATGACAAAAAAAAATAAAATTACAAAAAGTTGTCACTAAATGATATATTGCTCACACATGCCATGGTTATATGTGGAATTGCACCCCAAAATACATTCTGCTGCTTCTCCTGAGTACGGGGATACCACATGTGTGGGACTTTTTAGGAGCCTAGCCACGTACGGGACCCCGGAAACCAAGCACCGCCTTCAGGATTTCTAAGGGCGCAAATTTTTGATTTCACTCCTCACTACCTATCACAGTTTTGAAGGCCATAAAATGCCAAAATAGCACAAAACCCCCCCAAATGACCCCATTTTAGAAAGTAGACACCCCAAGGAAATTGCTGAGAGGCCTGTTGAGCCCATTGAATATTTTTTTTTGTCCCAAGTGATTGAATAATGACAAAAAAATAAATAAAAAATTACAAAAAGTTGTCACTAAATGATATATTGCTCACACATGCCATGGTTATATGTGGAATTGCACCCCAAAATACATTCTGCTGCTTCTCCTGAGTACGGGGATACCACATGTGTGGGACTTTTTAGGAGCCTAGCCACGTACGGGACCCCGGAAACCAAGCACCGCCTCCAGGATTTCTAAGGGCGCAAATTTTTGATTTCATTCCTCACTACCTATCACAGTTTTGAAGGCCATAAAATGCCAAAATAGCACAAAACCCCCCCAAATGACCCCATTTTGGAAAGTAGACACCCCAAGCGGTTTGCTGAGAGGCATGGTGAGTATTTTACAGCTCTCATTTGTTTTTGAAAATGAAGAAAGAACATTTTTTTTTCTTTTTTTTTTTCAATTTTCAAAACTTTGTGACAAAAAGCGAGATCTGCAAAATACTCACAATACCTCTCAGCAAATAGCTTGGGGTGTCTACTTTCCAAAATGGGGTCATTTGGGGGGGTTTTGTGCCATCTGGGCATTCCATGGCCTCCGAAACTGTGATAGGCAGTGAGAAGTAAAATCAAAAATTGACACCCTTAGAAAGCCTGAAGGCGGTGATTGGTTTTTGGGGTCCCGTACGCGGCTAGGCTCCCAAAAAGTCTCACACATGTGGTATCCCCGTACTCAGGAGAAGCAACAGAATGTATTTTGGGGTGTAATTCCACATATGCCCATGGCATGTTTGAGCAATATATCATTTAGTGACAACTTTGTGCAAAAAAAAAAAAAAATTGTATTTTTTCCGCAACTTGTGTCAACATATAAAATATTCCATGGACTCGACATGCCTCTCAGTATATAGCTTGGGGTGTCTACTTTCCAAAATGGGGTCATTTGGGGGGGGGGGGTTGAACTGTTCTGGCATTTTATACACAACATTAGGAAGCTTACATCCACTCTTTTAACCACTTGAAGACAAAGCCCTTTTTGACACTTTTTGTTTACATGAAAACATATTTTTTTTGCAAGAAAATTATGTTGAACCCCCAAACATTATATATATTTTTAAAGCAAAGGCCCTACAGAATAAAATGGTGGGTGTTGCATTTTTTTTTTCTACACAGTATTTGCGCAGCGATTTTTCAAACGCATTTTTTTGGGAAAAAATACACTTTTTTTAATTTTAATGCACTAAAACACACTATATTGCCCAAATGTTTGATGAAATAAAAAAGATGATCTTAGGCCGAGTACATAGATACCAAACACGACATGCTTTAAAATTTCTCACAAACGCGCATTGGCGACAAACTACATACATTTTTAAAAGCCTTTAAAAGCATTTACAGGTTACCCCGTTAGATTTACAGAGGAGGTCTACTGCTAAAATTACTGCCCTCGATCTGACCTTCGCGGTGATACCTCACATGCATGGTGCAATTGCTGTTTACATATGACGCCAGACCAACGCTTGCATTCGCCATTGGGCAAGAGCAGGGCAGGACAGGGGTGCTTTTTTTATTTTTATTTTTTATTATTAATTTTGCTTTTTTATTTTATTTTTAAACTGTTGCTTCCATATTTATTTATTTTTATCACTTTTATTGTTATCTCAGGGAATGTAAATATCCCCTATGATAGCAATAGGTAATGACAGGTACTCTTTTTTGAAAAAACTGGGGTCTATTGGACCCTAGATCTTTCCTCTGCCCTCAAAGCATCTGACCACACCAAGATCGGTGTGATAAAATGCTTTCCCAATTTCCCAATGGCGCTTTTTATATCCGGGGGGGACATTCCCTCCCACTGCTTGTAAAAGCAGTCCAGAGGCTAATTAGCCACTAGGATTGCTTTTACATGAAAGCCGGCTGCTGGCTGAAAAGAATGATACCAAGATGATACCTAAATCCGCAGGCATCATTCTGGTATAAACATTCAAAGTCCAGCAACATACCAGTACGTTGCTGGTCCTTGTTGGACATGTATTGTAATCTTTTTTTTCATGCAGCCTGTTTGGCTGAACGAAAAAAAAAGATTGATCGGTGGGTATGCCCACCATTAGAATACCGCCCTTCATCCACCCACTTCTAATGATGGGCATACATGCACCATTTATATATGCCGAAGCATGGGGGCATCTTCTCGCAAAAGTTATGCCGCGTACACATGGTCAGACTTTTCCACGGGCAAGCCTCCGTCGGAATTTCGACCGTATGTACGCGGCATTAGGAGCAAAATCGCTCCTCCGCCCCTGCTGCCCCAATGCTTCGGCATATATGCTTTTTTTTTTAACTGTGGTGGTGAAATCACCTCCTACAGCACTGGAGTCGCAGGGATCAGGCCTGTCTCTGCGAACACTGCAGTTATGTGTGTTTTTGTTTTGCAAGTGACAGTGATCGATCGATACTGCACTTCGGTGGCCTGGGCTGGACGGAGGGGCAAAACGCAGGTGCCAGCAGGTATCTGGGCTGATCCCGCTAACACTGCATTTTTGGGAACCCTAAACTGCTGGGGACGCTAGTATAGATCTGATCAGATCAGATATTGAGCTGATCAGATACTATACCACTAAGGGGGGTGTATGCTTCACGTGTGGGTGTTAGCGCTACTGGCACTAACCTGACGCTGCCTGGGGTGTGACGCAGACCCTCTCTGACGCTAAAACCTAACTGATATCACCCGCCGGGCGATCAGGGGGTTAAACCTTTATTGGGTTATATACGGCGGGTGCCCTGACACTATAAAAAGCAAACTAACTAACCAGCGTCACCCGTAACACTTATATGATGATCACTGGTGAAAGGGTTAACTAGGGGCAATTAGGGGGTTAAAACCTTTATTAGGTAATATATGGGGGTACCTGACGCTATATAAAAACCTGCGGCAAACCTAAAAAAAATTACTGGCTACCGATCAGCATCGCCGACGCTAAGACATCGATCAGAAAAATTATCGCTTAGTGACAGTGGTGATAGGGGGTGAAAGGGTTACCTGGGGGGGCGATCAAGGGGGTTAAACCTTTATTAGGTAATATATGGGGGTACCTGACGCTATAAAAACCTGCGGCGAACCTAAAAAAAATTACTGGCTACCGATCAGCATCACCGACGCTAAGACAGCGATCAGAAAAATGATTGCTTAGTGACGGCGGTGCTAGGGGGTGAAAGGGTTATCTGGGGGGTGATCAGGGGGTTAAACCTTTATTAGGGGGGGGGTTAGGGGGCTACACTGGACCTAAAACTAAATGTAGTGACACTTTTACAGTCACAAATGTCACTGATTGCAGTGATCACTAAATAAATGGTCACTGCAATCAGTGACACTGTGACTGGGGGCTGGGGGGGCTGGGGGGTGATCTGGGGGTGTCTGGGGGGGCCTGGGGGGGCGATTTATGTGCCTATGTGTCCTGGTGTCAGTGTGCTGTTTTGTGTACTAACCTGCATCTTCTCCTGTACGGCGCTCGGTATATGTGAGCGCCGCAGGAGAGATGACATCACTTCCTCCTTCCTGGCAGGCAGGGGAAGCTCTCTCATTCGCCAGGAGCGATCGAGAGGGGGTGGCCGGAATCGAACAGCCGTCCCCTCATGCCGGATCGCTCCCGAAGGTAAAACGACCACCCACTGTAAAGAAGGGGGGTCCGATCGGACCCCCAACTATACAAAGGCAATCACGTATATGTACGTGATTCTGCCTGTCGGTGCCATTCTGCCGACGTATATTTACAGTGGGCGGTCGTTAAGTGGTTAACCGACTCGGAACTGGATACTTCTGAGAAAGAGATACCACATGAGTTGTTGCTGATCTCTTCCAAAAAACTATAAAAAGAATCTCTTGATCCTGCCCAGATGATAAAAATATCGTCGATATAGCGTTTATAGAAGCTCAACTGTGGTATATCTTTGCCATAAATAGCTTAAGACTCCCACCAACTCATAAAGAGGTTAGCCACTGATGGGGCATACTTCGCGCCCATTGCAACCCCTCTTTTTTGCCTATAGTATTTTTTCTCGTGCCAAAAAAAATTATGGCTCATAGCCAGCTCTAAAGCTTCAAATAGGAAATCTTTTTGTAAGGGCTTGATATTGGTGGTATCCAAAGCCCATTTTACTGCTTCCAAAGCTTGATGTTGTTGTATATTTGTATAAAGGGACTTAACGTCAACACTGGCAAGAATACAGTCCTGATCCACTATAAGAGGATCAAGGAATGTTATAAGATCTTTACTATCTTTAAGGTATGCAGGACATTTTTGCACTAGTGGTTGAAGAAAATTATCCAAATATTCCCCAATTCTTGAAAATAAAGAGTCCACTCCACTAACTATCGGCCTCCCTGGAGGCTTGAGTGGATTTTTGTGTATTTTAGGTAGTTGGTAAATTACCGGGATTCTTGGGGCGTCAGGAACCAAAAATCTAGTTTCTTTCTTGTTCAATATTCCTATTTGATGTGCATTCTTAGTCAGTTGTTTCAATTTGGCTTTATATTTGTTACTAGGATTTCCTTTCAGTTCCTCATATGTTGCAGTATCTGATACCAATTTATTTAATTCTTCCAAATAATCAGACTTGTTGAGAATCACTAGCCCCCCCCCCCCCTTGTCTGTTGATCTTATTACTATATTTTTTTGTTTCTCTAACAATTCTAAACCTCGTTCGACGTCTTTTTTCTTTCTGCTTGATTGCACTTTTAATTTTCGTAGATCCTCTTCCACCACTGATTTAAATACTTCAACAAAATGGTTATTATTGGGTTTTGGATTAAAAATTTAATTGTTTCTTAATGTAGTATGAGTAAATTCTTCTATATTTTCTTTTGGTGAAATATCTTTTGTATGTTTAGCATACGTCTTTTTTATGTTTATTTTCCTTATAAACTTCTGGAAGTCAATGAAAACTTCAAATTTATTTAAATCTTTATCCAAAGCAAATTTCAGTCCTAATTGTAAAACTTTATTTTCATCTTCCGAAAAAATTGCATTGCTCAAATTAAAAATTCCTGATTTTAGCTTGTTCTTTTCCTTTTTCCTTTTCCCTCCTCTGCATCCTCTAATCCGTCTTCCAATTGATTTTGGTTGGATGGAGGAGGCTCCTGGGGGTACCAAGGTCTCCATTCTTCTTCCCTTGCATCTTGGGGATATTGGCCTCTCCCTCTGCCTCTGGGGTTGGGTCCACCTCGGGGTCTCCGCGGAGGTCCATCAAAACCCCTCCTCTGAAAATCCCCTCTATGGTCATTTTGATTCGGATAACCACCTCTGCCTCATGGTGGATATTGGTTATAATAGTATGGTGTCCAAGGGACACCACCTCTATATTCATAACCTCCCCTATAATCATAACCACCTCTATGGTCATAACCTCCTCTCTGGTCATAACCATTCATACTATGAGGGCCTTTGTTATTTTGTTGGGTATGGTCATAATCTGATGGCTCATACCGATTGTGAGTGGGAATTCCATATTGTGGAGTAGAGGATCGCGGGGTACCTCTACCACCTCCATAGTGGGCACCCCTAGCAGAATCTTTCCGCTGTCCCTCATATCTGATAGGTGTTTTAGATTGTGCAGATACTACTCCTACTTCTTCAATGAGGTCTCCAGGATCATTTTGTTCCTCTACTAAGCCACCTATATACTTTATTGGACTTGTAATCATTGGTGTCTCTGATATATTTTTTCATCTTTTTCTTTTGCGTTTCTTTATCTAATTTTTCAATATAATCTTGTAGTTGTTTCATTTTTTCTTTATATTCACCTGTGGTGATGAATGGCCCTATTTTGGCTTTGAGGGCATTTATGTTAGCCTCCAATAATTTTAATTTTCTTTCTTTTCTATTCACTAATATTTCCAACAATTTTTTCTCAGTGTGATTAAAAAAAGAAAACCATTCATCTTCAAGGTCTTTGTCCAACAGGCCATCATTAGGGGCAACATCCCACCTCAGTCTCCTGGGAGTGATGCTGTCTTTAATGTACTTATTTAAAGTAAATACATCCCACCATGCTTTGACCTGTTTGTCCAAAGCACCCCTAAGACTTTTAAAGTCGTGATTAATATCTGAATTAGTGCTAGTTTGTGAAAAAAACTCATCTGCATTTAAATTTCTACTATTTACAAAAGTAAAAAATTCCATAGCTGCTGGGTGCACACTTGAAGTGAAAAAGTATTTTTAAAAATTAAAACCCGCGCTGACAGACTGTGCAGTGATAATTAATAAATAAATTAAGGGTTCCGCAGCTGCTGCAACAAGAGGTCTATCACCTCAAAAAGGAAAAAATATTGGGTATTTGCAGCGCTTGCAGAAAGGTATGTGAGCAAAGGAAATGTGTCACAAATGCTTATAGCACAAACATCTATAAGTGAATGGCTTATATGACATATCATCAATTATGGTATAAAACAATAGTGAACAAACTTAAAGTTCATTAAATAGCAATTATATCACTCCTGGAGAACTGAGTGTTTCCACACCAGAAATCAGTTGTTGGTTCCTAGATGAAAATTCCCTTCTAATGGCCCCGCTCATCAGATAGGGAAATAATAAGAGATCTCACCAACTAAAGTCCAGGCAGACTTCATCTCATGTAGATAGGCTCCATAGTACCAGCAGCAAAGGCATTTAAGTGACCATATGGAAAGAAAGGGAAAAATTCATGTGAAATACCGCTAGTAAACAAACAGCATGGCGCTGCTCACAAAGAGACTCACAGGACTGCAGTGATAAACGAGCGTCAGTGTTGTTTCCCGGGTACACAGCGTGCGTTCCACCGAAACCGGAAGTAGCGTCACTGGTTCTGAATTGGCCGGAAATTACGTCAACGCGTTTCGCCCCTCCTCCAGGGCATCATCAAGGACATCACTTCCGGCCAAGAAAGTGAAAATTTATATGCGCCGAGGTCTCCGCCTCTTATCAGACAAACCAATTATAATAACAACAGAACACTGACGCTCGTTTATCACTGCAGTCCTGTGAGTCTCTTTGTGAGCAGCGCCATGCTGTTTGTTTACTAGCGGTATTTTACATGAATTTTTCCCTTTCTTTCCATATGGTCACTTAAATGCCTTTGCTGCTGGTACTATGGAGCCTATCTACATGAGATGAAGTCTGCCTGGACTTTAGTTGGTGAGATCTCTTATTATTTCCCTATCTGATGAGCGGGGCCATTAGAAGGGAATTTTCATCTAGGAACCAACAACTGATTTCTGGTGTGGAAACACTCAGTTCTCCAGGAGTGATATAATTGCTATTTAATGAACTTTAAGTTTGTTCACTATTGTTTTATACCATAATTGATGATATGTCATATAAGCCATTCACTTATAGATGTCTGTGCTATAAGCATTTGTGACACATTTCCTTTGCTCACATACCTTTCTGCAAGCACTGCAAATACCCAATATTTTTTCCTTTTTGAGGTGATAGACCTCTTGTTGCAGCAGCTGCGGAACCATTAATTTATTTATTAATTATCACTGCACAGTCTGTCAGCGCGGGTTTTAATTTTTAAAAATATCATGAAGGTATTGTCCCCACATAGGAGAGCACGGGTAGTCACTCTCAGGCCGGATCAAGAAGCTTATAGCACTCATACCCTGCTAGAGTGGAAAGAGGGAGTACTGGAGAGTTTCAAGAGGAAGAGTTTCCCCTTAGGGGGAGCAGGCCCGGGGACCAATAGCCTCCCCTCCACCCTTGACCATGATTGGGCCAGAACTTCTTAATGCCCTGGGAGACTTTGTGTCAAAGTGCCAGAAAAGCAACACAGTGTGTGTGGAAGCTGGGTACAGGAAGCTGAGGATCTTCTCAGGGACACAGCCTGTGCCAGTCGGTGAGGAAGTGTTTGATGTCTGGATAGAGCAAGCCATGCAAGCTCTAGAAGGATGGTAACTTCCGGAGTCCCAAGAGAAACAACGTATAAGTGAGAGTCTGTGAGGAGCCACTGCAGAAGCTGTCAAGAATCTGAGGTTCAGTAATGCCGCATGTACAGCCTATGATTACTTGTTTATACTGCAAGAGGAGTTCGGGCGACTGGAGAAAGCAGCTGAGCTGATATATCAATATGAACACACCCTCCAACAACCAGGGGAACACCTTTCTGAGTACATCCAGAGGTTGAACAAAATGTTATGTCAGATTGTACTTAAGAAGGGAATGGAACCCTCTGCCATAGATCAAGCCAGGATGCAACAAATTTTAAGAGGAGCCCTGCGCTCTGATCCAGTCTGGCTCCATTTGAAGACCTCTGGGGGTGTTATGTCACTGAGCTACCCTGATCTCATCCGGGTGGTAAGAGATGAATAAGCACTGCTGAATGATCAACAGTCAACTACTCCACCTAACTCTATCCCCTTTGCTGAAGTTAGGTCGGCAATGACTCGTGAACAGGACTCTGAGGTAGCTACTCTAAAGTCCCAAATGGCACAAGTTATTGATGGGGAAGGGAGAAGGCACTGCAACCAAGGTGACTCAAAGTGTATCTACTCCCCCACCTAGGAACACAAGGGAAGAAGATGTTTGCTTTAGGGATGAGCTCGGTGTTCGAGTCGAACGCATGTTCGAGTCGAACATCGGCTGTTCGTCTGTTCGGCGAAACCAGAACTTTGTGGGCCGTTCGCGCCAAAATCATGTGACGCGAACAGCCCACAATACACTGCGCCATCGCAGTGCATTGTCGGCGCTGTGATTGGCCAAGCATGCACTGTGACCCCACATGCTTGGCCAATCACAGCGCCGGCAGCGAGGAGAGCCATAACTGGCCACAAGCAGGATGCCTGTGGCAAATTTCAGCTCAGGGGGGTTTAGTACATGCCCCACACTATAAAAGGCCGCCAGCGTAGTGTGTTGGCATGCAGGGAGAGAGAAGGATAGGCAGGGAAAGTGTCTTTGTTATTCTTTCATTAACCTTGTGCATTTACAGTGTGTTGGTATACAGGGACAGAGAAGGATAGGCAGGGGACAGTGTCAGTGATATTCTTTCATTAACCTTGTGCATTTACAGAATGTTGGTATACAGGGACAGAGAAGGATAGGCAGGGGACAGGGATGAGCCGAACACCCCCCTGTTCGGTTCGCACCAGAACCTGCGAACAGACAAAATGTTCGTGTAAACTTTAGAACCCTATTAAATACAATGGACTCGAACGTTCAAAATCTAAAGTGTTAATTATAAAGGCTAATATGCAAGTTATTGTCCTAAAAAGTGTTTGGGGACCCGGGTCCTGCCCCAGGGGACATGTATTAATGCAAAAAGAAGTTTTAAAAACGGCCGTGATTTTAATAATGCTTAAAATGAAAAAATAAAAGTGAAATATTCCTTTAAATTTCATACCTGGGGGGTGTGTATGATATGCATGTGAAGTGGCGCATGTTTCCCGTGCTTAGAACTGTCCCTGCAAAAAATGTCATTTTTGAAAGAAAAAAATGCATTTAAAACTGACTCGCGGCTATTAATGAATTGTCGGCTCCCGGCAATACATACAAAAGTCATTGATAAAAAAAAAAAAAAAGCGTGGGTGTTCCCCAGAATTCAATTACCAGGCCCTTCAGGTCTGGAATGGATATTAAGGGGAACCCTGCCGCAAATTAAAAAAAAAAATTGACGTGGGGTTCCCCCAAATATCCATTCCAGGCCCTTCAGATCTGGCATGGATTTTAAGGGGAACTCCACCCCAAATTTAAAAAAAAAATGGCGTGGAGTCCCCCTAAAAATCCATACCAGACCCCTTATCCGAGTACGCAACCTGGCCGGCCGCAGGGGAAAAGGGGGGGACGAGAGAGCGGCCCCCCCTCCCTCCTGAACCGTACCAGGCCACATGCCCTCAACATGGGGAGGATGTCCCCATGTTGATGGGGACAAGGGCCTCATCCCCACAACCCTTGCCCGGTGGTTGTGGGGGTCTGCGGGCGGGGGGCTTATCGGAATCTGGAAGACCCCTTTAACAAAGGGGACCCCCAGATCCCGCCCCCCCCCATGTGAATTGGTAAGGGGTACATTGTACCCCTACCATTTCACGAAGAAAGCGTAAAAAAATGTTTAAAAAAACACACAAACACCTTGAAAAAGTCCTTTATTTAAAAAAAAAAAAAACATTCCAGCGGTGAAATCCAGTGTCCCGCGGCGATCCCGATGTCCAGCGCTGTCCTTCATTGGTTGTGCCTGAGCGGACCTGATGGGGAACTCCCTCTCAGTATTTTAAATGTATAGACCCGCCCCTTCTAAAGTTCCCCATCAGGTCCGCTCAGCGGACCAGATGCGGAACATGAGAAGGGGCGGGTCTATACATGTATTACCAAAGTGAGAGCAGTCCCCCATCAGGTCCGCCCCCTCGGTATGTCAGACCCGCCTACGTCATTGGCTTGAGCGGGGAACTTCCTTCACTATGTAAATTTAAATTACACAGTGAAGGAAGTTCCCCGCTCAAGCCAATGACGTAGGCGGGTCCGACATACCGAGGGAGCGGACCTGATGGGGAACTTTAGAAGGGGCGGGTCTATACATTTAAAATACTGAGAGGGAGTTCCCCATCAGGTCCGCTCAGGCACAACCAATGAAGGACAGCGCTGGACATCGGGATCGCCGCGGGACACTGGATTTCACCGCTGGAATGTTTTTTTTATTTTTTTTTTTAATAAAGGACTTTTTCAAGGTGTTTGTGTGTTTTTTTAAAAAAAATTTTACGCTTTCTTCGTGAAATGGTAGGGGTACAACGTACCCCTTACCAATTCACATAGGGGGGGGCGGGATCTGGGGGTCCCCTTTGTTAAAGGGGTCTTCCAGATTCCGATAAGCCCCCCGCCCGCAGACTCCCACAACCACCGGGCAAGGGTTGTGGGGATGAGGCCCTTGTCCCCATCAACATGGGGACATCCTCCCCATGTTGAGGGCATGTGGCTTGGTACGGTTCAGGAGGGAGGGGGGCCGCTCTCTCGTCCCCCCCTTTTCCCCTGCGGCCGGCCAGGTTGCGTGCTCGGATAAGGGGTCTGGTATGGATTTTTAGGGGGACTCCACGCTATTTTTTTTTAAAATTTGGGGTGGAGTTCCCCTTAAAATCCATGCCAGATCTGAAGGGCCTGGAATGGATATTTGGGGGAACCCCACGTCAATTTTTTTTAAATTTGCGGGGGGGTTCCCCTTAATATCCATTCCAGACCTGAAGGGTCTGGTAATTGAATTCTGGGGAACCCCCACGCTTTTTTTTTTTTTTTTATCAATGACTTTTGTATGTATTGCCGGGAGCCGACAATTCATTAATAGCCGCGAGTCAGTTTTAAAAGACTTTTTTTCTTTCAAAAATGAAATTTTTTGCAGGGACAGTTCTAAGCACGGGAAACATGCGCCACTTCACATGCATATCATACACACCCCCCAGGTATGAAATTTAAAGGAATATTTCACTTTTATTTTTTCATTTTAAGCATTATTAAAATCACTGCTCCCGAAAAAACGGCCGTTTTTAAAACTTCTTTTTGCATTGATACATGTCCCCTGGGTCAGGACCCCGGTCCCCAAACACTTTTTAGGACAATAACTTGCATATTAGCCTTTATAATTAACACTTTAGATTTCTCCCATAGATTTTTCGAATTTGCCACGAACACCCCAATTTGTTCGCTGTTCGGCGAACGGGCGAACAGGCAATGTTCGAGTCGAACATGAGTTCGACTCGAACTCCAAGCTCATCCCTAGCAGGGGACAGTGTCAGTGTCATTCTTGCTAAACCTCCTGCACAGTATACACCTGAAGCTACCCCTTATTGCTGTGTTTTCCTGTTGTGTAACACAGGCAGGCATCTGCAGCAGTTACAGTGGGCATAGTGTGCCTCCTGCACAGTATACACCTGAAGCTACCCCTTATTGCTGTGTTTTCTTGTTGTGTAACACAGGCAGACATCTGCAGCAGTTACAGTGGGTGTAGTGTGCCTCCTGCACAGTATATACCTGAAGCTACCCCTTATTGCTGTGTTTTCCTGTTGTGTAACACAGGCAGGCATCTGCAGCAGTTACAGTGGGCGTAGTGTGCCTCCTGCACAGTATACACCTGAAGCTACCCCTTATTGCTGTGTTTTCCTGTTGTGTAAAACAGGCAGGCATCTGCAGCAGTTACAGTGGGCGTAGTGTGCCTCCTGCACAGTATACACCTGAAGCTACCCCTTTTTGCTGTGTTTTTCTGTTGTGTAACACAGGCAGGCATCTGCAAAAGTTACAGTGGACGTAGTGTGCCTCCTGCACAGTATACACCTGAAGCTACCCCTTATTGCTCGTGGTTTTTTCTTTTGTGTTACACTAACAGGCATCTGCAGCAGTTACAGTGGGCCTAGTGTGCCTCCTGCCCAGTATACACCTGAAGCTACCCCTTATTGCTGTGTTTTCCTGTTGTGTAACACAGGCAGGCATCTGCAGCAGTTACAGTGGGTGTAGTGTGCCTCCTGCACTGTATACACCTGAAGCTACCCCTTATTGCTCGTGGTTTTTTTCTTTTGTGTTACACTAACAGGCATCTGCAGCAGTTACAGTGGGCGTAGTGTGCCTCCTGCACAGTATACACCTGAAGCTACCCCTTATTGCTGTGTTTTCCTGTTGTGTAACACAAACAGGCATCTGCAGCAGTTACAGTGGGCGTAGTATGCCTCCTGCACAGTATACACTTGAAGCTACCCCTAATTGCTTGTGGTTTTTTTCTTTTGTGTTACACTAACAGGCATCTGCAGCAGTTACAGTGGGCGTAGTGTGCCTCCTGCACAGTATACACCTGAAGCTACCCCTTATTGCTGTGTTTTCCTGTTGTGTAACACAGGCAGGCATCTGCAGCAGTTACAGTGGGCGTAGTGTGCCTCCTGCACAGTATACACCCGAAGCTACCCCTTATTGCTGTGTTTTCCTGTTGTGTAACACAGGCAGGCATCTGCAGCAGTTACAGTGGGCGTAGTGTGCCTCCTGCACAGTATACACCTGAAGCTACCCCTTATTGCTCGTAGTTTTTTTCTTTTGTGTTACACTAACAGGCATCTGCAGCCATTACAGTGGGCGTAGTGTGCCTCCTGCACAGTATACACCTGAAGCTACCCCTTATTGCTCGTAGTTTTCTTCTTTTGTGTTACACTAATAGGCATCTGCAGCAGTTAACAGGAACGAAAAAGTCTTCTGGACTGCAGCACTCAAAAATAAAAGCCTTTATTTTAAAATAAGGAATCCAAAATACACACTGTACAACGGTACACAGGTCAAAAAAATATGGCTGACATGTTTCGCACTATGCTAGTGCTTATTCATTGCTTGCACCTTTGTCTGCTGGGAGGAGGTGATTTGAAGGATTCCCACACCTGAGCGGCTCCCTTTCTCTTGCATCTGCAGCAGTTACAGTGGGCGTAGTGTGCCTCCTGCACAGTATACCCCTGAATATACCCCTTATTGCTGGTTTTCCCATCTCCCTGCAGGCCATTAGAATGTCTGGAAGGCCAACAAGGATAGGCAGACAGTCACAAGCCAATAAAAGAGGGCAAGCAAGCTCTGTGTCTGGGGACAACGGTGCATTGTCATCAGCACGTGGCCATGGGACACGCTTGTCCTTATTTTCGGCAGCTGGACGTGTTGAGCCGCATCATGCCGAAGACTTGGTAGAGTGGATGACCAAGCCCTCCTAATCCTCTCTCACCCAGGCTCAGGGTACTGGCAAAGCAGCTGCCAACGCGTCCTCTTCCCTCGTATCAATGTCATCAGTCACTCCTTCCCTAGACCCACCATGTCCTCCTGAGGAGTCCCCCGAACTGTTTGAGCACAGTGTTGGGTACATGCTCCAGGAGGATGCTCAGCATTTTGAAGGGTCTGATGATGATACACAGCTAAAGGAAGGCAGTAGCGTGAGCACAGAGAGAGGGGATGCTCAAGAAGGACAGCAATCTGGCAGTCATGTTCCAGCAGCTGCAGCATACTGCCAGGTTTGCTTCAGTGATCGAGGAGGAGGAGGAGGATGAGGAGGAGGCACATCTCCAACGAGGCAGGATGCCCTCCATGGGCCAGCGTAAGGGCAGCACACCGACTGAATCACACCGCAGAGCTCCGCCTGTGCAGGGCGCTGCCTCTGCCCGTTATTCCAAAAGTTCTTTGGTGTGGGCCTTTTTTGAGTCGAGTGCATCAGATCGCACCGCTGCTATTTGCAACATATGCCTCAAGCGTATCTCGCGTGGCCAAAACATCAGCCGCTTGGGCACCACTTGCTTGACCAGACATATGTTGACCTGCCATGCAGCTCGTTGGCAAGCGTACCTTAAAGACCCACACCAAAGAACAAAGCGGACCTCTCCTTGCTCCTCATCAGCTGGGATCTCCAACCCCACTATACCTTCAGTCCTCTCTAAAACCTGCACTGAGAGGAATGAAGGTGTAGAATTAGGTGTGTCACAGCCAAGTACTTGCGGGCACTCTGCTAGCAGTACACCGACGTCCGATTGTAGCAGGCAAATTTGCCTGTCCCAGCTGCTGGACCGTCGAAAGAAGTTCACTCCCAGCCATCCACATGCCCAGCAGTTGAATGCTAGCTTGGCTAAATTGCTAGCACTTCAACTGCTGCCTTTTCAGTTGGTAGACTCGGCCCCCTTCCGTGAGTTTGTGCAATGTGCGGTTCCTCAGTGGCAGGTTCCCAAACGCCACTTTTTCTCACGGAAGGCGATTCCGGCTCTCTACCGGCATGTGGAAGGCAATGTCCATGCCTCGCTGGACAGGGCGGTCAGCGGTAAGGTGCATATTACCGCTGACTCATGGTCCAGCAGGCATGGACAGGGACGTTACCTTTCTTTCACGGTCCATTGGGTCACTCTTTTGGCAGCTGGGAAGGATGCAGGACAGGGTGCAGTAGTGTTGGAGGTTGTTCCACCGCCACGCCTCCAAAATGCTACTACTGGTTGTGACACACCTCTCTCCTCCACCCCCTCCTCTTCTTCTTCCTCCATGGCCTCTACCTGTGCTTTGTCCTCAGAACCAGCCGTGCTCCGTAGGCGTTCAAGGGGTTACGCAAGTACGCAGGCAAAAAGATGCCATGCAGTGCTTGCGCTGGTGTGTTTGGGGGACAGGAGCCACACTGGGGCAGAGGTTCTGTCAGCTCTGCAGGGGCAGGCTGAGAGGTGGTTGACGCCAGGCCAGCTTAAGCCAGGAATGGTGGTTTGCGACAATGGCACCAACCTCCTCTCCACCCTCCGACAGGGACAACTGACCCATGTGCCCTGTGTGGCTCACGTCCTTAACCTGGTGGTGCAGCGGTTCTTGGGAAGGTACCCGGGCTTACAGGATGTCCTGAGGCAGGCCAGGAAAGTCTGTGTGCAATTCCCGCAGATCATATAATGCCAGTGCTCGGCTGGCTGAGCTGCAAAATGAGTTGAACCTGCCCAAGAACCGCCTTATATGTGACATACCCACCAGGTGGAACTCAACGTTGGCCATGCTACAGCGGCTGCACACGCAGCAGAGGGCCATCAATGAGTACCTGTGCAACTACGGCACCAGGACAGGGTCAGGGGAGCTCGGGTTTTTTCACCACGCCAGTGGGGCATGGTCAGGGATGCATGCACTGTCCTGGCACCATTTGAGGAGGCCACGAGGATGGTGAGCAGTGACAGTGCATGCATCAGTGACACTGTACCTCTTGTCCACCTGTTGGAGCATACGCTGCGTGGAATAATGGACAGGGCACTTGAGGCAGAACAGAGGCAGGAAGAGGAGGACTTCCTTTTCTCTCAAGGCCCCCTTTACCCAGACAATGTTCCTTCTGTCCCACCCATCACACAGGAAGAGGACGAGGAGGAGGAGGAGGAGGATTGTGTCAGCATGGAAGTAGAACCTGGCACTCAGTATCAACAGCAGTAGTCTTTAAGGGATGATTTACAGTCTCAAGAAACCCGTGGACTTGTACGTGGCTGGGAGGAGGTGGCTGCGGATCATGTCATCCTTAGTGACCCAGAGGACTCCGGACTGAATGCCTCAGCTAACCTACGCTGCATGGCCTCCCTGATCCTCTAAAGCCTGCGGAAGGATCCTTGTATTCTTCGGATCAAGGAGAGGGACCATTACTGGCTGGCCCCTCACCTTGATCCACGGTACAAAGGTAAGGTTGCAGACCTTATCTTGCCGTCGCTGAGGGAGCAGAGGATGAGACATCTCCGGGAGGCCTTGCAGAAAGGTCTGTGCAACGCATTCCCAGAGACTGGGAGGTTACAAACTCCTGGTCCTGGACAACGAGTTGCTGAGGCTTTGGTCAGTCAAAGAAGGAGCGGTGGGGAAGGTGGCCGTCTGACCGATGCGTTCAGACAATTTTTTAGTACGCAGCCCCACGGCATGATCGGTTCCAGCAACCATCGCCAGTGACTGATTTACATGGTCCAGGAATACCTAGGGGCAAGGTCAGACTTGGATACCTTTCCCACTGAAAATCCTCTGGCTTACTGGGTCTTGAGGATGGATCACTGGCCAGAGCTTGCACAGTATGCAATTGAGCTACTGGCCTGTCCTGCATCCAGCGTTCTTTCGGAACACACATTCAGTGCTGCTGGTGGCTTTGTAACCGATCACAGGGTGCGCCTGTTCACCGACTCGGTTGATCGACTGACCTTCATAAAGATGAACCAGTCTTGGATCACCACCAGCTACCAAGCACCTGAAGCTGATGTAACCGAATATTTTTTTTTGAAATGTCACATCCCTTCAAGACTGCCTATGCTGATGCTGAGTGACTGTCCTGTTATGTTGACTGACTATCCTCTTCCTCCTCAATGATCCTGCCGATAGCTTGGAAGAACATTTGTGGTTCTGGGTGCCGCCACCAGTGGCTAAGGCCCAATTTTTCAGCCCCTGTTTAACAGGGGCGTATAATTACAATTTTTGATGCAATGCTTTGCAACAGGGCTCATTGCTGCGCTCCAAATACAGTATCTGTGATGGGTTGCAGTGTTGTGGCACCAGTGCCTAAGGCCCAATTTTTCTGCCCCTGTTTAATAGGGGCATGTAATTACAATTCTTGATTTAATACTTTGCAACAGGGCTTATTGCTGCGCTCCAAATACAGTATCTGTGATGGGTTGAAGTGTTGTGGCACCAGCACCAGTGCCTAAGGCCCAATTTTTCTGCCCCTGTTCAACAGGGGCATGTAATAACAATTCTTGATCTAATATTTCACAGATGGGCCCATTCCTGCGCCCACCAAGAGTAACTGTGAGGACTTACAGTCTTGTGGCACCAGCACCACCGCCACCACCAAAGGCCAAATTTTTCAGCCCCTGTTCAACAGGGGCTTGCAATTACAATTCTTGATATAATAATTCACAGCAGGGCCCATTCATGCGCACACCAAGAGTAACTGTGAGGGCTTACAGTGTTGTGGCACCAGCACCACCACCAAAGGCCCAATTTTTCCTACCACTGTTCAACAATGGCATGTAATTACAATTCCTGATATAATAGTTGACAGCAGGGCGTTCCAGCGCCCACCAAGAGTAACTGTGAGGGCTTACAGTGTTGTGGCAATACCAACATCAAAGGGCCAAATTTCTGCAGAGTATATACGGCAGGCCCCTACTTTCAAACATCCAACTTACAAACGACTCCTACTTGCAAACGGAAGGAGACAACAGGAAGTGAGAGGAAATCTACCCCTTGGAAGGGAAATTCTCTCCTGTAAAAGTTAATATGGGAAAAAGGTGTCTCCTCTCTACTGATGCTTTATCACCAATCCTCGCTCCAATAAAAAATCCCACTTTTCCAAAAACATTTGTCATTGGGACGGAAAGTGAGGTGAAATGTTCTGAACAGGTGCACAGACAGCAAAACAAATGTTACAGGGGTGATAACCCCTCCCTATAGTCTCCAAAAAGCTTAAAAATAGATTTTTTGGCTAGAGCTACACTTAAAAAATTTACCTGTTCCAAATTAGAAAAAGATTCTACTTAAGAACAAACTTGCAGTCCCTGTCTTGTTTGCACCGCCTCTATACTGCTGTTCAGAGTATATAGGGCCTTTTTTTATTTTGGGTACGGGGTTTCCCTTAATATCAATACAAGACCCAAAGGGGCAGGTAATGGGCTGGGGGGGGGGGTGATGGGGTAGCCATGTCATTTTTCTCAATGATTTTCATCCATATTGCCGGGACCAGACATTACATTAAAGCCGCAAGCAGTTTTAAATTGCCTTTTTTTTCCTTTAGAAATGTCATTTTGTGCAGGGACAGTTCTAAACACGGGAAACATGTGGCACTTCACAGGCATACTTTAGACACCCCCAGGTACGATATTTAAAGCAATATTTCACTTTTTTTTTCACTTTATGCATCATTAAAATGACTGCTCCCGAAAAAAACTGACGTTTTTAAAACTTTTTGCATTGATACATGTCCCCTGGGGCAGAACCTGGGTCCCCAAATCCTTTTTAGGACAATGACTTGCATATTAGCTGTTATAATTAGCACTTTTGAATTCGAACGTTCGCATCCATTGTATTTAATATGGTTCTAAAGTTTGCGCAAACTTTCGGTACGTTCGCAAGTTCTGTTGCGAACCGAACCGGGTGGTGTTCGGCTCATCCCTAGTCTGCTTCAATTGTGGAGGAACTGGGCACTATCGACCGATGTATACCAGCCCGAAGAAAGCTGCCACACCATCCCGCAAGCTGGCGGAAAACTTCAGAGAGCCCCGGGTGAAGGAGTCAACCGGATGCCCATCAGTGACAGCCAACTCCAAAAGCAACAAGAAGAAGAGACAGTATCAGGGGCCTAAACCTCAACTCAATACCTCTGTTGCCGCCTCTGGACAGCTTGGTACTTCCCGGTCCAAATTCCAAAATACTCAAAGGCGGGAGATCAATGCACACCAGGCTCCACAAGGGTCGAAGCCCCGGAAAAGCGAGAGAAAGAAAGAAGTAAAGATACAAATTACAGAACCTGCCAAGAAGACCCCTCCACGGAAACTTTCAGACAAACTAGTAGGGCCCTCTCCAACGATCTCAATTCAGGTAGAAGGAATCTACACAAAGGCCCTTCTCGATACAGGAGCCCAGGTGACTTTCCTGTATCGTGATTTCTACAATAGGCACCTCCAGCATTTTCCACTACAGAAGCTGGAAGACCTGGAGATATGGGGCATTGGAACGCAGAGCTTCCCCTATGATGGATACATCCCAATCAGACTCAACTTTGATCTCTCAGTGGCGGGAGGAACAGAGACGTTTGACACTCTGGCTGTGGTCTGTCCTCGGCCACCTGGGGCCAACAAGAGCTCCCTGATTATAGAGACCAACACTGATTTAGTAAGGAGAATGTTGACCCCTCTAGTTGGAGAGCAGGATACCTTGACAACAAGGGTCCACCCCTTGTTGCAGCAAGTTTACCAGCGCTTAGTGATGGAGAAGAAGGCCCCAGGAGAGGGGGTTGGGAAAGTATGGAAGCTGGATAAAACAGAGAAGGTATTTCAGCCAGGAGAGGTGACCTGTTTGAGGGCGTCTGTAAAACTCACCTGGAAGCAACCAGGTCCTTTCATCATCCTTGAATCTGGTCCTTGAGAGAAGGAAAGGGGAATAGAGGTATTTCCCGAAGTGGTCCCACTGAAGGCCCTGGAAAGGAGTCATGGGAAGGTTTCAGTGAGTGTCAGAAACCCTTCCGCCACCCCAGTGTGGGTACCAGCCAGAATGCTGTTGGGTCAGGTGAACCAAGCCACCCCAGTGGGTCCATCTGACTTGAAGAAGCCACAGGGGGAAGAAGACATAATAGGGAGGCTCTGTTCTGAGGACGAAAACCTCCCACTAGCCTGGAAAAAAAGGGCCAGTACCCAACTTGCTCGATGGCAGAAGATCTTCTCAAGGGATGAATTTGATGTGGGGTGTTCAAAGAGTGCCACCCACAAGATTTGCTTGCAGGAGGATAAGCCGTTCAGGGAGAGAGTCTGACGGGTGCCTCTAGGAGATCTGGAAGATCTGCGCAAGCAACTGTCCGAATTAAAGAGGACAGGCATAATCCAGGAGTCTCGAAGCCCCTATGCCTCTCCAATAGTAGTGGTCTGAAAGAAGAATGGTTCTCTGAGATTGTGTATAGACTACCGGACACTGAACGGAAGAACTATACCAGATCAGTACACCACTCCCCGGATAGAGGATGCACTACAAAGCCTGTCTGGAACAAAGTGGTTCAGTGTGATGGATCTGAAGAGTGGCTACTACCAGATCCCCATGCACCCTGAAGATCAGGAGAAGACAACCTTCATCACCCCTGTGGGGTTCTTCAAGTTCAACCGGATGCCTCAAGGGTTGTCAGGAGCCCCTGCTACTTTTCAAAGGTTGATGGAAAGAACAGTGGGGCACATGAATCTAATAGAGGTGCTGGTATACTTGGACGACGTTATCGTGTTTTGGAAAACCCTGGAGGAACATGAAGAGAGGCTAGAGAAAGTCTTGAAGAGGCTCCATGAAGAAGGCCTGAAACTTTTCCCGGAGAAATATCAGTTCTACCAGTCCTCAGTTCATTACTTGGGCCACATTGTATCTGCAGAAGGGGTAGCCAAAGACCCGGAGAAGCTGGATGCTGTCACTTCCTGGCCGAGACCTACAAATGTAACCGAGCTCCGGTCATTCCTGGGATCCTGCTCCTATCAAGATAGCCAGGCCCCTCAATGAGTTACTGAAGAATGAAGGAGAGGATGATGGAGAGAATTCAGACCAGCCAGTGAAGTCTACTATGGGGCCCAGGAAATCTAAAGAGTCCATCCAGGGTCAGTGGACCCCCAAGTGTGAAGAGGCCTTCGACCAGCTGAAAGAAAGTCTGACCACCGCCCCTGTACTGGCCTATGCAGATACCACCAAACCTTATGAGCTGCATGTGGACGCCAGAAGAGATGGGCTTGGTGGGGTGCTATACCAGGAGCATGATAGTCCCCTACGGCCCATTGCTTATGTGAGCAGAAGCCTGACACTTGCTGAGAAGAATTACCCCACCCACAAGCTTGAATTCCTGGCCTTGAAGTGGGCTGTGGTAGACAAATTGAAAGACTACTTATACGGGGCTGAATTTGTGGGAAAGACGGATAATAATCCACTTACTTACCTTCTGACCACCGCCAAACTGGATGCCACAAGACATAGGTGGCTGGCTGCCCTCTCAAGTTTCACATTCAGCCTTAAGTAACGACCAGGAGTTGGAAATAGGGATGCGGATGCCCTATCCAGGAGATCCCATACTCCCACTGATCTTACCGAAGAATGGGCCCAGTTGACCCCGGAGGGAGTGCGAGCCCTATATGGGGGGACGGAACTTTAAGCCAAAGGAGGATCAAGGGCTGAAGAAATTGGGGTCTCAGCTGCTGGAGTATCCAGATGTTATTGCAATGTGACCCAAGTCGGAGAAGAGGGTTTGCCCAAGTTATCCAAGAAGGACTTAAGGAGGGACCAATTGGAAGACCCGTTAGGGAAGCTAATACTGAAGGCCTTGGAGAACCAACGCCCTGAGTTGCTCCTAACCAACTCTTCCAGAGAGGCCCGCTTATTGCACAAGGAATGGGACCGGCTACAGATACGTCAAGGGGTGGTCTACCGAAGGGGCCCCTCTGATGATTTGGAAGAGAAGTGGCAGTTATTCCTACCCACCAAGCACAGGGGTAGGTGGCTGCTCTCCACGACCATCATGGTCACCTGGGACCGGAGAGAACCTTTCACCTTGTAATAGACAGGTTCTACTGGCCCTGTATGCGGGCCAAAGTAGAGGGATACTGCCATTCTTGTGTCCGGTGCATACAAAGGAAGACTTTGCCACGTCAGGCAGCCCCAATGGGCCATCTGCAGAGTCAAGGACCCATGGAACTGGTGTGCATTGACTTCCTTTGTCTAGAGCCTGATCTGAATGGAAAAGGGAATGTCCTGGTAGTGACAGAGCACTTCACCAGATACGCTCAAGCATTCCCTACTAAGAATCAGAAGGCCTCAACAGTAGCCAAAGTGCTAGTGGAAAGGTTCTTTGTGCACTATGGTCTACCCCAACGTCTGCATTCAGATCAAGGAAGAGACTTCGAAAGCAGACTGATAAAGAAGCTGCTAGATCTGTTGGGCATCCAATACACTAGAACAACCCCATACCACCCACAAGTGGATACTCAGCCTGAACTATTTAACCGGACTCTTTTGGATATGTTGGGGACATTGAACTCAGAGAAGAAACAACACTGGAGCAAGCATGTGGCTGCCATAGTACATGCTTACAACAGTACTACCAGCAATGCTACTGGATTCTCCCCATATCGGCTGATGTTTGGAAGAGAAGCTCGGTTACCAGTGGACTTAGCCTTCGGCACATCCCTGGATCATACCTCGGCAACTTCCCACAAGGGGTATGTGGATCGCTTAAGGAAGAGTCTGAAGATGGCATATGAACAGGCCCAAGCCTCATCTGAGGGGATTGAGGAATAAAAGGAACTTCGACCTCAAGGTTAGGATATAAGACTTACAGCCAGGGGATAGGGTATTACTAAGGAACTTGGGTATTCCCGGGAAACATAAGTTAGCTGACCGGTGGAAATCCCAACCATATGTAGTCTGCAAACAGTTACCTGGTCTGCCGGTATATCAGATAAAACCAGAGGGGAGTGTGGGCCCACTGAAGACTTGGCATAGGAACCACCTGTTGCCCCTTTCTGAAGCAGTTCACCTACCCCCCGCTTCAGATCCACAAGAGTCCTATTCAACCTCCTGAGTATCCAGGCCAGTTACCAGGTCCCAGTCGACTCTTACAGTTGTAGAGGACAAAGACTCAGCAGAAGAAGGCTCTGAGGAAGAGGAGATGGAATCTGACTGGTTATGGCCCTCTCAAGCGCCAGAACCCATGATCACTTCGCTGTCACATCCTGAGGTAGCAGATAGTGGGATTCTTTGCCCAGAGGCTCCTGAATTTGTGCCCTCTAACATACTCACCGAGGAAATAGAGGATAACCTGGACTCTTTACTTCTAGGAGACCCTGAAAAGGATCCATCTCTATCTGAAGGAGAGTCAGATTCTCCTAAAATTACATAGCCCAGCATGCATGGATCAGAGGAGAAAGCCCCTGAAGAGTCCACAGAGACAGCAGGTCCTAGTGCTCCTGAGATTGGGACACCCAAAGAACAGAGAAGAAGGAGAGTCATTCACCCCCTAAAAGACTGACATATGATCAAATGGGTGCATGCTCTGAAGAAGCAGTTCTTACTTCCAGGAGAACAGTTGAGACGCCTGGTCCTTCCACTGTGAATTTGGTGGAAGGCAACCTTAGCTCACCCCCTGGTACAGCTGGTTAGACTGTACCAACTGAGGTGGCCTGTAGACAGGCAAACTCTCCTCCAAAGTTTGGTGGGAGGTTCCTCTGTCAGTATTGTGTAGTCGCCTAGAGGCAAAAATGCAAAAGAGAGCAAGGATCCTTGATATCTTTGGGGACCAAAGACTTTAAGTGGGGGAAGTGTGTAGCGGGGCACTACTGTTATGGACTATTGTTATGTGTGTACACCCCAAACTTCCTCCAATGCTCCAGCTACAACTTTATAGACTATTGTTTATTTATGTTCAGTTATGCGTGTGGAACTTATGGTACAGGGAGAGAGAGACTCCGTTGCCATGGATACCTAATAGACTATGGTACCCACAGTGCAGCTGTACTCCCAGAATGCATTCCAACCACCGCACAGCCTGCTGGGGGAGGTTATTTAAAGGAGGGGAGGGGCAACGCTCGGTCTCTCTGGACTTCGCCCTCAACCAAGCAGGAAGTCTGTGTGAGGCCTGCTGCTGGGCCTGGGCCTGTAGTTTCGCGGAGGATCATCAAGCCAGAGAGGGATCTCTCTCCATGTGACCAGCTCGCGTTTCCCAGAGACCGGGGTCATCCACAAACCGACATCTACGGCGGCTGTGAGAGGGACCGGAGACTGTACGTTGCGGAGAGGTCGCGGATCGGGGTACCGACAACGGATCGTGTCAGGCGGACTAGGCCTGTTTGGGTGAGCTGGCACCTGCCCAGAATCTACAACTGGTTGTTAGGCCTATGACTTTTTAAGGCCCACCATCATCCGAATAGTGAGCCGCACCTACACCAGGACATAACGCAGCGTGTGGTAGCTGCGTAGTTAAAGTTGGCGTTATACTGATTATTAGTTTCACTCTCAAAAGCATTGCGAGAGTCTAGTTCACATCTTTAATCTCCTGTGGATCTCCTGTGGATTACAATTATAAAGTGCACCAACGTTTTGATAGCAAAGATTCCCACCCTCAAGGAACTTGTACAGTAATCTGAGTCAGTCCTGACAGGAACTAACTTTGATGGGACACGGGGTGGTATTGCCCACTAGAGGAGCTCGCGAGCTTGAGATTTTTTATCCATAGGAAGTAAACATTAGTATATTATAGAACCTTTATATGGTACACATAATTGACTCTTGCAGGGCCCTGCAGAGTAACTTAGAGCTATAAGAAAATAGATATTTATATAAACTATAAACCTGTTTTATTATCTTTGATAAAGTAAACTTTATCTTTGTTTAAGTGTATACCTGTGTGAAGTAATTTTATTAGCCTGAAGGACCCCAACGGAGAAAGGTAATATATACATGTGTACTTAATGTGGTATATATATATATATATATATGCAGAATTGTGTTCCCCTATAGCCAGTAGGCAGGGCCGTTTGAAGGAATTTGGGGGCCCCAAGCAAAATGGACATGGAGACCCCCCCAACCCCCCCCCCGCGCACTCACGCAAAGCCTACAGGAACCACAGCATAGCGATACAGTTTAAGCTCACCCACACTTTATATAAATAAAAAAGGTTTACAGTGCAAATACTGCTGTTGCATATAATCCAACATACTTAAAACACATACACACTCACATTAACATTAAGATGCTGCTTAGGACTGTTTATGGACAGTGGGATGGACAGGGGGACCGTGGGATGGACAGGAGGACTCCGCACTGTAATATCCACATCATCTCCCCCACTGTAATGTCCACATCATCTCCCCCTGTAATGTCCACATCTCCCCCTGTAATGTCCACATCTCCCCCACTGTAATATCCAGATCTCCCCCCTGTACTGTCCACATCTCCCCCTGTAATGTCCACTGTTAAAATAATAAAAATATTCAAAAATAATTATGGAGCGATAAAGTCTCTAATAGTTCCACAAATAAAATAGTAAAATATGTTTTCTTGAAAAGTAGTAAAGAATCTGTCAGTCTTTCTATGGCTCCACAAGCATGTACTTGTACATGATTTCTGTTCTGTCCAGTAATCCAGGCCAGGATTAGGATCCCTGAATATTCGTGCGCTTTTCTCCTGTAAACAACTTCCTGGTCACAGCAGCCTGCTTCTCCATCCCAATCCCCACTATTGGAGAAATGTCCAGTATCAGGGTTTTTTGAAATTTTTTTATTTATCTGAATTACTGGACAGAAGAACAGAAATAATGTACAAGTACATGCTTGTGGAGCCAAAGAAAGACAGATTCTTTACTACTTTTACTACTTTTCAAGAAAACGTATTTACTTTTTTATTTGTGGAACTATTAGAGACTTTATCACTCCATTAAAAAGTCATTCACTGACTTACCTTTTCCAGAGGCACTGTCTGGCGGGCAAAATATGATCCGACCGCAATGGGAGTTGTAGCACGCCTGCGCTGCCCTCCTGAGTGACTGTGACTGACACTGACTCCTCCCCCCAGGAGCAGGGAGCATCAGCACGTAGCCGCCGTTGTGGACTACAACTCCCATAAGCATTAGCGGCGGCCTGTCACCGCCGGGTGTACCAAGATGGCCGCCGCTCCGAAGCTAGGCCTTTCCTAAGGCTGTAATCCGCGGATCGGCTCCGGGCGAAAATCGAGGACAGTGACAGGCAACAGGCTGGGGCCCTAGGCCAGCTCGGGGCCCCAAGCAATTGCTTGTTTTGCCTGTCCTGTTCCGACGGCCCTGCCAGAAGGTTTACAATTCTTTTCACTACCAGTTGTGCCAAGGGAGGGTTCGAGCCAGTTAAGGGGTTGAGAATCAGAGGGCAGGCCCAAACAAAACCAGCAGCTCCTACGGGGGTAGTGCTACATATGATTGAGAAAAGACCAACATTTTGAACTTACTTCCTTACTTATTGTTAGGGATGAGCTTTGATTTAGAGTCAAACCCATGTTTGACTCAAACATCGCCTGTTCGGTTGTTTGCCGAATTGCGAACATTATGGGCCGTTCATGCCAAATTCGAGTGGCGCGTCACGGCCCATAATTCACTGCGGCATCGCAGTGCATTGCTGGCTGATGATTGGCCAAGCATGCACTATGACCCACATGCTTTGGTCAATCACAGCGCGCAAAAAAAGAAGAGCCATAATTGGCCAAAGCCAGGGTGGCTTTGGCCAATTATGTCTCAGGGGGTTTAGTACACGCCCCACACTATTTAAGGCCGCCTCCGTGGCGGCCTTGTGTAGTGTGTTGCGGTGGTTAAAAAGAGAGCTTACAGAGAGAGAGAGAGACAGTGTCATTTATATTGAGTTAGATAGAGCAGGCAGGCGAGTCAGTTAGCTGCAGTTACAGTGTGTAGAGGATATATATGCATCCTAGGTGTTGTAGATATATTTGTACACTGTATTCAGTTTAGCTAGATCCATTCCTGTTATTCTCTATACTGACAGGCAGGCAGGTGATTGTGCTAGCTGCAGTGTTTCACTTAGTGTATTGTGTCCTTTGCACAGTGTGCACCTAAAAATACCTGAAGTTATTTGCTGGTGTTCGGATCATATTAATACCACAGGCAGGCAGCTTCAGTATTTACAGTTAGTGTACTGTGTCCTTTGCACAGTGTGCACCTAAAAATACCTGAAGACAATTACTGGTGTTCTGATCACCACAGGCAGGCAGCTTCAGTATTTACTGTTAGTGTACTGTGCCCTTTGCACAGTGTGCACCTAAAAATACCTGAAGACAATTGCTGGTGTGATTATCATATTAATACCACAGGCAGGCAGTTGATTCTGCTACCTGCAGTATAATCAGTATATATACATCCCAGCTTTGTGCAGCTACATCTCACTGCAGGCCATTAGTATGTCTGGAAGGCCAACAAGGAGAGGCCAATAAAAGAGCCAATAAAAGAGGGCAAGCAGGCTCTGTGTCTAGAGGCAACAGTGCTGGTCGTGGACACGGTGCATCCTCATCAGCACGTAGCCGTGGGACACGCTTGTCCTTCTTTTCGGCAGCTGGCCATGTTGAGCCGCAACATGTTGAAGACTTAGTAGAGTGGATGACCAAGCCGTCCTCATCCGCCTCATCCTCTCTCACCCAGGCTCAGGGTACTTTGTCTGGCAAAGCAGCTGCCAAAGCGGCCTCTTCCCTCGGCTCAATGGTATCAGTTACTCCTTCCCTAGCCCCACCATGTCCTCCTGAGGAGTCCCCCGAACTGTTTGACCACAGTGCTAGGCACATGCTCCAGGAGGATGCCCAGCGTTTTGAAGACTCAGATGATGGTACCCAGCTAGAGGAAGGCAGTAACGTGAGCCCAGAGAGAGGGGGTGCCCAACAAGGACAGCAATCTGGCAGTCATGTTCCCCCAGCTGCAGCATACTGACATATTTGCTCCAGTGATGAGGATGGAGGGGATGATGAGGTCACTGACTCCACGTGGGTGCCTGATAGGAGAGAGGAGGAGGAGGAGGAGGCACATCTCCAACAAGGCAGGATGCCCTCCAGGGGCCAGCTTAAGGGCAGCCAACCGACTGCATCACACCGCAGTGTTCCGCATGTTCAGGGCGCTGCTGTCTCTGCCCGTTATTCCAAAAGTTCTTTGGTGTGGGCCTTTTTTCAGACGTGTGCAGCAGATCGCACCATTGCCATTTGCAACATATGTCTCAGGCGTATCTCGCGTGGCCAAAACATCAGCCGCTTGGGCACCACGTGCTTGACCAGACATATGTCGACCTGCCATGCAGTTCATTGACAAGCCTACCTAAAAGACCCACACCAAAGAACAAAGCGGACCTCTCCTTGCTCCTCATCAGCTGGGATCTCCAACCCCACTATACCTTCAGTCCTCTCTGAAACCTGCACTGAGAGGAATGAAGGTGTAGAATTAGGTGTGTCACAGCCAAATACTTGCGGGCAATCTGAAATCCGAAATTAGTTTGCTCCAGCCATCCACATGCCCAGCGATTGAATGCTAGCTTGGCTAAATTGCTAGCACTTCAACTGCTGCCTTTTCAGTTGGTAGACTCTGCTCCCTTTCGTGAGTTTGTGGAATGTGCGGTTCCTCAGTGGCAGGTTCCCAAACACCACTTTTTCTCACGGAAGGCGATTCCGGCTCCTTACCGGCATGTGGAAGGCAATGTCTTGACCTCGCTGGACGGGGCGGTCAGCGGTAAGGTGCATATTACCGCTGACTCATGGTCCAGCAGGCATGGACAGGGACGTTACCTATCTTTCACGGCGCATTGGGTGACTCTGCTGGCAGCTGGGAAGGATGCAGGACAAGGTGCAGTAGTGTTGGAGGTTGTTCTGCCACCATGCCTCCAAAATGCTACTACTGGTGATTCTGACACACCTCTCTACTCCACCCCCTCCTCTTCTTCTTCCTCCATGGCCTCTTCCTGTGCTTTGTCCTCGGAACCAGCGGTGCTCCGTAGGCATTCAAGGGGCTGCGCAAGTACGCAGGCAAAAAGATGCCATGCGGTGCTTGAGCTGGTGTGCTTGGAGGACAGGAGCCACACTGGGGCAGAGATTCTGTCAGGTCTGCAGGGTCAGGCTCAGAGGTGGTTGATGCCATGCCAGCTTAAGCCAGGAATGGTGGTTTGCGACAATGGCACCAACCTCCTCTCCACCCTCCGACAGGGACACCTGACCCATGTGCCCTGTTTGGCTCACATCCTTAACTTGGTGGTGCAGCGGTTCTTGGGCAGGTACCCGGGGTTACAGGAGGTCCTGAAGCAGGCCAGGAAACTCTGTGGGCATTTCCGTCGGTCATATAATGATAGTGCTCAGCCGGCTGACCTGCAAAAGGAATGCAACCTGCCCAAGAACTAATCTGTGACATGCCCACCAGGTGGAACTCTACGTTGGCCATGCTGCAGTGGCTGCACACGCAGCAGAGGGCCATAAATGAGTATCTGTTGCAATATGGAACCAGGACAGGGTCAGGGGAGCTTGGATTATTTTCCCCACGCCAGTGGGCCATGATCAGGGATGCATGCACTGTCTTGGCACCATTTGAGGAGGCCACGAGGATGGTGAGCAGTGACAGTGCATGCATCAGTGACACTGTCCCTCTTGTGCACCTGTTGGAGCACACGCTGCATGGAATAATGGACAGGGCACTTGAGGCAGAACAGAGGGAGGAAGGTGGAGGACTTCCTTACCTCTCAAGGCCCCCCTATATCCAGACAGTGTTCCTGCTGGCCCGGCTATCACACAGGAAGAGGACGAAGAGGAGGAGGAGGAGGATTGTGTCAGCATGGAGGTGGAGCCTAGCACTCAGCATCAGCAGCAGTCTTCAAGGGATCAATTACAGTACTAAAGCACCCATGGACTTGTACGTGGCTGGGAGGAGGTGGCTGCAGATCATGTCGTCCTGTGTGACCCAGAGGACTCCGGACCAAATGCCTCAGCAAACCTACGCTGCATGGCCTCCCTGATCCTGTAAAGCCTGCGGAAGGATCCTCATATTCGTGCGATCAAGGAGAGGGATCATTACTGGCTGGCAACCCTCCTTGATCCATGTTACAAGGGTAAGGTTACGGACCTTATCTTGCCGTCGCAGAGGGAGCAGAGGATGAAGCATCTTCGGGAGGCCTTGCAGAAAGGTCTGTGCAATGCGTTCCCAGAGACTGGGAGGTTACAAATTCCTGGTCCTGGACAACGTGTTGCCGAGGCTTCGGTCAGTCAAAGAAGGAGCGGTGGAGAAGGTGGCCGTCTGACTGATGCGTTCAGACAATTTTTTAGTACGCAGCCCCAAGGTATGATCGGTTCCAGCAACCATCGCCAGCGTCTGGTTTACATGGTGCAGGAATACCTAGGGGCAAGATCAGACTTGGACACCTTTCCCACCGAAAATCCTCGGGGTTACTGGGTCTTGAGGATGGATCACTGGCCAGAGCTTGCACAGTATGCAATTGAGCTACTGGCCTGTCCTGCATCCAGCGTTCTTTCGGAATGCACATTCAGTGCTGCTGGAGGCTTTGTAACCGATCACAGGGTGCGCCTGTCCACGACTCGGTCGATCGACTGACCTTCATAAAAATGAATCAGTCTTGTATCCCCACCAGCTACCAAGCACCTGATGCTGATGTAACAGAATAATTTTCTTTGAAATGTCAGATCCCTTCAAGACTGCCTATGCTAATGCAGAGTGACTATCCTGTTATGCTGAGTGACTATTCTCTTCCTCCTCAATGATCATGCTGATAGCATGTAAGAACATTTTTGTTTCTGGGCACCGCCACCGGTGGCTAAGGCCCAATTTTTCAGCCCCTGTTCAACAGGGGCGTGTAATTACAATTTTTAATGCAATCTTTTGCAGCAGGGCTCATTCCTGCGCTCCAACTAGAGTATCTGTGAGGGGTTGCAGTGTTGTGGCACCAGTGCCTAAGGCCCAATCTTCCTGCCCCTGTTTAACAGGGGCGTGTAATTACAATTTCTGGTGCAATACTTTGCAGCAGGGCTCATTGCTGCTCTCCAACTAGAGTATCTGTGAGGGGTTGCAGTGTTGTGGCACCAGCACCAGTGCCTAAGGCCCAATTTGTATGCCCCTGTTCAACAGGGGCATGTAATTACAATTCTTGATTTAATAATTCTCAGCAGGACCCATTCCTGCGCCCACCAAGAGTAACTGTGAGGGCTTACAGTGTTGTGGCACCAGCACCACCAAAGGCCCAATTTTTCTGGCCCTGTTCAACAGGGGCATGTAATTACAATTCTTAATCTAATATTTCACAGCTGGGCCCATTCCTGCGCCCACCAAGAGGAACTGTGAGGACTTACAGTGTTGTGGCACCAGCACCACCACCAAAGGCCCAATTTTTCCTACCACTGTTCAACAATGGCATGTAATTACAATTCTTGATATACAGTCAGGTCCATAAATATTGGGACATCGACACAATTCTTATCTTTTTGGCTCTATACACCACCACACTGGATTTGAAATTAAACGAACAAGATGTGCTTTAACTGCAGACTTTCAGCTTTAATTTGAGGCTATTTACATCCAAATCAGGTGAACGGTGTAGGAATTACAACAGTTTGTATATGTGCCTCACACTTTTTAAGGGACCAAAAGTAATTGGACAATTGGCTGCTCAGCTGTTCCATAGTCAGGTGTGTGTTATTCCCTCATTATCCCATTTACAAGGAGCAGATAAAAGGTCCAGAGTTAATTTTAAGTGTGCCCTTTTGCATTTGGAAACTGTTGCTGTCAACTCTCAATATGAGATCCAAAGAGCTGTCACTATCAGTGAAGCAAGCCATCATTTGGCTGTAAAAACAAAACAAACCCATCAGAGAGATAGCAAAAACATTAGGTGTGGCCAAATCAACTGTTTGGAACATCCTTAAAAAGAAAGAACGCACCGGTGAACTCAGTAACACCAAAAGACCCGGAAGAAAACAATTGTAGTGGATGACCGAAGAATTCTTTCCCTGGTGAAGAAAACAACCTTCACAACAGTTGGCCAGATCAAGAACACTCTCCAGGAGGTAGGTGTATGTGTGTCAAAGTCAACAATCAAGAGAAGACTTCACCAGAGTGAATACAGAGGATTCACCACAAGATGTAAACCATTGGTGAGCCTCAAAAACAGGAAGGCCAGATTAGAGTTTGCCAAACAACATCTAAAAAAGCCTTCATAGTTCTGGAACAACATCCTATGGACAGATGAGACCAAGATCAACTTGTACCAGAGTGATGGGAAGAGAAGAGTATGGAGAAGGAAAGGAACTGCTCATGAACCAAATCATACCACCTCATCAGTGAAGCATGATGGTGGTAGTGTCATGGCGTGGGCATGTATGGCTGCCAATTGAACTGGTTTTCTTGTATTTATTGAAGATGTGACTGCTGACAAAAGCAGCAGGATGAATTCTGACGTGTTTCAGGAAATATTATTGTTAGTTATTTTCTTGTAATCAATCGAAATCCAGGTGTTTGAAAGTGAAGATTATTTAATCCAAAATGCAGTAATACATTTTCGTGATGCTTACAAAGTGAGAGCAAAGGCAAAAGTGAGTGAGAAGGAAGGAGCCCCCACCTTCTCATCCTTACACTGAAAACGCAATAACACTTCTTATTGGCTAATTTTGCCAAGGAAGATATCAGGGAATTAATTGACCAGACTGTGTGGACTGCACAGAGATAACCAAAACGCATGTAGAGTAAAATATAATGCGGTTTATTGAAAAGGTGGTATGTATAAATACAAACAGTGCAAACTAACAAACAACCCACAAACAACAAATAATATATACAACAAAGGGCAGTACCAGAATCTTGAATGAAAGCCAGGCCGGGGTCATATACAGCAGATCAGGAGTAGGGATGAGCTTCGAGTTCGAGTCGAACTCATGTTCGACTCGAACATTGCCTGTTCGCCCGTTCGCCGTACAGCGAACAAATTGGGGTGTTCGCGGCAAATTCGAAAAATCTATGGGAGAAATCTAAAGTGCTAATTATAAAGGCTTATATGCAAGTTATTGTCCTAAAAAGTGTTTGGGGACCCGGGTCCTGCCCCAGGGGACATGTATCAATGCAAAAAGAAGTTTTAAAAACGGCCGTTTTTTCGGGAGCAGTGATTTTAATAATGCTTAAAATGAAAAAATAAAAGTGAAATATTCCTTTAAATTTCGTACCTGGGGGTGTGTATGATATGCATGTAAAGTGGCGCATGTTTCCCGTGCTTAGAACTGTCCCTGCAAAAAGTGTCATTTTTGAAAGAAAAAAATGCATTTAAAACTGACTCGCGGCTATTAATGAATTGTCGGCTCCCGGCAATACATACAAAAGTCATTGATAAAAAAAAAAAAAAAAGCGTGGGGGTTCCCCAGAATTCAATTACCAGGCCCTTCAGGTCTGGAATGGATATTAAGGGGAACCCCGCCGCAAATAAAAAAAAAATTGACGTGGGGTTCCCCCAAATATCCATTCCAGGCCCTTCAGATCTGGCATGGATTTTAAGGGGAACTCCACCCCAAATTAAAAAAAAATGGCGTGGAGTCCCCCTAAAAATCCATACCAGACCCCTTATCCGAGCATGCAACCTGGCCGGCCGCAGGGGAAAAGGGGGGGACGAGAGAGCGGCCCCCCCTCCCTCCTGAACCGTACCAAGCCACATGCCCTCAACATGGGGAGGATGTCCCCATGTTGATGGGGACAAGGGCCTCATCCCCACAACCCTTGCCCGGTGGTTGTGGGGGTCTGCGGGCGGGGGGCTTATCGGAATCTGGAAGACCCCTTTAACAAAGAGGACCCCCAGATCCCGGCCCCCCCCTATGTGAATTGGTAAGGGGTACATTGTACCCCTACCATTTCACGAAGAAAGCGTAAAAAAATGTTTAAAAAAACACACAAACACCTTGAAAAAGTCCTTTATTTAAAAAAAACAAAACAAAACATTCCAGCGGTGAAATCCAGTGTCCCGCGGCGATCCCGATGTCCAGCGCTGTCCGTCATTGGTTGTGCCTGAGCGGACCTGATGGGGAACTCCCTCTCAGTATTTTAAATGTATAGACCCGCCCCTTCTAAAGTTCCCCATCAGGTCCGCTCAGCGGACGAGATGCGGAACATGAGAAGGGGCGGGTCTATACATGTATTACCAAAGTGAGAGCAGTTCCCCATCAGGTCCGCCTCCTCGGTATGTCAGACCCGCCTACGTCATTGGCTTGAGCGGGGAACTTCCTTCACCATGTAAATTTAAATTTACATAGTGAAGGAAGTTCCCCGCTCAAGCCAATGACGTAGGCGGGTCTGACATACCGAGGGGGCGGACCTGATGGGGAACTGCTCTCACTTTGGTAATACATGTATAGACCCGCCCCTTCTCATGTTCCGCATCTCGTCCGCTGAGCGGACCTGATGGGGAACTTTAGAAGGGGCGGGTCTATACATTTAAAATACTGAGAGGGAGTTCCCCATCAGGTCCGCTCAGGCACAACCAATGAAGGACAGCGCTGGACATCGGGATCGCCGCGGGACACTGGATTTCACCGCAGGAATGTTTATTTATTTATTTTTTTAAATAAAGGACTTTTTCAAGGTGTTTGTGTGTTTTTTTAAACATTTTTTTTACGCTTTCTTCGTGAAATGGTAGGGGTACAATGTACCCGTTACCAATTCACATAGGGGGGGGGCGGGATCTGGGGGTCCCCTTTGTTAAAGGGGTCTTCCAGATTCCGATAAGCCCCCTGCCCGCAGACCCCCACAACCACCGGGCAAGGGTTGTGGGGATGAGGCCCTTGTCCCCATCAACATGGGGACATCCTCCCCATGTTGAGGGCATGTGGCTTGGTACGGTTCAGGAGGGAGGGGGGGCCGCTCTCTCGTCCCCCCCTTTTCCCCTGTGGCCGGCCAGGTTGCATGCTCGGATAAGGGGTCTGGTATGGATTTTTAGGGGGACTCCACGCCATTTTTTTTTAAACTTGGGGTGGAGTTCCCCTTAAAATCCATGCCAGATCTGAAGGGCCTGGTAATTGAATTCTGGGGAACCCCCACGCTTTTTTTTTTTTTTTTTTCTCAATGACTTTTGTATGTATTGCCGGGAGCCAACAATTCATTAATAGCCGCGAGTCAGTTTTAAATGCATTTTTTTTCTTTCAAAAATGACATTTTTTGCAGGGACAGTTCTAAGCACGGGAAACATGCGCCACTTCACATGCATATCATACACACCCCCCAGGTACGAAATTTAAAGGAATATTTCACTTTTATTTTTTCATTTTAAGCATTATTAAAATCACTGCTCCCGAAAAAACGGCCGTTTTTAAAACTTCTTTTTGCATTGATACATGTCCCCTGGGGCAGGACCCCGGTCCCCAAACACTTTTTAGGACAATAACTTGCATATTAGCCTTTATAATTAACACTTTAGATTTCGAACGTTCGAGTCCATTGTATTTAATAGGGTTCTAAAGTTTACACGAACATTTTGTCTGTTCGCAGGTTCTGGTGCGAACCGAACAGGGGGGTGTTCGGCTCATCCCTGATCAGGAGATAGACAGAGGAGTGTTCCAGGGGCATAAACGTAGCCAGGCCAAGGTCATACACGGGGAGTCAGCAGATGGGAATAGGGAACAAAGGCAGGCAGGGAGAATACGGATGGATAGGCTCAGTATAGGGATTAGGTCAGGTCGGGACAGGACAGGACAGGTACAGGCTCAAGGACTGGTACAGGCTCAAGGTCCGGATACAGGCTTCAAGGTCAAGGCTCCAGGAGAAAGATACCAAGGCGAGCATGTAAGGGCTCGCCGGGTATTTATAGGACTGCTATAATTGCCCTCATGTCACAGCTGATCGAAGGAAGTACTGCCTGCCCCACACTGACGGAATACCCCCGCTGGTGGACGCCGGTACTACGGCCCATGGATCAGGCATTACCACCAGCAGGTGAGATCCTCTGTCAAAGATACAGGCTGCGAGAGGACATCTGCTGGTGGACACTAGTATTGCGATCCATAGGACCGACAGCGCCACCAGTGGGTAAAGCCTTCCCTGACAGAAGATCTGCTCATACCTAGCACAAGTTGGCACCTTTATTCCCAAGCAGAGCTTCCTGTACAATCTAATATCTATACATATATTACGTATGGGGTTAGTAAGAACAAAAGAATACAACAAGGTTAGAACATGTGCTCAGGAGCCATCTTAAAAAAATCAGTAAAGCTCTCTAATAGACACACAATACTAAACTTTTCTAACATTCCCTCCTCTTGTGGGTCTATTTTATCTCAACACATTTCGATGATAGTCCCTGTGTTATACACTTTCGGACTGTATGTCATTAAGTTGAGCTTCAATGTCCACATAGGTCTCCTTAGAGGTAGGAAGTGCTTGATACATCGTTCTTGAGATTTGCGGTTTCAATCCATTTTTGTGAAAGTCCTCGAATACAGAGAATACAGCAGCATCCGCAAGTGACCAGAACAGCCAATGCCACAGCAATTGAGATCAAACATGATGTGATAAGTCCAATCCATTTACCAAACAATCCTTCAAGCCAGTTTGTGAATGGATCGTTAATTCCTGAGTTTTCCGCTAATTCATTCGATAGAGCAGTCAGTCCTTCCAGGGCTCTGGTCACGGTCCCCCCAGGAGCTGTATTATTAGGAATAAAGGTACAACACATGCTACCAAACATTTTGCATGCCCCTCCTCTTTCAGCTAAGACCATATCTAAGGCCATTCGGTTCTGCCATGCCATTAGAGAAGTGGGGCCCAGCTGTTCTGCTAGGCCTTTTACAGCATCCCTGCTATAGTTTACAAATCGTTGTTGGTTGTAGTATATATAGTTAATCCAGTAAACATTTTTATTTATAGTCACCCACCAGAGAAGAGACTCAAACCCAGCCGTTACCTGATTCCTGGCCTTAAACTAATTCGGCACCCCTCGAGGGACTCCAATCTCATCTATGTAGATCTGGGAGTCAAATGACCCTTTGGGAGAGGCGTCCCTTCGATACAGTTGGTGACTCTTAGTCCACGGGTGTTCTGACAGGATTCTCAGGGGCATAACCAGCTGGACCATTGCACAATCCCCTCGGGCATTGGCCGGGATCCTAGTTTGAAGTTTCTTGTCCCCACACATCCACCAGACATCAGCTCTCTGAGTGTCATGTTCAACCCAGTCACCATTTTCCTTGTTAATCCTCACAGCAGTCATCAGGTAGTGACCCAAGATCCACCGTGCTACTGTTCCCTGGGAGTGCAAAACAAGTAAAATTGCCCGAATACGCAGCAACCGCAGGAGGTATCTGAGGTCTCTGCACTGGGGGAAACAACAAACTCAATGTGTGACAGGTAGAATTTGTTTCTGGTTTATAGCTCTTATTATACAACCGCAGCATACATTTTAAACCTTCTGGATCTGTATTGTAATCTAGAGGAAAAGGGACCGTTGCTAAATGTGGTCTAGCTCCAGCACAAACTAAACAGTTTTCCTTTTTTAGAGTTTTAACCGTATACCTCAACCAATCTAACCACTCATTTTTTTCTTGGTAACCCGTCTCCAAAGCTATGACATCTTCTACTGTTAGGTTAGTAAATCTTATAGTGTTACTCAGAACTTCTATTTTAGTATGACCTTCTTCTTTCCCTTCTGTGTCTACCTTTTCCTGTTTGGTTTTATTGGGTGGTAATACCTTGAGGAAAACTGTACCTAAAGGATCTGTTCCCGACACCCATGCTCCCATAGAATATAACCGTTGATCAGTTTTTTTAGGTTATTTTAATGTTATCAGCAATTGGTTGCAATCTCTGCCATGTGTACAGGGGGAATTGGCTGCCTTTGTTATGGTGAGTCTTTCTTTTTAACCATTTATGCCTGGAATGTTGTACCCCCAATCTTGGTGTGCTGTGGTCCACAGGGCCTGGGTACATACTGAACAGTCAGTTCCACTTGGAAGATAACAAACATATTTGTCTGCCCATTGGAGCCTTCTTGCTTCAGTTATGTCCCTACAGTTCACCATTTGGCAAAAATCAACTAAAATGGTACTAGTTACCCCTTCTATGAAGGTTAAGTTCAAGGCCTTTCCCGTACTTGCCCATTCAAGAGGTTCCTTCTTTTTCCAGTTTCTGCCTCCCCTTATGGACGTCTCACCTAGAGTCACCAGTAGACTCAAGATAATTACTGTCCCTTTCATCCTGACCAGCTACAGAGCCCCAGGGGGTAAGGTAAGGGAGTCTTCACCGGTTTGAGACAAGCCCCACATAGTACGGGACCTCCCTTTGTAGCCGGACTTACCAGAGCTCTGTCGCCAACTGACCCTGCTCTGCCTGTAAAACCTTTTTGCAATGGGACTGGTGAGTCCAGGTAGACCTCTCTGCAATCCTTATTGCCCTGGGAGTAGTGAGAAGAACCTGATATGGCCCCTCCCACTTAGGCAAGTGCCAATGTTTCCTTTTTATTACTTTTATCAGGACCCAGTCTCCGATATGGATTTTCTCTTCTCCTTGGATTGGACCTTCTGGAATAGAACAGACCTCATTAATTTGTTTCTTTTTCAACAAGTTAGACGTATATTCTGCTAGAGTACGTTCAGATTCTTCAACTGGTGTTTCATTTAGTAGTAAAGGTATTCTATATGATCTTCCATGTATCATTTCAAATGGACTCAAACCTTCCTGTGTGGGTGTAATATGCATGCTAGTTACAGCTAAAGGTAGGCAATATATCCAATTTTTTAAAATAAGTGATAACCTCGCGCCAAACACAAAATTAAAAATTAAAATATAAAATTTATAATACAGATTAATTATAAAGAAAGCTGCACCCCTAAAAAACTAAATGGATATCCCATAAAGTGCAAGGTGAAATTGGAAGGGAGGGGGCGCTAGTGAGTATGAAAATGTAAGCTAAGACTAGCATAAATTCAGTCACAATAGGTAATGAACAATTGCTAAGACAATGATAAAATCATAAGTGCAGTAATTATTATGTGACTAATAAGGACAACATCAAGTGCTGTAATTAGCTAATAATGAAACAAAGCATAAGTAATAACAACTGTAGTGAACAAATAGTGTAAACATCTAATCAGTGAAGCTTGACTAATCCAGTGATAAGTCCATAGAAAAAATCCAGTATGTTCTTTGAAGTGACACCTTCACCAACACAGATAAATCACCCAAAGTGCTATGGATGGATGGCCGCTTACCCCAGGATGTTGACCCTCTTAACTAAAAGGGGGTCAGATAGCGCTTATTGCAAGGTGCCACTTGCCAATAGAGAGAATGTATTCCCGGATCCATCTGACTCCCCAAGGTACGCTCGGTTGGAATATGCAGACAAAACGAATAATGCCAAAATAGTGTAATCCCGTTTATTAAATTAAAATCAAAATAGAAAAGGAAAGCCAAATGGCAGCTTACATTGTGTGGTGCCTTAGCCCGGCACTGAGGCTGGAAGGCATGTAGAAGCCAAATGGTTCCGTCCGTCCGTTTGAAAGTCTGGCGTGCGTTCCACCTATTACAGCGGCTAGCCAGCAGGACCGGAAGTAGATGGAAAACGTGACCAAGTACCGCCTCGACGTACGTTTCCGTTTCGTTTACCACGTCATCAGGAAGCGTACCGGGTCACTGGATGGGCAGTCTTTTTAAATGCCTGTCAATCAAGCCAGATTGCAATGCTAATTATGTCAGCCTCAGTGTCGGGTCACAGGCACCAACACAAGACACAGATTGTACAGCAATTACATTTAAAATCAGATCAGATATCACTTTAGAATGGGAATATCAGAAATTACTCTATAAACCCTAAAATACATTTAAAATTAGCGGGAGTTGAAGCAATATACCAATAATTGCTAAAATGTAAGAAAATATTTATAAAAATAAAAAACAATATTTGATATTAAAATTAGAGTAACAGAAATTCTATATACCCTAAAGTACATTTAAAATTGGCGGGAGTTGAGGCAATATAGCAATGATTGCTAAAAGGTAAGAAGGTATTTATGAAAAATAATATTTAATTTTAAAAATGGAATGAAAGCTGGAAAAATACATTAACAGCAATATAATGCAATTAATAATATATAAATGGGCAACCAGAGGGAAATTAATCATTGGTTAAAAAACAGTTTAAGTCTAGGTCTATGTTGAGTCCCAGTGGCTGCATCGTCTGAAGGCGATACAGCCATTGGGTCTCATTTTGGGAAATGGCCTTTTTGAAGTCAGTACCTCTCCAGTGGGACACAGCTCTATCAATTCCGTAGAATGTGAGCTGATGAGGATCTCTAGCATGAAACCGATCAAAGTGCTGTGATACACTGTGATTGGGAAATCCTTTGGAGATGTTGGTGACATGCTCATTGATCCTGACCCTTAATTCCCGTGTAGTGCGTCCCACATATTGTAGGGAGCACGGGCATTCCAAGACGTATGTAACGTGTTTCGAATAACACGTGATTAAGGGTTTGACTGAAAACTCTTGTTGTGTGACAAAAGACTGGAATTTGGTAATTTTTTTACCACGTCAGATGGTAGTGCGACGAGATTTGCACCTTGTGCAATAATGAAAATCAGATCCATCCAAAAAAGTTGGGAGTTTCATTGGAGGGTCAGGGACATTAGGTGCTATCATATTCCTTAGCCCTGGTGCTCGTCTATAGATGAATTTGGGCCTTGGGGGAAGTACATTAACCAAATCTTTATCTTTGAGGAGTATGGGCCAAAATTTCTGAAAGGTGCGCTCAATTGTTTTATACTGCCTGTGAAAGCCAGATACAAAGGCTAGATCTCCTTGAAAGTTTTTTTTTCTTCTTTGAAGTTAAGAGTGTCTCTCTGTCCATAGTGGCTACTTGATACTGAGCTTTCTGAAGTACATGAGGAGAGTAGCCTTTTTCCATAAACCTCTCCGTGAGTATGGAGGCCTGTTCATGGAAATCCGTCATACTCTCACAATTCCTTCTAATCCTCATGTACTGACCTTTGGGTATAGCTCCTAGCCATTGTGGGTGATGACAGCTAGTTGTTGGCACAAAACTATTTCTATCAGTGCTCTTGAAGAAGGTCTTAGAGCTAATTTTATCATTTTTCTTAATCAGGGTCAAATCTAAGTAGTTAACTGTAACCGTACTCCATTCAGCTGTGAATGTAAGACCATATTGGTTGTTATTAAGATATTTGATGAAATTATGTAGGTCCTCAAGTGGGCCCTCCCACAATAAGAGGATATCATCAATATAGCTTTTATAGTACAAAAGAGCTGACTTGGGTTCATGATAAATGGTTTCATTTTCCCACTTATTGAGTACTAGATTGGCTACACTGGGAGCATAACGTGCCCCCATAGCTACCCCCTTTATTTGATTAAAAAATTGGTCCTGAGCCCAAAAATAGTTGTTGCCCATAGCTTGTTGAAGACCTTCTATCAAGAAGTTGATTTGGTCTATAGGTAGCTTGGATTGCTCTGTCAAAGCCAATCCTACAGCTACTAGAGCGTCATCTTGTTTTATATTGGTATACAGTGACTCCACGTCAACTGTAACCATGAATGTATTGGCTGTCACTGATAGAGTGGATATAGACTTAATGAGCTCTCTACTGTCCTTTAAATAGGACTTCCCCTGTGCCACCAATGGTTGGAGATATATATCTATATATTCTCCAACACGTGAATAGAGAGAACCTATCCCACTGATGATGGGTCGAGCAGGTGGTGTCAGGGGGATACGTACCTGATCAGCAAGTCCGTTGGAGCAGAGAGAGGTCACCCGGACGGATCCGACTCACGGGCCCCTGGTAGTGCAGACAGGAGGCACGGGAGTGCGGAAGGGTAAGAGAGCCTGAGATAGGTTCCAAGAAGGCGGCTCCGGATCCTGGGTTCAGAAGGGTAACTAAGCCAGGCAGGCTGCAGGCAGGTAGGTAGGCAGGCAGGTATATAGAGCAGCGTAGCGGGGCAGAAGCAGAAGGAGCGGTCAGACAGGCAGGGTTCAGCAACGTTCAGGCAATATGGTACAGCGGGGTAGGCAGGTTCAGGGTCAAAGACAGGCCGAGGTCGGGTGCAGGCGGATAGCAAGGAAAGTCCAGTAACAAGCCGGGTGGTCAGAAGGTCGGATTTCGGGCGAACAACAGGAGCAGGATGCACAGGGGACTGCAGATCAGACAGCACCGGTCTGAAGTGTTCCAGGGGTTTAAATAAGCAAACCGGCGTGCGCCGGCGTGCGCAACGGCGCACGCTGCGCGCGCCCGCAATGCGCGCACATGCACCCGCACGCACCGGCGCACCGACGCGCACAGGCACGCGCGCCCGCGATCCAGGAAGTGCACCAGCGCGGACGGGAACATGCCAAACCACAGCGCGCATCGGCGCACGCGAACGCACACCGAAGCGACCACCGACGCGCCCGGCAAGGTACGTACACTGACAGTGCCCCCCCCTTTAGGGCAGCCTCCGGATGCCCAATTGAGCGATCTTCGTGGCGTGAGACCTCCTAAAAGCTTGCATGAGTTCCTCCGCATGTATGCCGCTTTCGGGTTCCCAGGAGTTATCTTCTGGGCCGTAACCCCTCCACTTAATCAGATATTGTACCTGGTTGTGTCTCTTCCTACAGTCCAGGATTGCCTCCACCTCAAACTCCTCCTCGCCGTCAATCAGAACAGGTTCCGGTGGGCCAATGTTACGGCCAGCGAAGGGGTTAGGGACAACCGGCTTTAACAGGGTCACATGAAAGACTGGGTGGACCTTCAGGGAGTTAGGCAGGTCGAGCTCATATGCTACATTGTTGATCCTCCTTTTTACCGAGAAAGGTCCCATGAACTTAGGGCCCAATTTCCTGGACGGGCAGGCCATCTTTAGGTTAATTGTGGATAACCACACCTGGTTGCCGGGCTCCAGAATGAGTTCCCCTCTCCTTTTCCTATCAAACATCCTCTTGTTGTACTCCTGGGTCTTGGACATGGTCTCCTGTAGAAGTTTGTTATTGGAGAAGAAGAAATTCATTGTTTCGGACACCGCAGGGATAGTGCATTCGGGTATGGTACTTGGCAAGAAGGAGGGATGGAATCCATAGTTGGCAAAGAATGGGGTTTGCTTAGTGGCAGAGTGCAGGGAGTTGTTGTAAGCGAATTCAGCAATGGGGAGTAGAGAGGCCCAATCATCCTGGGAAAAGGAGGAAAAACAACGGAGGTAATGCTCTAATGTTTGGTTGGTCCTCTCAGTTTGACCATTCGTCTGGGGGTGGTATGCCGAAGAGAATGCCAACTTGATTTCCAGAGAATCACAAAGAGCCTTCCAAAATCTGGAGGTGAACTGGGCGCCTCGGTCTGAGACAATACTTGCCGGAACTCCATGGAGCCTCACTATTTCCATGATAAAAACCCTTGCCGTTTCCATGGCGGAAGGCGTACCTTTCATGGGCAAAAAATGAGCCATCTTGGACAGCCTGTCAACGACAACGAAGACCGTGGAGAACCCTTCGGATAGAGGGAGCTCCACTATGAAGTCCATCGACACCATCTTCCAGGGTCTTTCAGGGACAGGTAGAGGTTTTAATAGACCCCAGGCCCTCATCCGGCTATTCTTGTTCCGGGAGCAGGTGTTGCATGAGTCCACGTATCTCTTGCAGTCACTACCCAGCTGCGGCCACCAGAACGTGCGCTTGATGAGCTCGGCCGTTTTCAAGGTACCGAAATGTCCGGCCAACTTGTGGTCATGGCAGAGCTCCAGAACAGCTATCCGAAGACCCTCAGGGACCAGAATTTTGCCCTTGTGCCTGATCAGACCATCTTGTGCCCTGACACAGTCCTCCGGAAGAGAGGTCAAGCCAGCAGACGCCCACTTAATACGGGGCATGAGGTCTTCTTGAAGCAGCAGGAAATTCCCGGCAGGGAGGATGGTGTCAACAGGTAAGTTCTCTTCAGGAGTGCTGAACATTCGGGACAGTGCGTCCGGTTTAATGTTTTTTGAGCCAGGCCTGTAGGTGATGTGGAACAGAAACCTTGAGAAAAAAAGTGCCCACCTTGCCTGCCTTGGCTTCAACCTCTTGGCTGTTCTCAGGTACTCGAGGTTCTTGTGGTCCGTGTAGACCAAAATGGGGTGTGCCGCCCCCTCGAGCAGGTAACGCCATTCTTCTAATGCGGCCTTGATAGCCAGGAGTTCCCGGTCACCCACGTCATAGTTACCTTCCGCCGTGGAAAGCTTGCGCGAGAAGAAGGCCACTGGAAAAAGTAAGGCTTTAGCCCCCTGACGCTGGGATAGCACAGCCCCCACTGCATTTTCGGACGCGTCCACTTCCAGGACGAAAGGTAATACAGGGTCAGGGTGCTTCAGGATGGAGGCAGAGACAAATAATTCCTTCAGTTTGTCAAAGGCAGCTTGGGCTCTAGGGGACCAGTAGAAGCGGTTTCCTTGTTTGGTCAGTTCGGTAAGGGGGGCGACAATTGCAGAGAAACTTCTGATGAACTTCCGGTAGAAGTTGGAGAATCCGATGAAGCGCTGGACCCCTTTTTTATCTGTGGGGGCAGGCCAGTCCAGGATAGCCGACACCTTCTGAGGGTCCATTTTAATGCCTTCAATTGAAATGATCAGACCGAGAAACTGGATGCTTTGCCGCTCAAACTCACATTTCTCTGGCTTGGCGTAAAGCCCATGTCGTCTGAGCCGAACAAGGACATTCCGGACATGCCTGCGATGGTCATCTACAGAGGAGGAGAATATCAAGATATCGTCCAGGTATACTATGACGTACAAGTCCAGGTAATCACGGAAGATGTCATTGACAAAATGTTGAAAGGTAGCCGGCGCGTTACACAGTCCGAACGGCATAACTAGGTACTCGTAGTGCCCGAACCGTGTGCGGAAGGCCGTCTTCCACTCATCCCCCTCTCGAATGCGGATCAGGTTGTACGCTCCTCGGAGGTCAAGCTTGGTGAATATGACCGCCGTTCCCAGCCTCTGGAACAGTTCCGGCACGAGAGGTAAGGGATAACGGTTTTTAATGGTGATCTTGTTCAACTGCCGATAATCAATACAGGGGCGTAGGGAATGGTCCTTTTTTTCAACGAAAAAGATGCCCGCACCTGCAGGTGAGGTGGACGGGCGGATGAACCCTTTCTTTAGGTTGTCGTCAATGTAGACTTTCAGGGTGCCCAATTCCTGCTCGGTCAACGGGAAGATCCTCCCAAAAGGTACTTCGGTCCCAGGCAAAAGTTCTATAGGGCAATCATATGGTCTGTGAGGAGGAAGGGTTTCTGCTCCCTTCTTACTGAACACGTCCAGAAAATCATGGTAGGGCTCAGGGATAGTTTTCTGAAGGTCAGGGTCTGTGCCCAGACAGAGCAGGTGAGGGTGGTCGGTAGAGGCTTGTTGCAGGCAGTGTTGCTGGCAATAATCTGAGAGGAATTTAACTCTCCCTGTAGCCCAGTCAATGTTGGGGTTATGGGCTTGTAGCCAGGGCATCCCCAGAATGACGGGGAATAGCGGAGAGGAGATGGCATCCAGACTTAGGAACTCCTGATGGTGGGTTGCCACCGAGGCCATCAAGGGGACGGTTTCCTGAGTGACGGGGCCGGATTTGATAATGGAGCCGTCAGCGAGATGTACTGCAAGTCCCCGGGATTTCGGCTGCAGGGGAATGTGGTGACTGGCAGCAAATGTCAAATCGATAAAGCAGCTGCATGCCCCCGAATCAATTATGGTGGGTACTAGGATTGCGGAAGTCCTTCCGGGGGGCTGTAAAGAGATGGAGAGAGCCAAGTGAGAAGTTGGGTTAGGCAACAAAGAGGCACAAGTAGAAGAGACAGGCAGGCACTTACGCATCTTAGCCGGACAGGATCTCACGTAGTGTCCCGGTTCGCCACAGTACATGCACAGATTGTTACTACGCCTATGCTGGCGTTCTTCGGGAGAGAGAGAAGGGCGCAGTAAGCCCAGTTGCATGGGTTCTGGGTCATCTAACGCCGGAGACGGGGGAGCCGGAGGTGCAAGACGGACTGGGTTTGAGACCTTGGGGAGCAACCAGGTGGGTTGGAACTGACTGGAGGTCCTCTCGGAGCGACGCTCTCTCAGGCGCCGGTCGATCTGAATTGACAGATCTATTAACTTGTCCAGGGTTTGAGGAACTCCGACACGTGCTAGCTCGTCCTTGAGCTGATCCGACAGGCCCATCCGGAATTGGTAGCGCAAAGCAGCGTCATTCCACTCTGTGTCGGAGCTCCAACGTTTGAATTCTGCCGCATAGTCCTCGGCCGCTCTGCGACCTTGCAGGAGAGAGTGAAGAACAGATTCTGCAGTAGCCGCTTGTTGCGGATCCTCGTAGAGTTGAGACATCGCGGCAAAGAACGTGGCAAGGGTCTCCAAGGAGGCATCTTTCTGCTCTAGAAGGCGGTGAGCCCAGGCCTGCGGCTCGTCGGTCAGCAGGGAGATGACGAAGCCCACTTTGGTTACTTCCAGGGAAAAGGTGCGGGGTTGTAGGGCGAAGAAAAGCTTGCAGGCGTTGCGGAACGCACGGTATTTGCTGCGATCGCCCGCAAACTTCTCGGGTGTAGGGACCCTGGGTTCCGGAGGAAGCATGACGACGGAGGGTGTAGCTGGATATCCCGTGGATGTGGTGCCTTGCGGGCTGGTAGGCGAGGACAGGACTTGAACTCTTTCCTCCAACCTGGTATAGCCGGCTTGGAGGTCTTTCACGGCTTGCGTCAGCCCGTTCAGGTGTCGGCATAATTCCTCCAAGGGATCCCTCCCCTGCTCGGACTCGGACATGGCTGTCTGATACTGTCAGGGGGATACGCACCTGATCAGCGAGTCCGTTGGAGCAGAGAGAGGTCACCCGTACGGATCCGACTCACGGGCCCCTGGTAGTGCAGACAGGAGGCACGGGAGTGCGGAAGGGTAAGAGAGCCTGAGATAGGTTCCAAGAAGGCGGCTCCGGATCCTGGGTTCAGAAGGGTAACTAAGCCAGGCAGGCTGCAGGCAGGTAGGTAGGCAGGCAGGTATATAGAGCAGCGTTGCGGGGCAGAAGCAGAAGGAGCGGTCAGACAGGCAGGGTTCGGCAACGTTCAGGCAATATGGTACAGCGGGGTAGGCAGGTTCAGGGTCAAAGACAGGCCGAGGTCGGGTGCAGGCGGATAGCAAGGAAAGTCCAGTAACAAGCCGGGTGGTCAGAAGGTCGGATTTCGGGCGAACAACAGGAGCAGGATGCACAGGGGACTGCAGATCAGACAGCACCGGTCTGAAGTGTTCCAGGGGTTTAAATAAGCAAACCGGCGTGCAACGGCGCACGCGCGCCCGCAATGCGCGCACATGCACCCGCACGCACCGGCGCACCGACAAGCAACAGGCACGCGCACCCGCGATCCAGGAAGTGCACCAGCGCGGACGGGAACATGCCAAACCACAGCGCGCATCGGCGCACGCGAACGCACACCGAAGCGACCACCGACGCGCCCGGCAAGGTACGTACACTGACAGGTGGTTTGACTCTGGTTTTGTGGATTTTGGGTACCGTATATAACACCGGAGTGCGTGGAGCCCGTGGAATCAAATATTGAGCTTCTTTCAAGTTCAAAATATGTTGATCCACTCCTCTAGAGACCCAATTAGTCAATTGGGTTCGTAATTTGTTGATCGGATCAGAGGCAAGAACCTTGTAAGTTTCAGCATCACCCAACAACCGTTGTATTTCTGTGTTATAGTCATCCTTGGTGACTACCACAACAGCACCCCCTTTGTCTGCCGGGCGGACCACCAAGTTTTTGTTTTTTTCTAGCTGTTGTATATCCCCTATTAAAACATGATTTTTTCTAGCCTGTTTAACTTCTACTAGTTTGATTTCATCCTGCACCAAATTTTTGAACACCTCAACATGGTGGTGTGTCCCTTTTTTGGGATTGAAGACAGAGTTATTTTTCAAACCACTGTGCACAAACTGCTCAGTTTCCACTGTAGATGAAACAGTGGGGGTCTGAGAAGCAAAATGTTTTTTGATATTACGTTTTCTAACATATTTTTCCACATCTATAAATAACTCAAATTTATTGATGTTTTTATCTGGCGCATACTTTAATCCTTGGGATAGAACACCTATTTCTTGTTCAGAAAGTTCTATGTTGGTTAAATTAAAACCCTGTTGTTAACTGTCCCTTGGTCTTTTTCTTCCTGGTTCCCCCTCTTCTACCCCTTTTATGGTAGGCTCTTTGGGGTGTTGTGGAATAATGGGTGGGATTTTGTAGGGTTCTTTCCATCCCCTCCATTCCCCCCCTGTTGTTAATTATTTTGATGTTGATTAGGTCTACCCCTATAGTTCCCTCTAAAGTTGCCTCTAGGTGGTCTAGGCTGGTATTGACTTGGGCCTTGGTTAGGATAGGGATAACCATAGTCCATAGGTCTATTATCAAGTGGTGCATACCTATTGTAGGTAGGTGCTGCATATTGATCCTGGTAATAGTTGGTAGGCGGAGGGTAATGGGTTGGATATTGAGGTGGGGGAGGGGGTCCCCTAGGGGCTTGAGGTCCCTGTCCTTTATGGCTATTGGGGGTTTTAGATTTTTTGGGGGTAGATGGATTGTTTTTAAAATTCCGGGCCACCTGCGTGACCACATTAGGAACCTCCATGTCATCCTCAACTCCCTGATCATTGGGATGGCCCGTGATAGAATCCTCCTGCCATTTGTAAACTTTTTTCTCTTCATAATCCTTTATGTCCCTCTGGTATTTTTTAAGTTTCCTTTGTTTAATTTCTCCATCATATTTAGACAAATATGATTGGAGATTCTGGGCTTTGTCCATATATTCTTTAGTGCCCATAAAAGGTTGCATATTTTCTTTAAGATCAGCTATTTTTGCTTCAACTAAAATATTCTTGGCTCGACGTCTCCTAATCATTAGCTGCACGAGCTTCTGCTCACAGGCGTTGAAAAACTGAAACCACTCATCTAGTAGTGTCAGGTCCTCAACACCATCATTAGGGTTCACATCCCATCTGAGTCTCCTGGGGGTAAGATTTTTTCCAATGTACATCTCGAACGACGCTATATCCCACCACAGTCTAATTTGTTTCTCCATATCATATTGGAGCTGTTTAAAACCTCTCTCGATGTCTAAATTAGGACTGGGGGCTTGTTGGAATATTTCTTCAATGTTGGTCTGACGACTTTTCATGAAATTGAAAACATCCATGGCAGCGTAGGTGAAAAAGTTTCTAATTAAAAAACTCCAAGTGAAAAATAAGTGATAACCTTGCGCCAAACACAAAATAAAAAATTAAAATATAAAATTTATAATACAGATTAATTATAAAGAAAGCTGCACCCCTAAAAAACTAAATGGATATCCCCTAAAGTGCAAGGTGAAATTGGAAGGGAGGGGGCGCTAGTGGTAATGAAAATGTAAGCTAAGACTAGCATAAATTTAGTCACAATAGGTAATGAACAATTGCTAAGGCAATGATAAAATCATAAGTGCAGTAATTATTATGTGACTAATAAGGACAACATCAAGTGCTGTAATTATCTAATAATGAAACAAAGCATAAGTAATAACAACTGTAGTGAACAAATAGTGTAAACATCCAATCAGTGAAGCTACTTAGATTTGACCCTGATTAAGAAAAATGATAAAATTAGTTCTAAGACCTTCTTCAAGAGCACTGATAGAAATGGTTTTGTGCTAACAACTAGCTGACATCACCCACAATGGCTAGGAGCTATACCCAAAGGTCAGTACATGAGGATTAGAAGGAATTGTGAGAGTATGACGGATTTCCATGAACAGGCCTCCATACTCACGGAGAGGTTTATGGAAAAAGGCTACTCTCCTCATGTACTTCAGAAAGCTCAGTATCAAGTAACCACTATGGACAGAGAGACACTCTTAACTTCAAAGAAAAAAAAAAACCCTTTCAAGGAGATCTAGCCTTTGTATCTGGCTTTCACATGCAGTATAAAACAATTGAGCGTACCTTTCAGAAATTTTGGCCCATACTCCTCAAAGATAAAGATTTAGTTAATTTACTTCCCCCAAGGCCCAAATTCATCTATTGACGAGCACCAGGGCTAAGGAATATGATAGCACCTAATGTCCCTGACCCTCCAATAAAACTCCCGACTTTTTTGGATGGATCTGGTTTTCATTATTGCACAAGGTGCAAATCTTGTCGCACTGCCATCCAATATGGTAAAAAAAATTACCAAATTCCGGTATTTTGTCAAACAACAAGAGTTTTCAGTCAAACCCTTAATCATGTGTTATTCGAAACACGTTACATACGTCTTGGAATGCCCGTGCTCCCTACAATATGTGGGATGCACTACACGGGAATTAAGGGTCAGGATCAATGAGCATGTCACCAACATCTCCAAAGGATTTCCCAATCACAGTGTATCACGGCACTTTGATCGGTTTCATGCTAGAGATCCTCGTCAGCTCACATTCTACGGAATTGATAGAGCTGTGTCCCACTGGAGAGGTACTGACCTCAAAAAGGCCATTTCCCAAAATGAGACCCAATGGTTGTATCGCCTTCAGACGATGCAGCCACTGGGACTCAACATAGACCTAGACTTAAACTGTTTTTTAACCAATGATTAATTTCCCTCTGGTTGCCCATTTATATATTATTAATTGCATTATATTGCTGTTAATGTATTTTTCCAGCTTTCATTCCATTTTTAAAATTAAATATTATTTTTCATAAATACCTTCTTACCTTTTAGCAATCATTGCTATAATGCCTCAACTCCGCCGGCACTGAGGCTGATGTAATTAGCATTGCAATCTGGCTTGATTGAGAGGCATTTAAAAAGACTGCCCATCCAGTGACCCAGTACGCTTCCTGATGACTTGGTAAACGAAACGTACGTCGAGGCAGTACTTGGTCACGTTTTCCATCTACTTCCGGTCCTGCTGGCTAGCCGCTGTAATAGGTGGAACGCACGCCAGACTTTCAAACGGACGGACGGAACCATTTGGCTTCTACATGCCTTCCAGGATCAGTGCCGGGCTAAGGCACCACACAATGTAAGCTGCCATTTGGCTTTCCCTTTCTATTTTGGCATTATTCATTTTGTCTGCATATTCCAACCGAGCGTACCTTTGGAAATTCAGACGGACCTGGGAATACATTCTCTCTATTGGCAAGTGGCATCTTGCAATAAGCGCTATCTGACCCCCTTTTAGTTAAGAGGGTCAACATCCTGGGGTAAGCGGCCATCCATTCATAGCACTTCGGGTGATTTATCTGTGTTGGTGAAGGTGTCACTTCAAAGAACATGCTGGATTTTTTCTATGGACTTACAGTAGGTGCCGCCGATATTGTGTCAATCTCGCCACTTCTAGCGGCGAGATTGACACCCTATGAGCTCCGTCGCGAGAGCCAGCGCCGAGCTGTCTCATCATCGGGAAAGGAAAAATTTTCCTTTCACGATGAGCGACACGCATTGCTGATAGGCGGGGATCCGACGTGGATTTCCGCCAATACCAGGCACTGCGTTTGGTATGAATCCTGAGCGGGAACTCCACTCCAATTTTTAAAGAAAAAACCGGCATGGGTTCCCCCTCCAGGAGCATACCAGGCCCTTGGGTCTGGTCTGGATTTGAGGGGGAAACCCTACGCTGAAAAAACAGCGTTGGGGTCCCCCTCAAGATCCAAACCAGACCCTTATCCGAGCACGCAACCTGGCAGGCCGCAGGGGAAGAGGGGGGGACGAAAGAGTGGCCCCCCTCCCTCCTGAACCGTACCAGGCCGCATGCCCTCAACATGGGGGGTTTGGTGCTCTGGGGCAGGGGGGCGACCTGCGGCCCCCCCCACCCCAGAGCACCCTGTCCCCATGTTGATGAGGACAGGGCCTCTTCCCGACAACCCTGGCCGTTGGTTGTCGGGGTCTGCGGGCGGGGGGCTTATCAGAATCCGGGAGCCCCCTTTAATAAAGGGGCACCCGGATCCCGGCCCCCCCACCCTATGTGAATGAGTATTGGGTACATCGTACCCCTACCCATTCACCTGGTGGAAAAAAATTGCAATAAAAAAAACACACAGCTTTTTAAAGTATTTTATTGCACAGCTCCGGGGGTCTTCTTCCGACTTCGGGGGTCTCCGGTGTCGTCGCCGCGCTCTCCGGTTCTTTCTTCTGCCGGGCCACCGCTATCTTCTTCCAACTCTTTTGCTAGCGGGCCCGGTCTTCTCTGTCGCCTTCTCCCCTCCGGTTCTTTATTTCTTTCTTCCGCCGAGCCTCCGCTAACTTCTTTAGCTCTTTTGCTAGTGGAGGCCCGGTCTTCTCCGTCGTCTTCTCCCCTCCGGTTCTTTCTTTCTTTCTTCCGCCGGGCCTCCGCTAACTTCTTTAGCTCTTTTGCTAGCGGAGGCCCGGTCTTCTCCGTCGTCTCGTCCGGCTCTCCGTTGTCCTTCTGCCGGCCCCTCCACTAACTTCTTTAGCTTTTTTGCTAGTGGAGGGGCCGGTCTTCCCGTCGTCGCCGTCTTCTTCCCTCTTCTCCTCCCCGATGTTGACTCGTCGTTTCCTCTCACAGTAATGCTAAATCTTCGGTCCGCAGAGATTAATATAGGCTTCTCATGAAGTCACAGTCACATGCTCCGGGGCACATGGCCCCGGAGCATGTGACTGTGACGTCATGGGAACATGTGACTACCATCTTGCATGCCACAAGCTCTCACCCTAAAACTCTGGTACAAAGTATCCCCTACAGTCAGTATTTAAGAATCAGAAGAAACTGCAGTAAGGATGTTGATTTCGAGATGGAAGCTTCTGCTCTCCAATCTTGACTAATTGCTAGAGGGTACAGTCGTTCAATCCTCAAAAAAGCCTATAAAAGAGCTAAAAATAAAAATAGGAAAGATTTAATACATCCTAAGAAATCCCAAACTACTGACCAGCAGGTACGACTAATTACCAGGTTTTCTGGTGAACATCAGAAAGTAAGAAAGATTATTCAAAAATTCTGGTCTTTGCTAGCAACAGATGAGATTATTTCTAAATATATCAAGCCATTTCCTCAAATTACATATAGAAAATTTAGGTCCTTAAAAGATCAATTAGTTCACAGCCATCTTCAAACCAAGGGGGCTGAAAGCAGGAGAGGTTCGGCCCCATGTGGTCACTGTGATTTTTGTAGGTTTATTTATGATTCTACTGAAATAACTCTTCCTAATGGAGCCATCTACAGGCCAAATTTCTTTAGCAATTGCCAGTCGATTGGCATTATTTATCTGATGATCTGTGATTGCAAGGCCTTTTATGTTGGTAAAACAAGGAGGCCTTTCTTCCACAGAATGAGAGACCACGTATCTCTCATTCAAAAGAAAAAAATGGAGACTCCCATTAGCAGACAGAGTGGTCTGTTTCACTCTTTTGATTTATCAAAGATTAAATTCTTTGCTCTAGAGCACATACCTCTCAATGAAAGAGGTGGTGATGTGGATAAAAATCTCCTACAACGGGAAACCAGATGGAAACATACCTTGAGAGCTACCATGTATCCAGGGTTAAATGAGTCCATGAGTTTCAAACCCTTTTTTTTTCAATTAATTTATTTATCTTTTTCAACAAAATATAGACATACATACAGCTCCAAATTTCACATCTATTATTTCACAAAGCAAACAATATTTAACATCCAACACATGACCTCATATTCCCAATGACAAAAAGGAAGAAAAAAAAAGGAAATGGAGGGGGGGACCCCTCCCCCCCATATTCTCTCCCCCTGTGCCCACCCGGAAGCCTTCGGTTTCCCCACCTCTCCTCTTTACCACCATAAATAACCTTAAAGCTCACTTAAGCCCTGTACACACGATCGGATAACCTATGGATTTTCGTCCGATGGATTTGACCATCGGAAATCCGATGAAACTGTTTTTCATCAGTCTTGGCCACACACCATCAGTCAAAAAACCGACGGCAAGAAAACGATGGCACGTTCAAAACGTACGACGCGCTATAAAAGGGCCGAACAAATCTAATGGCGCCACCCCTTGGGCTGGTTTTGCTGATTTTGTGTTACCGCGTGTTAGTAAAAGTTTGGTGAGAGCCGATTCGCGCTTTTCAGTCTCCGTGCTTTGCAGATCGTTTCCTGGTGTTCAGTTTGTGCTTGTGGGTTTGTATTTGTGATTCAGTGCGTGCAGTCAGGTCGTTACTGCCTTGCAGTGCCTTCTTGGCCGTTCGTTTACTGTTTTTCAGATCGTTCTTTTCAGGCCTTGCTGTTCCACGTTGCGTTCTGTTTGAGTGCGTTCTGACCAGCCGACCGGTTTAAAACCATGTTTGAAGTGCGTTCTCGTTCTCAAGCTCGTGCTGGCTTTGGGCTTGGTGTTGCAGTTAACACTGTAACCCGAGTTCAGTCTGTGAACAGGGTGAGGAGGAGTTCATGGACTAAGAATTGGTTGCTCCAGCGGGACCAATTCTCTCATATGCCTCTGCTGCGGGAAATCCATGAGAATAATCCTGATGATTTCAGGAATTATCTTAGGATGACGGACCCCGTTTTTCACCGTCTGTTGGATTTGCTGTCCCCCTATATCACGAGGCAGGACACTGTGATGCGCCAGGCCATCACTGCTGAGCAGAGGCTTATTGCCACGTTGAGATACCTGGCGACTGGGAGAAGCTTGCAGGACCTCAAGTTCTCCACAGGCATCTCCCCCCAGGCTCTCGGGATCATTATCCCTGAGACGTGTTCGGCCATCATTCAGGTCCTGCAGAAGGACTATATGAAGGTAATTTTGCTCCTTTAACCTCACATTATATGTTTTGATTGTTTTTAAATCTTCTTTTTTTTTTCCTCCTAACACAAATATGCCTGTTTGTAATATCCTGGTAATGTCCCCATTTTCCCCATGCCTTTTTTTACCTGTAAAGCCCTTTTTGGGCCCTACATGCCTATTTCCCTTCACTAACCTCTCCAGCATGCTATCGTGGGCGCAAACCCAGCTAGCCTTCTATTTTCCTTTTCATTTTTGGGGTGTCATAGCCCTCGTAGTTTGACAACCCTCCCTCCCCCCCCTAAAGATGTTAAAAAAAAATTAGTTCTCAATCAAGCTCAGCAGAGTGGTAGAGCGTTTTTTTTGATCCCCCACAATCACCTTAGCCCCCCCCCCTTAGATTATTTTAGAATGTCCACTCAGCGGGGGTGAGGCATCTGCTAAGTGGGCCTTTGTTTATTGGTCGGAAAAACTCCCTTAAATAATAATGTTAGAATGATGTTGGTCACAAATGTTTTTGTGTGTAATCTGCTTGCACTGTAAACCTAAACCGTACTAATGTCTTCTTTTTGTTTGACTCCACAGTTCCCTAGCACACCACAGGAATGGCTGACTGTGGCCTCCCAATTTGCCCAGCGCTGGGATTTCCCCAACTGCGGAGGGGCAATTGATGGGAAGCACGTCCACATAGTGCCGCCACCCCGTTCGGGGTCATACTATTTCAACTATAAAGGTTTTACAAGCATAGTGTTAATGGCGGTGGTGTCGGCACGGTACGAGTTCCTATATGTGGATGTGGGGAAGAACGGCCAGATGTCCGATGGCGGATCATTCGCGGAGACGGAGTTCGCTCACCGTCTGCAGGCTGGGGGTCTTGCACTGCCTCCAGATGCAGAGAACGTTGAAGGGCTCCCGTTCGTTTTCATTGCGGATGAGGCTTTTGGACTAGGACCACACCTGATGCGGCCGTTTCCCCAACGCACCCTCACCCCGGAGAGGAGGGTTTTTAATTACCAGCTGGCCAGAGCCCGGAGAGTTGTAGAGAATGCCTTCGGGATAATGGCCAGACGGTTCCGCCTGTTCCAGACAGCGATACATTTGGCGGATTATAAACTGAACCACATCGTCTACTGCTGCTGCTTGTTGCACAATTTTCTACGCAAATTTGCGACAAATTATGTCTCATCGTTTGGGCCTGAGGCCGGTCCATCAGAACTGATTAATCTGACCGGCCTCAGCACTGGCCGTACTGGCTTGGCCCCCCAAAGTGCCCGTGAAGTACGCCAGAAATACGTAGAGTACTTCACGGGTAGGGGGGCCATCGCAATGCCAGACCACATCTGACCGAGGATTTAACCTTTTTAAAATAAAGCTAAAAATTTGAATTACTACAAACTTGTGTTGTCATTCTTGTATTTTGGGTTTATGTGTCTCACAGGTTCTAGTAGTGCCAAGTGTATTTGTCCTTAGTAAATAGCCTCAAAACTCAGAGGGAAAAACACTGTTTTGGCATCTTCAGAACTGCTCTTGAGCATAGAAAGAACAAGGCACACCTTTTTTACACTTCCCAAATCTTTTTATTGATTGCACCACATTTTTTTATTCTTTTCGAAAAAATAGCCTTTTTTTTTGTGGTGCGGCTTTATTTGCAGAAACATGCATGGGTCGAAAGCCATTTTTTTTTTGCAAAAAAAGGAAGAAAATAAGACAGTGAAAAATACAAACAGAAGATGGGGTGATGTTACCCCTGATCCATCCCAAATGTGAGGAACCACACTTTATTTTTGGGGCTCAAATGGGTATCTTCAACATGATCCCATGGCTAAGGTAAACATGTGCTATCTGCCATCATGGGGGATCAATGGACGTGCTTTGGGGGTGAAAACCCTTCTTCTCACCTACTTGAGGAGGGAGGAAGAGGTTGCACCCCCAAAACAGGGACATAGATATCCTGTGACGGCAGATAGCACATGTTGAGTCAGTGTGTGCATCTTCACATTTGGGCTGGTGGAAATCCCAGAGATAGTTTCAGACGCATAACAAAAAACACAAAAAGGGGGGGGGTTCACACTATTCTCCCCAAAATATCTATCATGTTTTTATATTTTTGCTCAATCACAATCATTCTCTTTCTCATAATGTCCATTTCGCTACTGCATTCCATGATTTCCTGAATGATTATTTTGGCGCTGGCACTCGAGAATGGCGGATTTGGACTTCCTGACACACCCCCACGTTCAGTCCCTAAAAAGAAACCAACATTTTTAAACTAGGCAGGCCTACATCTGTATTTACCTTGAAGTTGTGGTGACAGACACTGACCTGTTGTGCTGATAAGCTCCACCTCTCCTTCCTCCACCTCCCCTTCCTCCACCTCCGCTTCCTCCACCTCCGCTTCCTGAACCTGCTGATCTTGGTCTGCTTTGGGATCTTCGGGGAGTTTCTGTGGTGTTAGGTTCCTCGTCTCATGAGCATGGTGTCCTCCCAGTCTCCTCTCCCCTATGGCAATTTAAAAAATAATGTATACTTTAGCACACAGACTTTTTAAAGGCCTGCAAAGGGATTCTCAATGTTTGGAAGTGGGGTACAATTGATATTTGGCCCTGAGTTCCAACATGAACATATGTGATCTTGCAAACTCAACAAAGCAACATGTTATTTTTGAGGACACTCACAAATACACTTGGATAACCACCAAGGTATCCACTGGACCACCTGTGTGTGACACCGTTAAGAAATTTGGTCATGTGGCCCAGAGTATAGTATCTTGATGAAGAACAAAAAAGAGTACACAACTGCTGGAGTGTCATCTCCTTTACCCAGAATACAGATTAACCTTTCATTCACATTCTAGTTTTCCTTACAACACATCATCTAGCCAACAATGTGTAGATAAACATTGTTGAAGTAAAATGAGGCATGCCCACATGTAGTTTACGTGGATATGTGCCAAACATGTTTGGGGGAAGAGCAGCAAGTTTTTGGTCAACACATTTTGCAAATAAGTGGACTCTCCACTTAACATAAAAGATGAGATTTAAAAATGTGAACCCAGTCAAGCCAAGCACATGTTGCAAAACATGGAAGAATACATATTACAATGTGAAAGAACACAGTAAAATAAACTTACTTTTTTCTATGCTTTTTAAAAGCTTCTTATACTGCTCCGGCTCCCTGATCTTGAGGTCTGACCACCTTTTACGGAGTTGTTCCTTGGATCTCCTGACCCCATATTTTTTATAGAGACTCTTCGCCACTTTGTCCATAATTTGTGACTTCCGGAGATTAGGGGTGTCGTATGGGCCATGCTTGCCGTCGTAATCCTTCCTCCGCAGAATGTCCACCATCTCCGCCATCTCAGAAAAAGACATATTAGTCGCCTTGTATCTTTTTTTACAGGATCGGGACGTTTCCGCCTCCGGGCTTTCCTCGTCGGTAATTGCTACTAAAGAAGCCACCTGTGTCTGTGACATGTCGCCGTCTCACACTGTGCGCCGATCGTTAAGGGGCGGGGAAATGCGGAAAAAGTCCGTCATGGGCGGGCGACGAGGGCGGAGTTACACGCATGCGCAGGGTATAAAAAGGGGAAAGAAGTTATTAGGGATGCGCGGAGTAAGGACGACCGGAAGTGAACCAACGAAGTGAACTAAGGTAAGAAGGGAACTCGGGCCTGCAGTGGCATATTAATGGGTCATGATTGTAAAGGGTAATATTGTGATAAGTTGAGGAGAAACAATTCTGATCCTTTTATTTTTTTTAAACTTTTTTGTACTTGCTGATCCAAATAGATGCATAAACTAAGAGAGCCGGAGGTGATGCTGATTTTTATCGAAAAGTATAAGGAACAGCGCAACCTGTGGGAGCTCAAACACCCTGCGTATCACAAAAGTGATGTACGACGGGCAACTATTACCAAATTAGCAGAGGATATGAAGCCATGGATCCCAGATGCAGACTACACTATGATCAATAATAAAATCAACAACCTGCGCAATTCTTATAAAAAAAAATACAAGGAAGTGCGCCAGTCCAAGAGATCAGGAGCAGCAGCCGACGATGTAGTAAAGCCCAAGCTGTGGTACTACAGACATCTCCAATTTCTGGATGACCAGATCGAGGCCAGGGAATCTATTTCCAGCCTTCCCTCAACCCTTCCTTCCACCCTTCCCTCCAGCGTTCCTTCCACCCTTCCCTCCACCCCTGCAGAGGCGGAGGAGGAGCCTCCTGAGCTAGAAGAGTCAGATCTTCACATCTTCAGCCCGGTATAGTATTTTTGATCATAATTATTGTCCACTAAGTAATATTGAGTTGAACTGTTTTGATTAGCCATAAAGGATCCCATCCCCCCCCCCCCCTCAAAAAAAACAGTACTGTGTTCAAAATTGTGTGTGATCGATTCCTCAAATAATATAATTTTTCATTTTATTTTATAAACAGGATGAGGCAAGCCAGGAGGAAGAGGGTCAGGAGTGTGACAGGCAGGAGGAGGCAGGGCCCAGTGGTACTCAGCAGGTCCCCAGGCCTAGTGGCAGCACCGTCTCCCAAGTGGCTCCCCTCCACGTCAGACCGCCAAAACAACGGCGGATGACACAAGTGGAGGAGGAGTCACTAAAGATGATTCAGGAGGCTGCTGCCATTATGAGGGCCCCCCTCAACCCTACGGAGGGGTTTAGCACCTATCTGGCGGATAAGCTGCTCAGAATGGAGGCGGGACAACAAGCATTTCATCTATATGGCCGTACACATGGGGGCGAGGGGGCTGCTGACTGAGGCCACCCATATCTCACATCAGCCCAATCCCTCTCCTCCTTCTCCTCCTCCTCCTGCCACATCACCACCCACAGTGGCCCAGCCTGAAAGGGTGCATGGACGGGGCCGTGGAGAGAACGCTGCAGAGAGGCGTGGAAGGAAGGCTACAAGGAAGAGCAGGAGGTGATTCCCTGGCCTCGAGCTGCTCATCCAGAAATTGAAGGTTGATGGAGTACCACAGCTTGGGATGATGTATGTCTTTGGCTGCTGCTCCTGATTTCATGCTGTTGTTGATTTTATTATTGATCATAGTCAGGTCTGCATTTGGGATCTAATGACTTTATATTCTCTGCTAATTTGGGAATAGTTGCCCTTCGGTTTTTGTTTTGTTTATTTCCGAAATAAAGGGAAATTTGATTTCAGCAAACCTACATGCCTGATGTGTTTTTTTTGTGAAGTAGCAATAAGATTGCATAAATACAATGTGTAATTAATAACAAGGGACACCAACCTCCATGATTTGTGAAAAATAAAATATTATGTTGTTCTGAGAAATTGACACACCCAAAAATGCACAACAAAATTAAAGACCAAAAAAAAAAGGGGGAATTTGTGAGGTCGGCCTTGAAGAATTTTAATAATTATTCCTCAAATCACAAGATAAAAGAAAGACATACGTTTGTCAGAACTCATGAGAAAGTTCTGCTGCCAAAATGACATTTAAAAGACCGTTCGAAAGCAAAAAAACATGCGCTGCATTAAACGAAGCAATAACTTGCAGAATGACGAATGTGCTCTCTCCATTAGGAACGCTAGTTTTACAAGAACGAGCGCTCCCGTCTCCTAATTCAGTCTGAGCATGCGTGGGTTTTTGAACCGATGGACTTGCCCATAGACGATCAGAAATTCCCATCAGTTTTTTATCCATCGGAAAATTTTAAAACAAGTTCTATTTTTTCCAACCGATGGAAAAAAGACCGATGGGTACCATACACGATCGGTTTGTCTGATGAAAACCATCCATCGGACGGTTTTCATCAGTTAAACCGATCGTGTGTACGGGGCTTAAGCCTCTTCCCCCATCACTCCATTTTCAAGGAGGGTTTTCCCCTCCTCAGAAGCCAGGAAAGTATTCCAAGCAGACCAAGTCTCGGAATACCTTTCATGCTGTTGACGTGCGGAGAGGACTAAATCTTCTAATTTGCTAACCTCCTTTACCTTATGAATCCACATTTCTAATGTCGGTGGCGATAATGATTTCCACTTTAACGGGATACATGCCTTTGCGGCATCTAAGAGGTAAGGAATGCACGATTCCTTATATATCCTTTCGGGAACCTGGTTAACATGTAAAAGAAAAAACTCCGGGTCCTCAGGTATTGTTAGATCCGTACATAGTTGGAGTATCTGTTTAATCCCCAGCCAAAACTGCCTTAGCTTGGGGCAGTCCCAGAAGATGTGCAACATAGTGCCATTATCTTCCTGACATCTCCAACACCGGTCAGAAGCGTCCGGAAACATTTTTCCAAGTTTCTCTGGTGTTCTATACCACCTAGAGAAGATCTTGAAATTGGTTTCTTGTGTTTTAACACATATTGATGTTTCATGTGTAAACCTCAACATCCTCTGTCTCTGCCCCAAGCTAAAAGTCCTCCCCAGTTCCTCTTTCCAATCCTGGACACAGGATTTCCGGCTGAGTAATCAACAGTCCGTAACATACCGATAGTGTATGCGATATCGCTCCCTTCTCATTACAAAGTCTCTTGAATGTGGTAAAGGGTCTGTCCAGCTGTCCCGGGCCCGGAAGAGTGTTAAGGAAATGAGTGATCTGTAGAGCGTTCCAGAATTTTAATCTAAAAATATTTCCTTGTTCCATCATCTCCCTTATTGTGAACCAAGTTCCCTCGTGGATATAATTAAATGCACGAGTGTATCCCATGCTCGTTAGGTATCTAAATCCGCTCTCTTCACACCCTGGCTGAAAGAATGGGTTACCTAATATTGGGTATAAAGGGGAGGTCGTAGGTGTTATTCCGATAGTGGGGAGCAAGGCCAAGCACAGCTTGACTGTATTTCCCACCACAGGACTGGCGGTCACCTCTCTAGGCATTGCAGCAAGGCACCATGGTGCTCCATTTAAGGGTACCGGGAACTGTGCATTTTCGATCTGTACCCATAATTTGGTCTCTTTATGTCTGTTCCAGTCTACAACTCTATTCAAATGTGCTGCATGGTAATACTTCCGTATATCCGGTACGGCCAATCCCCCCTGTCTCTTAGTATACATTAATTGTTTCCGTTGTATCCTTGGCTGTTTATGTGCCCATATAAATTCAAATATTAGCTTCTGGGTCTGATTAAAGAAACTTATGGGGATACATATTGGTAATGCCTGTAGTAAATATAGGAATTTAGGAAGTATACTCATCTTAATGATGTTACAGCGTCCTAACCATGTATGGAAACCAGGGTTCCATTTGTCTAGAAGAGTCTTGACCTTCTGCAGTAAAGGGGGAAAATGTAATTCGTAAATTTTCGCCATATTTTCTGGGAGTAAGGTACCTAAATATGTTAAAGCTCTGTCTGTCCACTTAAACTTGAAGTTTTGTTTCAACTGTATTAACGATGTATATGATAAATTAACCCCCATTGCTTCCGAATTTTTAAAGTTAATACGAAGATTCGAGAGTGCCCCATATTTCTCAAATTCCCTCATCAAGTTCGGAATCGTAATCAGGGGATTGGTAAGGGTAAAGAGTAGAGTTGAGCGGACACCTGGATGTTCGGGTTCGACGGGTTCGGCCGAACTTCGGAAAAAAGTTTGGGTTCGGGACCGAACTTTAACCCGAACCCGGACCCGAACCCAAACCCCATTGAAGTCAATGGGGACCCGGACTTCTAAGGACTAAAAAGGCTCTAAAAAAGTAATGGAAAGGGCTAGAGGGCTGCAAATGGCAGCAAAATGTTGTTAATAGCATGGCAAGTGCTCTGCAAACAAATGTGGATAGGGAAATAACTTAAAATAACATTAAAAAAATAAAAATAAAAAATAATAATCTTGACCTAGGAGGACAATGTCCATATGGAGTAGGAGGTTGAGGTGGCGGTGGATGTGGCTGTGTAGGTGGAAGCGGCGGTGGAGGAGGACGAGGTAGCCAACACTGATTCAAAAATACAACAATGGCTGGGTAAGGCCGGTGATGTGTCGAATTCTGTCCCCCGTCAAATAGTGTCCACCCTGTACTGCGCTTGCTCAGTATGTAGGATAAGGGGATTTCTAAAATCTCCCAAGACGAACGGCGCCTGCGTGGTGAGTTCAGGTGAAGGCCACACCATCCGTGGTTCAAGCCGAGCCAAGTGAGGCCGTGCCCGAAGCGTGGCGATCGAACCGAGCCCGTGAGGGGCCCTGTTACTATGTGCTACCGTATGTCCACTTGGATGGTGGGGCTTGAACCTGCACTCACGGCGCAGGCGCCGTTCATCTTCGGAGATTTTGTGAATCTCCTTGTCCTCTGTACTGCGCAAGCGCTGCGCCTTCGCAGTATGGGCCGGACACAATCCGATGGCCGGACAGTTTTTGTCACAACACCGGTATACATGTCTATTCTGCACAAGGTACGGACAAGTCCTGTGGGATCCATGCCTGGTTCATTTTAATGAACGTGAGCTTGTCCACTAGGCTTGTGCAATTCGTTTCGTAACGAATCGAAATTCGTCCGAATTTAGCAACTTTCGGACATTCGGAAGCATTCGAATTTCCGAACAAAGCAATTACGAATAAGACCGAATCCGAAATAAATTATACCGCAAATAGCGAATGCCCGAATGTCTTCGGCATAATTCGTTATGAAAAAGTTACGAATGTACGAATCCATTCGAAGCACAATAACACTCACTCTGCTCTCTGCTTCTCCCTCACCATGCTGAAATGGTGTACAGGGGGCGGAGGCTATAGCCGCATGAAAAAACGAAAGTAAAATACGAGATTTCGAATCCATTCGAAGCACAATAACACTCACTCTGCTCTGCTCTCTGCTTCTCCCTCACCGTGCTGAACCCTCTCAAAATGGTGTACAGGGGCGGAGCCTATAGCCGCATGTAAAAAACGAAAGTAAAATACGAGATTTCGAATCATTACAAATAAGCGCTATGTATTTAGAAAAGTACAAATCCATTCGAAGCACATTAGGCATAATAGGCAGCGTCGTTGTGAGAGAGACACGGAAAATTACGAATCAACGAACCCAAAAAAAGTTACGAAAGTAGGAGTTGTGTCCAGAATCAACGAAAAACAACGTACTCTACCGAAAGTACGAATTATAAAGCAACAAAAAATTCAACGAAAAATGTCGCTTGCAAAAATACGAATGAGTCCGAACACGAAAAATCCCGTCTAGCAAAATTACGAATGATTACGAATCAACAGGAGCGGAAAGAAACGAACCGAAACGGAACGAATTTTTCCGTTGTGCACAAGTCTATTGTCCACATTGGCTCTGGACAGGCGGCTGCGCTTGTCTGTGATAACGCCCCCTGCCGTGCTAAATACACGTTCAGATAATACACTGGCTGCAGGGCAGGCCAGCACCTCCAAGGCATAAAGGGCAAGCTCAGGCCATGTGCCCAATTTGGAGACCCAGAAGTTAAAGGGGGCAGACCCGTCATCCAGTACGTGTAGGCCTGTGGACACATACTGCTCAACCATGTTGGTGAAATGCTGCCTCCTGCTAAGACGTTCCATCTCAGCTGGTGGTGCTGGTTGTTGTGGCGTGCTGACAAAGCTTTTCCACATTTCAGCCATGCTAACCCTGCCTTCTGAGGTGCTGCCGGTGCCCCGGCTGCGTTGGCGACCTCTTCCTCCTCCTCTGCCTTCGCCTTGTGCTTCCACTGTACGCCCGCTGTCAGGTGGGAATGCCACCAGCAGCGCGTCTACCAGCGTGCGCTTGTACTCGCGCATCTTACGATCCCGCTCCAGTGAGGGAATTAGGGACGATACGTTGTCCTTGTAACGGGGATGCAGAGTGGCCGCCCAGTAATCAGCACCAGTTAAAATGTGGGCAACTCGGCGGTCATTGCGGAAACACTGCAGCATGTAATCGCTCATGTGTGCCAGGCTGCCCAGAGGCAAAGAAAAGCTGTCCTCTGTGGGAGGTGTATCGTCTGTGTCCTCTGTATCCCCCCAGCCACGCACCAGTGATGGCCACGAGCTGGTCTGGGTGCCACCCTGCTGTGAAAATGGCTCCTCCTCCTCCTCCTCCTCCATCTCCTCCTCCACCTCGTCATCCTCCAGAACTGTGCCCTTTCTGCCGGACAATTGTGTACCTGGCGTTTGTTGGTGCAGGAACCCACCCTCGTAGCCACTTGTGAAAGACTGCCCTGAAACCCTTTGAAATGATCCCGCTTCCTCCTCCTCCTCCTCATCCTCCTGTGCCACATCCTCTTCCATCATCGCCTGAAGCGTTTTTTCAAGGAGGCATAGAACTGGGATAGTAACGCTAAGAACGGCGTCATTGGCACTCGACATGTTGGTGGAGTACTCGAAACAGCGCAACAAGGCACACAGGTCTCGTATGGAGGCCCAGTTATTGGTGGTGAAGTGGTGCTGTTCCGCAGAGCGACTCACGCGTGATTGCTGCAGCTGAAACTCCACTATCGCCTGCTGCTGCTCGCACAGTCTGGCCAGCATGTGCAAGGTGGAGTTCCACCTTGTGGGCACGTCACATATGAGGCGGTGAGCGGGAAGGCTGAAGTTACGCTGCAGCGCTGACAGGCGAGCAGCAGCAGGGTGAGAACGCCGAAAGTGCGCACACACAGCCCGCACTTTCTGCAGCAGCTCTGGCATATTGGGGTAATTTTTAAGGAACCTCTGGACCACCAAGTTCAGCACATGCGCCAGGCAAGGGATGTGCGTCAAACCGGCTAGGCCCAGAGCTGCTAAGAGATTTCGCCCATTATCGCACACCACCAGGCCGGGCTTGAGGCTCACTGACAGCAACCACTCATTGGTCTGTTGTTCCATATCCCTCCACAACTCCTGCGCGGTGTGGGGTTTTTCCCCCAAACAGGAACGTTTTAAAACTGCCTGCTGTCGTTTACCCCTGGCTGTGCTGAAGTTGGTGGTGAAGGTGTTACGCTGACCGGATGAGGAGGCGGTAGAGGATGAGGAAGCGGAGTAGGAGGAGTTAGCAACAGGAGGCAAACTGAAGCGCCCTGCAATCCTCGGTGGTGGAAGGACATGCTCCAAACTGCTATCTGCCTCAGGCCCAGCCGCCACTGCATTTACCCAGTGTGCTGTTAGGGAGATATAATGTCCCTGACCGTGCTTACTGGTCCACGCATCCGTAGTTAGGTGGACCTTGCCACAGATGGCGTTGCGCAGTGCACACCTGATTTTGTCCCCCACTTGGTTGTGCAGGGAAGGGATGGCTCGCCTGGAAAAATAGTGGCGGCTGGGCACGACGTACTGTGGGACAGCCAATGCCATCAGGCTTTTAAAACTCTGCGTCTCCACCAGACGGAATGACAGCATTTCAAAGGCCAGGAGTTTTGAAATGCTGGCATTCAGGGCCAGGGATCGCAGGTGGCTAGGGGGGTACTTCCTCTTCCGCTCCAATGTTTGGGAGATAGAGAGCTGAACGCTTCCATGGGACATTGTGGAGATGGTTGGTGACCCAGGTGGTAGTGTTGCTGGCAGATCCTCTGTTTGCGGGGTGGCAGGTGCCACTGTCACTACAGAGGTGGATGAAGAGGCCGAGACTGCAGCAGAAGAGGAAGCAGGAGGAGCCAGAGACCTTTCTTGGTTTTTGAGGTGTCTACTCCACTGCAGCTCGTGCTTTGCACTTAGATGCCTGGTCATGCAGGTTGTGCTCAGGTTGAGAACGTTTATGCCTCGCTTCAGCCTCTGATTGCACAGCCTGCAAACCACTCGTGTCTTGTCATCAGCACATTGTGTGAAGAACTGCCACGCTAGGGAACTCCTTGGACCTGGCTTTGGTGTGCTCGGTCCCTTGCTGCGTTGGGCAGTAGCAGACATACTGTCTAGCTGACAGACGCTCCGCTTTTGCACCCTGCTCCCTCTTCTGCTGTGCTGGTGGCTCTGTGCGACCACCGCCTCTTCCTCCAAACTACACTGGTCACCTGAATAACGTTCATTCCATGTGGGGTCGAGGACCTCATCGTCCTCCACATCATCTTCCACCCAGTCTTCACCCCTGCCCTCCTTGTCTGTCTGCACAATTGCGAAAGCAGCAGCAGTTGGTACCTGTGTTTCGTCATCATCCGAGACGTACTGCGATGGTCCTCCCATGTACTCATCATGAAACATAAGTGGTTGGGCATCGGTGCACTCAATCTCTTCCACTTCTGGGGCAGGGCTAGGTGGATGGCCCTGGGAAACCCTGCTAACAGAGTCATCGAAAAGCAGAAGAGACTGCTGCATGATTTGGGGCTCAGACTGCTTGGCTGATTTGCAAGGGGGTGAGGTGAAAGACTGATGGACATGGGTTTCAGGTGCCAACTCTGTTCTTTCATCAGAAGAGTGGGTGGGAGACAATGTGAAGGAACCCCAGGCACTGTCAGCAACCCAATCTACTATCGCCTGTACTTGTCCTGGCCTAAACATTCGTACAGCCTCATTAGGCACGACAAAATACCGCCGCAGGCTCGGTCGCCTACTCGCACCTGAGGAAGGTGTTTCACTTGTGCGTGTATCTGTCACAGATCCACCACGTCCTCTCCCTGCAACAGGAGCTCCACCAGCAGCACCACGACCGGGGCCACCACGTCCCTTTGACCTTCTCCTCATATTTTCCAAATTTAGGATCTTGCCCTAAATGGGTGTTTTTGGAAGAGCAGAACACACCCACAGTACGTAACCGCTGAATCGCACAGCTACAGAACTGCAGAAAATGCTATAAAAAAAAATGTTTTTTTTTTAGTATAGCAAAGTAGGAGAAAACTATATAGAAATTGTTTATTTCACACACCTCCAAATATGTATAACACACTGCAAACTATTTTTTGTGCCCCTAAACGGCATTTTTTGGAAGAGCAGAACACACCCACAGTACATAACCGCTGAATCGCACAGCTACAGAACTGCAGAAAATGCTATTCAAAAAAAATGTTGTTTTTTTATTATAGCACAGTAGGAGAAAACTATATAGAAATTGTTTATTTCACACACCTCCAAATATGTATAACACACTGCAAACTATTTTTTGTGCCCCTAAACTGCGTTTTTTGGAAGAGCAGAACACACCCACAGTACGTAACCGCTGAATCGCACAGCTACAGAACTGCAGAAATGCTATTCAAAAAAAATGTAGTTTTTTTAGTATAGCACAGTAGGAGAAAACTATATAGAAATTGTTTATTTCACACACCTCCAAATATGTATAACACACTGCAAACTATTTTTTGTGCCCCTAAACGGCGTTTTTTGGAAGAGCAGAACACACCCACAGTACGTAACCGCTGAATCGCACAGCTACAGAACTGCAGAAAATGCTATTCAAAAAAAATGTTGTTTTTTTAGTATAGCACAGTAGGAGAAAACTATATAGAAATTGTTTATTTCACACACCTCCAAATATGTATAACACACTGCAAACTATTTTTTGTGCCCCTGAATGGCTCTTTTTGCAAGCGTACATTAAAGTGCAAATTATTATTATTATTTTTTTTTGCCCTAAACGGGTCTTTTTTTGCACGAGCAAAATAAAATGCTTTTTTTTTTGCCCTATGGGTCTTTTGGAAAAGAGCACAATAAAGTGCCTTTTTTTTTCCCCTAAAAGTTAGATTTTCTCTGACACTGGGCTCATGGCAGTGTAAAAAGACTGCACTGCAACACAAATAGGTAAACCTATGCAGATCGCTGATTTTAATCTCTGAATCTGGACTCCTATATAATATATCTCCTTCTCCCTGAAAGCACCAACACAGGAACCTGGCCCTACACTACACTATCTCTCTATCTTTTCCCTCAGATTGTAGAATCAGAACTACCTCATCTATTTTTCTATCTCTCCCTAAAAGCAGCAGCAGCAGACTAGATCCTCTCCCTATCTATTCTGAAGCAGAGTGACATGTGTGCTGTGTGCCTCTAGCTTATATAGAAGCTGGGTCACATGTTGCACTGACCAATCACAGCCATGCCATTAGTAGGCATGGCTATGATGGCCTCTAAGGGCACACCAGCTAATCAAAAGGTGATTGGCTGGCCCCTGAAGCATTTCTAAATGCGTAATTAGATTGCCGAACCCGAACCCGGACTTTTGGGCAAAGTCCGGGTTCGGGTTTGGGAAAAAGCTAAAGTTCGGTACGGACCCGAACTTTACAGTTCGGGTTCGCTCAACACTAGTAAAGAGCATATCGTCTGCATAGGCCGAGATTTTACATTGAATATTCCCTATTTGAATCCCTGAGATATCCTGATTCAGTCTCAGTGTGCAAAGAAATGGTTCCAATGACAGGGCGAATAGGAGTGGGGACAGGGGGCACCCCTGTCATGTCCCGTTTGTAATAGGGAGGGGTTCTGATAATACTCCATTTGCCCGTACCCAGGCCGTTGGACAGGAATATATAGAAGAAACCCACTGTAGTATCTTACTTCCAAACCCGCCATGCTGCAGGACTGCCCGCATCCAAGTCCAACTCACCCTGTCAAAGGCCTTCTCTGCGTCAGTGTTCAGGAATACACATTGCGTCTGTGTTTTATTCGCTATCTGTACCAGATTGATAACTTTCGTTGTGTTGTCGCACGCTTCTCTTGTAGGGACGAATCCCACCTGGTCTAGATGTATCAGATTCGGGACAAACTGCTGAATCCTATTCGCCAGAACCTTAGTAAAAAGTTTTAGATCTAGATTTAATAAAGAAATTGGGCGATAACTTCCGCATGAGGCTGGGTCTTTCCCCTCTTTTGGTATCACTGTAATATATGCTAGTAGGGTGTCTTTCATTAAAGTAGCTGAAGATCCTAGATAGTTAAATAGCTTAACCATATAGTCAGATAAGTAAGGGAATAATATTTTATAGTATTGTGCCGTAAGGCCATCCGGTCCCGGTGCTTTCCCCAATTTCATAGAACCTACCGCTTCCTCCAGTTCTTCTCTAATTATAGGAGCCTCCAGTTTCTCTCTATCTATTTCCGAGAGTTTTGGCATAGATGCCGCCGAAAGATACAGATCTATTTGCTCTTGCATAGGAGCTTTATTCTCTAAGTTGTAAAGGGTATGATAGAATTCTTGAAATTCTCGTACTATCTCCTGTGGTTTAGTTGCCTTAGATTTATTCGGGGAGATAATGTGCAGTATTTAGTTGCTTAACTTCTGTTCTTGTAAGGTTCTGGCCAATAGTTTTCCACATTTGTCCCCTGATTCATATGAGAACTTCCTGCATATCTGTAGGGCCGCTTTAGCCTTATAGTAAAGGAGATCTGTGACTTGTGTTCGTTTGTCAATAAGGTTTCTCTCCAAAGATAGTGAGCGTGTCAGTTTATGTTTAGACTCCAAAACAGCTAATTCCTCTAATAGGTATTTTAACTGTTCTGTACGTTTCTTCTTAATCCTTGTACCATGTTTGATCAACACCCCACGGATGACCGCCTTGTGTGCTTCCCAGATAACTCCTGGGTCACAGTCTGGGGTATCGTTAGTTTGAAAGTAAAATTGTAATTCTTTAATCACATCTTCCCGGACCTCTTTGTCCTGCAGAACACTTTCGTTTAGTCTCCATTGACTAACTCTAGTCCAGGTGGGGTCCTGTAGTGCATAAGTCAGAAAAATTGGCGCATGGTCTGACCACGTAATCGTACCAATTTTGCCCGTTTTAACTGATTGTAGTTGAGCATGTGGAACAAGGAAGAAATCTATTCGAGAGTAAGTTTTATGGGGAGGCGAATAGAACGTAAAGTCTTTTTCTTTAGGGTGGAATAGCCGCCATACGTCAATCAATTGATTTTTATGCAAAATTTGGGCCACCCGATTTCGCGCACTAAGAGGGATAGATGAGACTCCCGAGGAGGTGTCCTCTTTCGGCACTAATGTTATATTCAAATCTCCCCCTAAGATCAATTGACCTTCTGTAAATCCCATTAGGCGTTTAATAGCTTTGGTCAGAAAGGCCTCTTGGTGATCATTAGGTGCATATACAGTTGCTAATGTGACCCCTATATCTCCTATTTTACCCTTCACAAACAGATATCTCCCTATTGGGTCTCTCATCGAATGTATGTAGGTCCATGGTATTCTAACTGCTAGGAGGATAGAGACCCCTTTTGATTTGGCTACTTGATTAGTCGAATGATATACTGTTGGAAAAAAAAAGATTTTTTAAGATCGGGGTTTTGTCGTCTCTAAAATGTGTTTCCTGTATGAGAGCCACGTCTATTTCCAGATGTCGCATATCATGCAGGAGCATCCTCCTTTTTTCTGGCGTATTTAGCCCCTTAGCATTCAATGAAAATATTTTCAGGTTCTCCATTGTAATCTACAGCCCGGAGAGAGAGATAGCAAGAGAGGAAAAAAAAAGAGGGGGATGGGAAAAGCCCCCCCCCTTACCTAATACAATTAGCTATATGCTAAAAAAAGACGCTCACCGGTTAAACGGTATTTGGGCATCCACCTATATGGGTGCGTGTACCCAGATTGATCGGAAGGACCTGTGATAGACTACTCCAGGTCCCTCCGAGCTCCCCTGTTTACTTTATATCTGGAGGTCAAACACTAGCAAAGAAAAAAAAAAAAAAAAAGGAGAAAACCAGAGGACAATAGCAAATATTAAATTTTACATATGTAGGGAGGGATAGGGGGCAGGTTAAACAACACGTAAAACAAGTTTACATAGGATTACAGATATTCCCTTATATATACTCTCTCCTATTTCTCCCTATAGGAGAGAATAGGATAATAACTGGTAGTTTATCAAATTAAATTTAAGCACAACCTTATCCACTTTAACCCTCATATAGAGTTCATGTATCCTTAAGATAATTCCCTCCCTCCTCCCTCTATATCCCTCCATTCGAACTAGTGATCCCAGGATCAGTTCTCATCCCTCCCCATCACCTCCTCTTGAGAGCAAAGGCCTTCCTTCCTATGTTCCCTTCTTCTGACCTCCCTCTTCCAGCCTCCCTTTTAGACCTTGTATTCTAAATTATTTGATTCAAACTAAGGAACATAGACTCTTTTTAATTCTCCTCCACCTTCCCCCAAAAGGAGAAAAAAAAATCCAAAAAAGAAAGGAAAAGGAGCCACTTTAATCACTATATTCCCATATATCTATTCAAGACATAGGGGTTCCATATGTATATACCCTCCCTCCCCTCTCCCACCTCCCCCCTCCTCCGACCAGAGAGGAACCAGAAACAAGTGGAATTTCGACTTGAAGGTTCGGATTCAAGATCTGCAGCCTGGAGACCGAGTGTTACTGAGAAATTTAGGTTTTCCCGGAAAATATAAGGTGGCAGACAGGTGGAGATCAGAGCCTTATGTGATCTGCAAGAAGTTACCGGATCTGCCAGTCTACCAAGTGAAGCCAGAAGGGAAAATAGGGCCACTGAAGACCTGGCACCGTAACCATCTGTTACCTCTGTCTGAGGCCATTAGGATGCCACCAACTCTGGATTCTCCTGAGCTACCTTCTACCACTCATACTCCTCGACCCAGCACTAGGTCACAAGCAACTTTACCTAGGGAGGAGGAAGCCTCAGACCAAAGTGAGGAGGAAACAGAACTCAGCTGGTTGTGGCCGTCTCAGGCCCCTGCACCATCGTCCACTGACCTTCCACCCTCTGAAGATCTTGTGGATAACACTTTGAATGTAGAAGCCACTGAATTCGGCCCATTCAGTCTTCAGTTCCAAGAATGGGAAGATGTTCAAGACCACTTGCCTGCTGAAGATCCAAGGGATCCCATATACCCCTCTGCATCTGAGTTGGATGCCCAGGAAGCAGCGGAAGGTTTCACCACAGTGCCAGAAGAAGAACCTGGAGTGATTGAGACTGTGATCCCCAGGGAGCAAAGAATGAAGAAAGTCATTCATCCTCCCCGAAAATTACCTATGCCCAGATGGGAGAAAATTCTGAGGACACAGTCACGACCGCAAGAAGGACAATGTCAACATCCGGTCCTTCCACTGTACATTTGGTGGAGGGCAACCCCGGCTCACTCCCTGGCACAGTTAGGCAGGCCACTCTTGCAGAAATGACCTGTGGGCAGGGTAATTCCCTTCCTCGTTTCTGGTGGGAACTTTCCCTGCCAACATCTCTTACAGCTTTGAATGATGTAGTATGTGCCTTTTGTTGATACTGTCTTTGGGGACCAAAGATTCTAAGTGGGGGGAGTGTGTAGCGGGGTATTCCCCTTTAGTATCCAGAGACTACATTTCCCAAGACACTTTAAGGCACCCAGGGTGCATTGCCTGCTCAAGGACTGCTGGGGCAGACTTTATAAAGGGGAGGCGGAGTTTATTCTGTCTCTTTGGACACCTCCCGGCTAGCAAGCAAGAACTCTGTCTGAGACTGCTGAGAACCCAGGCCTGAAGCCTGGGCATTTTCTTCCAAAGAGCCCTCCACCAGCCTAGCGGAACCTGAGAGACATCTTTTCATCTTTGCTGTACTGTACCAGGAGGACCGAAGACACGGATGTCGATGGATCCATGTGCCTAGACGCATCGACGGAGGAGATGGACTGGGACTGGTCCGGTTGGTGAGAGCACTTGTTCAAAGACAAATACTGTATTTCTACTACCCTGTTGGATTACAAAGTTTTGTTCATCAAGTGCACCACCGAGTTTTGCTAGCGAAGATTCCTTTACAGAACTTCCATCTAGTTCAGTCAGGCCTGACTGCATAGGTAGACATTGCTGGGCGTCAGTCTGCCCACGAGGGGAAATAGCTAAAAAAGGGTATCGGTAGAGTTGCATAGCAATACCTGTCTATTCTGTTTGTTTGAATACTGTTTATTGCAGGGAGCTGCAAATAATCTTATACTCTTGTTTATTACTTGCCCATTAGTCTCAGTAAATATACCTGGGTCAAGTACATTGGTGTCTGTTTCTTTTACTTTATACAGAAGTTTAAACATTTTACTGTGTGTGTTTGCCATAGGACTGTGTCACCCAGAGTTGCCGGTCACGCAGTCCTATCTCCCCTTACTAGCTGTGCCACGGGAGGGTAGAGCCGATTGCCAAGGGTTGACAGCGGTGCACTACAGGGCCCAAGAAATCAATACCAGCAGCCCTCTTAACTGGGGGTACCGCTATACATGTATGTGGGTTAGGCACAATGGGTGTGTCTGACTGAATAATGGCATTTATTGCTCTATGGTCATGTATCATTCTGTGAACTGTAGGCTGCCCAAGCTCTGATTCCTTTGCCACAGGAAATAAAGGAGTGCTTGCAACACTAGTACATTTCTTTACAACACCAATACTGATCAGTTTATCTAATTGATCTTTTATACCCTGTATTTGAGCCTGGGAGAGAGGATACTGCTTCATTCTAGGAATTTCTGCACCTTCCCTAAGTTTGTATCTCACTGGTGGAGTATTGCAAACTGAAACATCAGAGGACCTTGCAAGTGGCACCCATGTCGAAAAAAGGCATTCAAAACCTTTGCCCCCTTGGGGAAATTAATCTCATCTGAAAACAACCTTAATCTTGCCCCTACTGCTTCCCTAGACACTGGCTTGCCTGTTTCCTAGGCCACAGCAACAGTGGAGGGTGTTGCTGTAAGGTTAGGGCAGTTCCGCACAATGCATCCATAATTGTGACACGCATAGCTTTGAATCTAGGACACATGATTTGGGTGCCTTTTGATAATTCTGTTGACTCCTTCCACACACCCTACCTTGACCAGGCCCTCTACTCTGCCCTTTGGCACCATCTTGAGAGTTTTGACCACTACCCTGTTGACTCAAACTTATTTTTGGATGTGATGACTTTTCTGCAGCTATCTGCTGTTCTTATCCTGCTAAATATTACATAGTTACATAGTTAATCTGGTTAAAAAAAAAGACACAAGCCCATCCAGTTCAACCAACAGAGAAAAATCTAATAAGCAGGCCAGAACCATGTGCAAGTGTAACATTCAGACCCAAAATAGGAAACACTGGTCTTACATGAAATAATCTGGCTTTCAAATTGGGTAGCAAGCCCTCAATAAATATTGCTGTTATCAAACAAGTTTGTTCATTATAGTTTTTTGGTTAAGAATAGCTCAATCTCAGTTTTTGCAGACAACATAAAAATAAGAGGGGCGGGAGCTCTGTGTCCCGTGATGTACTCCAAGAAAAGGATTTTACAGGTAAGCTGTTTAAAAAAATCCTATTTTCTTTCTCGTACATCACTGGACACAGAGCCCTGTTAATTACTTAGTGGGATGTTCCAGAGCAATGCTTAACTTGAGGGGAGGGAGACACAGATAAAAAAGCAGACTGCAATCGGACGTGAGGACCTATACTGCTGCCTGCAGCACACTGTGTCCCAAAGGTGGTATCCTCATGCCCTCTTACATCCACTTGATAGAATTTCATGAACGTATGGACTGAAGACCAGGTTGCAGCCTTGCAGATCTGAGCCATGGAGGCCTGGTGATGCACTGCCCATGAAGCACTTACTGCTCTGATCGAGTGCGCTCTCACATGAAAAGGAGGAATTTTCTTCTTCGAACCATAGGCCTGAACAATAACTTGCCGAATCCACTTAGAGATAGTAGATTTCTACGCTGCCTGGCCCTTTCTGGGACCTTCTGGCAGCACAAACAAAACATCAGTTTTCCATATCTGAGCCGTCGCTTTCAGATAGATCTTGACTGTTCTTACTACATCCAGAGAGTGCAACAATCTTTCTTCCGCAGAATGCGGATTTGGACAAAAGGATGGTAGGACCACGTCTTGGTTAATATGAAATCCTGAAACCACCTTAGGCAGAAAAGTTGTCTTTGTGAATAATTAAAAAAGGCTTTTTACAGGAAAAAGCCGCTAATAGGGATGGGCAGAACGGAGCCCTCGTTCGGTTCGCACCTGAACTTTCGAACACCGCGAAAGTTCGGACCCGAATAACGAACCCCATTAAAGTCAATGGGACCCGAACGTCAAATATCAAAAGTGCCCATTTTGAAGGGTTAAATGCAAGTAATTGGGCATATAATGGTTATAGAGGTCCGGGTCCTGCCCTGGGGGACATGTATCAATAAAAAAAAGTTTGTGAAAAATGTCATTTTTAATTGAGCAGTGATTTTTTGATTTTTAAAGTGAAAGCCTAAAAATGAAAAATTCCTTTCAATATAGTGCCTGGGGGGTCCCCTTAGTCTTATGCGTGTACAGACGATCGGACATTCCGACAACAAAACCGTGGATTTATTTCCGACGGATGTTGGCTCAAACTTGTCTTGCATACACACGGTCACACAAATGTTGTTGGAAATTCCGAATGTCAAGAAAGTTGTAACGTACAACACGTACGACAAGACGAGAAAAATGACGTTCAATAGCCAGTACTACTCTTCTGCTTGATTCCGAGCATGCATGGAATTTTGTGCGTTGGAATTGTGTACACACAGTCGGAATTTCCGACAACAAGTTTTGTTGTCGGAAAATTTGAGAACCAGCTCTCAAATTTTTGTTGTCCGAAATTCCGACAGCAAATGTCCGATGGGGCCTTTACACGGTCAGAATTTCCGACCAAAAGCTCCCATCGAACATTTGTTGTCGGAAATTCCGAGCGTGTGTAGGCGGCGTAACTGTAAAGTGGCAGATCTGTACAGAATCTGCTGCAGCAATAATTGAATTTATAAAGCCAATTTTTTTTTTTCCTGCAAGCTGTCTTTATTTTGCTCAGCAACAGCTGGAGAGCCAGTGTGTATGATGAGGCCACAATGTAGTGCACTGGGAACAAGATTAGAGATTTTTTGCATACATTCTGGTGTTACTTTGACTTTGGATAGAAGTAACGGGTGCGTTAAAATTGGTCTTTGGGTGTCGTGGCACCTTCCCACCGTAACCCTATAGAGATAATCTTGATGAAAGCAAGTATTTGCCTTGCTGTAAAAAATTGCAATGATATGCAACTGTCAAAAAGGTGCTGAAAAATTGGTCTTCGGGTGTCGGTGGCGCCTTCCCACTGTAACCCTATAGAGGTACTCTTGATGTAAGCAAGAATTTGCCTTGCTGTAAAAAATTGCAATGATTTGCACCTGTCAAACAGGTGCTTAAAAATTGGTTTTTGGGTGTCAGTGGTGCCTTCCCACTGTAACCCTATAGAGGTACTCTTGATGAAAGCAAGAACTTGCCTTGCTGTAAAAAATTGCAATGATATGCACCTGTCAAACAGGTGCAGAAAAATTGGTCTTTCGGTGTTAATTGTGCCCATGAAACCTATACCAAAAACATTCTTCCAGATGAAATGATTGAACACACACAAACGGTCCACGGAGTCTGTGGACAGATGTGTTCTATGATCAGTAACGAAACCTGCTGCAGCACTGAATGCCCGTTCTGAAAGCACACTGGATGCAGGGCAGCCCAAAAACTCAATAGCATACTGGGCAAGTTCTGGCCAGTGGTCTATTCTCATGACCCAGTAAGCTAGTGGATAGTCAGCTGGAAAGCTCTCCATCTTTGTTTTGGCCCCCGAAGTAATCGTCCACCATGTGATGCAGATGCTGCCGATGGGATGTGGAAGCTGACAGCCCTAGGTGGCGAGGACTAAAAAACATCCGAAATGCCTCACTTAGGCGGATGCCTTCTCCAACGCTCCTTTCTTGACAAACGGAAGACTCAAAACGACATTTTCCTCCACACTGTAACCTACTAGAGTCAGGAAAATCCTCTATAATGTGTCCTCAAGAGATTTTATCCTCTGCACTCTCTGTGGGGACGGGATGAGTTCAGAGACCTTCCCCTTATAACGGTGGTCAAGGAGGGTTGCCAACCAGTAATCATCCTTCTCCTTTATGCCACGTATTCTTGGGTCCTTTCGCAAGCTTTGAAGCATGAGGTTGCCCATGCCCCTCAAATTTGCAGAGGCTTGAGAAGCAGACTCCTCGGGGTCATTCAGGATGACAGCATCTGGAACTTCCTCCTCCCAGCCACGTACTACGCCCAAGGGTCCTGGGGTTGGAAAGCCATCACCTACAGATTGAGGCATGTCTTCCTCTTCTTCAAAGCCTATGAAAGTGCCAGAATCCTCCTCCTCATACTCCTCCCCTCTCTCCTCCTGTGTGTTCTGTGACATAGAAATGATGGTGTCTAGATAAAATGGGCCTTGAGAGGAAAGGAAGTCCTCCTCTTCCTCCTGCTGCTCTGCCTCCAGTGCCCTGTCCATAATGCCACGCAAAGTGTGCTTCAGCAGGAACACAACAGGGATTGTGTCACTGATGCATGCACTGTCACTGCTCACCATCCTTGTGGCCTCCTCAAATGGTGACAATACAGTGCATGCATTCTTAATGATCAGCCATTGGCGTGGGGAAAAAAAGCTGAGGCGGCCTGAGACTATCGTCGTGCCGTACTGACACAAGTACTCGTTGACGGCCCTCTGTTGCATGTATAGCCGCTGCAGCATTCCCAAAGTTGAGTTCCACCTGGTGGGCATGTCACAAATCAGGCGGTTTACGGGCAGGTGGAATTCCCGCTGAATTTCAGCCAACCAAGCACTGGCTGTGTTTGACTGCCTGAAATGGCTACAGACTCTTCTGGCCTGCTTTAGTACATCTTGCAACCCTGGGTACGTACTTAGGAAATGCTGCACAACCAAATTGAGGACATGTGCCAGGCATGGCACATGTGTCTACTTTCCCTGTCTAAGGGCGGACAGGAGGTTTGAGTCATTATCAGACACCACAAATCCTGGCTCCATCTGGCGTGGTGTGAACCACCTCTGGGCCTGTCCTTGCAGAGCTGCAAGAATCTCTGATCCGGTGTGGTTCCTGTCCCCTAAACACACCAGCTGAAGCACTGCATGGCACCTTTTAGCCTGACTCTGGGAAAAGCCCTTTGAACACAATCGGCAGAGGAGCAAATGGAGGTGGCGGAGGAGGAGGGGGTAGAGCTCACAGGTCTGGTATCATCACCACCAGCTGTATGGAGACGTGGGGGCACAACAAACTGCAGCACTGAGCCCTGTCCTGCATCCTTTCGAGATGAAAGTGGCGTTACCCAGTGTGCTGTGAATTAAATATATCGTCCCTGCCCATGCTTGCTGGACCACGTGTCAGCCGTAAGGTGGATTTTACGGCTGACTGCCTTGCCCAACGATGCCTTGAACATTCCCTTCCACGTGATGGTAGAGAGATGGAATGGCCTTACGTGAAAAGTAGTAGCGACTGGGAACCTGCCATTGTGGTACAGCCCATTGTGCGAATTCACGGAAGGGGGCAGAATCCATCAGGCTGAAAGGCAAAAGTTGGAGAGCCAACAGCTTTGACAAGCTTGCATTCAGGGGCTGGGCATGTGGGTGGCAGGGACTGTATTTTTTTTCCGCTGCAGAAGATGGGGCAGAGAAATTTGCTAGATACAGTCAACAGCTGGTGGTGTGCTGCTGGCAGATAAGCTGCTAGGACCTTGGACACCCTGTGCTATATCATCATGCCTGTCAGTGGAGGCTGCTGAAAGGTAATGACTCTGTATCGCAGGGGCAGACTGAAGTGGGTAAGGAGGAGGAGGAGGAGGGACAGATTTGTGCCCCTTTTGTGTGGCTTTTAGGTGCTCTTGCCAACGGGCTGAGTAGTTGGACGTTCAATGCCTTGTTAGGCATGTGGTACCCAAATGGTTGGTATTTTTGCCACGTTTGATGTGCCTGTGACACAGTTTGCAGATAGCAACAGTGCGATCTGCTGTAGATGTGCTGAAAAAGGCCCAGACAGCTGAGCTGTGGGGAGTGGGCCGGGAGATAACAGCTACAGAATGTGATGGAATAGAGTGGCTGCTCTTTACTCTTTCTTGATGTCGACCTCCTTGGGGTTGTGCCGCCTCACCTTCAGTTTCCTCCTCTGCTCTATCTGGCACCCAAGTCGCATCAGTGACCTCATCATCATCATCATCTTCATCATCTCCATCTCCTCCATCTTCATCATTACCACCGGAGACAACTTGGCAATATGCTGCGGCTTGGGGAACATGAATGCCAATTTGTCTACCAGTGTTCCTCTCTCTCTCTAGGCTCATGTTCCTGTCAACCTCAACCTCAGAACAAGCATCTGAATCCAGTAATGGCTGGTCATCATCAAGGTGCAAGTGGCTGACGCTGTGGTCAAAAAACTCAGCTGACTCCTCAATGGCTGATGTTAGGGCTATGGCAGGAATAGATGTGGACAAGGAGGCAGGTTTATCCACTCTGGCAACTGCAGGGGACTACACACTTGTCTCTGCTTGTGTGACAGAGGATGAGGAGGATGAGGAAGGTTTAGTAAGCCAGTCCACCACCTCCTCTGCGTGCTGTGGCTGGATAGCATGGACAAACTCACTAAACAGAGGAAATGATGCCCTGCCTGAGGACTGACCACCACGTCCACCTTTGCCTGTGGACACATTTGTTTCTGGCCACCTTACAGTGCCAAGGGAACGTCTGCCTCTCCTTGTTGTCCTCCCAGACATTATTGGGAGAGAGGGGGCGGTGCTTATAAGCAAATGTAAAGGAGAAGTTGAAATCTGTACATAGATGCACTTTAATCAATGTAAAGAGGTGTTTGGTGCCCTTTAATTTGAGTACTCACACTACACAGACACACTCCACGGATACAATATAATATACTGCAATATAATGCACCAAACGTATAGTGACGAACAGAACTATATGGCGTTAAACTGGCGTTAACGCACACAGAAGTAAATGTCGTTAAACTGGCAGTAACACACACAAAACGATATGGCGTTAAACTGGCAGTAACACACGCAAAACGATATGGCATTAAACTGGCAGTAACGCACGCAAAACGATATGGCGTTAAACTGGCAGTAACGCACACACAACTATATAATTAAAGAGGTACTTGTCACTAGATGGTGAACACAAACAGCTGCTGCAAAATAATGTGACTAACATACAAATACAATTGGAAAAAGAAAATGAAGCGCTAAGTGTCCAAAAAATCTGGGGAGAACCCACATTTCATATGTGCAAAAAAAATAAAATGAATATAGAACCAGTTACAGTCCTTATAAGTGTAATGAGTATACAAAAATAGTGTAGCGCTGGAAAGAACTGTATATATCTATACAGTTAAAATTAAATACGTGAAAAAAGTATCAAAAACACTAATAAAACAATGCAAATAAACCAATCAAGTTCATAAGTGCCCGTGAAGAAAGAAGATTATCAAATAAATGTGTAGAGGATTTCCTCTATATTGATGATAAGAGTTCCACAGAGAAGATATCCGATGAAGCTGGTAAGTGCTATTCCAACAATAAGTGAAGATCCCGCCACCAAAGTGAGAAATGAAGGCTTACCAAACAGCCTGCGACCGCCCTTCTCAGGGGGGTCAAAACAAGCTTAGTAGAGCGATGTTCACTCCATGGAAGGCAGAGAAATTCCAGTGAAGACACTTCATCCACAATAGGCGAGTCTCCAGAGACGTGTCTGCACAGCTGATCCAAATTGGAGATGAAAAACACTCTTGAATGATCAGAGTGAATAATCCTCAGCAGTTAAAACGATGTCCAAAGAGAAGAAAGAAAAACTTTCCATAGTGTAGCATTCATCAGGGAAGTTTTATTAGAAATGAACAGGAGAGAAAACAGCTCTCACATAGGTATAAAAATAATGATAAAACGAGAAAATCCTTGCAAGGAAATAAAAAAGCTCCAAGTTTCTGTCAAAGGCTGAATCACACGTGCGCAATGCATGTGCGTGTCACCCTACGCCGTTTCGTCAAATGTGACATCATCAGGGGCACACCCACATGAGCGCGCACACGCTATTTGTAGCCAAAGGGCCCACTCGGGGTTCTCTCATTGGCTACATGTCAAATTGGCAGACGGAGCAGAAAAATGTACTAGCCTCTGCATTGATCTCTCAATGGAGAGGTCTTGACATAAAACACAGTTGCACCATCACCCCCAGTGGAACTTACAGATATTGCACCAATTTTTAAACTGATTTTCAAAATAATCTTCACACTGACATCTTGTGGATCATGGTGCAACTGTTATTAAACCATTTTTTCAAAAACATTCTTTATTCAAAAAAACATTCTTTTTCAAAAAAAACATTCCGTTAAAAACATTCTTTTTTTTTAAAAATTATTTTTTTCAAAAAATGAATCCTAAGCAGGTTTACACTTAACCAATATAGAAATACTTAAAAAAACTTTTTATATTAAAATAAAGCTTATGATATACTTAGTCAGGCCCAAACAAAACACTGGACCAAAATTGCACAGGAAGAAAAATGGGAACAAATTGCTTATGAGGGGAACAAATAATATGTCACCCATTGTTGATAAAGCAATTTATATCCCATTCAACGTTGAGGCCACCCGGTGTGTGACAACCCAATTTATGTATCCAACTGGTTTCGGATCTAGAGATGCTTCTTTTGCCATTGCCCCCTCTCCAGTTGGGCACATATTTCTTCAAACCAATGAAAATGGTACCTTTTGGGTTTCTGTTATGCACAAGATCATAGTGCTTAGTTTGTCTATGTTTGTCAAAACCACTTTTTATGTTGGTGATGTGCTCACCTAATCTGGTACTCAATTTTCTAATGGTCCGGCCCACATATTCCAAACCGCATGGGCATCGCAAAAGGTACACCACGCACTTTGTAGCACATGTTATAAGGGACCTGATAGGATATGTGGCTCCTGTTCCTGATGAAGTAAACTCCATAGTTCTTCTACCTTGGAGGGCATTCACCCTGCAGACTTTACATCGTCTACACGGGTAAAATCCCTTCAAGTCCCCAAAAAAAGAAAGACGAGTTGGGGGATCTGGTACATTAGGTGCTAGTAGATGTCTGAAGTTAGAAGCACCCCTAAAGAGTACTCTCGGGGTGTTAGACAATAAAGGGCCCAATACTCGGTCGTTCTTTAGCACCGACCAGTGTTTTTTAATGATCCTTTTTATAGCCCAATGCTGACTTGAGTACGTGGTCAGAAAGGCTAAGCCAAAGTCCTCCCTATTTTCCACTTCTGGAGGTCTGTCACACAGAAGTGTCTGTCTATCTCTAAGGCCCACATCTGTAATAACAGAGTCCAGTTTGGCAATGTCATACCCCTTGGCTATAAATCTTAATTTAAGGATTTCTGCCTCTTTGTGATATTGTTCCAAGTCAGTGCAATTTCGCTTTAGACGTAAAAATTGACCCTTCAGGACCGCCGACAGCCAGGAACTATGGTGGCATGAATCCAAAGGAATATAGCCGTTCCTGTCTGTCGGTTTGAAGAAAGTGGATGTGACTATCCTACTGTCCTTTATTGAGACATAAAGGTCCAGAAAGTTAATCTGGATGGGGCTAATCTCATGACTGAGAATAATGCCCCTATCGTTACTGTTTAGGAGGGATAGATAAGAATTAACTGATTCTACATCACCATCCCAAATAAACAAAATGTCATCAATAAATCTTTTCCAAAAGATTAAATTAGGTGGGCTTTCACAAAGTACTACATCTTCCTCCCACTTAGCCATAAAAAGGTTGGCCATACTGGGGGCAAATTTTGCCCCCATGGCCACGCCCCTAATCTGGAGATAGTGTTTACCACTATGCCAGAAATAGTTATGCTTCATCGCGAAATCCAGCAACTCCATCACGAAGTTGCGCTGCGTGACGGAGATGCTGGAGTCGCGATAAAGAAAATGACGCACCGCCTCATACCCCAAATCATGAGAGATGGCCGTGTAAAGGGATGCGACATCAGCTGTAATAAGTAGATAGGAGGCCTTCCATTCAATCTGACCAAGAAGGTTAATGACGTGCTTAGTGTCCTTAAGAAAAGACGGGGTGCCCAAGACCAGTGGTTGCAAGTAATGATCAATGTATTTGCCGATCCGTGAGGTGATAGAATCGATACCACTGATGATGGGCCTTCCCGGGGGATTGATCAGGGTTTTGTGGATCTTGGGTAATATATACATCACTGGCAATCTGGGTGCCAGTGGTACTAGATGTTCCCTTTCCTTCAAATTTAAAATACCCATATAATGTCCCTTATCAATTAGGGCTCTCAGGTCCTTCTTATATTCCACAGTGGGATCCATGGGTAAACTTAAATATGTCAGAGGGTCCATAACTATCCTTGACATTTCTTCAAAATAGGAGTCCTTGTCAAGAACAACTATGGTGCCCCCTTTATCAGCTGGTCGCACAACCACATAACTCCTATTACATAGGGACTCCATGCCCAATCTAAGATTCTGTTGGGTTCGTGCCGGTTTCACATTCAAATTATTTAAATCCCCTAGCACTAGATCACGGAATACGGTTACATTTGGCGCCTGATGAATAGGGGGGTTAAAAAGGGATGCATTGGACATCCCTGAATGTAAAATAACTGAAGCCTCCCTATCTGATTGCCTAGTGGGATTGCTCATGATATATCTTTTGATATTTAACTTTCTGGTGTATTTTTGGATGTCTATGAAGGTTTGGAATTTGTTAAGATTCCGTGGGGGGGCAAATTTTAACCCTTTATTCAAGGTAGTTAATTCGTCCTTAGATAGCTCCTTTGTGCTGAGATTAATAATCCCAGCACAATCTAAAACTTCCTTCTCTTTGGAGTGAGATTTCCTCCCCCCTCTGCACCCTCTCTTGCGTCCCCATTTCTTTTGTTCCTGTTCCTGCCGGCCTGCCGAAAATCCCAAACCGAGCGGCCCTCTGGTTGTTGATTCTGGAAGGAGCAGGAAGCTCTGTGATTGACATCCAAAGTGGGTTCCCCTTCATTCCCAGCTAGTGAGGCAAATCTGTTGTTAGTGTTTACAATATTGTTGCCTCTATTGTCAACACGAGGGGGGTGATGGTTCCCATGATTCTGTTGATTGTGATATACATCACGGTGACGCCAGGGTGGAGGGGAGTGATAATTGGGATGAGGGGAGGGATTCCTTCTCCTGCCCTTACCTCTACCTTGTTGATAATGTTGTTGTGAATTAGTACGCCCTCCCCGTAAATCAGGAGAGGGGCGGGGCATTTGAGATGCGCTATAGAGCGCATTTTGTTCATTCCTCAATACACCATTCCTTTGGCCAGCTCCAATTGGTTGTGAACCAACTGTGTTGTCACCCACCATTGGGTCAGAAGGTGGTGTAACCTGCCATTTAAAAACTATATTCTCTCTATAATCTTTTACATCTCTATTATACTTTTTCTTTTTCTTAGATTTTTGTTCAGATTCTTCTTTAATTAATATTACCTTAAGAGCCTCAGACCTGTGCAGGTAATCCTGTTCAGCTTTAAAAGGAATTAATTTGTTTTTAATGATATTGATCTCATTATCCAAAATTGCCAACTTGCGTTTCTTTTTTGCTATAAGGAACTGCAAAAAGTTGACCCCTGCCTCATTAAAATATTTGAACCATTCGGCCAGCTCATTATCTTCCTTTTGGGGATTAACATCCCACCTGAGGCTCCTAGGGACCATTTCTGCTTTCACATATTCCTCTAAATATGCTACATCCCATTTAGTATGAACTTCAGTGATGGTAAGGTTTTTTAGTCTAAGAAAGCAACCTGCTAAATCATCTCTGGGGTCGTCATTACCATCAAATACGCCCGCAGTGTTAAATACCACCTGTGACCTATAGTCAAAAATATCCATGACGGATACACCAGCTGCAAATTAGGTATATCAAAATAGAAAAATGGTTATAAAAAGTAAAAATTTGCGCTAGGTGCAAAGTGATTTAAAAAAATAAATAAATGAATATGTCCCTTAAGGAAACCTGCTGCTAAACACCAAAAAAACCTTTGATATAGGGTACAAACAAAATGAGTATACAAAAATAGTGTAGCGCTGGAAAGAACTGTATATATCTATACAGTTAAAATTAAATACGTGAAAAAAGTATCAAAAACACTAATAAAACAATGCAAATAAACCAATCAAGTTCATAAGTGCCCGTGAAGAAAGAAGATTATCAAATAAATGTGTAGAGGATTTCCTCTATATTGATGATAAGAGTTCCACAGAGAAGATATCCGATGAAGCTGGTAAGTGCTTTTCCAACAATAAGTGAAGATCCCGCCACTAAAGTGAGAAATTAAGGCTTACCAAACAGCCTGCGACCGCCCTTCTCAGGGGGGTCAAAACAAGCTTAGTAGAGCAATGTTCACTCCATGGAAGGCAGAGAAATTCCAGTGAAGACACTTCATCCACAATAGGCGAGTCTCCAGAGACGTGTCTGCACAGCTGATCCAAATCGGAGATGAAAAACACTCTTGATTGATCAGAGTGAATAATCCTCAGCAGTTAAAACGATGTCCAAAGAGAAGAAAGAAAAACTTTCCATAGTGTAGCATTCATCAGGGAAGTTTTATTAGAAATGAACAGGAGAGAAAACAGCTCTCACAAAGGTATAAAAATAATGATAAAACGAGAAAATCCTTGCAAGGAAATAAATATTATAAGTGTAATATATGACTAAAAATTGTCCATAACACAAAATGTGCAATCCATGAATATTAAACTGAGTTGGAACCCAAATCAATCATTTGGGTTCCAAAATGTATAAAGTTATAAATGCATAGGGTACTCTTACCAGAGCCGGTAGACCCACTTGTCAGCGACAGTGGGTCGTAAAGGCATGAGAACTCAACGGGGCAAACTCTGCAACTTGTCTTGAGATTTTCCACCTCTGGGATCCTGGATCGAAGTCCGAACTCAAGCGGTGTTGATCGCGATCACCATATCCCGAATCAAGGCAGAACTCTCTGAGGAACTCACCACCACGATGATGCCACCGATGTTGTAAAATGGACCCGTAAAACAAAGATTGTTCGGATCCTAGAAAGGGCCAATATAGGCCAAAAACTTCCCCGTGATGGATTCACCGTGTATAGGAGAAAAGGGAAAAAAAGGGAGGGAGGACTCCAATCGTGTAAATAAGTTTTTGAAGGTTTATTGAATAAAACCATCAATAAAAAATGATCACATAACAATTCAATAAAATAAGGCAATAAATGAAGTGGTAAAATACCAGCCCTACTAGTTTCGTATAATAATACTTCTACAGGGGCATCAACCTACTGCCACTCACTGCCTAATATTTATAATAAAACCCCTTGAACCCTGTTTGGAATCCACCAATCAGCATGCCGGATCAATGCCGCTCAGTCATAGGAGGAGAGTGCATCACATGTTCTGATGCTCTCGCAGCCTCTCGAGTGCAGCCAATCAAAACCGCACTAACAGACCATCATCAGCCCGAGCCCGGTAGTGTATGGTTAAGAACCAACCAGAATTCAAGTAAAAAGCCCGCCAAAAGGACGAACGAGGAAGTGGGCGGTAATAGCCACATATAAGACTTCCCCATTTTGTCAAGGCCAATCATATATAGTTAGCAAGGTTCTGCTGTCAGCAGGGAACGTCCCGCTGTGCAGAGCCATAAAAACGAAGCACCAACACAAAGCATGCGCTAGGAAGCAATACTCTGCGTGCCCGTGAGTCGCGGCGACACGTCGCAATGACGCCACGGCGCACGACACACCACATCCAATCCGCGGGCACTGAAGCCGCGATTTCGATATTCAGCGCAGACGCACAGTCGACATAGGTCCAGAGCAACAGCCAATGGACCTGTGCGAACGAGGCGCCGTCCGAGATACCCGTGTCACAACTATGCAACGTAAATACGTCATAGCGCATAGCTCCAATATCCGTGGATTGGAGAACGCCACTGAGGCATTCAATGCACATTCAATAAACAAAATGTCGTGCAATCAAACACACTAATCATGACTGAGTATCCAAGGACTTTGCATAGAGGAAAAGTGCCATCTTGTGGCCATCAACCAGAATGCAAAGCCTGAATAAATATGGCTCTGTATGGTAACACAGACCCGATACTTGAAAATAAAATACAACAATGAATTAAACCCTCAATGATAGCGATATACACAAAATCTGAAGAAAAGACACACATGGATCCAGGAAAAATATATGAATATCCCAACATTAATAGGATTGAAGAACAATGGGCCAAAAAAAGGTGTACATATCAAAAAGAACATACACATATGCATTGACCCAATAGAGAGACATGTTAGGGAAGTCTAGGCTTGATTTATAAAAGAGTTGATGTCCCATTCGACGTTCATTCCGAATGGAGAGTACGTACGAAGTTCATATATCCAGTACGTCTCTAAACGGGACACCCCTCTAATACGAGACTCTCCCCTCCAATGGGACACAAATTGGTCAATTGCCAAAAATTGTGTTCCCTTGGGATCACGATTATATGATTCTAAATAATGCCGTGAAACAGTATGGTCGGGTTTCCCATTTTTAATGTTAGCAATGTGTTCATTGACTCGAATACTAAATGTCCTGATGGTACGCCCTATGTACTGTTTACGGCATGGACAAGTCAGAAGATAGACAATGTATTTGGTTGCACAAGTGGTAAAACGTTTCATATGGTAGACACGTGAAGTAACAGTAGACTGAAAAGTCTCACTTTTACGTCTACCACAAGTGTTTTGCAAGCAAACATTACATTTGCGGCACGGATAATAACCCGTGCAGTTCTGAAAAAAGGAAACTCTCTTTGGAGGGTCAATAATGTTGGGCGCAATTTGACCCTGTACCGACCTAGCTCCCCTGAAAATAACTCCAGCCTTTCCTGGTAAGACTGGTCCGAGAAGGCGGTCATTCTGAAGAACGCCCCAGTGTTTTTTGAGAATCTCTCTGATCTGTCTGGACTGGGCTGAGTATGTGGTGAAAAAAGACCACCGAAACTTGTCGTCCCTCGGTTTTTTAGGGGCAACTTGGAGCAATGAAGTCCGGTCTATTTGTAAGACCCGATCAATTTCAGTATCTAATTCTAAAGAGGTGTAACCCTTTTCTATAAACCTCTCCTTAAGGATAGAGGCCTGAGTGGCGAAGTCTTCGGTCCTCGTGCAGTTCCTACGCAATCGGAGGAACTGACTCAGAGGAACTGACTTAAGCCACTGAGGGTGATGACCGCTATCCATAGGAATATAACCGTTACGGTCAGTAGGTTTGAAATATGTAGAAAACTCTAATTGGTGGTTGACCACTTTGTTTTCTAGGTCTAAAAAATGGATCGAGGTAAGACTAGCCTCGTGGCTCAGTCGAATACCTCGATCATTAGAGTTGAGTAGCGCCATAAAATCGTTAAGAGAGTCATGGTCGCCCTTCCATAGGAGGAGGATGTCGTCTATGTATCTGGCCCATAGGACCAATTCCGATCTCCGTTGGGCATGACCGGTATGGTAGAGCTTTGAGACAGATAGTACTCAACCGCCTCAAAGCCTAACTGATGAGGTATGCAGGTATATAATGCGGCCACATCTGCCGTGGCCAAAATATAACCTTCTTGATATTGGACTGATTGTAATAGTCGAATGGTGTCACCCGCATCTTTCAGATAGGAAGGGACCCCTCTCACTATTGGCTGTAAATGAAAATCGACATATTTACCAATCCTGGCAGTGACCGAGTCTATTCCGCTGACTATAGGGTGGCCAGGGGGATTAACAGGGTTTTTGTGTACCTTGGGGAGATAGTATATTGCGGGGATCCTTGGTGCCACAGGTACCAAAAAACTTTTTTCTTTTTTATCCAAAATCCCCAAGGCAAAACCCTCATCAATAAGCTCTACCAATGCTTTTTTAAAATGCAAGGTAGGGTCTGTATGTATAGGAACATAGGTTTCTACATCACTAAGAATCCTATTCATTTTGCCAATATAGCTGACCTTGTCTAACACCACAATGGCTCCGCCTTTATCCGCTGGACGGACAATAAGGTCTTTTTGTTCACATAGCTGTTTCAAACCCTTCCTCATTTTGGGATCCATGTGTATCTTTTTATTTGGCAATTTCTCTAAGTCTTGTAGAACCAAACTACGAAACACACTCAGAGAAGGTGCCATGTTACCCGGAGGGTTGAACAGGGAAGGGTTTGCTAGTCCTGTGTGTACGTGTGGGTCATTGATTGTGGAGGCGGTGGAAAATGTGTCAAGAGCAGGGGATAAAAAGTGTCTCTGAATACTGAGCTTTCGCACGAATTTGTGAACATCTACGAAAGTGGAGAATTTATTTAGCGGTCTGGATGGAACATATTTCAGACCCTTGTCCAAGACCAACTTCTCCTCATCCGTCAAAACGACCGAGCTCAGATTAAAGACACCTGAACCCCTCAAGTTCTTGGTCTTTTTGCTCTGGACTTTCCTCCCGCCTCTGACCCCTCTTTTCCTTCTGGACTTCCTGAGTAATCCAGAAGGGTCCTGTGAAAACCCAAATACTAAGAAGGACCTGGTTGGTTCTGATTATAACTATAAGGAGACCGAGTGAAAAGGACTTCTTCTCTATCATAATCACCAAAATAATCAGAATGGTTGTCTCGTGTATAGTTCTCCCGTACTGGGTAAGATCTATTATGATTATGAATAGGGGTTCGATATTGGCTGTCATAACCATCTCGATGATACTCATCACGACGGTCATGCCAACCAACCGAAGGTCTCCTTGGACTCCAATATTGTTGAGAGCCTTCCGGGTAGCCCCGTTCAAATTCTCGTGCATTCCCGCGATGTCCTCTAAAAGATCCCCTGCCCCTATTTTTAGGGCCTTTCCCCCTAATCTGAGGGGGTAGGACACATTAGGGTTCTGGACCAAGGGTTTCTGCCGAGATTCCAGTCCTCTAGGTGTTTTGACTTTAGAAGGAGCAGGGGGCTTAGATGCACCTTCTTTGGTCACAGGTGCAAATGTGAGTGTCCTATCACTATTAAGAGCCTCCTGTCCCGTGACTTCCATCTCGTTCTCAGAAGGCAGAGTCAAATTAATCTTCTTCTGCCAGCTGAAGACGAGATTGGATTTATAGTCAGTGATATCTCTATTATACTTCTTTTGTTTCTTTAACCACTTAACGACCGCCCACTGTAGATATACGTCGGCAGAATGGCACCGACAGGCAAAGTCACGGTGATCTACGTGATTGCCTTTGTATAGTTGGGGGGTCCGATCGGACCCCCCTCCTCTACAGTGAGCGGCCGTTTCCCGGCGAATGAGAGAGCTTCCTCTGCTGTGTAATGTTTACACAGGCAGAGGAAGTGATGTCATCTCTCATGCGGCGCTCACATATACCGAGCGCCGTACAAGAGAAGACACACAGGTTAGTGCACAAACAGCACACTGACACCAGGACATATAGGCACAGAAATCGCCCCCCCCAGGCCCCCCAGACACCCCCCAGATCACCCCCCAGCCCCCAGTCACAGTGTCACTGATTGCAGTGACCATTTATTTAGTGATCACTGCAATCAGTGACATTTGTGACTGTAAAAGTGTCACTACAGTTTAGTTTTAGGTCCAGTGTAGCCCCCTAACCCCCCCTAATAAAGGTTTAACCCCCTGATCGCCCCCCAGATATCCCTTTCACCCCTATCACCGCCGTTGCTAAGCGATCGTTTTTCTGATCGTTGTTTTATTGTCGGTGATGCCGGTAGGCAGTCATTTTTTTTAGGTTCGCCGCAGGTTTTTATAGCGTCGGGTACCCCCATATATTACCTAATAAAGGTTTAACCCCCTGATTGCCCCCCAGATAACCCTTTCACCCCCTAGCACCACTGTCGCTAAGCGATCGTTTTTCTGATCGCTGTTTTATTGTCGGTGATGCCGATCGGTAGCCAGTTATTTTTTTTAGGTTCGCCGCAGGTTTTTATAGCGTCAGGTACCGCCATATATTACCTAATAAAGGTTTAACCCCCTTGATCGCCCCCCAGGTAACCCTTTCACCCCCTATCACCACTGTCGCTAAGCGATCGTTTTTCTGATCGCTGTTTTATTGTCGGTGATGCCGATCGTTAGCCAGTTGTTTTTTTTAGGTTCGCCGCAGGTTTTTATAGCGTCAGGTACCCCCATATATTACCCAATAAAGTTTTAACCCCCTTGATTGCCCCCCAGGTAACCCTTTCACCCCCTATCACCACTGTCGCTAAGCAATCGTTTTTCTGATCGCTGTCTTATTGTCAGTGATGCCGATAGGTAGCCAGTTATTTTTTTTAGGTTCGCCGCAGGTTTTTATAGCGTCAGGTACCCCCATATATTACCTAATAAAGGTTTAACCCCCTTGATCGCCCCCCCAGGTAACCCTTTCACCCCTTTTGCCAGTGTCACTAAGCGATTGTTTTTCTAAACGCTGTATTAGTTATGCTGGTGCCGATAGAAAGCCAGTTATTTTTTTTTGGTTCGCCACAGGTTTTTATAGCGTCAGGTACCCCCATATATTATCTAATAAAGGTTTTAACCCCCTAATTGCCCCTAGTTAACCCTGCGTCACACCCCAGGCAGCGTCAGGTTAGTGCCAGTAACGCTAACACCCACGCGTGCAGCAAACACCTCCCTTAGTGGTATAGTATCTGAACAGATCAATATCTGATCTGATCAGATCTATACTAGCGTCCCCAGCAATTTAGGGTTCCCAAAAATGCAGTGTTAGCAGGATCAGCCCAGATACCTGCTAGCACCTGCATTTTGCCCCTCCGTCCAGCCCAGGCCACCCAAGTGCAGTATGGATCGATCGCTGTCACTTACAAAACACAACACACATGACTGCAGCGTTCGCAGAGACAGGCCTGATCCCTGCGTCTCCAGTGCTGTAGGAGGTGATTTCACCACCACAGTTAAAAGAAAAAAGGATATATGCCGAAGCATTGGGGCAGCAGGGGCGGAGGAGCGATTTTGCTCCTAATGCCGCGTACATACGGTCGAAATTCCGACGGAGGCTTGCCCGTGGAAAAGTCTGACCATGTGTACGCGGCATAACTTTTGCGGGAAGATGCCCCCATGCTTCGGCATATATAAATGGTGCATGTATGCCCATCATTAGAAGTGGGTGGATGAAGGGCGGTATTCTAATGGTGGGCATACCCACCGATCAATCTTTTTTTTTCGTTCAGCCAAACAGGCTGCATGAAAAAAAAGATTACAATACATGTCCAACAAGGACCAGCAACGTACTGGTATGTTGCTGGACTTTGAATGGTTATACCAGATTGATGCCTGGGGGTTTAGGTATCATCTTGGTATCATTCTTTTCAGCCAGCGGCTGGCTTTCATGTAAAAGCAATCCTAGTGGCTAATTAGCCTCTGGACTGCTTTTACAAGCAGTGGGAGGGAATGTCCCCCCCCCCGGATATAAAAAGCACCATTGGGAAATTGGGAAAGCATTTTATCACACCGTTCTTGGCGTGGTCAGATGCTTTGAGGGCAGAGGAAAGATCTAGGGTCTAATAGACCCCAGTTTTTTCAAAAAAAAGAGTACCTGTCACTACCTATTGCTATCATAGGGGATATTTACATTCCCTGAGATAACAATAAAAATGATAAAAAAAATATGGAAGGAACAGTTTAAAAATAAAATAAAAAAGCAAAATTAATAGTAATAAAAAAAAAAGCACCCCTGTCCTGCCCTGCTCTTGCGCAATGGCGAACGCAAGCGTGGGTCTGGCGTCATATGTAAACAGCAATTGCACCATGCATGTGAGGTATCACCGCGAAGGTCAGATCAAGGCCAGTCATTTTAGCAGTAGACCTCCTCTGTAAATCTAACGTGGTAACCTGTAAAGGCTTTTAAAGGCTTTTAAAAATGTATGTAGTTTGTCGCCAATGCGCGTTTGTGCGAAATTTTAAAGCATGTCGTGTTTGGTATCTATGTACTCAGCCTAAGATCATCTTTTTTATTTCATCAAACATTTAGGCAATATAGTGTGTTTTAGTGCATTAAAATTAAAAAAAGTGTATTTTTTCCCCAAAAAATGCGTTTGAAAAATCGCTGCGCAAATACTGTGTGAAAAAAAAAATGCAACACCCACCATTTTAATCTGTAGGGCCTTTGCTTTAAAAAAATATATAATGTTTGGGGGTTCAACATAATTTTCTTGCAAAAAAAAAATATGTTTTCATGTAAACAAAAAGTGTCAGAAAGGGCTTCGTCTTCAAGTGGTTAGAAGAGTGGATGTAAGCTTCCTAATGTTGTGTATAAAATGCCAGGACAGTTCAAAACCCCCCCAAATGACCCCATTTTGGAAAGTAGACATCCCAAGCTATATACTGAGAGGCATGTCGAGTCCATGGAATATTTTATATGTTGACACAAGTTGCGGAAAAAAGGCAATTTATTTTTATTCTTTTTTTTTTTTTGCACAAAGTTGTTACTAAATGATATATTGCTCAAACATGCCATGGGCATATGTGGAATTACACCCCAAAATACATTCTGTTGCTTCTCCTGAGTACGGGGATACCACATGTGTGAGACTTTTTGGGAGCCTAGCCGCGTACGGGACCCCAAAAACCAAGCACCGCCTTCAGGATTTCTAAGGGTGTAAATTTTTGATTTCACTTCTCACTGCCTATCACAGTTTCGGAGGCCATGGAATGCCCAGATGGCACAAAACCCCCCCAAATGACCCCATTTTAGAAAGTAGGCACCCCAAGCTATTTGCTGAGAGGTATGGTGAGTATGTTGCAGATCTCGCTTTTTGTCAAAAAGTTTTGAAAATTGGAAAAAAAAAAAATATTTTCTTTCGTCATTTTCAAAAACAAATTAGAGCTGTAAAATACTCAACATGCCTCTCAGCAAATAGCTTGGGGTGTCTACTTTCCAAAATGAGGTCATTTGGGGGGGGGGGGTTTGTGCTATTTTGGCATTTTATGGCCTTCGAAACTGTGATAGGTAGTGAGGAGTGAAATCAAAAATTTGTGCCCTTAGAAATCCTGAAGGCGGTGCTTGGTTTTCGGGGCCCCGTACGCGGCTAGGCTCCTAAAAAGTCCCACACATGTGGTATCCCCGTACTCAGGAGAAGCAGAAAAATGTATTTTGGGGTGCAATTCCACATATAACCATGGCATGTGTGAGCAATATATCATTTAGTGACAACTTTTTGTAATTTTTAATTTTATTTTTTTTGTCATTATTCAATCACTTGGGACAAGAAAAAAAAATATTCAATGGGCGCAACATGCCTCTCAGCAATTTCCTTGGGGTGTCTACTTTCTAAAATGGGGTCATTTGGGGGGGTTTTGTGCTATTTTGGCATTTTATGGCCTTCGAAACTGTGATAGGTAGTGAGGAGTGAAATCAAAAATTTGCGCCATTAGAAATCCTGAAGGCGGTGCTTGGTTTTCGGGGACCCGTATGCGGCTAGGCTCCCAAAAAGTCCCACACATGTGGTATCCCCATACTCAGGAGAAGCAGCAAAATGTATTTTGGGGTGCAATTCCACATATAACCATGGCATGTGTGAGCAATATATCATTTAGTGACAACTTTTAGTAATTTTTTTTTTTTTTTTTGTCATTATTCAATCACTTGAGACAAAAAAAATATTCAATGGGCTCAACATGCCTCCCAGCAATTTCCTTGGGGTGTCTACTTTCCAAAATGGGGTCATTTGGGGGTGGTTTGTACTGCCCTGCCATTTTAGCACCTCAAGAAATGAGATAGGCAGTCATAAATTAAAAGCTGTGTAAATTCCAGAAAATGTACCCTAGTTTGTAGACGCTATAACTTTTGCGCAAACCAATAAATATATGCTTATTGACATTTTTTTACTAAAGACATGTGGCTGAATACATTTTGGCCTAAATGTATGACTAAAATTGAGTTTATTCGATTTTTCTTATAACAAAAAGTACAAAATATAATTTTTTTCAAAATTTTCGGTCTTTTTCCGTTTATATCGCAAAAAATAAAGATCGCAGAGGCAATCAAATACCATTAAAAGAAATCTCTATTTGTGGGAAGAAAAGGACGCAAATTTTGTTTGGGTACAACATTGCATGTCCGCACAATTTACAGTTAAAGCAGCGCAGTGCAAAATTCTGAAATCACCTCTGGTCCTTTAGCTACCAAATGGTCCAGGGCTTAAGTGGTTAATCTTTGCTCTTTTTCTTCTTTCTCCAAATGTCCCTTCAGACCTGAAGAGAGAGAAGTGTATTCTAGAGATGTTTTAAAAGGGGTAAGTTTTTCCTTCAAATCCCTAATTTCCTTATCAATAAGGATTAATCTCGAACGTTACTTTTCTACTAAAAAGACTAGGGGTTTAATCCCTGTCTCATTGAAGTAACGAAACCAAGACTCCAAATCAGAGTCCCCTTGCTGGGGCGATACATCCCAACGGAGACCCCTAGGGACTATCGCCTCTTTGATGTACTGTTCCAAAAATGCCACATCCCACTGAATGTGGATCTCGGTAGTCATCAGATTTTTAAGTCTGAGAAACATACCGCTGACCTCAGTGTCAGATCCGGCATTAATGAATACACCATCTGTATTTAATGACCTGGATGTCCTATAGTCAAAGACATCCATATTGGAATACCAACTAAACAATTAGCGATAGTGAAGACAGCAGCAAAAATATAGTCAATAAACATACAAAATTAGGAAAATGTGCGCTAGTCTTAAAATGGTGAACACAAACAGCTGCTGCAAAATAATGTGACTAACATACAAATACAATTGGAAAAAGAAAATGAAGCGCTAAGTGTCCATAAAATTTGGGGAGAACCCACATTTCATATGTGCAAAAAAAATAAAAAATGAATATAGAACCAGTTACAGTCCTTATAAGTGTAATATATGACTAAAAATTGTCCATAACACAAAATGTGCAATCCATGAATATTAAACTGAGTTGGAACCCAAATCGATCATACACAGCTTCTTCAACGTTATAAATGCATAGGGTACTCTTACCAGAGCCTGTGGACCCACTTGTCAGTGACAGTGGGTCGTAAAGGCATGAGAACTCAACGGGGCAAACTCTGCAACTTGTCTGGAGATTTATCTCCTCTGGGATCCTGGATCGAAGTCCGAACTCAAGCGGTGTTGATCGCGATCACCATATCCCGAATCAAGGCAGAACTCTCTGAGGAACTCACCACCACGATGATGCCACCGATGTTGTAAAATGGACCCGTAAAACAAAGATTGTTCGGGTCCTAGAAAGGAAAACTTCCCCGTGATGGATTCACCGTGTATAGGAGAAAAGGGAAAAAAAGGGAGGGAGGACTCCAATCTTGTAAATACGTTTTTGAAGGTTTATTGAATAAAACCATCAATAAAAAGTGATCACATAACAATTCAATAAAATAAGGCAATAAATGAAGTGGTAAAATACCAGCCCTACTAATTTCGTATAATAATACTTCTACAGGGGCATCAACCTACTGCCACTCACTGCCTAATATTTATAATAAAACCCCTTGAACCCTGCTTGGAATCCACCAATCAGCATGCCGGATCAATGCCGCTCAGTCATAGGAGGAGTGTGCATCACATGTTCTGATGCTCTCGCAGCCTCTCGAGTGCAGCCAATCAAAACCGCACTAACAGACCATCATCAGCCCGAACCGCGAAGTGTATGGTTAAGAATCAACCAGAATTCAAGTAAAAAGCCCGCCAAAAGAACGAACGAGGAAGTGGGCGGTAATAGCCACATATAAGACTTCCCCATTTTGTCAAGGCCAATCATATATAGTTAGCAAGGTTTTGCTGTCAGCAGGGAACGTCCCGCTGTGCAGAGCCATAAAAACGAAGCACCAACACAAAGCATGCGCTAGGAAGCAATACTCTGCGTGCCCGTGTGTCGCGGCGACACATCGCAATGACGTCACGGCGCACGACACACCACATCCAATCCGCGGGCACTGAAGCCGCGATTTCGGTATTCAGCGCAGACGCACAGTCGACATAGGTCCAGAGCAACAGCCAATGGACATGTGCGAACGAGGCGCCGTCCGAGATACCCGCGTCACAACGACGCGACGTAAATACGTCATAGCGCATAGCTCCAATATCCTCGGATTGGAGAACGCCACTGAGGCATCCAATGCACATTCAATAAACAAAATGTTGTGCAATCAAACACACTAATCATGACTGAGTATTCAAGGACTTTGCATAGAGGAAAAGTGCCATCTTGTGGCCATCAACCAGAATGCAAAGCCTGAATAAATATATGGCTCTGTATGGTAACACAGACCCGATACTTGAAAATAAAATACAACAATGAATTAAACCCTCAATGATAGTGAAATACACAAAATCTGAAGAAAAGACACACATGGATCCAGGAAAAATATATGAATATCCCAACATTAATAGGATTGAAGAACAATGGGCCAAAAAAAGGTGTACATATAAAAAAGAACATACACATATACATTGACCCAATAGAGAAACATGTTAGGGAAGTCTAGGCTTGATTTATAAAAGAGTTGAAGTCCCATTCGACGTTCATTCCGAATGGAGAGTACGTACGAAGTTCATATATCCTGTACGTCTCTAAACGGGACACCCCTCTAATACGAGACTCTCCCCTCCAATGGGACACAAATTGGTCAATTGCCAAAAATTGTGTTCCCTTGGGATCACGATTATGTGATTCTAAATAATGCCGTGAAACAGTATGGTCGGGTTTCCCATTTTTAATGTTAGCAATGTGTTCATTGACTCGAATACTAAATGTCCTGATGGTACGCCCTACGTACTGTTTACTGCATGGACAAGTCAGAAGATAGACAATGTATTTGGTTGCACAAGTGGTAAAACGTTTCATATGGTAGACACGTGAAGTAACAGTAGACTGAAAAGTCTCACTTTTACGTCTACCACAAGTGTTTTGCAAGCAAACATTACATTTGCGGCACGGATAATAACCCGTGCAGTTCTGAAAAAAGGAAACTCTCTTTGGAGGGTCAATAATGTTGGGCGCAATTTGACCCTGTACCGACCTAGCTCCCCTGAAAATAACTCCAGCCTGTCCTGGTAAGACTGGTCCAAGAAGGCGGTCATTCTGAAGAACGCCCCAGTGTTTTTTGAGAATCTCTCTGATCTGTCTGGACTGGGCTGAGTATGTGGTGAAAAAAGACCACCGAAACTTGTCGTCCCTCGGTTTTTTAGGGGCAACTTGGAGCAATGAAGTCCGGTCTATTTGTAAGACCCGATCAATTTCAGTATCTAATTCTAAAGAGGTGTAACCCTTTTCTATAAACCTCTCCTTAAGGATAGAGGCCTGAGTGGCGAAGTCTTCGGTCCTCGTGCAGTTCCTACGCAATCGGAGGAACTGACTCCGAGGAACTGACTTAAGCCACTGAGGGTGATGACGGCTATCCATAGGAATATAACCGTTACGGTCAGTAGGTTTGAAATATGTAGAAAACTCTAATTGGTGGTTGACCACTTTGATTTCTAGGTCTAAAAAATGGATCGAGGTAAGACTAGCCTCGTGGCTCAGTCGAATACCTCGATCATTAGAGCTGAGTAGCGCCATAAAATCGTTAAGAGAGTCATGGTCGCCCTTCCATGGGCCAGATACATAGACGACATCCTCCTCCTATGGAAGGGCGACCATGACTCTCTACATATTTCAAACCTACTGACCATAACGGTTATATTCCTACGGATAGCGGTCATCACCCTCAGTGGCTTAAGTCAGTTCCTCGGAGTCAGTTCCTCCGATTGCGTAGGAACTGCACGAGGACCGAAGACTTCGCCACTCAGGCCTCTATCCTTAAGGAGAGGTTTATAGAAAAGGGTTACACCTCTTTAGAATTAGATACTGAAATTGATCGGGTCTTACAAATAGACCGGACTTCATTGCTCCAAGTTGCCCCTAAAAAACCGAGGGACGACAAGTTTCGGTGGTCTTTTTTCACCACATACTCAGCCCAGTCCAGACAGATCAGAGAGATTCTCAAAAAACACTGGGGCGTTCTTCAGAATGACCGCCTTCTCGGACCAGTCTTACCAGGACAGGCTGGAGTTATTTTCAGGGGAGCTAGGTCGGTACAGGGTCAAATTGCGCCCAACATTATTGACCCTCCAAAGAGAGTTTCCTTTTTTCAGAACTGCACAGGTTATTATCCGTGCCACAAATGTAATGTTTGCTTGCACAACACTTGTGGTAGACGTAAAAGTGAGACTTTTCAGTCTACTGTTACTTCACGTGTCTACTATATGAAACGTTTTACCACTTGTGCAACCAAATACATTGTCTATCTTCTGACTTGTCCATGCAGTAAACAGTACGTAGGGCGTACCATCAGGACATTTAGTATTCGAGTCAATCAACACATTGCTAACATTAAAAATGGGAAACCCGACCATACTGTTTCACGGCATTATTTAGAATCACATAATCGTGATCCCAAGGGAACACAATTTTTGGCAATTGACCAATTTGTGTCCCATTGGAGGGGAGAGTCTCGTATTAGAGGGGTGTCCCGTTTAGAGACGTACTGGATATATGAACTTCGTACGTACTCTCCATTCGGAATGAACGTTGAATGGGACATCAACTCTTTTATAAATCAAGCCTAGACTTCCCTAACATGTCTCTCTATTGGGTCAATGTATATGTGTATGTTCTTTTTGATATGTACACCTTTTTTTGGCCCATTGTTCTTCAATCCTATTAATGTTGGGATATTCATATATTTTTCCTGGATCCATGTGTGTCTTTTCTTCAGATTTTGTGTATTTCGCTATCATTGAGGGTTTAATTCATTGTTGTATTTTATTTTCAAGTATCGGGTCTGTGTTACCATACAGAGCCATATTTATTCAGGCTTTGCATTCTGGTTGATGGCCACAAGATGGCACTTTTCCTCTATGCAAAGTCCTTGGATACTCAGTCATGATTAGTGTGTTTGATTGCACGACATTTTGTTTATTGAATGTGCATTGGATGCCTCAGTGGCGTTCTCCAATCCGCGGATATTGGAGCTATGCGCTATGACGTATTTACGTTGCGTCGTTGTGACGCGGGTATCTCGGACGGCGCCTCGTTCGCACATGTCCACTGGCTGTTGCTCTGGACCTATGTCGACTGTGCGTCTGCGCTGAATACCGAAATCGCGGCTTCGGTGCCCGCGGATTGGATGTGGTGTGTCGTGCGCCGTGGCGTCATTGCGATGTGTCGCCGCGACGCACGGGCACGCAGTGTATCGCTTCCTAGCGCATGCTTTGTGTTGGTGCTTCGTTTTTATGGCTCTGCACAGCAGGACGTTCCCTGCTGACAGCAGAACCTTGCTAACTATATATGATTGGCCTTGACAAAATGGGGAAGTCTTATATGTGGCTATTACCGCCCACTTCCTCGTTCGTCCTTTTGGCGGGCTTTTTACTTGAATTCTGGTTTGTTCTTAACCATACACTTCCGGGTTCGGGCTGATGATGGTCTGTTAGTTTTGATTGGCTGCACTCGAGAGGCTGCGAGAGCATCAGAACATGTGATGCACTCTCCTCCTATGACTGAGCGGCGTTGATCCGGCATGCTGATTGGTGGATTCCAAACAGGGTTCAAGGGGTTTTATTATAAATATTAGGCAGTGAGTGGCAGTAGGTTGATGCCCCTGTAGAAGTATTATAATACGAAACTAGTAGGGCTGGTATTTTACCACTTCATTTATTGCCTTATTTTATTGAATTGTTATGTGATCACTTTTTATTGATGGTTTTATTCAATAAACCTTCAAAAACGTATTTACACGATTGGAGTCCTCCCTCCCTTTTTTTCCCTTTTCTCCTATACACAGTGAATCCATCACGGGGAAGTTTTTGGCCTATATTGGCCCTTTCTAGGATCCGAACAATCTTTGTTTTACGGGTCCATTTTACAACATCGGTGGCATCATCGTGGTGGTGAGTTCCTCAGAGAGTTCTGCCTTGATTCGGGATATGGTGATCGCGATCAACACCGCTTGAGTTCGGACTTCGATCCAGGATCCCAGAGGTGGAGAATCTCCAGACAAGTTGCATAGTTTGCCCCGTTGAGTTCTCATGCCTTTACGACCCACTGTCGCTGACAAGTGGGTCCACCTGCTCTGGTAAGAGTACCCTATGCATTTATAACTTTGAAGAAGCTGTGTATGATCGATTTGGGTTCCAATTCAGTTTAATATTCACTATACATGTTTGTATCTATTGTCTTAGCCCACGTTGGGCGTTAATAAAAACTTATATTTGAAAAAAAAACAGTTGCTGGCGGCCCAGATAATCCACCTGCCAATTCTCCACTCCTGGCATGAAGACCACCGATAGGCAAGGAACAACATGCCTTTCTGCCCAAACAAAAATGTGGTTCACCTCTCTCTGGGCACCCAGACTCCTGGTGCCCCCTTGGTGATTGATATATGCCACCACTGTAGCATTGTCAGATTGTATCCGGACAGGACAGCCCTGTAACCTGTATGTCCAGGCCCTGAGGGCCAAACGTACTGCCCTTATCTCCTGAATAATGATGGGCAGGATCTTCCTTGGTCCGTAAATTCTTCTAGAACTGCTCCCCAGCCTATAAGGCTGGCATCCATAGTTACCACCTTCCAGGTAACTGTGACAAAGGATTTTCCCTTCTGCAGATTTTTGGTTAGCAACCACCAACTGAGGCTTTGGCGCACTTCTGACGCCAGCTGTATCGGCAAGTCCAAGGCTTGGACTCTCCTGTTCCAAGCAGACAGTATGCTGCTTTGCAACGGTCTTGAATGAAACTGGGTGAAGGGAACAGCCTCGAATGAGGCTACCATCTTCCCTAACAACCTCATGCAAAGGCGAACGGAAGGTTTCTTCCTTGCTTTGACCACCTGGATCAACTCTTTTAAGGCCTTGACCTTTGACTTGGGTAAAAATACCCTTCTTTGGCCTGTGTCTATGACCATACCCAAATACTCCAGCCTCCTTAGGGGCTGCAAAGATGATTTTTCTAGGTTAAGGACCCAGCCTAGGCGCTCTAGGCATTTCACTGTGTTGAGCACACTGTGGTTTAATCGTGAAACCGACTGTTCTACCAGTAGTAAATCGTCTAGATATGCCATTACTGCTAGGCCCTGAGCCCTTAGATTTGCCAGGAGCGGGGCTAGAACCTTGGTGAATACCCGAGGTGCAGTAGCTAGACCAAAGGGTAGAGCCACAAATTGGAAGTGGCGCTGTTCTACCAAAAACCTTAGGAACCTTTGGTGAGCAGGAAAAATTGTCACATGTAGATATGCATCTTTGATGTCTATAGACGCCAGGAACTCTCCCCCTTGTAGGGTGGAGACCACTGAGTGAATTGACTCCATGCGAAAAGAACTAATGTTCAGAAATTGATTCAGAACTTTTAGATCTAGAATGGGTCTGACATCTCCGTTTGGTTATGGAACCGTAAAGAGATTTAAAATAAAACCCAGAGCCTTGCTCCTCTGAGGCAACCTCTATGATTACCCCTTGGGATAACAAGTGATCCAATGCTAGGAACAAGGGCCCTGTTTTTACTGGATCCTTGGGAATGCTTGACCTTAAGAAACGGGATGGCAGGAGCCCCCGAAATTTCAGTCTGTAACCCAGAGATACTGTGGAGATTACCCACTTGTCCTGAATCTCTTCCTGTCAAAACCTTGAAAATCGCAGGAGTCTCCCCCCCACTTGGCCCAGCGTGGGCGCCTACTCATAAGGAGGCTTTGGGGTTCTGCTTTGAAGAACTTTGACCCCAAGATTTCTTTTGTCCCTGGGCTTGGCCCTGGGTTTTCCCTCTTGCACTTGGCTGGGGAGGCCGTCGCCACTGCCTGGAGGCTGTTGCCCCCAAGACTGGGGAAAGAGAACATTTAAAAGAGGGACGTTTACACTTTTTCTTAACTGGCAACAAAGTAGTCTTACCACTAGAAATCTTTTGGATATATTTATCCAGATTATCCCCAAATAAGCCTTCCCCATGAAATGGGAATTCGTCCAAAAGTTTTTTGCATGGAGCTTCAGCTGACCAATGCTGACCAATCCTACGCATGTGTACCAGCAGGAGAGTAATGCGGGATGCTTGCTGAATAGAATCATTAATAGCATCCACCGCAAAACATAAGGCCTTTGGTAGGTCTGCCCAATCCCTTTACTGTTCAACAGGGAGGATTTTAATCACCTGCTTCATCTGATCCTTTAAGAACTGACACGTGCCAATCGCTTCTACTGCAGGTTGGGTTACAGCGTCAGCCATAGTAAAGGAGGATTTAAACGAAGACTCCAGCTTTTTCTCAGTTGGATCTCTAAATACCTGGGCATTGTCCACAGGACAGGTAAGGCTTTTATTCACGGAAGAAATAGCCGCGTCTATTGCTGGCAAATTCCATTTCTTGGTGAATTTCTCCTCCATTGGATAAAGAAGGGAAAACTTATTGGGAGGAGAAAACAGCTTATTTGGGTGATCCCAGTCAGCATACATAAGCTTTTTCAGTAATTGATGGTCCGGGAAGGTATATGCAGCCTGCAGGGATTTTAATGTGTCTAAATGATCACGCAACAGCCCAAAGTCGCAATGGACTTAATAGGCTAAGTTGGGGGGCCAAACGGAGACCTATAAAAATACAAATGCCCTCTGTTTGACCCCCAACTTAGCCCATTAAGTCCATTGGAACTTTGGGCTGTTGCATGGTCATTTAGACCCAAATTTGTAGTCACTTCTCACTGATTTATATATGTTGTTGTTGTTTTTAAATTTGTCTATGTCTTTTCATGAATAAACATTTTAAACGTTTTACGTATGCCTACAAAGTTCATTCTTTCTTATTCCAAATGATTTAAACTATATAACAGGACGTTACACAATATATTTTTTTGTGCTATCCACAGTGCCACCCTGTGGTGATAGCACGTTTACACATTTATTTGAGGGTAGAGTGTTAGTATAGTGTGAGTATAATGTGTCAGTATAGTGTAGTATCAGTAACAGTCCATTCATAACAGCTGTGTATCCTATAATGATGCTGTAATTGGCCCAATGCTATCACATGGCACCTGGGCCAATCAAAGCACCCTGTACCATGTGATAGCTGTTGGTCAATCACAGCACACAATAGTAAATCACAGCTGTTATGAATGTAACCCATTCATGAAAGTTTAAAACATTTCTTTTAACAGTGATTATCAGTGTAAAAAAACTGATGAAAGTATGTAAAAAAAATTGTAAATAAAGAAAAAAAATGTTTTAAATTTATGAATAAAAAATTATTTATTTATATATTTTTTAAACAAACTGCCACCAGTCAGTACCCCTGATCATCACCACAACAGTCATATGATGATGCTGCACTGGTGACAGTATGTAAAAAAACAAACTGTGAAAAAAATAACACATTTTATTTCATTTTTTTGTTTTCCAAAAGATTTTGACAAAAAATGACAACTTCAAAAAACTTGTCATGCCTTTTACTAAATACCTTGGACTGTCTAATTTCCAAAAAATTGGTAATTTGGGGGGTATTTGCACTGTCCTGGCATTATAAAGGCCTCAACAAATGAAATAGGCCGTCAGTCCATCAGGATTTCAAATATATATACAGTATACCATAGTTTTTAGACACTAACTTTAACACAAACCAATTAATATATACCTTCTGAGAATTTCTTTTTACCAACCAAAGAGTCTTTTAAGCAGAATGCATTTTGGCCTAAATGTATGAAGAAATTTGGATTATATGTAGCGGGGTCCCCATATTTGGGGGCCGCTATGTTTGAAATTTAGGGGGTAGCCTGAGCATTAGTTTGGCTCAGGCTGTTTGTTTTCTTTAAAAATGGACTCTGCTCTGCTGCGATGTTGTCTGGTCGTACAGTTCCCTTTGACCTGCAGGTGGCGATGTTGCCCAGGTCCCAGGTTGAACCACAGGAAACATTGCAGCGTGATTGGGAGTCCTCTCTCGCAGCCATGCAGTGGGCGTGGTCTACCTGATGTGCATGCTGGGAGAGGGTACTTAAGGGGCAGACGCCATGGGCGTGGGTCTTTGTCCTCGGCACGTACCCCACCTTCGGTGGCCCTCATGGCCAGGGGTGCGTGTGAATGTGCTGGGTCCCGGGCACCTTTAGCCCAAGGCCTCATCGTTCCAGGTAGGCCCAGTACCTTTAACTGAGGCCTACAACCAAGCAGCGGAATCCCAGGCTGCCCGTCGGAGGGTGACCTACTCTGAAGGAGAGACAACCAGGGGAGGACCTTTCTAAGGGGATCGGTGAAGGATGTCGCCGTTTCAGAGAGGCCTGGTTACCTATCAGAGGGAAGGATTCTGTGATACACCATAAGCTCTTGTAACGTGCCCCATTGGCACCTATGGTCTCTAGTTACAAGTGCTGAAAAGTTCGGGACATAGGAGCTAAAAGGTTCTGTGGCAGAGGATTTTCTTAACACGTCCCTAGGAGAAACAAAGCTAAAGTAATTGTTCATGCTCCACTCCGGCTGCTAGGACCATGGGAGGGAACTATCCGGGTGAGCAAAACCCACTCAGGCTTGAGTGGCGACAAGGGTAAATAAGTGATGCGTGCCTGAACCTGCCTCCCTATCCAACTCTACCTCTATCTTCAACTTTTCCTACTAAGTTACTAGCAAAGAGAAAATAAACGTGTCTGTTGGAGTTTAACACTGTCTGGACATTGGCCTTCTTAAGAGAGAAAATATTGTTTTTCAAAAAACTTTTTTATTTATATAGCAAAAAATAAAAACAAAGTGGTGATCAAACACCACCAAAAGAAGGCTCTATTTGTGTGAAAAAGATTTTAGAAATGTAATTTGTGTAGTGTTGCATGACAACAGTTAAAGTAGCGCAGTGCTGAATAGCAAAAAATGCTCTGGTTATGAAGGGGCTAAAACCTTCTGGAGGTCAAATGGTTAAACATGATTTTTCCTTTGTAAATGTTAGTTTTACTGTAGTAAATGTCATACATTCAACAGATGTGCCACTTCACAGGCAGAGTGAGGACATCCCCCAAGCAAGTTATTTAATGAAATTTTTCATTTTTAAAATTTTTCCATTTTTAATTGTTTATCTTATCCAGTAGCTATGGACCTTTACATTTAAATTCTAACACTTCAAAGCAATTTCGTCTTACCTTTTTGTGAAGTTCCCTTGGTTTCACAGGAAGGGTGCCCTGAATGTTATACTGATCTAGAGACCTTCAATACTTTCAGAATGTTGAAAAGCTGTTACAAATGTGCCTCTCTTACTAAGATGTTGCTGGAGCCATAACTCTGCCCCCCCCCCCCAATATTTACTTGAGCTTGATCTCGATCCAGTACTGTGCCCGAAAGCAGTGTCTCTCTACACCCTCTCTCTCCTCACTGGCCATGAAGGCAGCAGTGGGAGCCGTTGCTCCTGTCAATCACAGTCTGTGAGGAGAGAGTGGGAGGCAGGGCAGAGCCACGTAGTGTGTGTCTATGAACACACAGTGCAGCTCGGGATCGAGCCCACATAAGTGCCCCCATAGCAAATAACTTTTTATGGGGGAACTCAGCAAGTAGGAGGAGCCAGGAGTGCCGGCAGGGAACCTCAGAAAAGGAGGATCAGAGCTGCTCTGTGCAATACTTTGTTTATTTTTAAAAAATCCCTTTACACTCACTTTAATTTCAGCGATTATTTGTTGCTTTCCTGCAGGACTGCTGGGAATTCTTACTAAGCTCATTGTTCAGATAGTGCTGTCTGTGTAATTCATGAAGCTTTTGGCACTTGGGTATTTCATTAATAGAAACACTTCTACTGCTTGTTACGTTATTGGTGTCTGGATGCAAAATTTTGTAACCCTTTTGAGACTCACTGTAGCTATGAAACCTACTTTCCTTTGCACAAGGTTCTCATTTTGTATACTTTTCTTTAGGGACATACATGATTTTTAATGCGTTAAATAGCTCATATAAACTCCCTTGCATGTTAACCACTTGCCGACCGCCGCAGAAACTTATACATAGACAGAATGGCACGGCTCAGAAAATGGGTGTATATATACGTCCCCTTTAATTTGCCGCCGTGTGGGCACGCTCGCGACCCTGACTCAATGTCCACTGGTCTCCCACGATCGGGTCACAGAGCTGAAGAACAGGGAGATGTCAGTGTAAACACAACATCTCCCCGTTCTTCCTAGTGACATGTCACTGATCGTCTGTTCCCTCTCATCAGGAACTGCGATCAGTGACATGTCACTCATAGCCACGCCCCCTAACAGTTAGAATCACTCCCTAGGACACACTTAACCCCTTCATCTCCCCCTACAGGTTAACCCCTTCACTGCCAGTGTAATTTTTACAGTAATCAGTGCATTTTTATAGCACTGATCGCTGTAAAAATGACAATGGTCCCAAAATGATGTCAAAAGTGTCCGATGTGTCCGCCATAATGTCGCAGTCACGATAAAAATCGCTGATCGCCGCCATTACTAGTAAAAAAATAATAATAATAAAAATGCCATAAAACTATCCCCTATTTTGTAGACGCTATAACTTTTGCGCAAACCAATCAATAAACGCTTATTGCGATTTTTTTTTACCAAAAATATGTTGAAGAATACGTATCGGCCTAAAAAAAAGTTTTTTTATATATTTTTGGGGATATTTATTATAGCAAAAAGTAAAAAATTCTATATTTTTGTTTAGAGCACAAAAAATAAAAACCGCAGAGGTGATCAAATACCACAAAAAGAAAGCTCTATTTGTGGGGAAAAAAGCGACGCAGTGCCGAATAGCAAAAAGTGGCCTGTCCATGCATACATAGGCTTTTAACAGCGTTTAGTGGCAGGGGCTTTTAGAGGCAGGAAAAAACTCACTGCCAGTGTGTCCAGGAGCTGCAGAGTTTGGGCAGAAAAAGCAATAGACGCCACTAAAAGATGCTAAAATTTCCTAAATGCTCTTAAATGCTAAGCACTTTATGCATTGCTCTAATTTCCATTCTGGTCAAATTAAATATATAGTTACATAGTAGGTGAGGTTGAAAAAAGACACAAATCCATCAAGTCCAACCTATGTGTGTGATTATATGTCAGTATTACATTCTATATCCCTGTATGTTGTGGTCGTTCAGGTGCTTATCCATTCGTTTTTTTTAACTATTGATGCTCCCCACAGAAACTACCGCCTGTGGAAGTGAATTTCACATGCTTGCCGCTCTTACAGTAAAGAACCCTCTACACAGTCTAAAGCCCTGTACACACGATCAGATATCCTATGGATTTTCGTCTGATGGATTTGCCCATCAGAAATCTGATGAAACTGTTTTCCATCAGTCTTGCCCACACACCATCAGTCAAAAAACCGACCGTTCCAAACGTGGTGACGTAAAACACTCAGATGAGCTGAGAAAAATGAAATTCAATGCTACTGAGCATGTGTCGACTTGATTCTGAGCATGCTTGGGTTTTTTATCTGATGGATTTCCCCACAGACGATCGGAAATTGCCATCGGTTTTTTATCCATCAGATAATTTTAAAACATGTTCTATTTTTTAAAACCGATGGAAAAAAGACTGATGGGTCCCATACACGATCGGTTTGTCTGATGAAAACAATCCATCGGATGGTTTTCATCAGTCAAACTGATCGTGTGTACAGGGCTTTAGGCTAAACCTATTTTCTTCTAATCTTAATGAGTGGCCACGTGTCTTATTAAACTCCCTTCCATGGAAAAGTTTTATCCCTATTGTGGGGTCACCAGTATAGTATTTGTAGATTAAAATCATATCCCCTCTCAAACGTCTCTTCTCCAGAGAGAGTAAGTTCAGTGCTTGTAACCTTTCTTCATAACTAATATCCTCCAGTCCCTTTATTAGCTTTGTTGCCCTTCTGTGTATTTGCTCTATTTCCAGTACATCCTTCCTGAGGACTGGTGCCCAGAACTGGACAGTATACTCCAGGTGAGACCAAACCAGAGTCTTGTATGGTGGAAAAATTATCGCTTTATCTCTTGAGTCAATCCCCTTTTTAATGCATGCCAATATTCTGTTTACTTTGTTAGCAGCAGCTTGGCATTGCATGCCATTGCTGAGCCTATCATCTACTAGGACTCCCAGGTCCTTTTCCATCCTTGATTCCCCCAGAGGTTCTTTTCTCAGTGAGTAGATTGCATTCATATTTTTGCCACCCAAATGATTTTTTTTTCAATTTTCCACATTAAACCTCATTTCCAATTAATTTGTTCAGATCTTCTTGGAAGGTTTCCACATCCTGCGGAGACGTTTTTTCCCTGCTTAGCTTAACCTCCCTGGCGGTATGATTCTTTCTGGAATTATGTACCAAAAGCGGTACAATTATTTTGCATGAAAATTTGGTGTTATGTATTATAGGCCTGCGATTCTTAGTAATTACTTACTTAAACCTGAGCAAACCAGAGTCTAGTAAACATCCCGGGTATGATAAATATGAAACACAAAATGATAAATTATAATATAATGAATAACTATAAATAATTATAAAAAATAGTAATCTAATTATAATAAAAATTATTCAATAATGTAATCAAATCAAAAACACTGAAATTTGCTCAGTTGCAGAATTGTCGCTGTCATTAGATTTAGTGTTTGATGACGAATTTCCCCACAAATCGCTATCGCTCAATTCTGCGAGTGATTCTAATTTATTATCGCTGCTTTCTAGCTGGTCTAAAACCACTTTTGACATAAAGGGACACTTTTTAGTTGCTATGGACAATCTCCAGTTTACAGGCAGAAAGAACGATTTTTATTATATAAAAGTGCATGCAGGACACTGGGCAGACCACTAGGGACAAAGGGGGTGTGTAATTATTACATACAGTACTGTAATCTGCAAGATTACAGTATACTGTATGTATACTATGTGTTTACCTTTTTGAATTTGCCGCCCAGTTCCGCTCCCATGCGCCGCTGCGGCTCGCAGGGAACGGAACTAGGAAGTCAGATGGGGTCGAAAGTGCCGACACTCGCCGGAGGTCTCGCTGGCGATCACAGCAGAGGACATCATCGCTGGATCGCCAGGAGAAGGTAAGGAAACTCCGCTGCGGGCTCTGCAATGTCTACCCCGAGCGTGACTCGGGGTTACCGATCCTAGCATAAAAAAACAACCCCGAGTCACGCTCGGGATTACCGCTAGGGAGGTTAATATCCACAAATACAGAGATTGAACTGTTTACTCCATCCTCCAGGTCATTTATGAACTAATTAAAGGGGTTGTAAAGGTTTGTTTTTTATTTTCTAAATAGGTTCCTTTAAGCTAGTGCATTGTTGGTTCACTTACCCTTTCCTTCGATTTCCCTTCTAAATGTTTTTTTTCTTTGTTTTCTTTGTCTGAATTTCTCACTTCCTGTTCCTCCTCAGTAAGCTGTTCAGTAAGCTGTTCTGGCTGACTAAACACCGCTCGGATGATGGTATAAAGTTTACTGAGGAGAAACAGGAAGTGAGAAATTCAGACAAAGAAAAAAACATTTAGAAGGGAAATCAAAGGAAAAGGTAAGTGAACCAACAATGCACTAGCTTAAAGGAACCTATTTAGAAAATAAAAAACAAACCTTTACAACCCCTTTAAATAGGATTGGTCCCAGCACAGAACCCTGAGGGACCCCACTTTCCACCCCTGACCATTCTGAGTACTCCCCATTTATCACCACCCTCTGAACTCGCCCTTGTAGACAGTTTTCAATCCATGTACTCACCCTATGGTCCATGCCAACGGACCTTACTTTGTACAGTAAACGTTTATGGAGAACTGTGTCAAATGCTTTTGCAAAATCTAGATACACCACGTCTATGGGCCTTCCTTTATCTAGATGGCAGCTCACCTCCTCACAGAAGGTTAATAGATTGCTTTGGCAAGAACTAATCTTCATAAATCCATGCCGATTACTGCTAATGATGCTGTTTTCATTACTAAAATCTTGTATATAGTCCATTATCATCCCCTTCAAGAGCTTGCATACTATTAATGTTGGGCTAACTGGTCTGTAATTCCCATGGATGTATTTTGGCCCTTTTTTAAATATTGGAGCTACATTGGCTTTTCTCAAATCATCTGGTACCATTCCAGTCAGTAACTCTCATGAAAGTTGAGAAATTGTTTATGTTTTGCAATATAGATAAACTTTTTATTTATTTATTTTGGATAGACTATGCAAAGGTTATAACTAGGGTTGAGCGAACCCGAACTGTAAAGTTCGGGTTCGTACCGGACTTTTGGGTTTTTGGTACCCGGACCCGAACAATTTACTGTATGTACGGGTTCGAGTTCGGTGTTCAGCAATGTATTGGCGCATTTTAAAAAGCTGCAGGGCAGCCAATCAACATTTGTTTAACTTGTGTGCCCTTAGAAGCCATCACAGCCATGCCTACTAATGGCATGGCTGTGATTGGCCAGTGCAGCATGTGACCCAGCCTCTATATAAGCTAGAGGCACATAGCACAGCACGTCACTCTGCTTTAGATAGTGTAGGGAAAGGTTGCTGCTGCTGCTTTGAGGGAGAGAATTAGATTCCTGATTCAGAAATCAAATTACTCAGCGATCTACCTTGATTTTGTTGTGTTGTGTGGGTGCAGTGCACAATCTTTTTACCCTGCCCTGAGCCCAGAGCCAGAGAAAAGATAACTTTTCCTCCACCTCCCCTGCACACTATAGTGGGATGCCCGGTAGAGCCCAGCTACTCATAGCATGAGGAATTTCCGGTCACGCAGTCCCAGGGTGAACTGGGGGTGACCAATCACTGGTCTCAAAGGTGACATTGGGGACGAGAGGGAGGGTCGGGTCAGCAGTCGAGAGCAAACACTCACGGTATTGCCTATCAGGGGGTGTCTTTTGAGTGTCGGGGGCAGCACTGGATGGCACCAGTGCGCTCCGGGGAGGGGCATGTCACTCTGGTCCTGTTCGAGGCGTGTCCACAGTTTGGTGTCCCTATGTCTGCACCAGTCCAGGAGCCTACTGAGATGTGTTGCATGGTAGTATGTGCGGACATCTGGTAGTGCCAGACCCCCGTGCATCTTTGGCAGGGAGAGTATACTCCTCTTCAGGCGTGGATGTTTCCCAGCCCAGAGGAATCGGGTGAAAGCTGCATGGACCTGCCTGAAATAGCTCCCAGGGATTGATATCGGAAGGGCCTGTAGGAGGTATAAGAATTTGGGTAGTATCGACATTTTGATGATGTTACAGCAGCCGATCCACGAATGGAGGCCGCCGTCCCATCCGTTCAATAATCCCTGGACCGTCCTCAAAAGGGGTGAAAAGTTAAGAATGAACAGTTTGGACAATTTCGCAGGTATAGATGTACCCAGGTACCTCAGGGCTGTGTCAGTCCATTTTAAGTGAAAACTGTCCCTGAGCAGCTTAAGTTGGTGTGGCGCTATCCCTATGCCCATTGCCTCCAACTTGGTAAAATTGATCTTTAAATTGGATATGTGGCCATAGACGTCAAATTCTCTCAGAAGGTTTGTAAGGGAGATTGTGGGGTTTGTAAGGGAGAACAGCAGGTCATCTGCGTATGCAGACACCTTATACTGCGTACCGTGTACCTCTACACCAGTGATGTCCGAATTCAGTCGGACATGGCAGAGGAAGGGCTCTAAGGTCAGGGCAAACAGTAGGGGCGATAGGGGGCAGCCCTGCCTGGTTCCATTTTTAATCAAAAACGTCTCAGATGGAACCCCGTTCACTCTCACCCTGGCCCTCTGTGCCGTGCAGGCCGCAGTCACCCAGTTCAGCATCGTCTCTCCCAACTTTATGTATCTCAGCGTAGAAAACAGGAAGCTCCAGTTAACCCGGTCAAACACCTTTTCCGTGTCGGTCCCAAGGAAAACACACGGCATTTTGCTTTGATCTGCTATGTGAAGGAGGTTAAGGACTTTGGTAGTATTGTCCCTAGCCTCCCTGGTAGGGACAAAGCCCACCTGGTCGAGATGAATCAGGGCTGGGAGGTGCTGCTGTAGCCTGGAGGCCAGGATCTTAGTGCAGATCTTGAGGTCAGCATTTAGGAGGGAGATCGGACGGTAGCTCCCGCATTGGCCCGGGTCCTTACCCTCCTTCGGTATGACCGAAATCTGAGCCATTAGCGTAGAGTCATGAAAATGTGTCCCCGAACCAACACTGTTATATAAATTCACCATATGTTGGCCTAGGGAGGGTAGAAGGGTCTTATAGTACATTACGGTCAGTCCGTCAGGGCCAGGGGCTTTGCCTTGCTTAGTATTTTTCAGGGCTTGTTGTACCTCAGGCAATGTAATGGGTTCCTCCAGTAGAGCTCGCGTCTCCTCTGGTAGCGAGGGCATTAGGGACCGGTCTAGATAGTCCCCCGTGTCTTCAGGCGTGGACGGTGTCTCGGGTATATTGTATAGGGTGCTATAAAAGGTCCTAAATTCTTGTGAAATATGTTGGGGTAGGCACACCTTCTGCCTGGCAGCGGTCAGGATATGTGGTATGTAAGAGGCCGCTCGCTGTGCCTGCAGTGTTCGGGCTAGGAGTCTCCCACATTTATTGCCCGATTCGTAAGACTTCCTGCGGCAGATTTGAATCGCCGCTTTGGCCTTAAATTGGAGGAGGTCGGTTATCTGCAGTCGGACAGTGTTAAGGTCTAGTCCTAGTTGTTTTGGTGGGGTCATCTTATGTGTCGCTTCCAGAGATTGTAGTTTGGTGAGGAGTAGGTCTAGTTGCTCTGTCCGTTCACGTTTTAGTCTCGTGCCATTTTTGATAAGGGACCCTCTGGTCACAGCTTTGTGAGCCTCCCACACCACACCGGGGTCACTGCCAGGGGTCTTGTTCGTGTCAAAATAATGTCCCAACTCCCTGACCATGTCGGCTAGGACGTCTGGGTTCTGGAGGAGGCCTTCATTAAGTCTCCACGGAGGTCGTTGTCCTGTCAAGGCAGCGGATAATGAGTATCGAATACCTATCGGAGCGTGGTCTGACCACGTTATGGACCCGATATAGGTCTCTGTGATCGCGTGTAACTGCCCGTGGGGTATCAAAAAATAGTCTATACGAGAGTACGTCTGATGGGGTTTCGAAAAGAAAGTGTAATCGCGTTCTCCCAGATGTAGAAGACGCCAGGCATCCACCAATTGCGCAGAGTGTAGCGTGGAGCCGATACGTGTACGCGTGTCCCTGGGGGTGGAGGACCCCCCAAAGGAGGTGTCCTCCGCTGGTAGCAGCGGCATGTTCAGGTCACCCCCCACTATGAGTTGTCCCTCCGAGAAGCGCATGAGATGTTCCACGCGCCACCTGAGGAACACATCCTGATGATCATTCGGGGCATAAAGGTTCGCCAAGGTGACCCTCCTGTCCCCAATCAGGCCCTTCAGGAATAAGTAGCGGCCCCTAGTGTCAGTCTGTGAGTCTATGTGTTTCCAGGGCACCCTGGCAGAGATGAGGATGGACACCCCTTGTGACTTAGCCTCCGTGTATTTAGAATGATAAGCCGTGGGGTAGTATCTATTCTTAAGTAGCGGTAGGTTATTGTCCCGGAAATGCGTCTCCTGTAGGAGAACTATATCCGCTCTCATGCGGCGCATATCGTGCATCAACATCCGACGCTTCTCCGGGGTGTTAAGACCCTTGGCGTTGAGGGACACTACGTGGATATCACCCAGAATTATAGTAATTCAAAAATAAATGGAGGGGGGAGGGGGGAATAGGAGGGAGAGGGGGGGCGGTGTCAATACGAAGTGCAGGGGACATCCAAGCTGCGGGGAATCATCCCATCTCCCCTATCTCCGCCATGTCATAAGGTGCTGTCAGGCAGGGGGGGGTAGGCAGCCCGCCCCGAAACCTTGGCGTGTGCTTCCCAGGCCGCGGTCAAGGCCACAGGCTCCGGAGCAGGTCGGATCGCTGGCATGCAGAGGATAGTAAGAAAGAAAGAAAAAAATGCCCTCAGGATTAAGGGGTGGCAATTGCTGGGTGACCCAGATTGCCTCAATTACGGTCTCAAGCTGCCACTAACCTGATAAACATACTCAGTAAAACAAAGGAAGAAAAATATATATAGTGGCGCTAAACCTAAAACAAACCTAAAAACATAATTAACACAACCAATAAATGGTGATAAATATAAACGTGATAAATTTATAAACCATGCAAATAATATGTTGTAAAATGACGCACAAGGCGTCAATCTAAATGTGCACAAATAAATCAATCCAAAAAATGTCCAAAGTTCCACCGTGCTTGTCTGAAGAGTGATATCCACCACCAAAAAAAAGGTCAGCAGCTTACCGTGTATATGAGGTGTACACAGTCCCACCTCCCACAGCACTTACTTCTACTGTGATTCCAGAAGGGGACGGAGCCATCAGACTGCACCAGATAAAGAAGAACTTTGTCTAAATAGTTGGGCAGTACTCAGCAACTGGTACCAGGCCACAGGACATGCTCCAGACTGAGCCACAACGCACTGCAGTTTTACACCCCTGCACTCAACGGACCCGGGACTGAGGACTCCATGATCATACAGATGAGCCTTTTACTTACCTTCTCTTTTCGTTTGAAGAGTTGGCTATAGGAGTCTATATCATCCAATTGGGAGTACTTGTATGCAGTTTGAGGTCCTCCGTAACAGGGGACCAATACAATCTGGTAAGCTGCTGACCTTTTTTTTGGTGGTGGATATCACTCTTCAGACAAGCACGGTGGAACTTTGGACTTTGTTTATACACGGGTGTTTTCACTCCAGCATTCATTTTTTGGATTGATTTATTTGTGCACATTTAGATTGACGCCTTGTGCGTCATCTTACAACATATTATTTGCATGGTTTATAAATGTATCACGTTTATATTTATCACCATTTATTGGTTGTGTTAATTATGTTTTTAGGTTTGTTTTTTACCAATTGACATATTACTAATAAGGGTCTTATGCACTATATACTGTTCAATTTCTAAATTTAATAGGTTTAGCGCCACTATATATATTTTTCTTCCTTTGTTTTTACTGAGTATGTTTATCAGGTTAGTGGCAGCTTGAGACCGTAATTGAGGCAATCTGGGTCACCCAGCAATTGCCACCCCTTAATCCTGAGCGCATTTTTTCTTTCTTTCTTACTATCTTACTATCCTCTGCATGCCAGCGATCCGACCTGCTCCGGAGCCTGTGGCCCTGACCGCGGCCTGCCGGGGGGGATGCACGCACCCCCTGCCTCCCCCTCTGACCCACATGCGATGTTACATACAGGGGGTGCAGTAGCGGGAACATTCGGCTGCGGATACATACTGGGAAGCACACGCCAAGGTTTCGGGGCGGGCTGCCTACCCCCCCCCTGCCTGACAGCACCTTATGACATGGCGGAGACTATATATATTTTTCTTCCTTTGTTATGCAGAGGATAGTGTCTAAAGCAGCAGCTGGATCAGGCAGTGTGGGGGGGATTAGGGGAGAGCGTGCTTATATGGATCAGGGAAGGGTGGCCCAGGGCCTACTCACGTGGCGGGTCCCTAGAGGCGGATCGGCGTCTCCTTCTACCTCTCTGTCGGCGGGGTGGCAGTGGGCCGTGCTGTGCAGAGATGCCGGATCTGCCCATCTGGCGCGGGAGGATCTGGAGCCAATCCGGAACCTGTATCGGCGCCACCTCGAGAAAGCGGAAGAGTGCAGGTAGGTCAGAGGTGTTCTGCAAAGTAAATGTCCTGGATTCCCAGTGGAACAACACCGACAGAGGATAGCCCCAGCGATAGGTGATCCCTTTTTGCTTTGCCACCTCCAGCACTGGCTTCAGTAGGGCTCTTCTCCTCAGGGTCGCCCTCGATAGGTCCGGCAGTATCCGGACCTGTGATCCGCCCAGCTCGACATCTCCATGGTCCCAGGCTGCCCGCAGCACGACTCCTTCTGAGTGTACCTATGGAGCCTGCACACCACGGATCGGTAGGCCTAGGGCCTATGGTTCTGTGTGCCCTGTCTAGGAGTATATCCGCGTCTGGGTCGTCTAGAATGGTCCGGAAGACCTCCTTCACCGCGTCTCCGACATCCTCCAGAGTTTCGGGGACCCCTCTGAGCCGCAGGTTGCAGCGGCGGCTACGGTTCTCGATGTCCTCCAGGTGCAGTTGGAGAGCGATCGCGGTATCTCAGTGCTGGTCCCTCGATCGTTCCAGGGCAGACACCCGGCTCTCCAGGGAGGACAGCGAGGCCTCTCCCGACCCCACTCAATCCGCTAGGGTAGACATCTCACCCCTCACCTCCTGTATGTCCCTCCTGTGGGTCTCCTCCAGCCAGAGGATCAGGGCCTCTATAGTTGTCTGGGTCGGAAGGGCCTGTAACATCTCCCTGATATCCTGGTCTAAGACTGCGATCTCTGGCTAATGTGGGGACGCCATCTCGTCTTGCTGCTGCTCAGCAAACAGGTCCTGAGAGCAGTCGGAGGGCGCTGGGGTCCCGGGAACACGGTCCCCCGTTTCAGACGTCTGGGCCTTCTGAGGAGTGCCACGTGTTGAGCCTCGTGCCGCCACCACAGTGGCCCCGGGGGTCGTCTCCTGGAGGTGCTTAAAATATTTGTGGATTTTGCCAGAAATCTTGCCCGCTGGGGTCCCCCTGGTCACAGCTCGCATTCTGTACTTATTAGTAGAGTTCATACCGGTGTAAGGTCCTGTTTTTTGCCGGAAAGTGAGGGTTCAGGCCGGGAGCTTAAAGAGAAAGCTGCCTCACTCAGCCATGTCCAGGCCACGCCCCCCGAAAAGATAACTTTTATCAGTCTGTTAGTTAGGTTGGTGCCATTTTATGCAAGCTCAGTGCACCAGCACTGCATATGTTACTGTGAGATACACCCTTTAGATACTGTTGGTCTATTCTGCTATTCTAAAAACACCCATTTAGGGCAAAAAATATATATTTTGCTGTGTTTCCTGCATATCTGTATTTAGTGAGATACACACTTTAGATACTGTTGTTTTATTCTGCTATTCAAAAAAAAAAAATTTAGGACCAAAAAAATTTTTTGCCAACGTTTTCTGCATATCTGTACGTGTGAGATACACACTTTAGATACTGTTCTCCTATTCTGCTATTCAAATTTTTTTTTATTTAGGGCAAAAAAAAAATTTCGGTGCGTTTTCTGCATATCTGTACGTGTGAGATACACCCTTTAGAAACTGTTGCTCTATTCTGTTATCTAAAAATACCCATTTAGGGCAAAAAAAATTTTTTTGCAGTGTTTCCTGCATATTTGTATGTGTGAGATACACACTTTAGATACTGTTGTTTTATTCTGCTATTCAAAAAATAATAATTTAGGGCAAAAAAAAAAAATTTGGTGCGTTTTCTGCATATCTGTACGTGTGAGATACACCCTTTAGATACTGTTGCTCTATTCTGCTATTCTAAAAACACCCATTTAGGGCAAAAAATATATATTTTGCAGTATTTCCTGCATATCTGTACGTGTGTGATACACACTTTAGATACTGTTGTTTTATTCTGCTATTCAAAAAATAATAATTTAGGGCAAAAAAAAAATTTGGGTGCGTTTTCTGCATATCTGTACCTGTGAGATACACCCTTTAGATACTGTTGCTCTATTCTGCTATTCAAAAAAAAAACATTTAGGTGGAAAATCTTAAATTGCGGCCTAGTCTGTATCTGTACGTGTGAGATACACCCTTTAGATACGGTTGTTCTATTCTGCTATTCTAAAAACAGCCATTTAGGGCAAAAAAAATAATTTTGCAGCGTTTGCTGCATATCTGTGTATGTGAGATACACCCTTTAGATACTATTGTTCTATTCTGCTATTCAGAAAACACCCATTTAGGGCAAGATCCTAAATTTGAGAAATATGAGGAGAACGTCAAATAAGGGACGTGGCCCCAGTCGTGGTGCTGCTGGTGGAGCTCCTGTTGCAGGGAGAGGACGTGGTCAATCTGTGCCAGCTACACGCACAAGTGAAACACCTTCCTCAGGTGTGAGTAGGCGACAGAGCCTGCAGCAGTATTTAGTCGGGCCTAATGCGGCTCTACGAATGTTGAGGCCAGGACAAGTATAGGCGATAGTAGATAGTAGATAGTAGATTGGGTTGCTGACAGTGCCTCCAGTTCCTTCACATTGTCTCCCACCCAGTCTCCTGCTGAAAGAACAGAGTTGGCACCTGCAGCCGATGTCCATCAGTCTTTCACCTCACCCCCTTGCAAATCAGCCAAGCAGTCTGAGCCCCAAGTCATGCAGCAGTCTCTTCTGCTTTTTGATGACTCTGTTAGCAGGGTTTCCCAGGGCCATCCACCTAGCCCTGCCCCAGAAGTGGAAGAGATTGAGTGCACCTATGCCCAACCACTTATGTTTCAAGATGAGTACATGGGAGGACCATCGCAGCATGTCTCAGATGATGAAGAAACACAGGTGCCAACTGCTGCTGCTTTCGCAATTGTGCAGACCGACAAGGAGGGCAGGGGTGAAGACTGGGTGGAAGATGATGTGGAGGATGATGAGGTCCTCGACCCCACATGGAATCAACGTCATGCAGGTGACCTGTGTAGTTCGGAGGAAGAGGCGGTGGTCGCACAGAGCCACCAGCACAGCAGAAGAGGGATCAGGGTGCAAAAGCGGAGCGTTCGTCCCCTAGACAGTACGCCTGCTACCGCCCAACGCAGCAAGGGACCAAGCACACCAAAGCCAGGTCCAAGGAGTTCTCTAGCGTGGCAGTTCTTCAGACAATGTGCTGATGACAAGACACGAGTGGTTTGCACGCTGTGCAATCAGAGCCTGAAGCGAGGCATAAACGTTCTCAACCTAAGCACAACCTGCATGACCAGGCATCTAAGTGCAAAGCATGAGCTGCAGTGGAGTAGACACCTCAAAAACCAAGAAAGGTCTCTGGCTCCTCCTGCTTCCTCTTCTGCTGCAGTCTCGGCCTCTTCATCCACCTCTGTAGTGACAGTGGCATCTGCCACCCCACAAACAGAGGATCTGCCAGCAACACTACCACCTGGGTCACCAACCATCTCCACAATGTCCCATGGAAGCGTTCAGCTCTCTATCTACCAAACACTGGAGCGGAAGAGGAAGTACCCCTCTACCCACCCTTAATGCCAGCATTTCAAAATTCCTGGCCTTTGAAATGCTGTCATTCCGTCTGGTGGAGATGCAGAGTTTTAAAAGCCTGATGGCATTGGTTGACCCACAGTTTGTCGTGCCCAGCCACCACTACTTTTCCAGGCGAGCCATCCCTTCCCTACACAATCAAGTGGGGGACAAAATCAGGTGTGTACTGCGCATCTGTGGCAAGGTCCACCTAACTACAGATACGTGGACCAGTAAGCACGGTCAGAGACATTATATCTCCCTAACAGCACACTGGGTAAATGCAGTGGCGCTGGGCCTGAGGCGGATAGCAGTTTGGCGCATGTCCTTTCACCACCGAGGATTGCAGGGTGCTTCAGTTTGCCTCCTGTTGCTAACTCCTCCTACTCCGCTTCCTCATCCTCTACCGCCTCCTCATCCGGTCAGCGTAACACCTTCACCACCAACTTCAGCACAGCCAGGGGTAAACGACAGCAGGCACTTTTAAAACGTTCCTGTTTGGGGGGGAAAACCCCACACCGCGCAGGAGTTTTGGAGGGACATGGAACAACAGACCGATGAGTGGTTGGTGGCAGTGAGCCTCAAGCCCAGCCTGGTGGTGTGCGATAATGGGCAAAATCTCGTAGCAGCTCTGGCCTAGCCGGTTTGACACACATCCCTTGCCTGGCGCATGTGCTGAATTTGGTGGTGCAGAGGTTCCTTAAAAATTCCCCCGATATGCCAGAGCTGCTGCAGAAAGTGCGGGCCGTCTGTGCACACTTTCGGCGTTCTCACCCTGCTGCTGCTTGCCTGTCAGCGCTGCAGCGTAACTTCGGCCTTCCCGCTCACCGCCTCATATGTGACGTGCCCACAAGGTGGAACTACACCTTGCACATGCTGGCCAGACTGTGTGAGCAGCAGCAGGCGATAGTGGAGTTTCAGCTGCAGCACGCACGCGTGAGTCGCTCTGCGGAACAGCACCACTTCACCAGCAATAACTGGGCGTCCACGCGAGACCTGTGTGCCTTGTTGCGCTGTTTCGAGTACTCCACCAACATGGCCAGTGCCGATGACGCCATTCTCAGCGTTACTATCCCAGCTCTATGGCTCCTTGAAAAAACGCTTTGAGCGATGATGGAAGAGGATGTGGCACAGGAGGAGGAGGAGGAGGAAGAGGGATCATTTCCAAGGCTTTCAGGGCAGTCATTCACAAGTGGCTCCGAGGGTGGGTTCCTGCACCAACAAACGCCAGGTACACAATTGTCCAGCAAGGGCACAGTTCTGGAGGATGAGGAGGAGGAGGAACCATGTTCACAGCAGGGTGTGTTGTGGAGATTTTTATGGAAATGTATTAATGTATGTTGTCAGATGTCCCCCCAGTGTCAGTTTTGCTGTAATGCGCTCATCTGAGCGTATTTGCACATACAGACGTTGGTGGAAGATCGGTGGCGGGAAAATCTTCCTATGGAAACAGCGATGTTTGCTGCATTTAGAGATGTTGTTTTGCGCCCCGTTGGGGGAACTGGCCAGCCCCTGGCGGGGGGCGTTAAATGACTCTGAGCGCACATATCTGTGTCCACAGGAACAGTAGCATAACTATAAAATAATTGTGGTCCATTTGAGGCATAATTGTTATGTAGTTTCCGTCATTTGGTAACAATGTATGTCACTGTTAGTCAATTTGAATGAACATTGTATCTGTTTGGAAGGATGTCCTTGTATGGTCATTCTCCTGTGGGAGGAACATCCTGTGATGTCCCCGCCCATGGGGGGAGGTGACTGGTTGCTGCAACCAATCACCTCCTGTCTTGAGATCTTTTGAGTTTAATAAAAGCCTATGATTAGGCGTCGGCTGGACAGTCTAGGCTGGTATGCTGAAATGAGAACATAGCTTTTGTGGTGCTGCCTTCTTGGGATGAATGGGAATGAACGGTGAGTGGATCTTAGCAAATTTAACTTAGGCTAAAGATAGCATTATTGCAAAAGGATGAAATCTGATGTGTGCTTAGATAGCACAGGAATTATAGGCTGTGTGCTCTGCAAACAGCCTAGGAATTCCACAACAGAATGGCGACTCACGGTTGGGACCAATTGCGGCCTCTTTGAGCATCAGATCAGCAGAGGAGGAGAGTGGACCTGCGATGTGATTGATGCGTAAAGAGGCTGTACTTTGAAACGAACAAAAAAAAAAAAGTGTCTTTTTGAAATAATGCTTTAAGTTTGCAGTGTGTGTGCGTGTGTATGTCTGCGAATCCGATCGTGCATGTGTGTGTGTGATTTTGTTGGGAGAGAGATCGTATGCCTGTGAATCCGATCGTAGGCCTGTGAATTTGTTTGTGTATGCCTGTGTGTGATTAGATTGTTTGTGAGCCATGAGGTTTAGTGGGGGAGGGGCAGGCAGCATCTCAGTTACAAGGGTGAAAGTTGGTGACTTTCTGTAAATAACATGCAGGAGTTTTGTAGTGGAAGGGCCCTGAGAGATGATCTGATGTTACAAGCAACAATATACTGTATGTGTGTAGTGTTTGTGATTTCTATGAAAAATAGAAATGGATAAATTGTGATTTTTGCCTTTATAGGGGACAAAGACACATGTCCCCATAAGTGCAAAAATATTTTAACAAAAGTGTTTGGTTTTTGAGTTGAAAGTTCCCGCCGCATATCCAAGTGGCCAGGCATTGCTAGAAGGCAGACATAGTATGTCTCTGCAATGGCTTGTTATGGAAGCTGAGGCCACTGTGTGTGTGAACTTTAGGTAGAGAAAAGTGGTGAATATCTCAGAGTATATGGACTTAGAGAAATGAACATGTTTTTAATATTGTTCATGTAACTAACATTTATTGAATGTGCTGTTTAGTTGGCAAAAGGGAGGCTAAGTTTGTAAGTGTACATGTGGTCCTTGTAGAGTGTAGCTGACACCTTTTTCAGTGGATTTTGATGATAATTTAGAAAAGTTTCAATTGTGTAGTCAGTCTTTGTGGAGAAAAGCATTTTTGGTTCTCTAGTGAAGAGATCCTGGTTTTGGCGGGAAAAAGTAATGGTGCCATTCTTGGCTTTTGTTAGCCTTGCAGGTTTGTCTGCCATTTTGAGGCACAGTTTTTCCTTAGCCTGTGGGTATCCTATAAGGGAAGGTGCAGCCACCTTTCCTTTGGGTGTGATATCATGTGACCATGCTGTGGCATTCGTCAGCTATGTTGCTGGTGGAATTTCTCAGCCTTTGGGGCAGATTTTGATGTTTGGTGCGAATATAGTGCAATCTTTTCTGTGTTGGAACCTGGTGGAGGCAATTTGTGTTTTTCTTTGTGTAGGGGAACCAATGTGGTGTTCATTGTGACGTCCCATGCTGGTTTTGGCGGGAAAAATTGCATGCGTCAATGGCGCAATTTTTGTTGTCCATGAGGTGCTGTGGTGGGTCATCCACCATTTTGTAGTCCTGGCTTGTCGGCCATTTTGAGAGACGTTTACAGTTTGAGATAGGAAGTTCCAGTTTAGCAAACACGGCCCCTGAATATGCTGTATTGGCATTTGTTGATTGGCGCAGTTTTGTCTCTGGTTTAAATTGCTTTTCTAAGCATCACCTTTTGAGGTGAGTTGAGAGGTATCTTAAAATAGCGCGGTCTTACCCCGAGGGGCCACAACGTGCTTGCGGACACACGCACATGCTGGGGCCTATTTATGGATGGGATCTGGCTGACCTACCAGCAGTTGAAGTGTGGGAGGAGGCCAACGCAGAGACAGGGACAACATGCAAACTCCATGCAGATGGTGTTAGGAGGAAGGTTTCTCTGTTTTCATTTAAGTGAATGTAAGCTATTGCAGGGTCGGCTGGCTTTGCAGTATATGCGCGGCGTTTTTTTTTTTTTGCATTGGATTTTGGTTTTAAGAAAAACTTCACTTTACACTGAATTTTGATAGATTGTAAGACTAACAGAGTTTTTGTACAATGATGTGTTTATGTTTAAATATTTGGGAGTTTCCCAGAGAGCAATTCATTTTTTGGAACTTGTACTGTATAGCCATCTTTTGGCAGGAGTTTGTATTTTGAGTCCCAACTTATGGTTTGACTTCCAGGGAATGTGGGTCAGGGGGGATTCCCTCCCATTTGCAAAGGGGGGTTTACTCCATCATTTCCTTGACAAGGTTTTAAATGGTTGAAATATATATGATGTGTAGCCATGGATTTTTTTTGAAGTCTTGATAGACAAGGCGATTATGGCTAACGCCTCCCCTCCCCCTCCCTCTTCCTGAACAATTGATATGTAAATAAACCAGTTTGGTTTTTTAAGTAGCTGAGCATGTAACCGGAAGTTTCTTTTCAGCATTTATATATCAGCAGAAAGTTAGTGGGAGGAGCTTGGGGTTTTTAAAGGTGAGCAATGAGATTTGTGTCTGGAAGGAAAATGGAAAGCATTTTGGCGTTTAAAAGTGTTTTATATTTCGTTCCAGTTTTGTGAAGTTTTGTACTGTAATACAGTTTTGAGTAGAGAGCAAACAGGGGGTATCACCATTATTTTATCATCTAGATACAGAGAGAAGCCACATTGTTCTGCAGGTGGTAAACTGGCGTAAGTGTTCTGTGTGGTTTAGTCTGACAACGCAGTGTATGGGTGTATAGCGGAAAATGCTTGTGTATGCATACACTGTGAGGGGTAGAGGCCTAATTCGGGGGTTGATCTGTGGTTGTTGCTGTAGTTCCAAAAGTGTTGGGACAGCAAGCCATAGAGTTGACGCCTCGGTTAGGGTTTCTAGTAAGAGGACTTGACCATATAGTGGTTGTAGTTCTGCAATTCACCGTATAAGAAGACACCGGGCGGTGATCTCCGAAAATGGGTGCAACGGTTTAACTTGGACGCAGGTTTAAGACGATAAGCCGATTCGAATCGCCATGGACACAAGGAGGTCTGTGCAAAGGGAAGGAATAGAGGCTTCCCATAGTCAAGCGGTCACACAGTGCACGAAGCCTAGTTTTGGGGCAAAGGCCTTTGAACCCCAAAAAGATTAACATAGGTGGTCCAAGGATACTATTTTGGGTATCCCTCTGGAATGGATGTAGTTGAGCTGCGGCTTCAGAAATCTGTAATGATGAGTGTTGATGGAGGTGTAGTCTCATGCCCGTTTGTTTGAACTTTGTATGGCTGGTCCATGCAAGCTTCTCGAGCTGCTCTCATATTCCCATTGTATTTTTTCCTATTGCTGAAAGAGTGAAGGTAGAATTCTGGCTCTTTTTTTTTTTTTCATTTGTGGTTTTGGAAACTATGAAGTATCTCCCCCACATTTGTATCGGAATGTTTGTATGTAGTAACGTGAATATGTTCGAACTTACCGCAGCGATCCTTCGATGCGTCACGGCTGTTGTATTTTTGTAGGAACGGGAAAAGTAAGGGTTACAGAGGGTTTTGTTTGAATCGGTTTTGAAAGAATGTCATTGACAATTTACCAATGTACAGGAATGTCATTATTGTTTTACCATTCTTTGCAGGTTAAATATGAAGAATAGAGTAATGATTTTGCTTATAAGTATTTTTCAGGTCCAAGGAGTTTGCACACAGAGAACAGGTGTATGTAGACAGCAGTACATATGGATAAATACATGAGTCTAAGGGAGGTAAAAGTATCATAGGTTATTTCATTGTTTCTTTTTTCCTGCACCACGCATTTCTTCCTTCAGTCTGTAATGAGGAAGAAAAGGGGGGAGAATGATAAATGTAAGAGTGACAGTTTTTTTTCAAACTAATAATAACCTCTGTAATTCTAACCAAGTTTGTGCCAAGACTGTCTTTCTTTGATAGAATTTGAATCGGCAAGCAGCAGTCTGGTGAAGTAGGTTCCCACCCCAGAGGCTAAGAACCTTTTGTCAGTGGCTCCAGGTATTGTAAGCCACGCACAGGTTATGCAGTGACCACAGTCCCGATGTCTGGGTTATTGTCATATGAGGGTTGTTTGGAGGTCAATCAAAACCAGGGTCGTACTCTCCTCATTAGCTGTCACTTATATTCTCGGCTGATGGGGGAGGTGCGATCGTTGTGACATGAACTTCAAAATGTCCACCAAAAGGTTTTCACGAGTCCCTCCTGGACCCTGACTCAGTAATCAGTTTACATTCTTTCCAACCAGGTGACTGGGTCGTTGTAAAGAAGCTTGAGGGATGAGACCACGCCAGCCACTGCAAGAAGCGGCTCAACCACACCAAAGAATGAGGAGTATCTTTGTTTATTTATATTTTTGTTGTTAAGTAAATTTTAGCGAGGGTAACGGTGAAAAGCATCCCAAGTTATTATTTAAAGTGTATGTCCTGACTAGCACAGAAAGCGAACAGGACCGATGGTCTGTTCTGAGTCTTCACCGAGTTTTAGTCCCCAGCGATGACAGCGGTACATGCCATTTATGATGTTATTATGGGTATGAGGAGTTTTGACAAACTAGTGAAGACTTCAGACAGACACTTGTCAATGGAACCTAACGATGTATTTTTAGAGGGTAAAATTGGTTATAGTTTTAATAGCTCTGCCTCTTGTCGGTTTGGGTATCTAGGCAGCCCACAAGTGTGTTTGAACTTTAGTTTGGTGTTTATGCGGATCTGCAGCTTATAAAGGTAATTCCCCCAAAGCAAGAGGTTCATGCGTGATGGTGAAGCTGTCCCAACATTTTAGGTCGCGGCCGATCGCGAGGATCTGATGGCGCAGGAAATTAAGAATGGCAGGGACAGCTAGAAGGGATTTGTTCACCAACCCCGACCAGGTCTGGGCATGGGGTCCTGGATGTACAAGGTGGGGGGGGCTCGGGCTTGGGATACGATTGAACAATTCTCATCCGTTAAGGATAGGGTTCTTCATGTAATTGTTGAAGCCAGAGCTGTAGCTAAGTGAAGGTTGGGAGTCTATTTTAAGGGTCTGGGAATCTTTGGGGATCTAATTTTTATTTTACAGCGGATCGTGGTTAAAGGAAGTGGGAATATATATACTCATGTCATTTTATTTCTATTCTTTCTATGTCGTGACGAGGTGCTCCTGTTGCCTGATTTGACGCGTGACCAGAGTTTCCTTGATGAGACGCCCCAAGCCGGACCCACATACAAGACACAGAGGATCACAGACGGATCGGCGATTACTACAGCTCACCATGTCGTGTCCTCCTTTATAAGTCATGCCCCTGAAGAGTAGAGTCTACATGTCAAGCCGTGTTTTCCTTTTTATGGACTAAGGACTGATTCATTTCCAGGTGTAAGAAGCAGATCAACTCTCATCGATGGACACATGGCGTGCATATGACAAAAAAGGGAGGACTGTTGTGGAGATTTTTATGGAAATGTATTAATGTATATTGTCAGATGTCCCCCCAGTGTCAGTTTTGCTGTAATGCGCTCATCTGAGCGTATTTGCACATACAGACGTTGGTGGAAGATCGGTGGCGGGAAAATCTTCCTATGGAAACAGCGATGTTTGCTGCATTTAGAGATGTTGTTTTGCGCCCCGTTGGGGGAACTGGCCAGCCCCTGGCGGGGGGTGTTAAATGACTCTGAGCGCACATATCTGTGTCCACAGGAACAGTAGCATAACTATAAAATAATTGTGGTCCATTTGAGGCATAATTGTTATGTAGTTTCCGTCATTTGGTAACAATGTATGTCACTGTTAGTCAATTTGAATGAACATTGTATCTGTTTGGAAGGATGTCCTTGTATGGTCATTCTCCTGTGGAAGGAACATCCTGTGATGTCCCCGCCCATGGGGGGAGGTGACTGGTTGCTGCAACCAATCACCTCCTGTCTTGATATCTTTTGAGTTTAATAAAAGCCTATGATTAGGCGTCGGCTGGACAGTCTAGGCTGGTATGCTGAAATGAGAACATAGCTTTTGTGGTGCTGCCTTCTTGGGATGAATGGGAATGAACGGTGAGTGGATCTTAGCAAATTTAACTTAGACTAAAGATAGCATTATTGCAAAAGGATGAAATCTGATGTGTGCTTAGATAGCACAGGAATTATAGGCTGTGTGCTCTGCAAACAGCCTAGGAATTCCACAACAGGTGGCACCCAGACCTGCTCATGCCATCACTGGTGCGTGGCTGGGGGGATACAGAGGACACAGACGATACTCCTCCCACAGAGGACAGCTTTTTGTTGCCTCTGGGCAGCCTGGCACACATGAGCGATTACATGCTGCAGTGTCTCCGCAACGACCGCCGAGTTGCCCACATTCTAACTGGTGCTGATTACTGGGTGGCCATGCTGCTGGATCCCTGTTACAAGGACAACGTACCGTCCTTAATTCCCTCACTGGAGTGTGATCGCAAGATGCGCGAGTACAAGCACACGCTGGTAGATACGCTGCTGGTGGCATTCCCACCTAACAGCGGGGGCACAGTGGAAGCACAAGGCGAAGGCAGAGGAGGAGAAAGAGGTCGCCAACGCAGCCGGGGTACCGCCAGCACCTCAGAAGGCAGGGTTAGCATGGCCGAAATGTGGAAAAGCTTTGTCAGCACGCCACAACATGCACCACCAGCTGAGATGGAATGTCTTAGCAGGAGGCAGCATTTCACCAACATGGTGGAGCAGTATGTGTGCACACGCCTACACGTACTGAATGACGGGTCTGCCCCCTTCAACTTCTGGGTCTCCAAATTGGGCACATGGCCTGAGCTTGCCCTTTATGCCTTGGAGGTGCTAGCCTGCCCTGCAGCCAGTGTATTATCTGAATGTGTATTTAGCGGGGCAGGGGGCATTATCAGAGACAAGCGCAGCCGCCTGTCCAGAGCCAATGTGGACAAGCTCACGTTCATTAAAATGAACCAGGCATGGATCCCATAGGACTTGTCCATACCTTGTGCAGAATAGACATGTATACTGGCCTTACCCAGCCATTGTTGTATTTTTGATCTTTCTCACTTTTTTAAGGTGTACCCTAATTTAATTTTTTTTAAATTAAAAACAAAAACCAGTGTTGGCTACCTTGTCCTCCTCCACCTACACCGCCACATCCACCGCCACCTCAACCTCCTACTCCATATGGACCTCGTCCTCCTAGGTCAAGAGTATTATTTTTTATTTTTATGTTATTTTAAGTTATTTCCCTATGCTCTTAACAACATTTTGCTGCCATTTGCAGCCCTCTAGCCCTTTCCATTACTTTTTTAGAGCCATTTTAGTCCTCAAAAGTTCGGGTTCCCATTGACTTCAATGGGGTTCGGGTTCGGGGTCAAGTTCGGGTCAAGTTCTGGTCCAGAACTTGAACTTTTTTGAGAAGTTCGGCCGAACTCTAGTTATAACTAGAGTTGAGCGGACACCTGGATGTTCGGGTTCGACGGGTTCGGCCGAACTTCGGAAAAAAGTTCGGGTTCGGGACCGAACTTTAACCTGAACCCGAACCCGAACCCCATTGAAGTCAATGGGGACCCGGACTTCTAAGGACTAAAAAGGCTCTAAAAAAGTAATGGAAAGGGCTAGAGGGCTGCAAATGGCAGCAAAATGTTGTTAAGAGCATGGTAAGTGCTCTGCAAACAAATGTGGATAGGGAAATAACTTAAAATAACATAAAAAATATAAAAAAATAAAAAAATATGCTGGAGGCCCCCTTTTCAGCAGAAGAGGTACGGGAAGTCATTAAGAACCTCAGAAACTCAACGGCACGATGCCACACATATGGTGGGAATGCCCCAGAATACGCCCTTTCTGGAATAAATTATTAAATTTAATGGATAAGCTAGTGGGAAAATAAAATACTTTGAAATAAAAATGTAGCGGGGTGCTAAACTTAAGGGAAGTGTTTGAGTGGTAAATAGGCTCAAACACCCTAATTCTGTAGGATTCATGGACCATTTTGTCCTCGGGGGACAGTATTGGTGTGCAGTTCCCTGCGGCCTACAGGTGGCGCTGCCATGGTAGGCTAGGGTTGAACCGCCGATACAGTGCTGTGCCTTTTGTGTCCCCTCTTGGCAGTAGTACAGTGGGTCGGGGAACCTGCTGTGCATGCCGGGAGAGCATATAAAAGGGGCAGACCTTTGGCCTGGGGGCTGATGTCCAGTGGGGTCCACGCCCAGGTGCCTTCGGCCTGGGTGCATGTGTTCCTGTTCCATCTCGGGTACCTTTAGCCTGGGGTGAGGTACTATCCTGGAGTTCCTGCTGCCCTGGGTATGGAGGCCTAGGTGCGGGAGTAAGGCCTGGAGTCCAGAGCCTTCGTCTGGAGTCCGCTAAGGGTCGAGGAGTCTTAGGGTGCCGCCTCGTGTAGGGGACCATGTTCCAGGGAAGGGAGGATCATTCTGATGGACCAATGCGGGAGTCACGGTGAAAGAAGGGTCTGTTGACTCCCTGGAGAGATGTCTTCCCCTTGATATGGGCTAGGTTCGTAGAAGGAGAAGCTCAGGGTCATCTTGACTGTATCAGGGGCCTTATTCACCCGGCCCATGGCAGGGGCCTTATACACCCTGGTCTGTGGCAGAGACCAAAGTTCTCCAGGTCCGTAGCAGGGGCCTTGTACACCCGGTCTGTGGCAGAGACCAACCTCAAGGTCTGTGGCAGAGACCGTGCACCTAAAACTGTTTGAGAAACCTAAGCAGTGAAGTGAATGTGCTACGTTTGTGCCTGGACCTTCTCCACACCTTAAGCTGTCCTGTTTCTTTGCTCTAACCTTTTCTATCCGAGTAGAGTTTATTTTGCCATGAGAGAATAAGAGTTGTAATTTCAGCTGGTGTGGACATTGACTTTACTGGGAATTAAAGGACTTGCCTCTACCTACAGTAGAGGTGAGAATCATCCTCTGGAGGAGTTTTGACTCCGGCTGTGGACACGGCCCGTCAAGTACACCGCTCAATCTCTTTATATAGGAGGGTACGGGCTGGTAGTGCGGTGTGCCTTTCTCCCTCCTGCGAGGAGCCAACAACATAAAGGCAGGTAAGGGGGAAAGGATCTGTGCGCTACAAAAAAATAAAATAAAAATTATAATCTTGACCTAGGAGGACGAGGTCCATATGGAGTAGGAGGTTGAGGTGGCGGTGGATGTGGCTGTGTAGGTGGAAGCGGCGGTGGAGGAGGACAAGGTAGCCAACACTGGTTCAAAAATACAACAATGGCTGGGTAAGGCCGGTGATGTGTCGAATTCTGTCTCCCGTCAAATAGTGTCCACCCTGTACTGCGCTTGCTCAGTATGTAGGACAAGGGGATTTCGAAAATCTCCCAAGACGAACGGCGCCTGCGTGGTGAGTTCAGGTGAAGGCCACACCATCCGTGGTTCAAGCCGAGCCAAGTGAGGCCGTGCCCGAAGCGTGGCGATCGAACCGAGCCCGTGAGGGGCCCTGTTACTATGTGCTACCGTATGTCCACTTAGATGGTGGGGCTTGAACCTGCACTCACAGCGCAGGCGCCGTTCATCTTCGGAGATTTTGTGAATCTCCTTGTCCTCTGTACTGCGCAAGCACTGCGCCTTCGCAGTATGGGCCGGACACAATCCGATGGCCGGACAGTTTTTGTCACAACACCGGTATACATGTCTATTCTGCACAAGGTACGGACAAGTCCTGTGGGATCTATGCCTGGTTCATTTTAATGAACGTGAGCTTGTCCACATTGGCTCTGGACAGGCGGCTGCGCTTGTCTGTGATAACGCCCCCTGCCGTGCTAAATACACATTCAGATAATACACTGGCTGCAGGGCAGGCCAGCACCTCCAAGGCATAAAGGGCAAGCTCAGGCCATGTACCCAATTTGGAGACCCAGAAGTTAAAGGGGGCATACCCGTCATCCAGTACGTGTAGGCCTGTGGACACATACTGCTCAACCATGTTGGTGAAATGCTGCCTCCTGCTAAGACGTTCCATCTCAGCTGGTGGTGCTGGTTGTTGTGGCGTGCTAACAAAGCTTTTCCACATTTCAGCCATGATAACCCTGCCTTCTGAGGTGCTGTCGGTGCCCCAGCTGCATTGGCGACCTCTTCCTCCTCCTCTGCCTTCGCCTTGTGCTTCCACCGTACGCCCGCTGTCAGGTGGGAATGCCACCAGCAGCGCGTCTACCAGCGTGCGCTTGTACTCGCGCATCTTACGAGGGAATTAAGGACGGTAAGTTGTCCTTGTAACGGGGATCCAGCAGGGTGGCCACCCAGTAATCAGCACCAGTTAAAATGTGGGCAACTCGGCGGTCTTTGCGGAAACACTGCAGCATGTAATCGCTCATGTGTGCCAGGCTGCCCAGAGGCAAAGAAAAGCTGTCCTCTGTGGGAGGTGTATCGTCTGTGTCCTCTGTATCCCCCCAGCCACGCACCAGTGATGGCCACGAGCTGGTCTGGGTGCCACCCTGCTGTGAAAATGGCTCCTCCTCCTCCATCTCCTCCTCCACCTCGTCATCCTCCAGAACTGTGCCCTTTCTGCCGGACAATTGTGTACCTGGCGTTTGTTGGTGCAGGAACCCACCCTCGTAGCCACTTGTGAAAGACTGCCCTGAAAGCCTTTGAAATGATCCCGCTTCCTCCTCCTCCTCCTCATCCTTCTGTGCCACATCCTCTTCCATCATCGCCCGAAGCGTTTTTTCAAGGAGGCATAGAACTGGGATAGTAACGCTAAGAACGGCGTCATTGGCACTGGACATGTTGGTGGAGTACTCGAAACAGCGCAACAAGGCACACAGGTCTCGCATGGAGGCCCAGTTATTGGTGGTGAAGTGGTGCTGTTCCGCAGAGCGACTCACGCGTGATTGCTGCAGCTGAAACTCCACTATCACCTGCTGCTGCTCGCACAGTCTGGCCAGCATGTGCAAGGTGGAGTTCCACCTTGTGGGCACGTCACATATGAGGCGGTGAGCGGGAAGGCCGAAGTTACGCTGCAGCGCTGACAGGCGAGCAGCAGCAGGGTGAGAACGCCGAAAGTGCGCACACACAGCCCGCACTTTCTGCAGCAGCTCTGGCATATTGGGGTAATTTTTAAGGAACCTCTGGACCACCAAGTTCAGCACATGCGCCAGGCAAGGGATGTGCGTCAAACCGGCTAGGCCCAGAGCTGCTACGAGATTTCGCCCATTATCGCACACCACCAGGCCGGGCTTGAGGCTCACTGACAGCAACCACTCATTGGTCTGTTGTTCCATGTCGCTCCACAACTCCTGCGCGGTGTGGGGTTTTTCCCCCAAACAGGAAAGTTTTAAAACTGCCTGCTGTCGTTTACCCCTGGCTGTGCTGAAGTTGGTGGTGAAGGTGTTACGCTGACCGGATGAGGAGGCGGTAGAGGATGAGGAAGCGGAGTAGGAGGAGTTAGCAACAGGAGGCAAACTGAAGCGCCCTGCAATCCTCGGTGGTGGAAGGACATGCGCCAAACTGCTATCTGCCTCAGGCCCAGCCGCCACTGCATTTACCCAGTGTGCTGTTAGGGAGATATAACGTCCCTGACCATGCTTACTGGTCCACGCATCCGTAGTTAGGTGGACCTTGCCACAGATGGCGTTGCGCAGTGCACACCTGATTTTGTCCCCCACTTGGTTGTGCAGGGAAGGGATGGCTCGCCTGGAAAAATAGTGGCGGCTGGGCACGACGTACTGTGGGACAGCCAATGCCATCAGGCTTTTAAAACTCTGCGTCTCCACCATACGGAATGACAGCATTTCAAAGGCCAGGAGTTTTGAAATGCTGGCATTCAGGGCCAGGGATCGCGGGTGGCTAGGGGGGTACTTCCTCTTCCGCTCCAATGTTTGGGAGATAGAGAGCTGAACGCTTCCATGGGACATTGTGGAGATGGTTGGTGACCCAGGTGGTAGTGTTGCTGGCAGATCCTCTGTTTGCGGGGTGGCAGGTGCCACTGTCACTACAGAGGTGGATGAAGAGGCCGAGACTGCAGCAGAAGAGGAAGCAGGAGGAGCCAGAGACCTTTCTTGGTTTTTGAGGTGTCTACTCCACTGCAGCTTGTGCTTTGCACTTAGATGCCTGGTCATGCAGGTTGTGCTCAGGTTGAGAATGTTTATGCCTCGCTTCAGCCTCTGATTGCACAGCCTGCAAACCACTCGTGTCTTGTCATCAGCACATTGTGTGAAGAACTGCCATGCTAGGGAACTCCTTGGACCTGGCTTTGGTGTGCTCGGTCCCTTGCTGCGTTGGGCAGTAGCAGACATACTGTCTAGGGGACGGACGCTCCGCTTTTGCACCCTGCTCCCTCTTCTGCTGTGCTGGTGGCTCTGTGCGACCACCGCCTCTTCCTCCAAACTACACTGGTCACCTGCATAACGTTCATTCCATGTGGGGTCGAGGACCTCATCGTCCTCCACATCATCTTCCACCCAGTCTTCACCCCTGCCCTCCTTGTCTGTCTGCACAATTGCGAAAGCAGCAGCAGTTGGCACCTGTGTTTCGTCATCATCCGAGACGTACTGCGATGGTCCTCCCATGTACTCATCATGAAACATAAGTGGTTGGGCATCGGTGCACTCAATCTCTTCCACTTCTGGGGCAGGGCTAGGTGGATGGCCCTGGGAAACCCTGCTAACAGAGTCATCGAAAAGCAGAAGAGACTGCTGCATGATTTGGGGCTCAGACTGCTTGGCTGATTTGCAAGGGGGTGAGGTGAAAGACTGATGACATGGGTTTCAGGTGCCAACTCTGATCTTTCATCAGAAGAGTGGGTGGGAGACAATGTGAAGGAACCCGAGGCACTGTCAGCAACCCAATCTACTATCACCTGTACTTGTCCTGGCCTAAACATTCGTACAGCCTCATTAGGCACGACAAAATACCGCCGCAGGCTCGGACGCCTACTCGCACCTGAGGAAGGTGTTTTACTTGTGCGTGTATCTGGCACAGATCCACCACGTCCTCTCCCTGCAACAGGAGCTCCACCAGCAGCACCACGACCGGAGCCACCACGTCCCTTTGACCTTCTCCTCATATTTTCCAAATTTAGGATGTTGCCCTAAATGGGTGTTTTTGGAAGAGCAGAACACACCCACAGTACGTAACCGCTGAATCGCACAGCTACAGAACTGCAGAAAATGCTATTCAAAAAAAATGTTTTTTTTTTAGTATAGCACAGTAGAAGAAAACTATTTAGAAATTGTTTATTTCACACACCTCCAAATATGTATAACACACTGCAAACTATTTTTTGTGCCCCTAAACGGCGTTTTTTTGGAAGAGCAGAACACACCCACAGTACGTAACCGCTGAATTGCACAGCTACAGAACTGCAGAAAATGCTATTCAAAAAAAATGTTGTTTTTTTAGTATAGCACAGTAGAAGAAAACTATTTAGAAATTGTTTATTTCACACACCTTCAAATATGTATAACACACTGCAAACTATTTTTTGTGCCCCTAAACGGTGTTTTTTGGAAGAGCAGAACACACCCACAGTACGTAACAGCTGAATCGCACAGCTACAGAACTGCAGAAAATGCTATTCAAAAAAAAATGTTTTTTTTTTAGTATAGCACAGTAGAAGAAAACTATTTAGAAATTGTTTATTTCACACACCTTCAAATATGTATAACACACTGCAAACTATTTTTTGTGCCCCTAAACGGTGTTTTTTGGAAGAGCAGAACACACCCACAGTACGTAACAGCTGAATCGCACAGCTACAGAACTGCAGAAAATGCTATTCAAAAAAAATGGTTTTTTTTTTAGTATAGCACAGTAGAAGAAAACTATTTAGAAATTGTTTATTTCACACACCTCCAAATATGTATAACACACTGCAAACTATTTTTTGTGCCCCTAAACGGCGTTTTTTGGAAGAGCAGAACACACCCACAGTACGTAACCGCTGAATCGAACAGCTACAGAACTGCAGAAAATGCTATTCAAAAAACTTTTTTTTTTTTTAGTATAGCACAGTAGAAGAAAACTATTTAGAAATTGTTTATTTCACACACCTCCAAATATGTATAACACACTGCAAACTATTTTTTGTGCCCCTTAAACGGCATTTTTTGGAAGAGCAGAACACACCCACAGTATGTAACCGCTGAATCGCACAGCTACAGAACTGCAGAAAATGCTATTCAAATAAAATGTTGTTTTTTTAGTATAGCACAGTAGGAGAAAACTATATAGAAATTGTTTATTTCACACACCTCCAAATATGTATAACACACTGCAAACTATTTTTTGTGCCCCTAAACGGCGTTTTTCCCCCAAACAGGAAAGTTTTAAAACTGCCTGCTGTCGTTTACCCCTGGCTGTGCTGAAGTTGGTGGTGAAGGTGTTACGCTGACCGGATGAGGAGGCGGTAGAGGATGAGGAAGCGGAGTAGGAGGAGTTAGCAACAGGAGGCAAACTGAAGCGCCCTGCAATCCTCGGTGGTGGAAGGACATGCGCCAAACTGCTATCTGCCTCAGGCCCAGCCGCCACTGCATTTACCCAGTGTGCTGTTAGGGAGATATAACGTCCCTGACCATGCTTACTGGTCCACGCATCCGTAGTTAGGTGGACCTTGCCACAGATGGCGTTGCGCAGTGCACACCTGATTTTGTCCCCCACTTGGTTGTGCAGAGAAGGGATGGCTCGCCTGGAAAAATAGTGGCGGCTGGGCACGACGTACTGTGGGACAGCCAATGCCATCAGGCTTTTAAAACTCTGCGTCTCCACCATACGGAATGACAGCATTTCAAAGGCCAGGAGTTTTGAAATGCTGGCATTCAGGGCCAGGGATCGCGGGTGGCTAGGGGGGTACTTCCTCTTCCGCTCCAATGTTTGGGAGATAGAGAGCTGAACGCTTCCATGGGACATTGTGGAGATGGTTGGTGACCCAGGTGGTAGTGTTGCTGGCAGATCCTCTGTTTGCGGGGTGGCAGGTGCCACTGTCACTACAGAGGTGGATGAAGAGGCCGAGACTGCAGCAGAAGAGGAAGCAGGAGGAGCCAGAGACCTTTCTTGGTTTTTGAGGTGTCTACTCCACTGCAGCTTGTGCTTTGCACTTAGATGCCTGGTCATGCAGGTTGTGCTCAGGTTGAGAACGTTTATGCCTCGCTTCAGCCTCTGATTGCACAGCCTGCAAACCACTCGTGTCTTGTCATCAGCACATTGTGTGAAGAACTGCCATGCTAGGGAACTCCTTGGACCTGGCTTTGGTGTGCTCGGTCCCTTGCTGCGTTGGGCAGTAGCAGACATACTGTCTAGGGGACGGACGCTCCGCTTTTGCACCCTGCTCCCTCTTCTGCTGTGCTGGTGGCTCTGTGCGACCACCGCCTCTTCCTCCAAACTACACTGGTCACCTGCATAACGTTCATTCCATGTGGGGTCGAGGACCTCATCGTCCTCCACATCATCTTCCACCCAGTCTTCACCCCTGCCCTCCTTGTCTGTCTGCACAATTGCGAAAGCAGCAGCAGTTGGCACCTGTGTTTCGTCATCATCCGAGACGTACTGCGATGGTCCTCCCATGTACTCATCATGAAACATAAGTGGTTGGGCATCGGTGCACTCAATCTCTTCCACTTCTGGGGCAGGGCTAGGTGGATGGCCCTGGGAAACCCTGCTAACAGAGTCATCGAAAAGCAGAAGAGACTGCTGCATGATTTGGGGCTCAGACTGCTTGGCTGATTTGCAAGGGGGTGAGGTGAAAGACTGATGACATGGGTTTCAGGTGCCAACTCTGATCTTTCATCAGAAGAGTGGGTGGGAGACAATGTGAAGGAACCCGAGGCACTGTCAGCAACCCAATCTACTATCACCTGTACTTGTCCTGGCCTAAACATTCGTACAGCCTCATTAGGCACGACAAAATACCGCCGCAGGCTCGGACGCCTACTCGCACCTGAGGAAGGTGTTTTACTTGTGCGTGTATCTGGCACAGATCCACCACGTCCTCTCCCTGCAACAGGAGCTCCACCAGCAGCACCACGACCGGAGCCACCACGTCCCTTTGACCTTCTCCTCATATTTTCCAAATTTAGGATGTTGCCCTAAATGGGTGTTTTTGGAAGAGCAGAACACACCCACAGTACGTAACCGCTGAATCGCACAGCTACAGAACTGCAGAAAATGCTATTCAAAAAAAATGTTTTTTTTTTAGTATAGCACAGTAGAAGAAAACTATTTAGAAATTGTTTATTTCACACACCTCCAAATATGTATAACACACTGCAAACTATTTTTTGTGCCCCTAAACGGCGTTTTTTTGGAAGAGCAGAACACACCCACAGTACGTAACCGCTGAATTGCACAGCTACAGAACTGCAGAAAATGCTATTCAAAAAAAATGTTGTTTTTTTAGTATAGCACAGTAGAAGAAAACTATTTAGAAATTGTTTATTTCACACACCTTCAAATATGTATAACACACTGCAAACTATTTTTTGTGCCCCTAAACGGTGTTTTTTGGAAGAGCAGAACACACCCACAGTACGTAACAGCTGAATCGCACAGCTACAGAACTGCAGAAAATGCTATTCAAAAAAAAATGTTTTTTTTTTAGTATAGCACAGTAGAAGAAAACTATTTAGAAATTGTTTATTTCACACACCTTCAAATATGTATAACACACTGCAAACTATTTTTTGTGCCCCTAAACAGTGTTTTTTGGAAGAGCAGAACACACCCACAGTACGTAACAGCTGAATCGCACAGCTACAGAACTGCAGAAAATGCTATTCAAAAAAAATGTTTTTTTTTTTAGTATAGCACAGTAGAAGAAAACTATTTAGAAATTGTTTATTTCACACACCTCCAAATATGTATAACACACTGCAAACTATTTTTTGTGCCCCTAAACGGCGTTTTTTGGAAGAGCAGAACACACCCACAGTACGTAACCGCTGAATCGCACAGCTACAGAACTGCAGAAAATGCTATTCAAAAAACTTTTTTTTTTAGTATAGCACAGTAGAAGAAAACTATTTAGAAATTGTTTATTTCACACACCTCCAAATATGTATAACACACTGCAAACTATTTTTTGTGCCCCTTAAACGGCATTTTTTGGAAGAGCAGAACACACCCACAGTATGTAACCGCTGAATCGCACAGCTACAGAACTGCAGAAAATGCTATTCAAATAAAATGTTGTTTTTTTAGTATAGCACAGTAGGAGAAAACTATATAGAAATTGTTTATTTCACACACCTCCAAATATGTATAACACACTGCAAACTATTTTTTGTGCCCCTAAACGGCGTTTTTTGGAAGAGCAGAACACACCCACAGTACGTAACCGCTGAATCGCACAGCTACAGAACTGAAGAAAATGCTATTCAAAAAAAATGTTGTTTTTTTAGTATAGCACAGTAGAAGAAAACTATTTAGAAATTGTTTATTTCACACACCTCCAAATATGTATAACACACTGCAAACTATTTTTTGTGCCCCTAAACGGCGTTTTTTGGAAGAGCAGAACACACCCACAGTACGTAACCGCTGAATTGCACAGCTACAGAACTGCAGAAAATGCTATTCAAAAAAAATGTTTTTTTTTTTTAGTATAGCACAGTAGAAGAAAACTATTTAGAAATTGTTTATTTCACACACCTCCAAATATGTATAACACACTGCAAACTATTTTTTGTGCCCCTAAACGGCGTTTTTTGGAAGAGCAGAACACACCCACAGTACGTAACCGCTGAATCGCACAGCTACAGAACTGCAGAAAATGCTATTAAAAAAAAAATGTTTTTTTTTTAGTATAGCACAGTAGAAGAAAACTATTTAGAAATTGTTTATTTCACACACCTCCAAATATGTATAACACACTGCAAACTATTTTTTGTGCCCCTAAACGGCATTTTTTGGAAGAGCAGAACACACCCACAGTATGTAACCGCTGAATCGCACAGCTACAGAACTGCAGAAAATGCTATTCAAATAAAATGTTTTTTTTTTTAGTATAGCACAGTAGGAGAAAACTATATAGAAATTGTTTATTTCACACACCTCCAAATATGTATAACACACTGCAAACTATTTTTTGTGCCCCTAAACGGCGTTTTTTGGAAGAGCAGAACACACCCACAGTACGTAACCGCTGAATTGCACAGCTACAGAACTGCAGAAAATGCTATTTAAAAAAAATGTTTTTTTTTAGTATAGCACAGTAGAAGAAAACTATTTAGAAATTGTTTATTTCACACACCTCCAAATATGTATAACACACTGCAAACTATTTTTTGTGCCCCTAAACGGCGTTTTTTGGAAGAGCAGAACACACCCACAGTACGTAACAGCTGAATCGCACAGCTACAGAACTGCAGAAAATGCTATTCAAAAAAAATGTTTTTTTTTTAGTATAGCACAGTAGAAGAAAACTATTTAGAAATTGTTTATTTCACACACCTCCAAATATGTATAACACACTGCAAACTATTTTTTGTGCCCCTAAACGGCGTTTTTTGGAAGAGCAGAACACACCCACAGTACGTAACCGCTGAATCGCACAGCTACAGAACTGCAGAAAATGCTATTCAAAAAAAATGTTGTTTTTTTAGTATAGCACAGTAGAAGAAAACGATTTAGAAATTGTTTATTTCACACACCTCCAAATATGTATAACACACTGCAAACTATTTTTTGTGCCCCTAAACGGCATTTTTTTGGAAGAGCAGAACACACCCACAGTACGTAACCGCTGAATCGCACAGCTACAGAACTGCAGAAAATGCTATTCAAAAAAAAAAGTTGTTTTTTTAGTATGGCAGAGTAGGAGAAAACTATATAGAAATTGTTTATTTCACACACCTCCAAATATGTATAACACACTGCAAACTATTTTTTGTGCCCCTAAACGGCGTTTTTTGGAAGAGCAGAACACACCCACAGTACGTAACTGCTGAATTGCACAGCTACAGAACTGCAGAAAATGCTATTCAAAAAAAATGTTTTTTTTTTTAGTATAGCACAGTAGAAGAAAACTATTTAGAAATTGTTTATTTCACACACCTCCAAATATGTATAACACACTGCAAACTATTTTTTGTGCCCCTAAACGGCATTTTTTGGAAGAGCAGAACACACCCACAGTACGTAACAGCTGAATCGCACAGCTACAGAACTGCAGAAAATGCTATTCAAAAAAAATGTTGTTTTTTTAGTATAGCACAGTAGAAGAAAACTATTTAGAAATAGTTTATTTCACACACCTCCAAATATGTATAACACACTGCAAACTATTTTTTGTGCCCCTAAACGGCGTTTTTTGGAAGAGCAGAACACACCCACAGTACGTAACCGCTGAATCGCACAGCTACAGAACTGCAGAAAATGCTATTCAAAAAAAATGTTGTTTTTTTAGTAAAGCACAGTAGAAGAAAACTATTTAGAAATTGTTTATTTCACACACCTCCAAATATGTATAACACACTGCAAACTATTTTTTGTGCCCCTAAACGGCATTTTTTGGAAGAGCAGAACACACCCACAGTACGTAACCGCTGAATCGCACAGCTACAGAACTGCAGAAAATGCTATTCAAAAAAATTTTGTTTTTTTAGTATAGCACAGTAGGAGAAAACTATATAGAAATTGTTTATTTCACACACCTCCAAATATGTATAACACACTGCAAACTATTTTTTGTGCCCCTAAATGGCATTTTTTGGAAGAGCAGAACACACCCACAGTACGTAACCGCTGAATCGCACAGCTACAGAACTGCAGAAAATGCTATTCAAAAAAAATGTTGTTTTTTTAGTATAGCACAGTAGGAGAAAACTATATAGAAATTGTTTATTTCACACACCTCCAAATATGTATAACACACTGCAAACTATTTTTTGTGCCCCTAAACAGCGTTTTTTGGAAGAGCAGAACACACCCACAGTACGTAACCGCTGAATTGCACAGCTACAGAACTGCAGAAAATGCTATTCAAATAAAATGTTGTTTTTTTAGTATAGCACAGTAGGAGAAAACTATATAGAAATTGTTTATTTCACACACCTCCAAATATGTATAACACACTGCAAACTATTTTTTGTGCCCCTAAACGGCGTTTTTTGGAAGAGCAGAACACACCCACAGTACGTAACCGCTGAATTGCACAGCTACAGAACTGCAGAAAATGCTATTCAAAAAAAATGTTTTTTTTTTTAGTATAGCACAGTAGAAGAAAACTATTTAGAAATTGTTTATTTCACACACCTCCAAATATGTATAACACACTGCAAACTATTTTTTGTGCCCCTAAACGGCGTTTTTTGGAAGAGCAGAACACACCCACAGTACGTAACAGCTGAATCGCACAGCTACAGAACTGCAGAAAATGCTATTCAAAAAAATGTTGTTTTTTTAGTATAGCACAGTAGAAGAAAACTATTTAGAAATAGTTTATTTCACACACCTCCAAATATGTATAACACACTGCAAACTATTTTTTGTGCCCCTAAACGGCATTTTTTGGAAGAGCAGAACACACCCACAGTACGTAACCGCTGAATCGCACAGCTACAGAACTGCAGAAAATGCTATTCAAAAAAAATGTTTTTTTTTAGTAAAGCACAGTAGAAGAAAACTATTTAGAAATTGTTTATTTCACACACCTCCAAATATGTATAACACACTGCAAACTATTTTTTGTGCCCCTAAACGGCATTTTTTGGAAGAGCAGAACACACCCACAGTACGTAACCGCTGAATCGCACAGCTACAGAACTGCAGAAAATGCTATTCAAAAAAAATGTTGTTTTTTTAGTATAGCACATTAGGAGAAAACTATATAGAAATTGTTTATTTCACACACCTCCAAATATGTATAACACACTGCAAACTATTTTTTGTGCCGCTAAACGGCGTTTTTTGGAAGAGCAGAACACACCCACAGTACGTAACCGCTGAATTGCACAGCTACAGAACTGCAGAAAATGCTATTCAAAAAAAATGTTGTTTTTTTAGTATAGCACAGTAGAAGAAAACTATTTAGAAATTGTTTATTTCACACACCTCCAAATATGTATAACACACTGCAAACTATTTTTTGTGCCCCTAAACGGCGTTTTTTGGAAGAGCAGAACACACCCACAGTACGTAACCGCTGAATCGCACAGCTACAGAACTGAAGAAAATGCTATTCAAAAAAAATGTTGTTTTTTTAGTATAGCACAGTAGAAGAAAACTATTTAGAAATTGTTTATTTCACACACCTCCAAATATGTATAACACACTGCAAACTATTTTTTGTGCCCCTAAACGGCGTTTTTTGGAAGAGCAGAACACACCCACAGTACGTAACCGCTGAATCGCACAGCTACAGAACTGCAGAAAATGCTATTCAAAAAAAATGTTGTTTTTTTAGTATAGCACAGTAGAAGAAAACTATTTAGAAATTGTTTATTTCACACACCTCCAAATATGTATAACACACTGCAAACTATTTTTTGTGCCCCTAAACGGTGTTTTTTGGAAGAGCAGAACACACCCACAGTACGTAACCGCTGAATCGCACAGCTACAGAACTGCAGAAAATGCTATTAAAAAAAAAATGTTTTTTTTTTAGTATAGCACAGTAGAAGAAAACTATTTAGAAATTGTTTATTTCACACACCTCCAAATATGTATAACACACTGCAAACTATTTTTTGTGCCCCTAAACGGCATTTTTTGGAAGAGCAGAACACACCCACAGTATGTAACCGCTGAATCGCACAGCTACAGAACTGCAGAAAATGCTATTCAAATAAAATGTTGTTTTTTTTAGTATAGCACAGTAGGAGAAAACTATATAGAAATTGTTTATTTCACACACCTCCAAATATGTATAACACACTGCAAACAATTTTTTGTGCCCCTAAACGGCGTTTTTTGGAAGAGCAGAACACACCCACAGTACGTAACCGCTGAATTGCACAGCTACAGAACTGCAGAAAATGCTATTTAAAAAAAATGTTTTTTTTTTAGTATAGCACAGTAGAAGAAAACTATTTAGAAATTGTTTATTTCACACACCTCCAAATATGTATAACACACTGCAAACTATTTTTTGTGCCCCTAAACGGCGTTTTTTGGAAGAGCAGAACACACCCACAGTACGTAACAGCTGAATCGCACAGCTACAGAACTGCAGAAAATGCTATTCAAAAAAAATGTTTTTTTTTAGTATAGCACAGTAGAAGAAAACTATTTAGAAATTGTTTATTTCACACACCTCCAAATATGTATAACACACTGCAAATTATTTTTTGTGCCCCTAAACGGCGTTTTTTGGAAGAGCAGAACACACCCACAGTACGTAACCGCTGAATCGCACAGCTACAGAACTGCAGAAAATGCTATTCAAAAAAAATGTTTTTTTTTTAGTATAGCACAGTAGAAGAAAACGATTTAGAAATTGTTTATTTCACACACCTCCAAATATGTATAACACACTGCAAATTATTTTTTGTGCCCCTAAACGGCGTTTTTTGGAAGAGCAGAACACACCCACAGTACGTAACCGCTGAATCGCACAGCTACAGAACTGCAGAAAATGCTATTCAAAAAAAATGTTTTTTTTTTAGTATAGCACAGTAGAAGAAAACGATTTAGAAATTGTTTATTTCACACACCTCCAAATATGTATAACACACTGCAAACTATTTTTTGTGCCCCTAAACGGCATTTTTTGGAAGAGCAGAACACACCCACAGTACGTAACCGCTGAATCGCACAGCTACAGAACTGCAGAAAATGCTATTCAAAAAAAAATTTTTTTTTTTAGTATGGCAGAGTAGGAGAAAACTATATAGAAATTGTTTATTTCACACACCTCCAAATATGTATAACACACTGCAAACTATTTTTTGTGCCCCTAAACGGCGTTTTTTGGAAGAGCAGAACACACCCACAGTACGTAACCGCTGAATTGCACAGCTACAGAACTGCAGAAAATGCTATTCAAAAAAAATGTTGTTTCTTTAGTATAGCACAGTAGAAGAAAACTATTTAGAAATAGTTTATTTCACACACCTCCAAATATGTATAACACACTGCAAACTATTTTTTGTGCCCCTAAACGGCGTTTTTTGGAAGAGCAGAACACACCCACAGTACGTAACCGCTGAATCGCACAGCTACAGAACTGCAGAAAATGCTATTCAAAAAAAATGTTGTTTTTTTAGTAAAGCACAGTAGAAGAAAACTATTTAGAAATTGTTTATTTCACACACCTCCAAATATGTATAACACACTGCAAACTATTTTTTGTGCCCCTAAACGGCATTTTTTGGAAGAGCAGAACACACCCACAGTACGTAACCGCTGAATCGCACAGCTACAGAACTGCAGAAAATGCTATTCAAAAAAAATGTTGTTTTTTTAGTATAGCACAGTAGGAGAAAACGATATAGAAATTGTTTATTTCACACACCTCCAAATATGTATAACACACTGCAAACTATTTTTTGTGCCCCTAAATGGCATTTTTTGGAAGAGCAGAACACACCCACAGTACGTAACCGCTGAATCGCACAGCTACAGAACTGCAGAAAATGCTATTCAAAAAAAATGTTGTTTTTTTAGTATAGCACAGTAGGAGAAAACTATATAGAAATTGTTTATTTCACACACCTCCAAATATGTATAACACACTGCAAACTATTTTTTGTGCCCCTAAACGGCGTTTTTTGGAAGAGCAGAACACACCCACAGTACGTAACCGCTGAATTGCACAGCTACAGAACTGCAGAAAATGCTATTCAAAAAAAAATGTGTTTTTTTAGTATAGCACAGTAGAAGAAAACTATTTAGAAATTGTTTATTTCACACACCTCCAAATATGTATAACACACTGCAAACTATTTTTTGTGCCCCTAAACGGCGTTTTTTGGAAGAGCAGAACACACCCACAGTACGTAACCGCTGAATCGCACAGCTACAGAACTGAAGAAAATGCTATTCAAAAAAATGTTGTTTTTTTAGTATAGCACAGTGGAAGAAAACTATTTAGAAATTGTTTATTTCACACACCTCCAAATATGTATAACACACTGCAAACTATTTTTTGTGCCCCTAAACGGCATTTTTTGGAAGAGCAGAACACACCCACAGTACGTAACCGCTGAATCGCACAGCTACAGAACTGCAGAAAATGCTATTAAAAAAAAAATTGTTTTTTTAGTATAGCACAGTAGAAGAAAACTATTTAGAAATTGTTTATTTCACACACCTCCAAATATGTATAACACACTGCAAACTATTTTTTGTGCCCCTAAACGGCGTTTTTTGGAAGAGCAGAACACACCCACAGTACGTAACCGCTGAATCGCACAGCTACAGAACTGCAGAAAATGCTATTAAAAAAAAATGTTTTTTTTTTAGTATAGCACAGTAGAAGAAAACTATTTAGAAATTGTTTATTTCACACACCTCCAAATATGTATAACACACTGCAAACTATTTTTTGTGCCCCTAAACAGCATTTTTTGGAAGAGCAGAACACACCCACAGTATGTAACCGCTGAATCGCACAGCTACAGAACTGCAGAAAATGATATTCAAAAAAAATGTTGTTTTTTTAGTATAGCACAGTAGAAGAAAACTATTTAGAAATTGTTTATTTCACACACCTCCAAATATGTATAACACACTGCAAACAATTTTTTGTGCCCCTAAACGGCGTTTTTTGGAAGAGCAGAACACACCCACAGTACGTAACAGCTGAATCGCACAGCTACAGAACTGCAGAAAATGCTATTCAAAAAAAATGTTTTTTTTTTTAGTATAGCACAGTAGAAGAAAACTATTTAGAAATTGTTTATTTCACACACCTCCAAATATGTATAACACACTGCAAACTATTTTTTGTGCCCCTAAACGGCGTTTTTTGGAAGAGCAGAACACACCCACAGTACGTAACCGCTGAATCGCACAGCTACAGAACTGCAGAAAATGCTATTCAAAAAAAATGTTGTTTTTTTAGTATGGCAGAGTAGGAGAAAACTATATAGAAATTGTTTATTTCACACACCTCCAAATATGTATAACACACTGCAAACTATTTTTTGTGCCTCTAAACGGCATTTTTTGGAAGAGCAGAACACACCCACAGTACGTAACCGCTGAATCGCACAGCTACAGAACTGCAGAAAATGCTATTCAAATAAAATGTTGTTTTTTTAGTATAGCACAGTAGGAGAAAACTATATAAAAATTGTTTATTTCACACACCTCCAAATATGTATAACACACTGCAAACTATTTTCTGTGCCCCTAAACGGCGTTTTTTGGAAGAGCAGAACACACCCACAGTACGTAACCGCTGAATCGCACAGCTACAGAACTGCAGAAAATGCTATTCAAAAAAAATGTTGTTTTTTTAGTATAGCACAGTAGAAGAAAACTATTTAGAAATTGTTTATTTCACACACCTCCAAATATGTATAACACACTGCAAACTATTTTTTGTGCCCCTAAACGGCGTTTTTTGGAAGAGCAGAACACACCCACAGTACGTAACAGCTGAATTGCACAGCTACAGAACTGCAGAAAATGCTATTCAAAAAAAAATGTGTTTTTTTAGTATAGCACAGTAGAAGAAAACTATTTAGAAATTGTTTATTTCACACACCTCCAAATATGTATAACACACTGCAAACTATTTTTTGTGCCCCTAAACGGCGTTTTTTGGAAGAGCAGAACACACCCACAGTACGTAACCGCTGAATCGCACAGCTACAGAACTGAAGAAAATGCTATTCAAAAAAATGTTGTTTTTTTAGTATAGCACAGTGGAAGAAAACTATTTAGAAATTGTTTATTTCACACACCTCCAAATATGTATAACACACTGCAAACTATTTTTTGTGCCCCTAAACGGCATTTTTTGGAAGAGCAGAACACACCCACAGTACGTAACCGCTGAATCGCACAGCTACAGAACTGCAGAAAATGCTATTAAAAAAAAAATTGTTTTTTTAGTATAGCACAGTAGAAGAAAACTATTTAGAAATTGTTTATTTCACACACCTCCAAATATGTATAACACACTGCAAACTATTTTTTGTGCCCCTAAACGGCGTTTTTTGGAAGAGCAGAACACACCCACAGTACGTAACCGCTGAATCGCACAGCTACAGAACTGCAGAAAATGCTATTAAAAAAAAATGTTTTTTTTTTAGTATAGCACAGTAGAAGAAAACTATTTAGAAATTGTTTATTTCACACACCTCCAAATATGTATAACACACTGCAAACTATTTTTTGTGCCCCTAAACAGCATTTTTTGGAAGAGCAGAACACACCCACAGTATGTAACCGCTGAATCGCACAGCTACAGAACTGCAGAAAATGATATTCAAAAAAAATGTTGTTTTTTTAGTATAGCACAGTAGAAGAAAACTATTTAGAAATTGTTTATTTCACACACCTCCAAATATGTATAACACACTGCAAACAATTTTTTGTGCCCCTAAACGGCGTTTTTTGGAAGAGCAGAACACACCCACAGTACGTAACAGCTGAATCGCACAGCTACAGAACTGCAGAAAATGCTATTCAAAAAAAATGTTTTTTTTTTTAGTATAGCACAGTAGAAGAAAACTATTTAGAAATTGTTTATTTCACACACCTCCAAATATGTATAACACACTGCAAACTATTTTTTGTGCCCCTAAACGGCGTTTTTTGGAAGAGCAGAACACACCCACAGTACGTAACCGCTGAATCGCACAGCTACAGAACTGCAGAAAATGCTATTCAAAAAAAATGTTGTTTTTTTAGTATGGCAGAGTAGGAGAAAACTATATAGAAATTGTTTATTTCACACACCTCCAAATATGTATAACACACTGCAAACTATTTTTTGTGCCTCTAAACGGCATTTTTTGGAAGAGCAGAACACACCCACAGTACGTAACCGCTGAATCGCACAGCTACAGAACTGCAGAAAATGCTATTCAAATAAAATGTTGTTTTTTTAGTATAGCACAGTAGGAGAAAACTATATAAAAATTGTTTATTTCACACACCTCCAAATATGTATAACACACTGCAAACTATTTTCTGTGCCCCTAAACGGCGTTTTTTGGAAGAGCAGAACACACCCACAGTACGTAACCGCTGAATCGCACAGCTACAGAACTGCAGAAAATGCTATTCAAAAAAAATGTTGTTTTTTTAGTATAGCACAGTAGAAGAAAACTATTTAGAAATTGTTTATTTCACACACCTCCAAATATGTATAACACACTGCAAACTATTTTTTGTGCCCCTAAACGGCGTTTTTTGGAAGAGCAGAACACACCCACAGTACGTAACAGCTGAATCGCACAGCTACAGAACTGCAGAAAATGCTATTCAAAAAAAATGTGTTTTTTTTAGTATAGCACAGTAGAAGAAAACTATTTAGAAATTGTTTATTTCACACACCTCCAAATATGTATAATACACTGCAAACAATTTTTTGTGCCCCTAAACGGCGTTTTTTTGGAAGAGCAGAACACAACCACAGTACGTAACCGCTGAATCGCACAGCTACAGAACTGCAGAAAATGCTATTCAAAAAAATGTTGTTTTTTTAGTATAGCACAGTAGAAGAAAACTATTTAGAAATTGTTTATTTCACACACCTCCAAATATGTATAACACACTGCAAACTATTTTTTGTGCCCCTAAACGGCATTTTTTGGAAGAGCAGAACACACCCACAGTACGTAACCGCTGAATCGCACAGCTACAGAACTGCAGAAAATGCTATTCAAAAAAAATGTTGTTTTTTTAGTATGGCAGAGTAGGAGAAAACTATATAGAAATTGTTTATTTCACACACCTCCAAATATGTATAACACACTGCAAACTATTTTTTGTGCCCCTAAACCGCGTTTTTTGGAAGAGCAGAACACACCCACAGTACGTAACCGCTGAATTGCACAGCTAAAGAACTGCAGAAAATGCTATTCAAAAAAAATGTTGTTTTTTTAGTATAGCACAGTAGAAGAAAACTATTTAGAAATTGTTTATTTCACACACCTCCAAATATGTATAACACACTGCAAACTATTTTCTGTGCCCCTAAACGGCGTTTTTTGGAAGAGCAGAACACACCCACAGTACGTAACCGCTGAATCGCACAGCTACAGAACTGCAGAAAATGCTATTCAAAAAAAATGTTGTTTTTTTAGTATAGCACAGTAGAAGAAAACTATTTAGAAATTGTTTATTTCACACACCTCCAAATATGTATAACACACTGCAAACTATTTTTTGTGCCCCTAAACGGCATTTTTTGGAAGAGCAGAACACACCCACAGTACATAACCGCTGAATCGCACAGCTACAGAACTGCAGAAAATGCTATTCAAAAAAAATGTTGTTTTTTTAGTATGGCAGAGTAGGAGAAAACGATATAGAAATTGTTTATTTCACACACCTCCAAATATGTATAACACACTGCAAACTATTTTTTGTGCCCCTAAACGGCGTTTTTTGGAAGAGCAGAACACACCCACAGTACGTAACCGCTGAATTGCACAGCTAAAGAACTGCAGAAAATGCTATTCAAAAAAATTTTGTTTTTTTAGTATAGCACAGTAGAAGAAAACTATTTAGAAATTGTTTATTTCACACACCTCCAAATATGTATAACACACTGCAAACTATTTTCTGTGCCCCTAAACGGCGTTTTTTGGAAGAGCAGAACACACCCACAGTACGTAACCGCTGAATCGCACAGCTACAGAACTGCAGAAAATGCTATTCAAAATATATGTTGTTTTTTTAGTATAGCACAGTAGAAGAAAACTATTTAGAAATTGTTTATTTCACACACCTCCAAATATGTATAACACACTGCAAACTATTTTTTGTGCCCCTAAACGGCGTTTTTTGGAAGAGCAGAACACACCCACAGTACGTAACCGCTGAATCGCACAGCTACAGAACTGCAGAAAATGCTATTAAAAAAAAATGTTTTTTTTTAGTATAGCACAGTAGAAGAAAACTATTTAGAAATTGTTTATTTCACACACCTCCAAATATGTATAACACACTGCAAACTATTTTTTGTGCCCCTAAACGGCATTTTTTGGAAGAGCAGAACACACCCACAGTATGTAACCGCTGAATCGCACAGCTACAGAACTGCAGAAAATGATATTCAAAAAAAATGTTGTTTTTTTAGTATAGCACAGTAGAAGAAAACTATTTAGAAATTGTTTATTTCACACACCTCCAAATATGTATAACACACTGCAAACAATTTTTTGTGCCCCTAAACGGCGTTTTTTGGAAGAGCAGAACACACCCACAGTACGTAACAGCTGAATCGCACAGCTACAGAACTGCAGAAAATGCTATTCAAAAAAAATGTTTTTTTTTTTAGTATAGCACAGTAGAAGAAAACTATTTAGAAATTGTTTATTTCACACACCTCCAAATATGTATAACACACTGCAAACTATTTTTTGTGCCCCTAAACGGCGTTTTTTGGAAGAGCAGAACACACCCACAGTACGCAACCGCTGAATCGCACAGCTACAGAACTGCAGAAAATGCTATTCCAAAAAAATGTTGTTTTTTTAGTATGGCAGAGTAGGAGAAAACTATATAGAAATTGTTTATTTCACACACCTCCAAATATGTATAACACACTGCAAACTATTTTTTGTGCCTCTAAATGGCATTTTTTGGAAGAGCAGAACACACCCACAGTACGTAACCGCTGAATCGCACAGCTACAGAACTGCAGAAAATGCTATTCAAAAAAAATGTTGTTTTTTTAGTATAGCACAGTAGAAGAAAACTATTTAGAAATTGTTTATTTCACACACCTCCAAATATGTATAACACACTGCAAACTATTTTCTGTGCCCCTAAACGGCGTTTTTTGGAAGAGCAGAACACACCCACAGTACGTAACCGCTGAATCGCACAGCTACAGAACTGCAGAAAATGCTATTCAAAAAAAATGTTGTTTTTTTAGTATAGCACAGTAGAAGAAAACTATTTAGAAATTGTTTATTTCACACACCTCCAAATATGTATAACACACTGCAAACTATTTTTTGTGCCCCTAAACGGCGTTTTTTGGAAGAGCAGAACACACCCACAGTACGTAACAGCTGAATCGCACAGCTACAGAACTGCAGAAAATGCTATTAAAAAAAAATGTGTTTTTTTTAGTATAGCACAGTAGAAGAAAACTATTTAGAAATTGTTTATTTCACACACCTCCAAATATGTATAATACACTGCAAACAATTTTTTGTGCCCCTAAACGGCGTTTTTTGGAAGAGCAGAACACAACCACAGTACGTAACCGCTGAATCGCACAGCTACAGAACTGCAGAAAATGCTATTCAAAAAAATGTTGTTTTTTTAGTATAGCACAGTAGAAGAAAACTATTTAGAAATTGTTTATTTCACACACCTCCAAATATGTATAACACACTGCAAACTATTTTTTGTGCCCCTAAACGGCATTTTTTGGAAGAGCAGAACACACCCACAGTACGTAACCGCTGAATCGCACAGCTACAGAACTGCAGAAAATGCTATTCAAAAAAAATGTTGTTTTTTTAGTATGGCAGAGTAGGAGAAAACTATATAGAAATTGTTTATTTCACACACCTCCAAATATGTATAACACACTGCAAACTATTTTTTGTGCCCCTAAACCGCGTTTTTTGGAAGAGCAGAACACACCCACAGTACGTAACCGCTGAATTGCACAGCTAAAGAACTGCAGAAAATGCTATTCAAAAAAAATGTTGTTTTTTTAGTATAGCACAGTAGAAGAAAACTATTTAGAAATTGTTTATTTCACACACCTCCAAATATGTATAACACACTGCAAACTATTTTCTGTGCCCCTAAACGGCGTTTTTTGGAAGAGCAGAACACACCCACAGTACGTAACCGCTGAATCGCACAGCTACAGAACTGCAGAAAATGCTATTCAAAAAAAATGTTTTTTTTTTAGTATAGCACAGTAGAAGAAAACTATTTAGAAATTGTTTATTTCACACACCTCCAAATATGTATAACACACTGCAAACTATTTTTTGTGCCCCTAAACGGCATTTTTTGGAAGAGCAGAACACACCCACAGTACATAACCGCTGAATCGCACAGCTACAGAACTGCAGAAAATGCTATTCAAAAAAAATGTTGTTTTTTTAGTATGGCAGAGTAGGAGAAAACGATATAGAAATTGTTTATTTCACACACCTCCAAATATGTATAACACACTGCAAACTATTTTTTGTGCCCCTAAACGGCGTTTTTTGGAAGAGCAGAACACACCCACAGTACGTAACCGCTGAATTGCACAGCTAAAGAACTGCAGAAAATGCTATTCAAAAAAATTTTGTTTTTTTAGTATAGCACAGTAGAAGAAAACTATTTAGAAATTGTTTATTTCACACACCTCCAAATATGTATAACACACTGCAAACTATTTTCTGTGCCCCTAAACGGCGTTTTTTGGAAGAGCAGAACACACCCACAGTACGTAACCGCTGAATCGCACAGCTACAGAACTGCAGAAAATGCTATTCAAAAAAAATGTTGTTTTTTTAGTATAGCACAGTAGAAGAAAACTATTTAGAAATTGTTTATTTCACACACCTCCAAATATGTATAACACACTGCAAACTATTTTTTGTGCCCCTAAACGGCGTTTTTTGGAAGAGCAGAACACACCCACAGTACGTAACAGCTGAATCGCACAGCTACAGAACTGCAGAAAATGCTATTCAAAAAAAATGGTTTTTTTTTAGTATAGCACAGTAGAAGAAAACTATTTAGAAATTGTTTATTTCACACACCTCCAAATATGTATAACACACTGCAAACTATTTTTTGTGCCCCTAAACGACATTTTTTGGAAGCGCAGAACACACCCACAGTACGTAACCACTGAATCGCACAGCTACAGAACTGCAGAAAATGCTATTCAAAAAAAATTTTGTTTTTTTAGTATAGCACAGTAGAAGAAAACTATTTAGAAATTGTTTATTTCACACACCTCCAAATATGTATAACACACTGCAAACTATTTTTTGTGCCCCTAAACAGCGTTTTTTGGAAGAGCAGAACACACCCACAGTACGTAACCGCTGAATTGCACAGCTACAGAACTGCAGAAAATGCTATTCAAAAAAAAATTTGTTTTTTTAGTATAGCACAGTAGAAGAAAACTATTTAGAAATTGTTTATTTCACACACCTCCAAATATGTATAACACATTGCAAACTATTTTTTGTGCCCCTAAACGGCGTTTTTTGGAAGAGCAGAACACACCCACAGTACGTAACCGCTGAATCGCACAGCTACAGAACTGCAGAAAATGCTATTCAAAAAAAGTGTTGTTTTTTTAGTATAGCACAGTAGAAGAAAACTATTTAGAAATTGTTTATTTCACACACCTCCAAATATGTATAACACACTGCAAACTATTTTTTGTGCCCCTAAACGGCGTTTTTTGGAAGAGCAGAACACACCCACAGTACGTAACCGCTGAATTGCACAGCTACAGAACTGCAGAAAATGCTATTCAAAAAAAATGTTGTTTTTTTTAGTATAGCACAGTAGAAGAAAACTATTTAGAAATTGTTTATTTCACACACCTCCAAATATGTATAACACACTGCAAACTATTATTTGTGCCCCTAAACGGCGTTTTTTGGAAGAGCAGAACACACCCACAGTACGTAACCGCTGAATCGCACAGCTACAGAACTGCAGAAAATGCTATTCAAAAAAAAATGTTGCTTTTTTAGTATAGCACAGTAGAAGAAAACTATTTAGAAATTGTTTATTTCACACACCTCCAAATATGTATAACACACTGCAAACTATTTTTTGTGCCCCTAAACGGCGTTTTTTGGAAGAGCAGAACACACCCACAGTACGTAACCGCTGAATCGCACAGTCAAAAAAAATGTTTTTTTTTAGTATAGCACAGTAGAAGAAAACTATTTAGAAATTGTTTATTTCACACACCTCCAAATATGTATAACACACTGCAAACTATTTTTTGTGCCCCTAAACGGCGTTTTTTGGAAGCGCAGAACACACCCACAGTACGTAACCGCTGAATCGCACAGCTACAGAACTGCAGAAAATGCTATTCAAAAAAAAATTTTTTTTTTTAGTATAGCACAGTAGAAGAAAACTATTTAGAAATTGTTTATTTCACACACCTCCAAATATGTATAACACACTGCAAACTATTTTTTATGCCCCTAAACGGCATTTTTTGGAAGAGAAGAACACACCCACAGTACGTAACCGCTGAATCGCACAGCTACAGAACTGCAGAAAATGCTATTCAAAAAAAATGTTGTTTTTTTAGTATAGCACAGTAGGAGAAAACTATATAGAAATTGTTTATTTCACACACCTCTAAATATGTATAACACACTGCAAACTATTTTTTGTGCCCCTAAACGGCATTTTTTGGAAGAGCAGAACACACCCACAGTACGTAACCGCTGAATCGCACGGCTACAGAACTGCAGAAAATGCTATTTTAAAAAAATGTTGTTTTTTTAGTATGGCAGAGTAGGAGAAAACTATATAGAAATTGTTTATTTCACACACCTCCAAATATGTATAACACACTGCAAACAATTTTTTTGTGCCCCTAAACGGCGTTTTTTGGAAGAGCAGAACACACCCACAGTACGTAACCGCTGAATTGCACAGCTACAGAACTGCAGAAAATGCTATTCAAAAAAAATGTTGTTTTTTTAGTATAGCACAGTAGAAGAAAACTATTTAGAAATTGTTTATTTCACACACCTCCAAATATGTATAACACACTGCAAACTATTTTTTGTGCCCCCAAACGGCATTTTTTGGAAGAGCAGAACACACCCACAGTACGTAACCGCTGAATCGCACAGCTACAGAACTGCAGAAAATGCTATTCAAATAAAATGTTGTTTTTTTAGTATAGCACAGTAGGAGAAAACTATATAGAAATTGTTTATTTCACACACCTCCAAATATGTATAACACACTGCAAACTATTTTCTGTGCCCCTAAACGGCGTTTTTTGGAAGAGCAGAACACACCCACAGTACGTAACCGCTGAATCGCACAGCTACAGAACTGCAGAAAATGCTATTCAAAAAAAATGTTTTTTTTTTAGTATAGCACAGTAGAAGAAAACTATTTAGAAATTGTTTATTTCACACACCTCCAAATATGTATAACACACTGCAAACTATTTTTTGTGCCCCTAAACGGCGTTTTTTGGAAGAGCAGAACACACCCACAGTACGTAACAGCTGAATCGCACAGCTACAGAACTGCAGAAAATGCTATTCAAAAAAAATGATTTTTTTTTAGTATAGCACAGTAGAAGAAAACTATTTAGAAATTGTTTATTTCACACACCTCCAAATATGTATAACACACTGCAAACTATTTTTTGTGCCCCTAAACGGCATTTTTTGGAAGCGCAGAACACACCCACAGTACGTAACCGCTGAATCGCACAGCTACAGAACTGCAGAAAATGCTATTCAAAAAAAATTTTGTTTTTTTAGTATAGCACAGTAGAAGAAAACTATTTAGAAATTGTTTATTTCACACACCTCCAAATATGTATAACACACTGCAAACTATTTTTTGTGCCCCTAAACGGCGTTTTTTGGAAGAGCAGAACACACCCACAGTACGTAACCGCTGAATCGCACAGCTACAGAACTGCAGAAAATGCTATTCAAAAAAAATGTTGTTTTTTTAGTATAGCACAGTAGAAGAAAACTATTTAGAAATTGTTTATTTCACACACCTCCAAATATGTATAACACACTGCAAACTATTTTTTGTGCCCCTAAACGGCGTTTTTTGGAAGCGCAGAACACACCCACAGTACGTAACCGCTGAATTGCACAGCTACAGAACTGCAGAAAATGCTATTCAAAAAAAATGTTGTTTTTTTAGTATAGCACAGTAGAAGAAAACTATTTAGAAATTGTTTTTTTCACACACCTCCAAATATGTATAACACACTGCAAACTATTTTTTGTGCCCCTAAACTGCGTTTTTTGGAAGAGCAGAACACACCCACAGTACGTAACCGCTGAATCGCACAGCTACAGAACTGCAGAAAATGCTATTCAAAAAAAATTTTGTTTTTTTAGTATAGCACAGTAGAAGAAAACTATTTAGAAATTGTTTATTTCACACACCTCCAAATATGTATAACACACTGCAAACTATTTTTTGTGCCCCTAAACGGCGTTTTTTGGAAGAGCAGAACACACCCACAGTACGTAACCGCTGAATTGCACAGCTACAGAACTGCAGAAAATGCTATTCAAAAAAAATGTTGTTTTTTTAGTATAGCACAGTAGAAGAAAACTATTTAGAAATTGTTTATTTCACACACCTCCAAATATGTATAACACACTGCAAACTATTATTTGTGCCCCTAAACGGCGTTTTTTGGAAGAGCAGAACACACCCACAGTACGTAACCGCTGAATCGCACAGCTACAGAACTGCAGAAAATGCTATTCAAAAAAAAATGTTGCTTTTTTAGTATAGCACAGTAGAAGAAAACTATTTAGAAATTGTTTATTTCACACACCTCCAAATATGTATAACACACTGCAAACTATTTTTTGTGCCCCTAAACGGCGTTTTTTGGAAGAGCAGAACACACCCACAGTACGTAACCGCTGAATCGCACAGTCAAAAAAAATTTTTTTTTTAGTATAGCACAGTAGAAGAAAACTATTTAGAAATTGTTTATTTCACACACCTCCAAATATGTATAACACACTGCAAACTATTTTTTGTGCCCCTAAACGGCGTTTTTTGGAAGCGCAGAACACACCCACAGTACGTAACCGCTGAATCGCACAGCTACAGAACTGCAGAAAATGCTATTCAAAAAAAAATTAGTTTTTTTAGTATAGCACAGTAGAAGAAAACTATTTAGAAATTGTTTATTTCACACACCTCCAAATATGTATAACACACTGCAAACTATTTTTTATGCCCCTAAACGGCATTTTTTGGAAGAGCAGAACACACCCACAGTACGTAACCGCTGAATCGCACAGCTACAGAACTGCAGAAAATGCTATTCAAAAAAAATGTTGTTTTTTTAGTATAGCACAGTAGGAGAAAACTATATAGAAATTGTTTATTTCACACACCTCTAAATATGTATAACACACTGCAAACTATTTTTTGTGCCCCTAAACGGCATTTTTTGGAAGAGCAGAACACACCCACAGTACGTAACCGCTGAATCGCACAGCTACAGAACTGCAGAAAATGCTATTTAAAAAAAATGTTGTTTTTTTAGTATGGCAGAGTAGGAGAAAACTATATAGAAATTGTTTATTTCACACACCTCCAAATATGTATAACACACTGCAAACAATTTTTTTGTGCCCCTAAACGGCGTTTTTTGGAAGAGCAGAACACACCCACAGTACGTAACTGCTGAATTGCACAGCTACAGAACTGCAGAAAATGCTATTCAAAAAAAATGTTGTTTTTTTAGTATAGCACAGTAGAAGAAAACTATTTAGAAATTGTTTATTTCACACACCTCCAAATATGTATAACACACTGCAAACTATTTTTTGTGCCCCCAAACGGCATTTTTTGGAAGAGCAGAACACACCCACAGTACGTAACCGCTGAATCGCACAGCTACAGAACTGCAGAAAATGCTATTCAAATAAAATGTTGTTTTTTTTAGTATAGCACAGTAGGAGAAAACTATATAGAAATTGTTTATTTCACACACCTCCAAATATGTATAACACACTGCAAACTATTTTCTGTGCCCCTAAACGGCGTTTTTTGGAAGAGCAGAACACACCCACAGTACGTAACCGCTGAATCGCACAGCTACAGAACTGCAGAAAATGCTATTCAAAAAAAATGTTTTTTTTTTAGTATAGCACAGTAGAAGAAAACTATTTAGAAATTGTTTATTTCACACACCTCCAAATATGTATAACACACTGCAAACTATTTTTTGTGCCCCTAAACGGCGTTTTTTGGAAGAGCAGAACACACCCACAGTACGTAACAGCTGAATCGCACAGCTACAGAACTGCAGAAAATGCTATTCAAAAAAAATGATTTTTTTTTAGTATAGCACAGTAGAAGAAAACTATTTAGAAATTGTTTATTTCACACACCTCCAAATATGTATAACACACTGCAAACTATTTTTTGTGCCCCTAAACGGCATTTTTTGGAAGCGCAGAACACACCCACAGTACGTAACCGCTGAATCGCACAGCTACAGAACTGCAGAAAATGCTATTCAAAAAAAATTTTGTTTTTTTAGTATAGCACAGTAGAAGAAAACTATTTAGAAATTGTTTATTTCACACACCTCCAAATATGTATAACACACTGCAAACTATTTTTGTGCCCCTAAACGGCGTTTTTTGGAAGCGCAGAACACACCCACAGTACGTAACCGCTGAATCGCACAGCTACAGAACTGCAGAAAATGCTATTCAAAAAAAAATGTTGTTTTTTTAGTATAGCACAGTAGAAGAAAACTATTTAGAAATTGTTTATTTCACACACCTCCAAATATGTATAACACACTGCAAACTATTTTTTATGCCCCTAAACGGCATTTTTTGGAATAGCAGAACACACCCACAGTACGTAACCGCTGAATCGCACAGCTACAGAACTGCAGAAAATGCTATTCAAAAAAAATGTTGTTTTTTTAGTATAGCACAGTAGGAGAAAACTATATAGAAATTGTTTATTTCACACACCTCTAAATATGTATAACACACTGCAAACTATTTTTTGTGCCCCTAAACGGCATTTTTTGGAAGAGCAGAACACACCCACAGTACGTAACCGCTGAATCGCACAGCTACAGAACTGCAGAAAATGCTATTTAAAAAAAATGTTGTTTTTTTAGTATGGCAGAGTAGGAGAAAACTATATAGAAATTGTTTATTTCACACACCTCCAAATATGTATAACACACTGCAAACAATTTTTTTGTGCCCCTAAACGGCGTTTTTTGGAAGAGCAGAACACACCCACAGTACGTAACCGCTGAATTGCACAGCTACAGAACTGCAGAAAATGCTATTCAAAAAAAATGTTGTTTTTTTAGTATAGCACAGTAGAAGAAAACTATTTAGAAATTGTTTATTTCACACACCTCCAAATATGTATAACACACTGCAAACTATTTTTTGTGCCCCCAAACGGCATTTTTTGGAAGAGCAGAACACACCCACAGTACGTAACCGCTGAATCGCACAGCTACAGAACTGCAGAAAATGCTATTCAAATAAAATGTTGTTTTTTTTAGTATAGCACAGTAGGAGAAAACTATATAGAAATTGTTTATTTCACACACCTCCAAATATGTATAACACACTGCAAACTATTTTCTGTGCCCCTAAACGGCGTTTTTTGGAAGAGCAGAACACACCCACAGTACGTAACCGCTGAATCGCACAGCTACAGAACTGCAGAAAATGCTATTCAAAAAAAATGTTTTTTTTTTAGTATAGCACAGTAGAAGAAAACTATTTAGAAATTGTTTATTTCACACACCTCCAAATATGTATAACACACTGCAAACTATTTTTTGTGCCCCTAAACGGCGTTTTTTGGAAGAGCAGAACACACCCACAGTACGTAACAGCTGAATCGCACAGCTACAGAACTGCAGAAAATGCTATTCAAAAAAAATGATTTTTTTTTAGTATAGCACAGTAGAAGAAAACTATTTAGAAATTGTTTATTTCACACACCTCCAAATATGTATAACACACTGCAAACTATTTTTTGTGCCCCTAAACGGCATTTTTTGGAAGCGCAGAACACACCCACAGTACGTAACCGCTGAATCGCACAGCTACAGAACTGCAGAAAATGCTATTCAAAAAAAATTTTGTTTTTTTAGTATAGCACAGTAGAAGAAAACTATTTAGAAATTGTTTATTTCACACACCTCCAAATATGTATAACACACTGCAAACTATTTTTTGTGCCCCTAAACGGCGTTTTTTGGAAGAGCAGAACACACCCACAGTACGTAACCGCTGAATCGCACAGCTACAGAACTGCAGAAAATGCTATTCAAAAAAAATGTTGTTTTTTTAGTATAGCACAGTAGAAGAAAACTATTTAGAAATTGTTTATTTCACACACCTCCAAATATGTATAACACACTGCAAACTATTTTTTGTGCCCCTAAACGGCGTTTTTTGGAAAAGCAGAACATACCCACAGTACGTAACCGCTGAATTGCACAGCTACAGAACTGCAGAAAATGCTATTCAAAAAAAATGTTGTTTTTTTAGTATAGCACAGTAGAAGAAAACTATTTAGAAATTGTTTTTTTCACACACCTCCAAATATGTATAACACACTGCAAACTATTTTTTGTGCCCCTAAACTGCGTTTTTTGGAAGAGCAGAACACACCCACAGTACGTAACCGCTGAATCGCACAGCTACAGAACTGCAGAAAATGCTATTCAAAAAAAATTTTGTTTTTTTAGTATAGCACAGTAGAAGAAAACTATTTAGAAATTGTTTATTTCACACACCTCCAAATATGTATAACACACTGCAAACTATTTTTTGTGCCCCTAAACGGCGTTTTTTGGAAGAGCAGAACACACCCACAGTACGTAACCGCTGAATTGCACAGCTACAGAACTGCAGAAAATGCTATTCAAAAAAAATGTTGTTTTTTTAGTATAGCACAGTAGAAGAAAACTATTTAGAAATTGTTTATTTCACACACCTCCAAATATGTATAACACACTGCAAACTATTATTTGTGCCCCTAAACGGCGTTTTTTGGAAGAGCAGAACACACCCACAGTACGTAACCGCTGAATCGCACAGCTACAGAACTGCAGAAAATGCTATTCAAAAAAAATGTTGTTTTTTTAGTATAGCACAGTAGAAGAAAACTATTTAGAAATTGTTTATTTCACACACCTCCAAATATGTATAACACACTGCAAACAATTTTTTGTGCCCCTAAATGGCGTTTTTTGGAAGAGCAGAACACACCCACAGTACGTAACCGCTGAATCGCACAGCTACAGAACTGCAGAAAATGCTAGTAAAAAAAAATGTTTTTTTTTAGTATAGCACAGTAGAAGAAAACTATTTAGAAATTGTTTATTTCACACACCTCCAAATATGTATAACACACTGCAAACTATTGTTTGTGCCCCTAAACGGCATTTTTTGGAAGAGCAGAACACACCCACAGTACGTAACCGCTGAATCGCACAGCTACAGAACTGCAGAAAATGCTATTCAAATAAAATGTTGTTTTTTTAGTATAGCACAGTAGGAGAAAACTATATAGAAATTGTTTATTTCACACACCTCCAAATATGTATAACACACTGCAAACTATTTTCTGTGCCCCTAAACGGCGTTTTTTGGAAGAGCAGAACACACCCACAGTACGTAACAGCTGAATCGCACAGCTACAGAACTGCAGAAAATGCTATTCAAAAAAAATTTTTTTTTTTTAGTATAGCACAGTAGAAGAAAACTATTTAGAAATTGTTTATTTCACACACCTCCAAATATGTATAACACACTGCAAACTATTTTTTGTGCCCCTAAACGGCGTTTTTTGGAAGAGCAGAACACACCCACAGTACGTAACCACTGAATTGCACAGCTACAGAACTGCAGAAAATGCTATTCAAAAAAAATGTTGTTTTTTTAGTATAGCACAGTAGAAGAAAACTATTTAGAAATTGTTTATTTCACACACCTCCAAATATGTATAACACACTGCAAACAATTTTTTGTGCCCCTAAACTGCGTTTTTTGGAAGAGCAGAACACACCCACAGTACGTAACCGCTGAATCGCACAGCTACAGAACTGCAGAAAATGCTATTCAAAAAAAATGTTGTTTTTTTAGTATAGCACAGTAGAAGAAAACTATTTAGAAATTGTTTATTTCACACACCTCCAAATATGTATAACACACTGCAAACTATTTTTTGTGCCCCTAAATGGCGTTTTTTGGAGGAGCAGAACACACCCACAGTACGTAACCGCTGAATCGCACAGCTACAGAACTGCAGAAAATGCTATTCAAAAAAAATGTTTTTTTTTTAGTATAGCACAGTAGAAGAAAACTATTTAGAAATTGTTTATTTCACACACCTCCAAATATGTATAACACACTGCAAACTATTTTTTGTGCCCCTAAACGGCGTTTTTTGGAAGAGCAGAACACACCCACAGTACGTAACCGCTGAATCGCACAGCTACAGAACTGCAGAAAATGCTATTCAAAAAAAATTTTGTTTTTTTAGTATAGCACAGTAGAAGAAAACTATTTAGAAATTGTTTATTTCACACACCTCCAAATATGTATAACACACTGCAAACTATTTTTTGTGCCCCTAAACAGCGTTTTTTGGAAGAGCAGAATACACCCACAGTACGTAACCGCTGAATCGCACAGCTACAGAACTGCAGAAAATGCTATTCAAAAAAATGTTGTTTTTTTAGTATAGCACAGTAGGAGAAAACTATATAGAAATTGTTTATTTCACACACCTCCAAATATGTATAACACACTGCAAACTATTTTTTGTGCCCCTAAACAGCGTTTTTTGGAAGAGCAGAACACACCCACAGTACATAACCGCTGAATCGCACAGCTACAGAACTGCAGAAAATGCTATTCAAAAAAAAAGTTTTTTTTTAGTATAGCACAGTAGGAGAAAACTATATAGAAATTGTTTATTTCACACACCTCCACATATGTATAACACACTGCAAACTATTTTTTGTGGCCCTGAATGGCTCTTTTTGCAAGCGTACATTAAAGTGCAAATTTTTTTATTTTTTATTTTTTGCCCTAAACGGGTCTTTTTTTGCACGAGCAAAATAAAATGCAATTTTTTTTTTTTTTTTTGCCCTATGGGTCTTTTGGAAAAGAGCACAATAAAGTGCCTTTTTTTTCCCCCTAAAAGTTAGATTTTCTCTGACACTGGGCTCATGGCAGTGTAAAAAGACTGCACTGCAACACAAACAGGTAAACCTATGCAGATCGCTGATTTTAATCTCTGAATCTGGACTCCTATATAATATTCTCTCTCCCTGAAAGCACCAACAGGAACCTGGCCCTACACTACACTATCTCTCTATCTTTTCCCTCAGATTGCAGAATCAGGACTACCTCATGTATTTTTCTATCTCTCCCTAAAAGACTAGATCCTCTCCCTATCTATTCTGAAGCAGAGTGACGTGTGTGCTGTGTGCCTCTAGCTTATATAGAAGCTGGGTCACATGTTGCACTGACCAATCACAGCCATGCCATTAGTAGGCATGGCTATGATGGCCTCTAAGGGCACACCAGCTAATCAAAAGGTGATTGGCTGTCCCCTGAAGCATTTCTAAATGCGTAATTAGATTGCCGAACCTGAACCCGGACTTTTGCGCAAAGTTCGGGTTCGGGAAAAAGCTAAAGTTCGGTACGGACCCGAACTTTACAGTTCGGGTTCGCTCAACACTAGTTATAACCCCATTCAATTTTTTCTGCTATCTTTGTCCCATTGCAGAGATTTACCTTTACTTCCTGTCCCGGAGCCAAACAGAAAGTAGGAGGAAATCCCTGCATATTAAGAGAATTCTTTGGGGACCCCCAGGTCACCAGAGCTAGTGTCCACATTGGAAGATTTCCCCCCTTTTCTGGACAACCCAAAATTTGGGATTTTCTTTTACTTTCAATGATCATGGTATACTGGACAAATAGAGTGGGTCAATCTCCGTAACGGGGGCACAGACTGCAATAAAAACAGACAGGTGTTCTAATCCCTCTCCACGCTATCCAAAACTAAAATAGAAAAATTGCCGTTAGTTATATTTTAAATACATTTTTTAAGAATGGAAACAGATGTCTCTGTCTTGTTTTAATGTTTATGTCATATTTTGTCCTTGGACCAAAGCTAAGAAGATGCTGAAATAATTATCTTGCACAGAATTACACATATCTGTGCTCCCGAATTGACACATCATAAGAAAAAGTTAGCCAATGAACGGTTACCATTTCAGATTAAAAGGCCTATGCTTCCTCCCGTTATTGGTTTCATAAAATGCAGTATATAAGTTAGAAAAGAGTGGGTGCAGGGTGTTGGAAGGTTGGAGCATGATCTAGCTTTGCCCAGAAAAGTTTTTTTTAGCAAGATCACTTCTGATCTTGCTATAAATTAAGTGCCTGTGTCACTCCCTGTGAGCTAGATTGGAAGCATAGAGCAGTTGTCACGTCTACCCCAACGCAGGTGATCAAACACTATAGCTAGCTACTGTGTGCTTCACCTATAGCAGCCCCTTTCCCTTAAAGCAGGGCTCCACCCTAAAGTGGAACTTCCGCTCATCGGATTCCTCCCCCCCTCCGGTGCCACAATTGGCACCTTTCAGGGGAAGGGGGATGCAGATACCTGTATAATACAGGTATTTGCACGCACTTCTGGGCATAGATAGTCGCAGAATGTGCGGCTATTACGCCCCTTCCTGCCCCCACCCCATTGTGTTTTGGGAAACACACAGTTCCCAATGCAGAACAGGGACCAATGAAGACGCGTGGCTCGACTCACGCATGCGCAGTAGGGAACCGGGCAGTGAAACCGCAACTCTTCACTTCCTGATTCCCTCACCAATGATGGCGGCGGGGCAGCCGAGAGACGAGCGATTGCTCATCTTCTGCTGCCGACATCGCGGGCACAGAGGACAGGTAAGTCTCCATTTATTAAAAGTCAGCAGCTGCAGTATTTGTAGCTGCTGGCTTTTAATATTTTTTTTAAGGCGGAGCTCCGCTTTAAGGCATGTAGGCCTACCGGTACTTGGTTGCCCCCAGGATTTATACACAATGTTATAGTGCCTGGCCACCACACCACCACGCCAGGGCAGATGCGAACAGAGCAAGCAAACAAACAGACTACTTGCAGTTAGTAGACAGATAGCGTGGTGTGGTTCTATGACAGTCCAGGTAAAAGGCAGGCTGAGTTCAGGGAATAGTCTAATATCTGATCCAATGAAAGTCCAGGTAAAAGGCAGGCTGAGTTCAGGGAATAGTCCGATATCCGATCCAGGTTATACACAGGGAAATCCAATCTAGCGAAGCATGGCAGATAAACGGAGGGTTTGAACAGGAACAATGCAGGTATCACTGTCTCTATCACAAGCAAGGGATAGAGTCTTCGGTTTGCCTATAACAGGTGACTGACCATATCAATCACCTTGCAGGTGAACACAGACAAGGAGAATGCAAAAGCCAACATCCAGATGCTGGAATGAGGAGCAGGAGCACAAAAGTGATCCTGACAGTAATTCTATCTTTATTCTGTAAACTACTAAACCCCCTATCGCCGTTTAATGGAGATGAAAAAAGGCAGACATGCTTGAATTCCACCCTTGGTGATAACCATGACTCTCAATAGATAAAGTGGACAAGTGAGCATAGCCACAAAGGGACAGGAAGTGTTTATTTTCAAATTTTTCACATAAATAAAGGAAAAAAAACATTATCTAGGGACCCGTAAGATGCAATATATTACATTGAAGATTTTGGATTTAATTTCAATACTTTTTTATTGAATTTTTTTTTCACATATAGAATCAAAGCAATGAATACACACAAATATGAGAAAACAAGCATAATATTTGAGGCACAATACAAGGATAAATGTCGATGACCATATATTCAATCCAGGTTGCCCTATAATGACCTAATCTGGTCCAAGTTAGAAGCAGAATAGTGTTGCTCTTCTGGTAAACATTACCTATGCACCCAGTGGTCTGTTATTAGACTTTTTTTTTCCCCAATATTATATAGCCCCGGCCCTCCCCCCCGCGCACCCCAAAGGGATCTGACTGTACGCCGAAGGGAAGACCACGACCCCACAAGTTTCCAATGTATACATTGTGCAAGGTATAAAATTCCTGGGAAGGCCCAAGAGGTCATGTTTCATGCAACGCCTCTATTAGTATATATCATCGAATAAATGTTTCCATCATAGAAAAGTTGACAGGACATGGTTCATAAAAGTAAAGCAACATTGAACAAAAAGAAAACAAAAACTTAAACATAAACATAGCAGTCAGGCCGTGTTTGCTGAGTTCTTATAGAATTATTAACCTTCGCATCAAGCAAGTTTAAGTACAGTTATGGTCATTCTTTCCTTTAGTGGTATACCAGGTATTCCACGGATTCCATATTTTATCTATCATTAAATTTCTGCCTATCCCATATGCGAAAAGGGTTTCGTATGTGCCATGTGTATTGATTAGTTGTACAACCTCATGTAAAGTAGGTTGGTTGGTGTCTTTCCAGTGTCTAACCAGAACTAGTCTAGCTGCTAGAAGAATGTGGGATATTAGAGCTCTCCGGTGAGGAGGGAGTGTTTCCATTCCCAGAGAAAACAGCGCCATCCCTGGTGTAGGCTCGATCTGGATGTTGAGAACTTGTAGGGTGAGATTGAATATCAGTTTCCAATATTGCCCTATCTTGGGACATGTCCATAGTATGTGATACAGCGTACCTAATCCACCACAGTGTCTCCAACATAGGGATGATACTTCATGGTTAAATTTGGACAGTCTATTGAGAGTAAGATACCAATTTAGAAGGATCTTTTGGGAGAGCTCCCATAAATTAGCGCATTTGGTAGAGGTATATGTCGTGGCCAAGGCCATTCGCCATTGATCCTCCGTATATTCAATGCCTAATTTTCTTTTCCAATTCCTCATGTCTATAGTTTTAAGAAAAAGAAGTTTGTTTTGGAGATGAGAGTAGAACAACGATATGCCTCTAGTGTTGGTGGATTTAGACATTAAGTATTGAGATATTCGCCATGGAAGGGAGATGGATAGTTTGTGTGACTTCAAGAGGTGTGAAATTTGAAGGTATCGGTAAAAATCAGTCGAAGGTACGTCAAATTCCAGCTGAAGAGCCCGGAAGGTTTTCAGAGCAGGTCCTACTCAGAGGTCTTCTATTACTAGGTCTCTATTTGAGCTCCAATGGGCTAAAGATATATTAGGTATCAAATGGGATATGGCAGATAGAGGAAACTGAAATGGGGTAAGTTTTGTCTCTAGGAAATCATAAGTAATCAGTGATCGCCAAGCCTCTAGTAAGGCATTTACGGTCGGTCCTATGTCAGTGGGATATTTAGGCATGAAGGGGCTAGCTATGAGAAAGTCGTATAAGTTTCTATTTGGAATCTGGTTTTGTTCAATGAGAGCCCACAGAGTAGGCGGAGAGGGACAGAACCAATTTTTCAGCTGGGCCAGTATGGCAGCTGTATAGTAATCTCTTATATGTACATGCCCTATACCTCCCACACTCCTGTGTTTTATAAGTTTGTGAAACGCACAACGCGCCATCTTGCCTCCCCATATGTATCTGTTAATGATGGACTGTGCAGAGGAGAAAAAGGAGGATGGGACCGGAACAGGGACAGTTCTGAAGATGCATATCAGTTGTGGGAGAATTTGCATCTTAAAAGCCGCCAACCTACCCAACCAGGACAGCTCATATTTCGCTAGATTACTAAGCATGGATTGGAGTGTCTGAAGCAGGGGGGTATAATTTTCCTTGACTAGGTCTGAGATGTTTGGGGTGAGGGTAATGCCGAGATATGAAATACCCGTGGTTTTCCAAGTATATGGGAACTTAGTACCTAGATCTTGTTTGATTTTGTCTGGGATCCCTAAGCCTAAGACATATGATTTGGTGTTATTGACTTTATAATAGGACACTTCGGTGAAGGTTTGTAATACACTATGCACCGTAGCTAGGGATTCTTCAACATTGGTGAGCATAAGGATAATGTCGTCAGCAAAGAGGCTAATGGTGTGGAATGTGTCTTTAATTCTAAATCCCGTTATAAGGGGGTGTGAGCGTATAAATGTTGCCAAGGGCTCCATGAGGAGGTTAAAAATGAGTGGGGAGAGCGGACATCCCTGTCTGGTCCCATTGGTTATCTTGAATGGCGTGGATAGCATTCCCGATGTGTACACCTGGGCTGATGGGGTGGTGTAAAGTGCCATGATGGCCGAGTGAATCCGGCCCACAAAACCAAATTTGGTGAGCACTGTGGCTAAGTACTCCCAATGGATTCTATCAAACGCCTTCTCTGCGTCCAAAGCTAGGAGCAGAGAAGGCGTTTTGGATCTGTTAGCGAAATGTATTACATTAATGAGACGCCTTGTCGCATCAGCCGTCTGTCTACCTTTTGTGAACCCTGATTGGTCCAAGTGTATTAGAGAGGGTAGAAGGTCTGCTAATCTATTGGCCAGGAGCTTAGCGTATAGTTTCAGGTCACAATTCAGCAGTGAGATAGGTCTAAAATTCTGTGGTGTATTAGGTTCCTTTCCCGGCTTTGGCAAAACTACTATCAATGCCTCAAGCATCTCCGATGGGAAAGAAGAAGAGGAGACTGCGGTGTTGTAGATTTTCGTGAGATGAGGGATTAGTTCTAACTTGAAAGTTTTAAAGTATTCTCCTGTAAAACCATCCAGTCCAGGCGATTTGTTTTGAGGGAGAGAGTCAATGGCTTTAGCTATTTCAGCTTCAGAGAAAGGGGAGTTCAGGTTCTCTAACTGACTAGATGATACCTGGGGGAGGTGGAGTTTATCGAGGAATTTTGTAATCATGGGTGTCGTAGGTTGGACCACAGAGGGATCATCTCTGAGATTGTAGAGAGAGCTGTAATAGCAGCTAAAAGCATCCGCTATGGCCTGTGGATGATAGACCTTTTCCCCAGTGACAGGGTGGATAATAAAAATAGGATTTTTATAACAGCTTACCTGTAAAATCCTTTTCTTGGAGTACATCACGGGACACAGAGCGACATAGTCATTACTAATGGGTTATATAGATACCGTCAGGTGCTGGCACTGGCAACTTCCAAAACCGGAAGTACCCTCCCCTATATAAGCCCCTCCCATCCGGGAGCACCTCAGTTTTGTAGCAAAGCAATAAGTGTCCCTAAAGAGGGGCGGGAGCTCTGTGTCCCGTGATGTACTCCAAGAAAAGGATTTTACAGGTAAGCTGTTATAAAAATCCTATTTTCTTTCTCGTACATCACGGGACACAGAGCGACATAGTCATTACTAATGGGATGTCCTAAAGCAATGCCAAATGGGGGGGGGATACACCATATATAAGCTGAGCGCTATCAGACATGAGGATCTTTTGCGGCCTGCAACACACTGCGCCCAAAGGCGACATCCTCCTGACTTCTAACGTCCACCTGGTAGAACCTAGTAAACGTGTTTACCGAAGACCATGTTGCGGCCTTACAGATTTGAGCCAGGGAGGCCTGGTGATGCACTGCCCATGAAGTTCCAACTGCTCTCGTGGAGTGCGCCCTAACTTTGAACGGAGGCGGTCTACTTCTCAAGCCATAGGCTTGTATTATGACCTGTCGAATCCACTTGGCTAAAGTAGATTTTGACGCTGCCTGACCCTTTCTGGGGCCTTCCGGCAGAATAAACAAAGTATCCGTTCTGCGAATCTGAGCAGTGGCTTTTAGATAAGCTTTAACTGCTCTTACTACATCCAAAGAATGCAATAACTTTTCCTCTACCGAAGTAGGTTTGGGGAAAAAAGAAGGAAGAACCACATCTTGGTTCAAATGAAACCTCGATACCACCTTAGGAAGAAAGGCTGGATGAGGACGTAACACTACTCTGTCCTTATGGATAACCAGATATGGCTCCTTACAGGACATAGCTGCTAATTCCGATACTCTTTTAGCCGAACAAATGGCTACTAGAAAAATCAATTTCCTGGTGAGAAGCACCAAGGAAATATGCTGTAATGGTTCAAATGGTTGTTTCTGTAGAACCGACAGAACCAAGTTTAGATCCCATGGACATATGGGAATATTAACCGGAGGACTAATACGCATCACTCCTTGTATAAAGGCTTTGACTAGTGAATGCGAAGCCAAGGGCCTTTGAAAAAATATTGACAAGGCCGAAATCTGACCCTTGATAGTACTCAAGGCAAGCTTCCTATCTACAGCCCACTGTAGGAAGTCCAGAATCCTACCTATTACGTACTTATGTGGATGCCATTTCTTGGCCTCACACCACGCGATGTACGCCTTCCAGATTCTATAGTAGATCTGCCTGGATACCGGCTTCCTGGCATTGATCATGGTAGATACCACAGCATTAGAGAGCCCTCTCTTTTTTAGAATGTGGGCTTCAATAGCCAGGCCGTCAAACCTAGGGCTGGTAAGGAAGGGTGGTATATCGGTCCTTGCGAAAGCCGGACGACGTGGGAGAGTCCAAGGACTCCCCACTGAAATTTTACAATCTCCGCGTACCACGCTCTTCGGGGCCACGCTGGAGCCACCGGAATCACTGGTTTCTTTTCTACCCTGATTCTGCGGAGTAATCGAGGTAACCATTGTGGCGGTGTGAATGCATATATCAGCTTGAACTGATCCCAAGGGAACACTAGGGCATCCGAGCCGCAAGCTAGGGGATCCCTTGTCCGAGAGACAAACCTGTCCCCCTTTGCGTTGAATCTGGATGCTAGAAGATCTACATCCGATGTTCCCCACCGCTGACATATTGTCCAGAAAACCTCGGGGTGAAGGGACCCTTCCTCTGGGCCTAATTGCTGGCGACTTAGAAAGTCCGCCTTCCAATTCTCCACTCCTGGAATGAATACCGCAGATATGGCTGGGACATATTTTTCTGCCCATTTCAGGATGTAATTTACTTCCCTCTGGGCTGCACGACTCCTGGTGCCCCCCTGATGATTGATATATGCCACTGCTGTGGCATTGTCTGATTGAATTCTGACAGGGGACCCTTGGAGTTTGGATGTCCATGCTACTAGGGCATACCGGGCTGCTCGTATCTCTAAGAGATTGATGGGCAGGGCCTTTTCTGCATCCGACCATCTGCCCTGGAGAGACTATTGCTCCAGTACTGCTCCCCAGCCTATAAGGCTGGCATCTGTAGTGACCACCTTCCAAGAAATCGGACTGAAGGATTTCCTTTTTTTCCAGATTCTGGGGAACCAACCACCAACGGAGGCTCTTGCGAACGGAAGGGGACAAGGACATTGTAAGTCTAGGGCCTGAACTTTTTTGTTCCAGGCTGACAGTATGGCCCCTTGCAAATTCCTTGAATGGAATTGACCGTAGGGTACTGCTTCGAATGATGCCACCATTTTTCCCAGCAGCCTCATATACAGGCGTATGGACGGCTGTCTTTTTTGTACCCACTAAGTGGATCAAATCTTTCAAAGACAACACCTTTCCTCGAGGCAAGAATATTTTTCTCTGGCCTGAATCCAACCTTAGCCCCAAGTATTCCAGACTTTTGACTGGTTTTTAGGGCTGACTTGTCTCGGTTGATAATCCAACCGTGAGATTCCAGATACTTGATCGTCTTGTGAACGACCACGTCTAGTTTTTTCACTGAGTGGTCTATCAGCAACAAGTCATCCAGATATGCCATTATCATTACACCTTGTGTTCTTAGATTGGCCAATAAAGGGCCAGAATTTTTGTAAACACTCGTGGTGCTGTGGCCAAAGGGTAAGGCTCTGAACTGAAAATGGCGCCCTTCTACTGCAAAGCGTAGAAATTGTTGGTGGACTGGAAAGATGGGAATGTGCAAATAAGCATCTTTGATGTCGATCGTGGCTAACCAATCCTCCCCTTGTAGGGCAGTGGCCACCGATCGGATCGACTCCATCGGAAAGTCCTGATATACAGGAATTTGTATAGCCCTTTTAGAATTAATATGGGCCTCCCGTCCGCGTTTGCTTCGGGACTGTAAAGAGGTTTGAGTAAAACCCGAACCCTCATTCTTCCAGAGGAGCCTCCATAATTACTCCTTGGAGCAATAGTTGTTCTAGTGCCAACAGGAGGGACTCTCTCTTCCGGGGATCCCTTGGCACGTTTGACCTCAAAAATGGGAAGGAGGAGAGTCTTTTAACTCCAAACTGTATCCCAAACCTACTGCGGAGAGCACCTATCTGTCTTGATCGTGTCCCGCCAGGTCTCTTGCGAACAACTGGAGTCCTCCCCCCACCCGACTGAGTGGGGGCTTCAATGAATTTAACTTTGGGGGAGGTTTTGTACCTCCCCTGACCCAGGGTTTCTCATTACCCTGCTACTGTCCCTGTTTTTTACCCCCGGGATTTGACCGAGGAGGCCGTCGGAACTGTTACACAGCCGATGCCCCAGGGACTGGAGAAGCAGGCCTCTTGAAGAGGGACCTCTAACTCTGCTTTTAACCGGCAAGAGCGTATTTTTACCGCTGGAAATTTTCTGGATATATTTGTCCAGGTTTTCCCTGAATAAGCGTTCACCATGAAATGGGACGCTAACCAGCCATTCTTTACAGGGAGCTTCAGCAGACCAGTTTTTGAGCCATAGGAGCCTACGCATATGTACTATAGACAGCGTAAGGCGGGAGGCCTGATGGACTGAATCCTCTATGGCGTCAACCGCAAAGCCTAAGGCTCTAGGTAGATCAGCTAGGGCAAAGCCTGCTGATCTGTCAAGTCCCTCAAGACCTGTTTCAACTGATCCTTCACTGCTTAGCAGACCCCAATAGCTGCTACTGCTGGTTGTATCACCAAGCAGATTTTCATAAGGACTCCAATCTTTTATCTATTGGGTTCTTGAACATTTGGACATTATCCACTGGACATGTCAGTGATTTATACATACAAGAGATGGCTGCGTCCACTGTAGGGACCTTCCATTTTTTTTTTTTTTTTTTGATGAACTTATCCTCCATGGGATAGACCACCGGAAATCTCTTGGGGGAATAAATATTTTCTCAGGACGTTCCCAATCCTGGTAAATGAGCCCTTTCAGTAAAGGGTGAAGTGGAAAAGAACAAACAGTCTGGGGGCTTCTAGCGACCCCAACGAGGATACAGTAGTGGTTGATGGTTCCGCAAGGTGCATTTTTAAATGCTGATCGGACCATGTTAGTCAGAGACTGAACCCATAATCTTTCAGCTTGAGATGCTGAGAAAAGGTTCCCCCACTGTTGATTCCTCTATAACAGAATCAACCTCATCCTGATCCCCTTCAGGCAGGTCGATCCCTGTATGGGACTGTTGCTCTGCTAACAGGCACTCTGAAGGAGGAGACGGAGATCGGGCGTGCTTTCCCTGACAGGGAGGCAGCGATAAATGTTGACAATCTCTCTCTAATCCTCCCAGAGCTGAGGAAAAAACCTCCTCTGTTACATACACAGGAGCAGGTGAACTGAGGACAGCCACAGTACCAAGTACCCCTGCGGGGTCTCTACGGTCACTTACCTCTGAACTTCAGGGGAGACTGGTGCAGCAGGAGTATGCCCAAGATCCTCCGAGCCCGATGAGACCCCCTTCGCTTCCTGGAAGATTCAGTTCCGGAGCTTCTGGACGGCATATTCCTAAGCCTAAAGCTGAGGTATTCCAGCCGTAATACACCACTTTTACTGAGAATAGTCTAGCACAATTGCTGCTATATCACAGTTGGTGTCTACTAATGTGCCTTTCTAGGGGATGCCTGTATCAACCGCTTGCTGTATGCCTTTAAATGTTGCCAGCTCTGTCTCTGTACTTCATAGCCAGCTCACTACAATATTGTGTTTTTTTTAAACTGCTGGGACGCCCGCACATGCGCAGAAGCGCTGCGGCGCGCACAGAGCGTCATCCCCCAGGCTCCGCCCCCTTTCCCGGCTCACCTCTATATATAGAGGCGCGTGCACGCGCACGCGCGCGGCCACGTGCGCCTTCGGCGCTAATTTCAAATATGGTAACAAGGGACAGGAGCCAGGGCCCCTCTTTGCCGCAGGCCGGGGGATGGACGAGCACTGCAACATGGCAGAGGAAGCAGTTTCCTATAAGAGAACTCACCATCTGCCTGGACTTTGCTCTGCTGAGAAGAAGCTAGTCCACATGACAAGAAAACATTCCACAGCGGCCTCTAGTGGACAAACACAGGTACCGCAGTCTAATATATTAAATATATATATAACATTTTTTTTTTTTTTTTTTTTTTTTTTTTTTCTTGACCACCATTAAAAATTATTACATTTTTTTAGTAGTTACAGGCATGCACAGAATTTTGCGGGAATACCATTAGGTAACAGACAGAAAGACAAATTAGGCTTGGGGGTCCCCCAATAGAACCAAGTTCCTGGGGGCCCCCACTTACCTGTTCCCCGCCGCAGGACTTTGTTTGGTCCACAAAAGCCCAAACTTCACCTATCACGGCAGGCATTGTAATCAAACCTTCAGGGACCGGGTTCCCAAGGATTCCACTCCCCTGGACCTGTATAGCACCCTGCACAGAAAACATCTTGGTCGTGGGTATGACCAGAGCTCTGGATCCCAGGGTCCAGCTCTCCTAAGAGAAGCATTACAGGCAAAACCTTGCTCTTCTCTGCAAGGCCCGGGTACCGACCGTTTAGCTATGAAGCTTTTTTGGTCGGATCCGGAATAGCTTACTGAGGCCCAAAAGAACCTGTACGCAAGCTCAGTGAAAAACACATGTTTCTTCTTGGCCAACACCTTAGACACTGGCAAAAAACTGAGGTGCTCCCGGATGGGAGGGGCTTATATAGGGGAGGGTACTTCCGGTTTTGGAAGTTGCCAGTGCCAGCACCTGACGGTATCTATATAACCCATTAGTAATGACTATGTCGCTCTGTGTCCCGTGATGTACGAGAAAGAAAGGGATTGTTGCCTTGATCCTCCGACCCCTGAGGCGGTTGGCTAACCGTTTTCTGGCTTTATTGCCGCTCACATAATATGTCATCTTCATGCGTTTAGAGGACTTTTCAAAGTCATCTAGCAAGGTTAGGCGTAGGTCATATCTGAGTTGCGATAATTGTGCTGATTGTTGCGGAGTGGCATTTTGTTTGTTGTGTGCTTCTAGAGTGTGAATTTTAGAAATGAGGTGTTGGACATGCTGTCTCCTCTTTCTCTTAACCCTTGCCCCTAACTTTATCAAAACCCCCCTCATAAAAGCCTTATGGGCATTCCAAAGAACCATCGGGTCAGAAACAGAATCAACATTATGAGAAAAAATTCAGACAATTCCTCCTGTAGCTGGGATTTGGAGGGATCAGCCTGGAACAATCTCGGGTTGGATCACCAAACGAATGTAGTATTAACGCTTGGCGAATCTTCAACCGAGAGCGTCACCGAGGCATGATCCGACCACGTAATGTCATTAATTTTGGAGTTGGCAATTTTAAGCGTAAGCCATTTGTCCATAAGAAATAGATCCAGTCTTGTGTATACCTTATGGCTAACAGAAAAAAAGGAGTAGTCCCTTTCAGAACCATGCAGACATCTCCAGGCGTCATATAGCTCTTGCGAGTACAATGTCGACTGAAGCGATTGCTGATATCTATTTGAGGCAGTTGTGGAGTCCATGTGAGGGTCAGGTGGAAGGTTAAAGTCACCACAAATCATTAGAAACCCCATCTGTACCCTTCTCACTTTCTTAATTACCCAGTTCAGGAAGCGAACTTGATGCTTGTTGGGTGCATATCCATTGACCACCGTATATGCAACAGAATTAATATCACAGATCAGGATGTGATAGCGACCTTGGGGGTCCGCATATTCGCTGTGGAGTTTGAATGTGACTGTATCTTTAACTGCGGTCATGACACCCCTCTTTTTTGCTGAAGTGCTGGCTGAGAAAACGTGCCGGAATTTAGGATGGGTGCAGCGGGGAGCTTTGAGATTGTGAAAATGGGTCTCTTGCACGCAGAGTATATCACATGTGTGTTGGTTCACTTCGTTCCACAATTACTTTCTCTTTACCGGATGATTAAGGCCTTTGGCGTTAATAGTCATAAAAGTGACAGTCATCTTGGAAGGAGTAGTCTCCAGCGTATAAGTGATGTGTGCATAGCACTTACATTAAGTGGTATAGGTCCCCATACCAGAATAGGTGGTTGGAAGCCCACCCCACGAGACCAGGGACGATGGTGACTATTCATTAGTTTTCCAGGAGGAAGGAAGGTAGTAGTACAGCCGACTGCAAACACTGAAACACATAAAAGTAAAAAGAAACAGAAAAAATAAAACACAAAAAAAGTTCTTTGGTCATGGTGACCCAACTGTAGCGAATAGCTACTCTAGGTTGTAAGGGGTATAAAGTTTAGCCTAACAGGATGTCTCCAGAACAGGGACATGTAACATTATAGGGGCCATGGGAGGCCCTTAAGCCACTCTAACGGTGTGACCGAGCATTTTTAGCATTAACCAGGTTCCAATCATCTGTGATGTGATCCGGTTTGAGGTTGTTGAAGCCAGGAGGAGGTTCATCAGGAATAATCTGCCACGTTTTGAGCAATTCCAGTCCCCTGGCTAGGGTATCAACTGCGTGGTCTTTTCCATCCTTGGTTATTATGAGTTTGGTCGGAAACCCCCATCGATAGGCTATTTTATGGTTGCACAAAGTTTTGGAAATTGTATTCAGGCTCCTCCTTTTTTGTAGAGTGTATTGGGACAGGTCTGAAAAAAATTGCAATTCTTTGTATTGCGCAGGCATTGAGTCTTTATTGCGCACCGCAGACATCAAGCGGTCTTTTATATGGAAAAAATGCAGTCTTAGTATAATGTCTCTGGGTACTTTCTCAGGGAGATAGGAAGGTTTTGGAGGCCTGTGTATCCTATTGATAGTGACGTCGATGTCGCTAAGATCAGGTAAAATAGAGGTAAATACCTGGACGGCATAACTACGCAGATCCGCCTGCTGCACCGTCTCAGGGATCACCCTAAGCTTGAGGTTGTTCCTTCTGGAACGGTCCTCGATGTCTGCGATTTTAGCCTTTACTGAGTCCATCTCCTCATCCCTGGCATCATGTGCATCAACTAGATTGTTGATAGTAGAGGCAAATTCCCCCATCTTAGTCTCCACATGCTCCACTCTCTCCTGCACTGTTTGCAAATCTTTCCCAAACTTATACACACAATCCATCATGTCCTTATGGAAAGATCCCCTAAGGGAAACTAGCATGTCTTTCAGGGTGGTGTCTAAGATGGGCTGGTTGCTGGTTGGGAATCTATCTATAGAGTCAGGAAGCTCCCTGGTGTCATCCCCTGAGTCTAGGCCCGTGCTCACCTGGGGAGAAGCATCCGTGATATCGGGCTTGTATCTGGACTTCTCCGGGCTTCCAGAGGCAGAGGAAGGCGCAGGAGAATTCTCTTTGCTTGAAGGCAAGTTCCTTTTGGGAGGTTTGTCCTTCTTATGTGTGGTTTGAGGAGTGCTAGTTGCGGCAGGCCCCGGAGACCCGGCGCCATCTTGCCTCTGACCCCAGGAGAAGAACTCCGTTAGTTTCTGGGGTTTCTGGCCCCCCCTCCGCTTGCCCGTCATGGTGGTCGGTGACAGCGGTGAACGATCACAGTGGATGTCTGATTCGATCGCCGTTCTGAGGCTGCTAGTTGTCGCTTAGTCCCTGTATAGCCCGGAGCTCCGGTCTCATGCGGCCATCTCGGCTGCCGTCAAGCTCCGCCCCCCAAGATTTTGGATTTAGATATACAATATATTACCAAAAGTATTGGGATGGCTGCCTTTACATGCACGTGAACTTTAATGGCATCCCAGTCTAAGTTTGTAGGGTTCAATATTGAGTTGTCCCACCCTTTGCAACTATAACAGCTTCAACTCTTCTGAGAAGACTGTCCACAAGTTTTAGGATATAATTTTATTTTGAGTATATTTTCTTGTGTATATAGATACAGATATGCACAGTGTCACACAAGGACAACAATTAAATATTTAGTTTGATAATTTTATACCTTTCACTTGCCTTCTGCTACTGCACTACATCTCACAGATTCAGTACAACAGCACTAATGTTGTTCCATAAAGAATTCCAATAACATCATGCAATGCTTAGTATAGCTTTAAATCAAGGCTGATTTTATACCTGGCTCCTTTAAAAACCTCTACAATCACTCCATGTAATGAATAACTATAATGCCGCGTACACATGATCATTTTTCCCTTCGAGAAAAATTTCATTTTTTCCTTTGGACGAGAAAAACGATCGTCTGTGGGCTTTTTGTCATTTTTCCCAACGGGAAAAACGGCATTAATCACGACGAGAAAAATTAGAACATGCTCTAATTTTTCTCGTCGTGATTCCCGTCGTTTTTTTTCCACTGCAGTTTTCCCATAGGGAAACACTGCCGGGGAGCCCACACACGGTCGTTTTTTTCGACCAAAAAAAAAATGTCATTTAAAACGGCCGTGTGTGGGGGGAACAAGCTGTTCCTCGTTTTTCACATCGATTTTCTCGACGGTGTTTTCACCGTCTAAAAAAATGATCGTGTGTACGTGGCATTAGTCATTTTACAGCTTTGTATAATCTGTCTTCATGATAAAGTGTATCATTCCATAAAACTGCTCTTTCTCTAATTCTACTTATTTATTTATTAATAACTCTAACTTTCTGTTCCAGATAAACCTTATCTTTGCTTAATACTATTCATACTAAATATTTCAGTAAATGTTATTTCTAATAGTGTGATTAATTATAGCATTCTAATAACTCATCCAAAGTGCAATAACAGAAATATGGGAGCTGCCATTGCAGACATGTTTTTGAGGGTCAAAGATCAGTGGTTGCAATTTTTATGTTTCTCACTAATAAGTGGAGGTATTTTTTTTTTAAAGCACTACAATTTTTACTTAGCCAAGTCAACTGTACTCACTTTGAGCATCCAATCATATGCATGAAAAAATGTCCAGAGTACCACAGGACTGGAGGGCTGAAGTCAGTACAAGAACCCTTATAACCCATGCTTCTTCTGGGGCAACAAAAAAATATAGATGCCAACCCTGAGATTTGCACATTTAGAAGGGCCCTGTATTTCTATCTAGGACTTTTATTTTTAGGGTTGGTATATATTGCTGTTGGCTTTCATGCCTCTCTCTACAAAGCACTGGCTGGCCTAGTAAGCTGAGGCCATAATTTAAGTCTGCATTTATGAAGAATGCTTCCAAATAGTTTTTCCTACCACAGCTGACATTTTATGGTGCAATAATAAAATTAAGTATGTGGTGTCCTATAGAGTTCTCAGGGCTTAATGCAGCAGATAGAACTCTATGACTGGAGGAAAGCCGGACGCATTGCGTTTTTATTTTTTTTTATTCCATTTTTTTAGAACTAAACACATTTTGGGAGTGCCAAGCCCATTTGCGTTAAATCTCTTTTTATTGGTCTATACATTTTTTTTTACAGTTATACAAAATTCATTGCAATATACACTTCTTCTCCTGCGTGTCGATTAGGGTCCAAAATTGCTATCTACAATCTTCCTTATTCCTATCCTTCTTTCCCCTATTCTTCTTCAGGAGTTCTACAGTCTCACTTACATACTTCTACTCTCATCCAAACCACATTCACAAAAAAAAAAACACCACTCCTACTACTCCTATTTCTTCCCTCCTGCTGTCCTAATCCCCCTTTCGGGGTTAATTGTTCCCACACATTTATAGATACTCTATCATTCTTGCTGAGGACCGAAATTCTTCCCATCTTTGCCATATTTCTGGCATTTGATTTTCTATATGAAAAAATGGGAAGGACACGTATAATGGGAGTGAAAGGCGCTGCGTACCCCGAAAATTTACAGAAGAATAGGAAGTTTTCCCCAAGGGGCTTTTGACAGCAACATTCCGAAAGTAATTTACAATAATGCATATTATTTTTTTTTTATTGTGTATAAACATTAAGTACAGGCTCAACATATATATACTCCGGTAAAAACATGTATAAATAACCACACAGAATTAAGACACAACATTGCCATACAGTTTTAACATTTCACATGCATCTGTATAAATATACTGACGCGTTTCGATCCCAATGGATCTCTTCAGAGGATGGGTGGTTTGCTGTGGGAAATATATGTATTAAATTTCAATTCTCTACATGGGTATATGCCCAATAGTAAAAAATATAAAGTATATGATTACCAGTCAACTGTGTGTTAGAACCATGGTTTCTAACCGGAGTTCCATCACTAGCATCTCAAGGGAAATCAGCAGCCTCCCGGACATCTGACACCCAAAGGTAGGGCGCCACCAAGGCGTGTGTGACCTGCAAGGAGTCATATGGATTTGTTCTGGGACGCCGCCGACAAGAAAGGAATGCCAAAAATGGGCAGACGGAACAACCAGGTCCGCCGCCCAATGAGCATGGTGGGAGCACAATGCTCCCCCTCCCCCCTTGACGGGAGGATGCACACGCATGCGCCGCCCACACTAAGGATGACGCAGGTCAAGGAGGAAGCAATGAAGCCCTGAGATGCACAGATGGAATGGCCCATGATGGGAAATTATATTAAGTTGACACTTGGTGCATGCAAATGCAAATTGCATAACACCACAGTGTGAACAAAAAATTACATGCGTAATCCATTGAAGAGATCCATTGGGATCGAAACGCGTCAGTATATTTATACAGATGCATGTGAAATGTTAAAACTGTATGGCAATGTTGTGTCAATATTCTGTGTGGTTATTTATACATGTTTTTACCGGAGTATATATATGTTGGGACTGTACTTAATGTTTATACACAATAAAAAAAATTAATATGCATTATTGTAAATTACTTTCGGAATGTTGCTGTCAAAAGCCCCTTGGGGAAAACTTCCTATTCTTCTGTTGATTTTCTATATATCCTTCCTCGCTTATCTGTCTTTCCATATATTGTATTACGTTCATTTCACATATCCATTCGGTTATCGTCTGACTTTTTGTTTTTCTCCATTTAGGAGCTATTAATGTTCTAGCTGCAGTTGCCATATGGTGAAGAACATCCGTTTTAATAACTTTTATTGAGTTTTACATTATGGATAGTATTGAGATATTTATACTTGGATTCATCTCCACTCCAGACACCTTCTGATAGATCTCAAATATCGTGTTCCAGAAATTCCTCACCAGATGACATCCGTACCAGATATGATCCATAGTCCCCCTTTCTACAAAACATCTCCAGCAGGTCTCTGTATTTCCTTTATTTATTTTATTGAAGGCTACTGGGCTCCAATACCATCTCATTACAATTTTATAGTTTCTCTCTTGATGTTTAATCGCTACAGATGTTTTATGTATTATTGCAAATGTTTTCTCCCATTCTTTCTCCGATATTGGGCTTCCTATTTCCTTCTCCCATTTTTTCATTCCTGTTAACTCTCTGAAGCCCTGTACACACAATCGGATTTCCTATGGTTTTTTTAACCGATGGATTTTTCCATCGGAAAACCGATGAAGCTGACTTTCATCAGTCTTGCCTACACACCATCAGTCAAAAATCCGACCGTTCCAAATGCGGTGACATAAAACACTCCGATGAGCCGAGAAAAATGAAGTTCAATGCTTCTGAGCATGCGTCGACTTGATTCTGAGCATGCGTGGGTTTTTTATAATTTTAAAACATGTTCTATTTTTAAACACCGATGGAAAAAAGACCGATGGGGCCCATACACTATCGGTGTCATGGATATGCATTAATGTCTGTCTGCCATCTTACCTTCCTCCTCATGTGTTCATCTAGAGACCAGACCTCCTTCACCTGGCTTCCTTTATAATCTCCTCCCAGCCTGACTCCACCCCAGGCCCTATCACTGAACACTATATTAACCTGTGCACTGCAAGCCTGCTTTGCTGATCAACGTGTTTGTTAGGCATTGTGTGTTTGGGTTCCTGCCTGCCGTGTGCTACGTCTGTCTCTCTGTTACGTTATTGGCTTGTCCCCGACCATCCCTGTCTGCTCGTGACCCTTGACCTTCGGCTCGTTCTTCGTTATCCTTGTCTGCTTGTGGCCCCTGACCTTCGGCTTGTTATTCGGTTCTCTCTATCGTGTGCTGCTGCTTCCCCTTATCCTACGGGGCGTGAGCTAGGAAACTCCAGGGGCCGCGACCTGGTCCCAGCCTGCAGCGTAACATCCTCACCACTAGAGGCCCTGGAGAAGACCAGCTGGGTCTTAGACTCCGCGCCCTGGGGAATCTTGGCTCTCGCTTCCGTTGGGATCCCGGTTGTGCTCCTCTGGTCCCGCTTTCCACAACCACCCAGTTTCCTATCCACAGAAGCCAGCCATAGGGTTCACTACCTCGCGGTGCACTCCTGTCCCCCTACGGTGTGCATCTGTCACCTGGCCACAGGTGACCCTGACAGTTTGATCAGCCATGAACCCGGCTGACATCCCGCTTCCCGCGGATGATCCATTGCAGGGCATAGTTCGCAGACTTGAGACCCAGGAATCAAATCAGACCCAGGTGATGCGATTCCTCCAGGATCTGGCTTCTCGATTCGAGCAGCTTCAGGTCTCCTTGGGAACCCCGAATCCGCAACCCCAAGTACAACCAGCGGCTGTACCTATCGCACCAGTCGCAGCCTCACACTCACTAAGATTGCCAGCTCCGTTCCGTTTCTCTGGGGACTCCAAGGCCTGCAGGGGGTTTCTCAGCCAATGCACTATTCATTTTGAGCTTCAGCCTCAAAGCTTCCTATCTGACCGGGCTAAGGTAGCCTATATCATTTCCCTCCTCTCCGGTGAAGCTTTGGCCTGGGCTGCCCCCCTGTGGGAGAGGAACGATCCGGTGGTTTCCAGTCTGTCCGAATTCTTGAAGCTCTTTCGTAATATCTTCGAAGAGCCGGCTCGGGCTTCTTCAGCGGCTAGTGCTGTCTTACGTCTTCGCCAAGAATCTAGTTCAGTGGGGCAATATGCTCTTCAGTTCCGTATCCACACAGCTGAATTGAGCTGGAATAATGAGGCCCTGGTCGCTACCTTTTTACATGGCCTCTCTGACCGAGTGAAAGACGAATTAGCGGGAAGAGCCATTCCCGTCGGTCTGGACGATGTAATTTCATTATGCAACCAGATCGACATTCGTTTTCAAGAGAGGTCCTTAGAAAAAAGACGCCAGCACTCTCTGGGTCCTAGCCAGTCTGAGCTCCCCTCCCTTCATCCCGTGGAGCATCCTCTACCTGCTGAAGAACCTATGCAGCTGGGCCGGACCAGACTAACCCCCGAAGAACGTGCTAGGCGCAGAACTCTGGGCTTGTGCCTCTATTGTGGGGGCAAGGGTCATTTTCGTGACTCCTGCTCGCTTCGTCCGGGAAACGCTCGGGTCTAATACATTTGGAAGGTGGAGTATTGGACCCAGAAACATCACCTTCTCGCCTGCTCTTGCCGGTGTCCCTTCATGTAGGCACTTCTCCTCAGTCAACCCTTGCATACCTGGATTCCGGGGCTGCCGGCAATTTCATGGATTGGAGAACTGCTTCTTCTATGAAGCTTACCCTTTCACCTCTCACTACCCCATTGGTAGTCTCGGCAATTGATGGCACTGTTCTCCCAGGGGGCCCTATTCGCTTCCAGACGCTACCCATTAGGATGTCGGTAGGGATTCTCCACCAGGAGTGGATATCCTTTCTTATTCTACCCAAGGCCTCTACCCCAGTTGTATTGGGCCTCCCTTGGCTACAGCTCCACTCTCCACATGTGGACTGGGTCTCTGGGCAGATCCTGGCCTGGGGTTCCTCATGTTTCTCGTCGTGTCTTCTCAAGGTGACCCCCAAGGAGAGCCTTCCGGTTGCTGCCACTTCTGTTTCTTCTGATCTTCCCGCCGCATACAGCGATTACCGGGATGTGTTCTGTAAAAAATCAGCTGAGGTGCTTCCTCCCCACAGGTCTTTTGACTGTGCTATTGATCTTGTCCCCGGAGCAACTCTACCCAGGGGTCGTACCTACCCTCTGTCCATCCCAGAGACCCAGGCCATGTCGGAGTATGTAGCAGAGAATCTGGAGAGAGGGTTCATCCGGAAATCCTCATCGCCTGCAGGGGCAGGGTTCTTTTTTGTTGCCAAAAAGGATGGTACCTTAAGACCCTGCATCGATTATCGGGGTTTAAATGCGGTTACTATTAAAAATCGATACCCCTTACCCTTAATATCTGAGCTATTCGATAGGTTGAAGGGTGCCTCCATTTTCACCAAGTTGGATCTCAGAGGCGCGTACAATCTCATTCGAATACGGGAGGGTGACGAATGGAAGACTGCATTTAACACTAGAGACGGGCATTACGAATATCTGGTGATGCCTTTTGGTCTGTGTAATGCTCCAGCCGTGTTTCAAAACTTTGTCAATGAAATCTTCAGAGATCTGCTGTACCAGTTTGTTGTCATCTATCTGGATGACATTCTGATCTTTTCTGAAAATCTGCTCGTCCACAGAAACCATGTCCGCACTGTACTTCAACGTCTTAGAGAGAACAATCTCTATGCCAAGCTGGAGAAATGTTCCTTTGAATGTTCTGAGGTCCTGTTTTTGGGGTGCTTTGTCTCATGTTCGGGGCTTCGTATGGACCCTGGGAAGGTCTTGGCTATCACCAACTGGCCTCTTCCTGCTAGCCTCAAGGCCACACAGCGCTTTCTTGGCTTCACTAATTATTATAGGCAGTTCATAAGGAATTACTCTTCCATTGCCGCGCCTATTATCGCTTTGACCAAGAAGGGTGTGAATGCCAGAGACTGGCCTCCCGAAGCTGTCTCTGCATTTCACAACCTGAAACAGGCCTTTGTTTCTGGCCCCCTCTTGAGGAGACCAAATCCTGGGAATGCATTTTTTATTGAAGTGGACGCTTCCTCAATGGGGGTGGGAGCTGTGCTTCTTCAAATCTTTGAGAAGAGACGCCAACCATGTGCGTTCTTCTCCAAAAAAATTTCTCAGGCAGAGAGGAATTATGCCATCGGTGATCGGGAACTTCTCGCAATTAAATTGGCGTTAGAGGAGTGGCGTCATCTCTTGGAGGGTTCCCCTCACTCCATAACGATCTTTACCGATCACAAGAATTTACAGTATCTACAGAATGCTAAACGTCTGAATCCTAGACAGGCCAGGTGGAGTCTCTTCTTTGCCCGTTTTAATTTCACGATTACCTACAAACCTGGTTCCTGCAACGGTCGGGCTGATGCGCTCTCTAGGTCATTTGACACTTTGGACGAGGAGTCCGCCCCTGAACCTGAGCCGATCATTCCCACCTCATGCATTGTTGCCCACTCTACCACCCTGAAGTCTAAAATTCCGCCTGGTAAGACCTTTGTCCCCACTGAGCTAAGAGCTAAGATCCTTCGTTGGGGACATGATTCCAAGGTGGCAGGGCATTCTGGATTCCTCCGATCCTTCCTACTCATCAGTCGTCACTACTGGTGGCCTAATCTCCGCTCAGACGTCAAAGACTACGTTAAAGCTTGTCATGTCTGTGCTCAGTCCAAATCCTCCACACAAGCTCCTGCTGGTCTCCTCATGCCCTTGCCTATTCCTAAGGAACCCTGGGCCCATATTGCCATGGATTTTATCACCGATCTCCCACTGTCTGAGAATAATACAGTCATTTGGGTGGTAATCGATCGATTCTCCAAGATGGCTCATTTTGTTCCTCTTCCTGGTCTTCCTTCTGCCCCTGCCTTGGTTCCCATTTTCATTCGAGAAATTCTCCGCCTACATGGGGTCCCTTCTCATATTGTTTCCGACAGGGGAGTCCAATTCACGTCTCGTTTTTGGAGAGCCTTTTGCAAATCCCTCAATATTGTCTTGGATTTTTCTTCTTCTTACCATCCCCAATCCAATGGACAGACTGAGAGGGTTAATCAGGAGTTAGAGGTCTTTCTTCGCACCTTTGTGTCTTCTCACCATGACGATTGGTCCTCTCTACTCCCGTGGGCAGAATTCTCCCATAACAATCATGTGAATACCAGTTCGCAGAAGACACCCTTTTTCACAGTTTATGGAAAACACCCTCAACTTCCTCTTCCCATGATCTGTTCTCCAGACATTCCAGCTTTGGCTTCGGTTCAGGAGTCTCTCAATTCCGTTTGGGGTCACGTTCATGATTCCCTCCGGGCAGCTGCTGAAAAATTCAAAGGCTTTGCCGACCGCCGCAGGCGTAAACCGCCTTCTCTTCAGCCAGGGGACAAAGTCTGGCTCTCTACCAGGAACATCAAGCTCCGAGTTCCTTCTCTGAAGTTTGCTCCACGATTCATCGGTCCATACACGGTAACTGCTAAACTGAATCCGGTTTGTTTCAAACTCCAGATTCCTAAGAGCCTTAAAATCACTAACTCCTTTCATGTTGCTCTTCTAAAGCCTTTAGTCCTCAATAAATTCTCTCGTCCTCTTCCTACCGTGGCGCCTGTCTCTGAGGATAATCAGGAGTACGAGATCAGTCAAATTCTGGACTCCCGACTCTGTAAAGGCGTTCTTCAGTACCTCGTTCATTGGAAAGGGTTTGGTCCTGAGGAGAGGTCTTGGATCACTGCATCTGAGGTCTTTGCACCTCGTCTGTTAAAGGAGTTTCATCTGAAGTTTCCCTCTAAACCTGGGCCCAGGCGGGGAAGGGGGAGGCCTCGTAAGAGGGAGGGTACTGTCATGGATATGCATTAATGTCTGTCTGCCATCTTACCTTCCTCCTCATGTGTTCATCTAGAGACCAGACCTCCTTCACCTGGCTTCCTTTATAATCTCCTCCCAGCCTGACTCCACCCCAGGCCCTATCACTGAACACTATATTAACCTGTGCACTGCAAGCCTGCTTTGCTGATCAACGTGTTTGTTAGGCATTGTGTGTTTGGGTTCCTGCCTGCCGTGTGCTACGTCTGTCTCTCTGTTACGTTATTGGCTTGTCCCCGACCATCCCTGTCTGCTCGTGACCCTTGACCTTCGGCTCGTTCTTCGTTATCCTTGTCTGCTTGTGGCCCCTGACCTTCGGCTTGTTATTCGGTTCTCTCTATCGTGTGCTGCTGCTTCCCCTTATCCTACGGGGCGTGAGCTAGGAAACTCCAGGGGCCGCGACCTGGTCCCAGCCTGCAGCGTAACATCCTCACCACTAGAGGCCCTGGAGAAGACCAGCTGGGTCTTAGACTCCGCGCCCTGGGGAATCTTGGCTCTCGCTTCCGTTGGGATCCCGGTTGTGCTCCTCTGGTCCCGCTTTCCACAACCACCCAGTTTCCTATCCACAGAAGCCAGCCATAGGGTTCACTACCTCGCGGTGCACTCCTGTCCCCCTACGGTGTGCATCTGTCACCTGGCCACAGGTGACCCTGACAATCGGTTTGTCCGATGAAAAAAGTCCATCGGACTGTTTTCATCGGTAAAACCTATCGTGTGTACAGGGCTTGAGAGATCCAGAGGGGAGTAGTAGGTAATTTATATTAGATCATTTTTTAATCGGTTTTTGTTCTTCTATTAATATTTTTTCGAATTTAGTTATTGGCCTATTTATTAAAGATTATTAAAGATAATTGTATTTTTGTTTTAATATATGTGTAGGATCTGAACCAACCTTGCATTCTCCAATATATTCCATTTTAAATACTTTGTGGTCCCTAAAGCTGGCGGAAATTCTGGATTGTAGAACAATGGGGTCATGGGTCCGATCATGGTGGAGAGTTCGCCCTTTTTTAATACTGCATCCCATATTTTTAATGTAGCTGTTACAAAAATCATTAGTTCTTTTTTTCCTGGTCTTAAATGGGGTTTTATCCAAGGAAGGGATTTAAGTTGTACTCCTATAATATCTTCTTCTAAATTAACCCATTGTTTATTTTCCATATTGTGATGCCAATCTATAATTCTAGTCACTGATGCTGCTTGTAAATATTTGGAAAAGTCAGGTAATGCTAGACCTCCATTTTTTTTTTAGTTCTAATTAGAATTTCTCTTTTTATTCGGGGAGTTTTTTGGGCCCAAATAAAGCCTCCTATTGCTTTTCTTAATTCCATCATAAATTTTTTTGGAAGAGCTAAGGGTACTGCTTGAAAAATATATAATAGTTTTGGAAATATGTCCATTTTTACTAAATTGATTCTTCCCATCCAAGAATATGTTATTTTATCATATATTTGAAGTAATTTTATTACTTTTCGGATTGTCACAGTGTAATTCAAGTCCTGTAGATTGTTTAAATTACTCAGGATATATATTCCCAAATATTTAATTGCTTCTTGCTGCCATTTAAACGGGAAGTCTTTTTTGCAGAAGTATCCGTGTCTTTTCTGTTAGTGATACATTTAACATCTCAGATTTATCATAATTAACTTTAAAATTACTTAATTCCCCAAATCGTTTAAATTATTTTATTAAGTTTGGAAATGTTATGATAGGGTTAGTAACATATATTAATAGATCGTCTGCATATACTGCTGTTTTATATTCTTTACCTTTAATATTTATCACTCGAATATCTTTATTTTCCCTTATTGCTGTAATAAGGTGTTCCATTATCATTATATATAATAAGGGAGATAAAGGACATCCCTGTCGAGTACCATTTGATATTTCTACATACTCCAATAGCATTCCATTTGTTCTTACTTTGGCCCTTGGATTAGAATACAATGCGACAATCCTACCGAGCATTTTAGGGCCCATTCCTAGCTGGATTAATGTTTCTTCTAGAAACTGCCATCCCACCCTGTCAAACGCTTTTTCAGCGTCAATAGATAAAAGACATGCAGGGATGGCAGCCTTTTGGGCATATTCTACCAATGTACATGTTTTTATGATGTTATCCCTAGTTTCTCGTCCCTTAGTGAAACCCGTTTGATCTAAATTTATGTGTCTTGGTAAAATAGGTGCTAATCTATTAGAGATAATTTTTGAGTACAATCTTATATCTATGTTTGTAAGGGAAATTGGTCGATAATTATTACACAGTGTATGATCTTTCTCCGGCTTTGGGATTAATGTAATATAGGCTTCCATACTTTGTGGTGCAAAAATTTGTGTTTCGGATATGGAGTTACAGTATATGTTTTTTTTAGGATGGGTGTGATTATATCCTGAAATACCTTTTTAAAATCTAGGAGTATATCCGTCTGGTCCTGGGCTTTTGCCCAGGACCAGTTCGGAGACGGCTTGTTGAATTTCTTCTAATGACATTTCTTTTTCCAATTCTTCCATCGTTTCCCTAGAAAATACAGGTAGAGCTGTCTCCTTAATATATTTATGAATCTCTTCCCCCCTCTTTTCCTTTTCTTTGTTTTCTTGTTGTGTATTTATATTATATAATTTAGAGTAATATGTGTGAAAGGTTTTGAAAATTTCTATAGGATCGTAAGTCAAGTCCCCATTTGTTTTTAAAATTTTTACTATGGAGATCAAGGGTTGTTGATTTTTTTAATGTTCTAGCTAGTGTTTTCCCTGTTTTGTTTCCATATTGATACCACTGTACTCTATTTTTATCCCTCAACCGAAGGGACTCTTCATCCTACATGGACTGTAACTCCATTTGTTTGTCTATGTAGGACTTATTTATGTTTGTCCATGTAGCTTATTTTCTAATTTTGAGATTTCCACCATTAATTACTTACTTATATATGTTTGTCCATGTAGCTTATATGTTTGTCCATGTAGCTTATTTTCTAATTTTGAGATTTCCACCATTAATTGAGATTTTTTCTGTTGTTTTTCCTTTTTTAGTCTTGATCCATGCTTGATGAATAGTCCCCGGAGCACACATTTTAGTGTTTCCCATTGCATGGGAATGGAGGTATCATCTGTTTCGTGAATTTGCTAAAATTCTCTTACTGCTTGTTAGATGTCTTTTTTGCATTCTTTATTTTTAATTAAATTGTCATTCAATCTCCACATTCCTAATGGCTTTTTATATTCAATTATCCCAAGTTCCAGATATATCGGAGCATGATCTGACCAGGAAAAATGACCTATATCTGTTGAAGGAGTCATCATCAGACCAGATTGATTAATAAAAAAATAGTCTATTCTATGATATGAATTATGTATATTTGAATAATACAAATAATTATTTTCCATCTGATGTTGAGCCCTCCATATATCTATCATTTGGTATTTTCCCAGTAGGTATTTAAACTCTTTTAATTGACTATTTTTCCTATGAGAATGGGTACTAGTAGTATCTATTTTTGCGTCCATTATAAAATTAAAGTCTCCACCCATAATTATTGTTCCTTCCGCTTTATCCTTTGCATCCACAAAAACTTTTATTCCAATCGTAATTTGTTCATAGTTTGGTATGTTAATAATTGTGTAGCGCCCTCCCCAAAAGGTTGGGACTCTATCTCAAATTTAGAGGGATGTCTGGGCCAGTAGTTGGGCTCAGACTGTTGAATTATATTGAGATTTGCCTCTGTTTTGGCTGTGGTGCTGCCTGGTAGCATTTTCCCTTGTTGCCTGTGGGTGGCGCTGCCACCTCGGGCTCATGTTGGAACGCAGGCAGACCATGGTGTATTGAGTGACCCCTCTCGGCGGTGATTCAGTGGGAGTGATCAACCCGCTGTGCCTGCTGGGAGGGGATACTTAAGGGGCAGATGCCATTGTTCGGGGTCTTCGCCTCGTGGCCCAACGGGCGCGAGGTATGTTGTGTGTGGTTCTGATCTTGGGGCCACGTTGGCCCGAGGCTGCATCGCTATCTAGTAGGCCCAGCTAGTCTGGCTGGGGCCTACATTCGGAGAGGGGATCCCAAGCTGTCCATCCAAATGGGAAGGAAGCTGTCTTAATGAAGGAAACCGGGGAAGGACCTGCCCTGTAGGAGACTGGCAAAGTGCTGACGTCTTGGGTGAGGCCTGGTAACTTTGTTGAGGAGGGGATCCACTATACCACAAGCCCTGCAGTTTGCCGGATTGGCTTAAAGGCTCTTTTACTGCACGGTTGGAAGTTTGGGACTTTGAAATCCTGTGGCAGAGGATTCCTGGACTATCCCTTTGCTCAACTTTAAAAGGTCTGTGGCAGAGACTTTGTTCACTTTAAAAAAGGTCTTTGGCAGAGATCCACTTCATCTTGGGCAGTCTGTGGCAGAGACTGCCCTGTTGCTGGTTTGTGTGTCGTCCTGGCTGCTGGGCCGTGTGAGAGGGGACTATCCAGGTGACCAATACCCACTCTAACATTGAGAGTGGTGAATGACTTTGAACTGATGTTTTGTATTTTTGTGCTGAGTGCCTGAACCTTCCCCTGCTTTCTTCTACCTTCTACTTCCTCTCAAAGTTATACATGCAGAAGAAAAAAAACTGACTGTTGAAGGTTTTACATCTGTGTGGACATTGCATTTACTACAGACTTTCCTACCCGGACAACGAAGCTGAAGAGGTAACGTGCAAGACCCAAAATTAACCAGCAGCTCCTACAGGGGTAGTGCTACATGTGGGGGCTCGTCCGGGATATTTGCCGTTGCCTCTGACATCCGGATTACTGTTTTTATGCTTTTTGGAAAGTCTGCCATTGATAAAGTGTTGGACTGTGCTTTTAACGAGAGTGTCACGTACCTGGTGGAAGCATCTGATTATGCAGAGGGAGACCTCCCTTACACCTCTCACTCGAGGCCCCTGGTAGTGAAGACAGGAGGCGCAGGAGTGCAGAGTCGCACGAGAGCCTGGTAGAGTTGCTGGTGGCGAGCTGGACCGGAGCTGAGGTGGAGACTGGAACGGATCCGGAAACAGCTGACGGACTGACAACTGGAGCTCAGGCAGGTGCGGTCAGATGGGCTGGAAGCGTGGGTACACCAGTCCCAAGCAGGTAAGTACTGGAGCAGGATCAGGTATGAGCAGGTTTAGGCAGCTGGCAGGTCTCAGGTACAGGCAGGTTCGGCAACGGGCTGGTAACAAGGTAGCAGGAGTCCTGAGCAGGTAAGTACTGGAGCAGGATCAGGTATGGGCAGGTTTAGGCAGCTGGCAGGTCTCAGGTACAGGCAGGTTCGGCAATGGGCTGGCAACAAGGTAGCAGGAGGAGCAGGCAGGAACGTAGTCAACACAGGCCGAGGGTCAGGTGCAGGTAGATCAGCAGGAATGGTCAAACAAGCCAGGAAGGGTCAGCTGGAGCAGGATACAGGTAAGCAGGGGTCAGAGGTCTCAGGTAACGCTGTAGACCGAACAGCACAGAGCCCAGCCATCAGCCCCTTTAAATAGCCCCATATGGCGTCAAAAGCCACCGCCGCGCGCTCCTGTGCGTGCCCGCGCGCGCACCGCTATCACGCATGCGCGCATCAGCGTGCGCTGATGTGTCGCTACCGCGCATGCGTGAAGATGCGCCGATATCGCCATTGACATTTCTGGTGTGCCCTTCCTGACATTGCCCCCTCCCAATGGGCAGCCTCCGGATGCCCAATCGGGCGAGCTTCAAAGGATGGGATCTCTTGAATGCCTGAATAAGTCTTTCAGCAATGAACATCATCCTCGGGTTCCCATGAATTCTCCTCTGGGCCCTAACCTTTCCATTTGACGAGATACTGGATCTGATTTCTCCTTTTCCTACAGTCCAGGATTGCTTCGACTTCGAATTCCTCTGTTCCGTCAACTAATATTGGTTCAGGTGGGCCTGTATCCCGGTCAGGGAATGGATCAGGGGTTACAGGTTTTAGTAAAGCCACGTGAAAGACAGGATGTATTTTGAAGGAATCTGGCAGTTCTAGCTCGTAAGCCACATCGTTGATCCTTCTTCTTATCGGGAAGGGTCCCATAAATTTAGGGCCCAACTTCTTAGAGGGGCACTTTAGTTTTAGGTTTGTAGTGGATAGCCAAACCCGATCACCAGGTTCCAGTATTAACTCTCCCCGCCTCTTCTTATCAAAGACCTGTTTGTTATATTCTTGAGCCTTAGTCATAGTTGTCTGTAGTAGTTTGTTGTTGGTATCAAAGAAATTTATGGTTTCAAGAATGGCAGGTACTGAACTTTCCGGATAGGTACTGGTCAGAAATGATGGGTTGAATCCGTAATTGGCAAAAAATGGAGACTGTTTTGTGGCAGAGTGGATGGAGTTGTTATAAGCGAATTCCGCTAACGGAAGTAATGCGGCCCAGTCATCTTGTGAGTATGAGGAGAAGCACCGTAAATATTGTTCCAGAGTTTGATTGGTTCTTTCTGTTTGCCCATTCGTTTGGGGGTGGTATGCGGAAGAAAATGATAACTCGATTCCCAAGGTTTCACATAAGGACCTCCAAAACCTTGAGGTGAATTGTACCCCCCGGTCTGACACGATGTTTGCTGGAACTCCGTGAAGTCTAACAACTTCTTTCACAAAAATTTGGGCTGTTTCCGGGGCCAATGGTGTGCCTTTCATGGGTAGGAAGTGGGCCATTTTGGATAATCGGTCTACCACCACAAAGATGGTGGAGAAACCGTCAGATGGAGGAAGTTCCACGATAAAATCGGTCGAGATATTCTTCCAGGGTCTCTCCGGGACTGATAGCGGCTTCAACAAGCCCCATGCTTTGGTTTTGCTGTTCTTATTTCGTGTGCAAGTGGTACAGGACTCTACATAGCCCTTGCAGTCTTTTTCCACTTGAGGCCACCAGAATGTGCGTTGCACAAGTTCAGCAGTTTTACGGATCCCGAAGTGTCCGGCTAATTTGTGGTCATGACATAATCCCAAAACAGGGACACGTAGATTTTCTGGTATGAATATTTTGTCCTTGTGCCAAAGCAGATCATCTCTGGCCTGCAACGTTATTCCCAGAGATGAAGGGGCATTTACAGAAGCCTGTTTAATTTGAGAGAGCAGGTCTCCCTGAAGTAGCAGGAAGTTCTCAGAGGACAGGATAGTGTCGGGCGGTGCGGATTCCCTGGTATCACAGAACATCCGAGAGAGTGCATCAGGTTTGGTGTTTTTAGATCCTGGCCTGTACGTGAGATGAAAAGAGAACCTGGAAAAGAAGAGTGCCCATCTAGCCTGGCGTGGTTTGAGTCTCTTGGCAGTCCTCAGATATTCCAGGTTCTTATGATCCGTATAGATTAGGATCGGGTGCGCTGCTCCTTCTAAAAGGTACCTCCACTCCTCCAATGCATTTTTAATGGCCAGAAGTTCTCTGTCTCCAACATCATAATTCCTTTCAGAGTTAGACAGTTTGCAGGAGAAAAAGGCGACTGGGTGTAACAAAGCCTTGGGTCCCCGCCTTTGGGATAGTACTGCTCCGACTGCCATTTCTGACGCGTCTACTTCCAATACATAGGGTAATGCTGGGTCAGGGTGCTTCAGGACCGGTGCGGAAGTGAATCGTTTCTTAAGAGACTCGAAAGCATTTTGAGCTTCAGGAGACCACTGGAAACGGATGCCTTGTTTGGTCAGTTGTGTGATCGGTGATATGATGGCTGAAAATCCCCTGATGAATTTTCGGTAGAAGTTCGAGAACCCGACAAAGCGTTGGATGCCCTTTTTGTCCACTGGGGCTGGCCAGTCTAAGATGGCAGTGACCTTTTGTGGGTCCATCTTGACACCTTCGGTGGAGAGGATTAGTCCCAAAAAAGAAATGCTTTGTCGCTCGAACTCGCACTTCTCTGGCTTGGCGTATAGCCCGTGCTGTCGTAGTCTGCTCAATACATTTTTAACATGTCTGCGGTGGTCATCAAGGGAAGCAGAGAAAATTAAGATGTCGTCCAGATACACTACAACGAACAGGTCTAGGTAATCGCGGAAGATGTCGTTGATAAAGTGCTGGAATGTTGCTGGGGCATTGCATAGGCCGAACGGCATCACCAGATATTCAAAATGTCCGAATCGGGAGCGAAAAGCCGTCTTCCACTCGTCTCCCTCCTGGATCCGTACTAGATTATAAGCCCCTCGGAGATCCAGTTTTGTAAATATGGTTGCTGCTCCCAACCTCTGGAACAACTCGGGTACCAAGGGCAGGGGATAACGGTTCTTGACCGTAACTTTGTTGAGTTCACGATAATCTATACATGGGCGAAGGGAATGATCCTTCTTCTCCACAAAGAAGATACCCGCTCCTGCTGGAGAAGTGGAGGGGTGGATGAAGCCCTTCTTTAGATTATCGTCTATATAATCTTTTAGGGCGACAAGCTCCAATTCTGACAGAGGAAAAATCCTTCCAAAAGGGACCTCAACACCCGGGATGAGATCAATCGGGCAGTCATATGGCCGATGTGGAGGGAGAGTTTCAGCTCCTTTCTTGCTAAAGACATCTAAAAAGTCATGGTATGCAACTGGTACAGATAAGCGGGTTTCAGCATCAGAGTCCAAGCATAACAAGGATGGCAGATCAGGAGAGAATTTCGGCAAGCAGTGTTGGAGGCAGTAGGAAGAGTGAAACTTAACCTCCCCTTCGACCCAGTTGATAAGAGGGTTATGTGCTTGGAGCCATGGCATGCCAAGGATTACGGGGAACAGCGGGGATGCGATGGGATCCAGGCGTAACAATTCCTTGTGACTATCGGCAATAACGACAGGCAAGGGTATAGTCTGCTGAGTCACTAGTCCGGATTTGATAGCAGACCCATCGGCCAGATGTACTGAAAGTCCCTGGGCCCTAGGTTGCAAAGGGATTTGATGTTTTGTGATGAAAGACAAGTCCATAAAGCAGCTACAGGCACCAGAGTCTATTATAGCGGAGACAGGAATACTTCTTCCCGGAAGCTGTAATACAATGGGGAGAGCCATGTGGGTTGGCAGGGTGGGTGTGCTGGCAGAGAAGATAATTCGACCCTTGCGGATCTTGGCTGGACATGACCTCACGTAATGCCCTGGTTTCCCAAAATACAGGCAGACGTTTTCGTGTTTTCGGCAATGACGTTCCTCAGGGGAAAGTGAGGGACGGGGCACTCCGAGTTGCCTGGGTTCAGGGACCTCAGATGTGGGTGCAGCAGTGGTAAAGGATGTCAGGCTGCTGACGTTAGAGGCTCGGGCTAATTTCCAGGCTGGACAGGACGACCTCATAGGTCTCTCTGACTTCTGCCCTCCAAGTCAGTGATCACCAGTGAATCTTTCAGGCGCAGGAACCCCGGTTTCTGGAGGTAACGTTGCTATTGCTGAAGTAGCTCTTTGCGGGGCCGTGATAGGTGAGGAAAGAGCTTGGATGCTTTCTTCCAGTCGGGTATATGCATTTTGTGCGATTTCAACAGTCTGGGTGAGGTCTTCGAGGTGTAAGCGGAAATCCTCCATGGAAGAGGCTCCCTGCACAGACTCTAACGTGGCTGTTCGGTACTGTCACGTACCTGGTGGAAGAGTCTGATTATGCAGAGGGAGGCCTCCCTTACACCTCTCACTTGAGGCCCCTGGTAGTGAAGACAGGAGGCGCAGGAGTGCAGAGTCGCACGAGAGCCTGGTAGAGTTGCTGGTGGCGAGCTGGACCGGAGCTGAGGTGGAGACTGGAACGGATCCGGAAACAGCTGACGGACTGACAACTGGAGCTCAGGCAGGTGCGGTCAGATGGGCTGGAAGCGTGGGTACACCAGTCCCAAGCAGGTAAGTACTGGAGCAGGATCAGGTATGAGCAGGTTTAGGCAGCTGGCAGGTCTCAGGTACAGGCAGGTTCGGCAACGGGCTGGCAACAAGGTAGCCGGAGTCCCGAGCAGGTAAGTACTGGAGCAGGATCAGGTATGGGCAGGTTTAGGCAGCTGGCAGGTCTCAGGTACAGGCAGGTTCGGCAATGGGCTGGCAACAAGGTAGCAGGAGGAGCAGGCAGGAACGCAGTCAACACAGGCCGAGGGTCAGGTGCAGGTAGATCAGCAGGAATGGTCAAACAAGCCAGGAAGGGTCAGCTGGAGCAGGATACAGGTAAGCAGGGGTCAGAGGTCTCAGGTAACGCTGTAGACCGAACAGCACAGAGCCCAGCAATCAGCCCCTTTAAATAGCCCCATCTGGCGTCAAAAGCCACCGCCGCACGCTCCAGCGCATGCGCGCATCAGCGTGCGCTGATGCGCTGCTACCGCGCATGCGCAAAGATGCGCCGATATCGCCATTGACATTTCTGGTGTGCCCTTCCTGACAGAGAGAAGAAGGGGTCAAGGGGTACAGATCGCTTTGCTAGTTGCATAGTTCATAGGCAGAGCCAGAAAGAAGAAAGCCTGCGAGCTACGTGCGAAAAGAACTAAACTGGGAGGAGTTCCTGCCACCTGCGTGAGACACGTGAGTGTGTTTGACGCCAAAGAGCAGAGATTGTTGGATTGAGCAAGAAGAGCAGCATGTCTTTGTTTTCATGGGCCCCAGCCATATCGGGACCCAGGATGTTCCCTATGCCCAACACTATGGACACTGCTCAGCTTGGAGCCCCGCTTACGGATACGGGGATCCGACTCAAGCCTCTGGGCTGCTTCACGCTCTATACAAGCCGGGATGTGGAGGCCCTGGGCATACTGTGCCCTGGATGCAATGGACTGGCCGCGCAGTTGCGCCCATTTGGTCGATGTCTATCTTGCGGGGAATTTCTCTTTGAGGTGGAACAACCCACCGTACCACCCCGCGCTTATCGGGTGGACTGGATCACAGGCACCGTTACTCTTGAGGAGGCCGCCTTTGCCCCTGTGGTTCAGCCTGCGCGCACTGCAGTTGCTGCAGCAAGTAAGCCCGGAGTGGATGTCGCCACCATTACGGAGCCACCAGCGGACCTCGCAGCGGACGCTGCCACCGCCACCACCTGTGCTTTCATCCCGCCTGCGAAATGGAAGGTGGGATACGTTAAGGCCACCCGCGGCTGCGGTGGAGGCCTACCTCAGTCCCTGCCGGGACCGGACCTCGTGAGCGGTGATGCAACAGGAACCGGTAAGGAGGCTGGGGGCAAATTGACTCTAGTTACCGCACCTATCTACCTGCCGAAAAGTGGGCTTCCTCGGAATTGGACTCTTCCTCAGATATCAGGGATGACGATCTGATTAAGGCTGTGTTTCAGGATAGGGGATGGGACAATATAAGATGTATCACCCCAATATGCAGCCTACAAGAGGGGTCACCCATGAGCTCTGAGAACACCACACCGCGGGTGGAAACCCCTATTGAAAAAAAGGAGACTGTACCTAATGAAGGACCCCGGCTTCAATCTGCTACGTCTTTGGTCCGGAGGTCACCGGACTCCTATGGGAAATAATAAAGTCGCGCTAAACCATATGAAAGCAATGAATAAGATCATATACACAGTGCATAAAACATTGTTGCAAAAATTGAATACCAAAATAACATAAATGAACACAATCTATGGAGTGAAAAAAATTATTCATAAATGTCCACAGTGATCCAAGGATAAAGTGAATATTCCTTAAATTATCCACAATAGTGATTGGTTGATATGAGTCCACCCGTGCATCAATCCTTCAGTGATGAAAAGTCCAAGCTCTTCAGCAATGGAAGTTATAACCAAATAAGTGACATCCACCACCAATAAGCCAAAAGAATATGCTTACCGAAGCCCCGTGATCCCTTATTACAGGGGACCCAGGGAGGCGTTTAGAGTAGGAACACAGCTGGGCTAAATGACCCCTAGGACCCACCGCACCATTAACCCGCATACTCCATGATGATGGATGCCAGGTGTTTGTGGATGAAGTATAGAAAACAAAAAATGAAAAATGCAGTGACAGAAATGCCTTAAGCCTGCTGCGCCGGCCGGACGCAAGCAGGCAGACCCATCCGTCTAGGAGACACGAACAGTACAGGAAGGTGACGTCAGCACGCCGCTCGTTCCGCCCTACTAGTTTCGTGATAGGTCACATCTTCCAGGGGTACGGGCGGCGCACTGCGTCACCTCCCTATGTACACAAACACCTCAACCCAAGCCTCATTCCCGGTCCTCATACACATGCGCACTACGGCACCTGCGTGACCAAGCCTCGCTCTGGGCCACCGTCCCCGCCGTTTAGCTAAACATGGCTATCGCGTGTCATCGCGAGATTTGATGAGCCGGAACTGAATGAATGGGTGAATTCAAATAGCAGAACACCGCAGTGTTCACCGTTCGGCCGGGGAAACAAAACCGCGGAGCACCGCAGTACTCACCTAAAGTGAGAACATGTATTGCCATAAAATCAAATTAGATTAAATCTGACCTGGATAAAAACAAGTGGGTGAGGTGATAAAGATATAATTAAAGTTAAAATGTCATAAAAAATTAAATACAGCGATCTCTCAAGGGGCCAACGTTGATCAAGAACCAGCCCCGAGAAGGAGATGGAGACGCTGAAAAAATACTGCCAGGAAATTGGAAAAATGTCAGCCCTGGTGCCACCAACGGCTAAAAAGACGCCACGACACCTGGTGGACAATAAACAGATGGCGGTTATAAATGATTTCCAATGGGCGAACCTTGATGGAATGATCGCCCTATGGAAAAAAAAAAAAAACATACAATCACGAATGCATATGGTCACTACTAATGAATGAATGAATAAATTCAAAAATAGTCCAAAAAATTTATACAAAAAATTGAAATTAAAAATTTTAAAAATAAAATAAATGAAATAGAAATGAAAACGTGGCTTGGGGAATCCATAAATTCCCAAAACCACAGATTCTAAAATGTAATATTCAAAAATATTATTACAGTGAATGTTAAAATGCCAAATGACATAGCAATAACGTTTTGAAACAAATAAGGGCGGCTGGGACAGGGGCCCAAATCGGAGGCCAATGTATGGTCACAACTAACCCCATTGGAACCCCCTCCCACATCACATATAAAGATCACAAATCTAATCATGAGAGCACCAATAATGAACCTCAACCAGATATATAAAAAAACAAGGAATAAAAACATCATGAATTGTTAATAAATGCGTTGATGTCAGTATCTACATTAAGACCAAACGGCGTGTATGTTTTTAAACGATAGATCCACGCCATTTCTTGTTTTGAGATCTCACGAACCACAGAGCTGCCTCTCCAGTGGGGTCTATATTTATCTATCCCTACAAACAAAGTGTTGGCAGGGTCCCTTTTATGCACCTGATCGTAATGCCTTGACACTGAGCGCTTGTCAAAACCTTTTCTAATGTTTGCAATATGTTCATTGAGTCTTACACGGAGTGCCCTTTTGGTCCTCCCAACATACTGCAAACCACAAGGGCATTGAATGAGGTATACCACCCCTTCAGTCGAGCAGGTGATAAAGGGTTCCACCTCGTATGACCGATTAGTAGTGTTAGACATAAAGTACATATTTTTCTGTCCTGACATCTATTCAGTGAACAGACCTGACATCTCTTACATCTGAAGTAACCCGAAAGGTGTTGCATAAATGTTCTAATCTCTTTTGGAGGGTCTTGAACACTAGGAGCAATCTGGTTGGACAAAGAAGATGCACCCTTAAATACAATCTGGGGTCTTTCAGGTAGTATAGGGGCTAGAACTTGGTCTGTTATTAAAACATGCCAATGTTTCCGGATTAGTCTTTTAATGCTCTGATGTTGTACCGAAAAGGTAGTAATAAATGGCAATGAAAACTTATTGTCTCTACTTATTTGGATACGGTCTTCCAGGAGATACTTCCTCTCTGTCTTTCTGGTGGATTCAACCAACTGGGACAGTACGCTCTGATCATAACCCTTCTCCATAAATCTCTTAGAGAGCACTAGAGCCTGATTCTCAAAGGATTCAATTTCAGTGCAATTGCGCCGCAACCGCGTAAATTGCCCCTGTGGAACCGCTTTCAGCCAGGGTTCATAGTGGCAACTATCAAGCGGGATGTAGGAGTTTCTATCCATTGATTTGAAGAAAGTAGTTGTCACAAACTTTTCTTCTTTAATAGAGATCTTCAAATGAAGGAAATTGACCTCCTCCAGACTAGCCTAAAAGCTAAACTTGATGCCTCTATTGTTATCATTCAAATGTGACATGAATTCTTTCAAGTCAGATTCACTGCCATCCCACAGGAGGAGGACGTCATGAATGTACCTGGACCAGAGGACCACCTCCGGTCTACGAAAAACATTGACGACATCCTCCTCCCACTTGGCCATGAACAGGTTAGCCAGGCTGGGGGCATATTTAGCCCCCATTGCTACACCCCTGTCCTGACGGTAAAACTGGTTGTCAAACCAGAAATAATTGTGACTGGCTGCATATTGTAATAGTTCCATAATGAAATCAATCTGTATTGGAACCCACACCGAGTTTCTAACTAAATATAATCTAACTGCCTTTAAACCAAGTTGATGCGGGATTATGGTGTAGAGAGAGGTCACGTCAGCCATGACTAACCACAACCCTTGTTTCGGTGTGAGGTTAGTAAGTACATTGATAACTTGCTTAGTGTCCCTTATATAAGAAGGGACACTCTGAACCATTGGTTGTAAGAAGAAATCAATATACTTACCCACCCGTGACGTGATGGAATCAATCCCACTAAATATGGGACGTCCCGGGGGGCATGTCTGATTCTTGTGGATCTTGGGGAGATAGTATATGACTGGGGTGCGGGGAGCATTAGGTACCAAAAAAAGTCTCTCTTTCTTATTGAGGACACCACTAGTCAAACCCTGGTCAACAATAGCCTCCAAATCCTTCTTATATCTGACCACTGGGTCCCTACTCAAAGGTGTGTAAGTTTCAACGTCATCCACGATACGGTGCATCTCTTGTAGATAATCGCACCGATCTAGGATGACTATCCCCCTCCCTTATCGGCAGGGCAGATTACCAATGACTTGTTAGAGCAAAGCGATTCTAAACCAATTTCTAAATCTCGTTGCATTTTCACTTTCCTAACTTTGATAAGTTTTAGGTCTTTTAGAACCACGTCCCGGAAAACCCTAATGCTAGGGGCCAAAGACCCAGGAGGGTTAAAAAGTGAGGCGTTAGCCAAATTAGAGTGTTGAAACTCAATATTGGATAGCTGGTTATCCCTGATAGGGTTAGATAATAGATATCTCTTGATGTTCAGTTTCCTGGCGTACTTGTGAACATCCATGTAAGTCTGAAATTTACTCAGACTCCTGGGTGGAGCAAACTTCAATCCCTTATCCAATAACCTTTTTTCCGGCTCAGTTAACACTTGTTGACTTGGATTAAAGATCCCAGTGCCTATACTCTTTTTCTTTTTGGCCGACTGGGCCTGCCTCCCCCCTCTGACTCCTCTCTTTGTTCTAAGGGGCCTGCCCGGCCTTTATAGCTCCTGGGAAAACCCCAACTCTGATTGGATCGATTGCCAGAGGGACCCACTGGGTAATCAAACCTATATTGGTTATAGTTCTGATCATAGTTCCCAGAATGATAAGGCTGGAAGTTCATATCAGGGTTCCCATACCCATGTCCACCCCCACTGGACCCAAAGCCTCCAGGGGCCTCTGAGTCAGATAGGGGAAAAAAACCGATTATGCGTTGGAATATTATACCCATTGTCTCTTTTATCTCCATACCGGTAGAAAGAACTGGTTCTATCATAACTTAAATTTTGGGGAGGAGGTCCCTGTCTAATGGGGTATTGATCCCACATACGAGGAGACATACCCCGGTATTGTTGCTGTTGGGTATCCTGTCTAGGGTTCCCACCTTTCCTGAACCCCCTGGATGGAGTCCCCACCTGAATGGGACACTTCTTGGGATTTTTGTTTTTATTCTGATGCTGTGGGATCACCTGTCTAGGTGAATGTAGATTACCCTCCCTCACTTGTGATAGTATTGGGTTTATAGTCGGGCCCACTGTAACAGACCCCTGGGGAAGGGTGTCCATCCCGGTATTACTCTCATTTTCAAGGGCAAAATTAAGCCAGACTGGTAATCCTCACTGTCTCTAATGAATTTTTTCTTTTTCTTAGTTTTCTGATCTTTTTCTTCTCTTTCCAATGTTTTTAGTAGATTTGAGCACTCCTTATACTCTTCACTACTTTTGAGAGGGACCAATTCTTATTTCACCAATTTAATCTCCTCATCCAGTCTAGCTAGTTTAGCACTCTTCCTCTCCGCGAGGAAGCGCAAAAAAGGCACCCCTGAATCATTGAAATATTTGGCCCACCCTTCTATGTCGATTTAATCTCTCTGGGGACTGACTTCCCATCTTAAACTCCTCGAGACCATTGCATTCCTGACATATGTTTCCAAGAATGCAATGTCCAATTGTGTGTGGATCTCTGCTGTCAAGAGGTTTTTCAGCCTCATAAATAAGCCAATGACATCAGAACCTGAGGATATAGGGGTGGCATCAAACACACCCTCCGTATTGACTACTCGTTTTGCACGAAAATCAAAAATATCCATTGTGAATTTGTATCTCACAACAATATCAAAGCTGCAATTAATAGTTATGTAAAGTAAAAATGCAGAAAAAAGGGGGGGGGAAGAAACTGTGCTAAGATAAACTAAGATAAACTAAAACAATTCCTAGATGCCAAGGAATGACATAAATTGCTGATGAAAGTTGGTGTAAAGCTGTGAAATAACATAAATGAACACAATCTATGGAGTGAAAAATAAATATTCATAAATGTCCACAGTGATCCAAGGATAAAGTGAATATTCCTTAACCCTTTCCATACAGGGCTTTTTATACCACTTCCATACCGGGCCTATTCTGGCACTTCTCTCCTACATGTACAAATCATCATTCTTTTGCTAGAAAATTACTCAGAACCCCCAAACATTATATATGTTTTTTTTAGCAGACACCCTAGGGAATAAAATGACGGTCATTGCAACTTTTTATCTTGCACGGTATTTGCGCAATAATTTTTCAAACGCCTTTTTTTTGGGAAAAAAATGGTTTCATGAATTAAAAAAATAACAAAACAGTAAAGTTAGCCCAATTTTTTTGTAGAATATGAAAGCTTATGTTACGCCGAGTAAAAATATACCTAACATGTCACGCTTTAAAATTGCGCACACTCATGGAATGGTGCCAAACTTCGGTACTTAAAAATCTCCATAGGCGACGCTTTGAAATTTTTTACAGGTTACCAGGTTAGAGTTACAGAGGAGGTCTAGTGCTAGAATTGTTGCACGCACTCTAACGCACGCGGTGATACCTCACATATGTGGTTTGAACGGCGTTTACATATGCGGGCGGGACTTACATGTGTGTTCGCTTCTAAGCGCAAGCTATTGGGGACGGGCGTTTAAAAAAAAATATATATATATATTATTTATTTATTTTTTACTTTTTTTTACACATTTTTTTTTTGATCACTTTTATTCCTATTACAAGGAATGTAAACATCCCTTGTAATAGGAATGTGTGTGACAGGTCCTCTTTATGGAGAGATGTGGGGTCAATAAGACCCCACATCTCTCCTCCAGGCTGGAAAGCATGAGATTGTGAAAAAAATTCACTGATCTCATACTTACAGCCGCAATGGCGGCTTTGTTTACATTTGAGGACCCGGGCGTGACGTCATCACATCGCGCCCGGGCCTCCGACGGTCATAGAGATGACTGGTGACCATCACGTGACCCACCACCGGCGCTGGACGATTCTCTCCGGGTCCCCGATGGCACGGGAGAGCCCGGAGAAGCACTGGATGGCGACGGGAGGGGGGGATGTCCCCTCCCGCCGCCCATAAGAATGATCAAGGGGCGGAACCGCCGCTATGATCATTCTTATGGTGCGCAGGATCGCCGGCTGAAAACAAGGATATCTGAATGATGCCTCTAGCTGCAGGCATCATTCAGATATCCCCCCTAAAAAACCCAGGACGTCATATGACGTCCACCCGGAGGGAGAGAGGGTTCCTGCCGGCGTCATTTTACAATGGCCCGGTATGGAAGGGGTTATATTATCCACAATAGTGATTGGTTGATATGAGTCCACCCGTGCATCAATCCTTCATTGATGAAAAGTCCAAGCTCTTCAGCAATGGAAGTTATAACCAAATAAGTGACATCCACCACCAATAAGCCTAAATAATCTGCTTACCGAAGCCCCGTGGTCCCTTATTACAGGGGTTCCATGGAGGCGTTTAGAGTAGGAAATCCTATGTACTAGGCTTGTGCAATTCGTTTCGTAACGAATCGAAATTCGTCCGAATTTAGCAACTTTCGGACATTCGGAAGCATTCGAATTTCCGAACAAAGCAATTACGAATAAAACCGAATCCGAAATAAATTATACCGCAAATAGCGAATGCCCGAATGTCTTCGGCATAATTCGTTATGAAAAAGTTACGAATGTACGAATCCATACGAAGCACAATAACACTCACTCTGCTCTGCTCTCTGCTTCTCCCACACCGTGCTGAACTCCCTCTCAAAATGGTGTACAGGGGCGGAGGCTATAGCCGCATGTAAAAAACGAAAGTAAAATACGAGATTTCGAATCCATACGAAGCACAATAACACTCACTCTGCTCTGCTCTCTGCTTCTCCCTCACCGTGCTGAACCCTCTCAAAATGGTGTACAGGGGCGGAGGCTATAGCCGCATGTAAAAAACGAAAGTAAAATACGAGATTTCGAATCCATACGAAGCACAATAACACTCACTCTGCTCTGCTCTCTGCTTCTCCCTCACCGTGCTGAACCCTCTCAAAATGGTGTACAGGGGCGGAGGCTATAGCCGCATGTAAAAAACGAAAGTAAAATACGAGATTTCGAATCGTTACAAATAACCGCTATGTATTTAGAAAAGTACAAATCCATTCGAAGCACATTAGGCATAATAGGCAGCGTCGTCGTGAGAGAGACACAGAAAATTACGAATCAACGAACCTAAAAAAAGTTACGAAAGTAGGAGTTGTGTCCAGAATCAACGAAAAACAATGTACTCTACCGAAAGTACGAATTATAAATCAACTAAAAATTCAACTAAATATGTCGCTTGCGAAAATACGAATTAGTCCGAACACGAAAAATCCCGTCTAGCAAAATTACGAATGATTACGAATCAACAGGACTGAAAAGAAACGAACCGAAACTAAACGAATTTTTCCGTTGTGCACAAGTCTAATATGTACTGCCCGGGATGGGAAACTCTGGGTCTTTGCCTAAGCTCGCCCGCCTACAGCGAATCTTGATAAAAAGAGCGGCTACCGAGTACGGCTTGGAGTTCCCGTATGTACCTAAAGAACTCGTTTGCAGATTGGCTTAAAGGCTCTTTTACTGCATGGTTGGAAGTTTGTGACTTTGAAATCCTGTGGCAGAGGATTCCTGGAATATCCATTTGCTCAACTTTAAAAGGTCTGTGGCAGAGACTTTGTTCACTTCAAAAAAAGGTCTTTGGCAGAGACTCACTTCATCTTGGGCAGTCTGTGGCAGAGACTGCCCTGTTGCTGGTTCGTGTGTCATCCCGGCTGCTGGGCCGTGTGAGAGGGGACTATCCGGGTGACCAATACCCACTCTAACATTGAGAGTGGTGAATGACTTAGAACTGATGTTTTGTATTTTTGTGCCGAGTGCCTGAAACTTCCCCTGCTTTCTTCTACCTTCTACTTGCTCTCAAAGTTATACATGCAGAAGAAAATAAAGCCTGACTGTTGAAGGTTTTACATCTGTGTGGACATTGCATTTACTACAGACTTTACCACCCGGACAACGAAGCTGAAGAGGTAACGTGCAAAACCCAAAATTAACCAGCAGCTCCTACGGGGGTAGTGCTACAATTGTAAAAAGCTTTCCATATAGCATGACCCTTACAACTAAGGACCTGCCATCTTTGCCTTTCCAATTTTGCAGTATTTGATGGGGTATGTCTTTGTGGAACGCAATAGGCACTCCTCGTGATTTAGAATATGGAAATGTACCATGAATCCATGTAACATAATTTCTATTGTTTATTTTAGGAATGTGATCTGAACGAAAAACAGAATAATTCCAATCTTTTGTTTATGAAATAAATTTAGGATTTGTAATCTTTTAGAAGGAGAATTAAGGCCTCTTACATTGAAAGAACAACATTTTACCCCCCCCCCCCCCCATATTGAGAATATGGAGAGAGGTGGAAAGAAAGAGGTAGGAGAGAAAAGAAAAAAAAACCCTTACCAAAAATTACTTTTCACTCACACACCACTCAAACCACTTATTCTTCCCAATCACACTACTAAATCTATATTGACTTTGATCAAGTCTATCTTACTATTAGTAAGGTCCCTACTGAGGGGGGGCGGAGCTGTTGTAATCTGATCTGTGGCCCGTCAGGACTCCACATGCTACATTTTTATATCCTTAAAGTTCTATCGAACAGTTTTATTATCCATATTATTATTTTTTCTTTCTTTACCCTAATTCTGTTATCCATTCTTATATGTTTACAATCTTCCTTTTCATTTCAACACACTATTCCCAAACATATAAACATATAGAGCATTTGATAACGTTTTATATTTCTCTATCCCTTCATCCAATGCTCCGCCTCTTTCTACATAGATCACCACAAAAAAATTGTGGGGACCAGGGGAGGGGAGAGGGGAGAGGGGAGGAAAGAAAAGAAAAGGAAAAAAGTGTATTCCACTTATTAGTAATTATATATCAGTGCGAGTGTAATATAGGGAACCATTGGTTCTAAACTTTCCCATCAAATCCATCCTTCCCTTCTCCCTCTCTTCTTTCTATTTCTCCTTTTTATCCTTCAATGTTCTCATATTATTAATATTTGTGTATCAGTGCATACGTGATATAAAGAGCCATGGTTCCGACCTTACCTAAAAAAAATAGTAATTGTATTTTCCGTGTTTTTAGCTGTGTTATTGTGTTATTGTGTATGTGTATCATCTATAATGTGTATTGTATTTTCCATATCTTCTAAAATTCCCCCATTTACTCCTCCCTAAACCCCTCCCCCACCCCACCCCCCAGTATCCCCCCCCCCTGCCCCACACCCCAACTCCCCCCTTAAGGCTTATTAAGTGTTCCGAAATATGTTTTGGGCCAGTCTGGTAGTTTTTATAATTTCTTTATTTTAATTGTCATACACACAGACATGTGTGAAAAGGTGCTAAAGAAAACTGGGCCCTTCCTATGTGAGCACCACTCAGCGCTTCTGGAGATGTGGCAATTATGGTATGAGTTGGGAGCAGACAAAAATAATGAATGAATAAATACAATATAGAAATGAGCCTATCTTGTAGTAAGCAGCTGCTGAAAATGGAAAACTAATATGGAGAAGCACAGTATTTGTATGAACCAATCTGAGGTCTGGACCATAAATAATGTAAATAATAAAATCGTCTAAATGAACCAATAATATCATAAAACACTAAAATGAAATCTGTCACAGATTGTCCAAGAAATAATGTAGCAGCGCTCTTGTCATAAATGACAAGCTTCTTTAGGTGTCTCTGTACACGTAAAGGTATCAATGATTGTAGCAGGTGAAGATATGCAGAAAGACCAGATCCTTATTACAGTGCAGCGACACAGGAAAAACTTCATCCGTGAGATGTTGTAGAAGAAAAATCCCCTTTTGGGTATGCACTCACCACAAAGTAGATACAGATGTGCCTTGTCAGCAAACACAGGATCACTTTCTTCCTCTCTCTGCTTTTCCACCAGACCGCAGTAATGGTACGCTCAAAGGTGCAGGTGTATTCAAAAAGAAAAAAAGGTGGCCAATAGTCTGGAATCTCCGGGGAGAATTTATTAAGTAGTGAGGGTGTACGGTACCATCTTGTCATTATTTTAAAATTAGTTTCTTGGATTCTTGTGGATATTGAAGATTTCAACGCAAGATTTACTATCTGCCTATGTTGTGCCTGGGTGAACGTCCTGTCTAATGTAATTTCCCACTTCCTTATATATGGAGGGACATAGTCCTCTTGGGGGGCAACCAGTAGTGCATACATTTGCGAGATTAAGTGAGAGCAAGGCCCCGTCCCCTCACATAATTGTTCTAAGTGTGTCAATGTTCGTTGAAATCTGTCCGGAGGTGGAAGAGTGTTAAGGAAATGTCGCAACTGAGCTCCACTCCAGAAGTCAAGACCGAAACGGTCATTGGATGAGGTTAGTTCAGGCAATGAGAATATGGAGAGAGGTGGAAAGAAAGAGGTAGGAGAGGAAAAAAAAAAACCCTTACCAAAAATTACTTTTCACTCACACACCACTCAAACCACTTATTCTTCCCAATCACACTACTCAATCTATATTGACTTTGATCAAGTCTATCTTACTATTAGTAAGGTCCCTACTGAGGGTGGGGGGTGAGCTGTTGTAATCTGATCTGCGGCCCGTCAGGACTCCACATGCTGTATTTTTATATCCTTATGCCGCGTACACACGCCCGGTTTTAATGTCATTGAAAAAAACGACGTTTTTCTCGACGTGATTTTTCGTGTTTCCTCTCAAGCCTGCCTACACACTATCGTGAAAAAAATGCTCGAGCAAAGCGCGGTGATGTACAACACATACAACGGCACTATAAAGGGGAAGTTCTATTTGGATGGCACCACCCTTTGGGCTGCTTTTGCTGATCCTCGTAATAGTAAAGTTTGGTGAGAGCCGATTTGCGCTTTTCAGCCTCATGCTCTTCAGTCCGTTACAGCGTGACGCATGTGCTATCTCCATTACGAACTTTCATTTTACCAGAAGGAGCACTCCCGTCTCATACTTGATTCTGAGCATGCGCATTTTTTTTACGCTTGTAAAAGCATACACACTACCGTTTTTCACGACGTTAAAAAGAACGACGTGAAAAACAACGTGAAAAAATAGAGCAGGTTCTAATTTTTTTAGGCCATTTTTCACGTCGTTAAAAATGCTCTGGAGCCTACACACGATCGTTTTTAATGACCAATTTAAAAAAATTGCATTTTTCACGCCATGAAAAACGGTCGTGTGTATGCGGCATTAAAGTTCTATCGAACAGTTTTATTATCCATATTATTATTTTTTCTTTCTTTACCCTAATTCTGTTATCCATTCTTATATGTTTACAATCTTCCTTTTCATTTCAACACACAATTCCCAAACATATAAACATATAGAGCATTTGATAAGGTTTTATATTTCTCTATCCCTTCATCCAATGCTCCGCCTATTTTTACATACTGTAGATCACCACAAAAAAATTGTGGGAACCAGGGGCGGGCACGAGAGGGGGCAGAGGGGAGGAAAGAAAAGAAAAGGAAAAAAGTGTATTCCACTTATTAGTAATTATATATCAGTGGCAGTGCGAGTGTAATTTAGGGAACCATTGGTTCTAAACTTTCCCATCTAATCCATCCTTCCCTTCTCCCTCTCTTCTTTCTATTTCTCCTTTTTATCCTTCAATGTTCTCATATTATTAATATTTGTGTATCAGTGCATATTGTACCTGATATAAAGAGCCTTGGTTCTGACCTTACCTAAGGTAAAAGTGTTTTTAGCTGTGTTATTGTGTTTGTAGCGACCCTCTCTCCCTCTCTTGCTTTATCGGTTATGTGGCTGTTGTCTAGGGGTCCCTGGGAGGGAGAGATGAGATACACCACGGCCCATGTCCTCCATAGCTAAGAGGTGAAGGCCAGAAAATTGGGCCCTGTGCAGGTGTCCTAGAGTCAAGTCCAGTACTTCGTTCCTGACTCCTTTGCTCCTAGTAACCAGAGTTCCACACAGTGAATAGGTCCAACTCAGTTTTATTCTTCTTGCCAAACAATAAACAGTTTCTTCTGCTGAGTAATAATGGGGAATAGATCGAGGCACAATCCTTTCCCTTCTGATGCTAACCACTGTGATATCACCAGTGGCGGATAGTCACTGCCACTGACTATGTTGAGTAGAACGTGAATTACCTTCGCTAGCATGGCCCCTGTCAGGGGAAGGAGATCAATCCAAGGGAGAAACAGGAGGCCTCTCTGCCACCAGCGATGCTGCGCCGGACTCTCCAGAGAAGTTCCGCACACCAGTCCTTTACGAACTCAGACACGGGCACCCAAGGAATTAGGGCCCCCCTCGGATTCCTCCACCCTCGCGGAACTCAGTCGAAGGTACTGAGCCCCAGGCCTCCGCCATAGTACCTCACCCCAGGCTAAAGGTGCCTGGGATGGACTCCATCCTTGCCCCGGCCAGGTCAAGGGCACCTAGGCCCGGAACACTGGAACGCCAGCACCCAGGCCGAAGGTGCCTGGGTGCAGGCGCGTCCTCCAACTCTGAACCCCGTGGTAAGGGCATCCGCCCCCTTTATCCCCTCTCCCTTTGCGTCACAGCGGGTTCCCCGCCCCGCTGTACCAGCTCCAGGGGAGGACAAAAAGGTACAGTCTTGCGGTGTGAGCTCAGCCCCGGCCCAGGGCAACAGTGCCACCTGTGGGCCGCAAGGAACCTCACACCACCAGAGTCCTTCAAGAACCAGAAAAAGGTCTCGGATACCCTAGCAATCTGTGCATCTGGGTTACACTACCACCCAGATGCCTCCCTTAAATTCAAGTACCCGCTACATGTTATTGTGTATGTGTATTATCTATAATGTGTATTGTATTTTCCATATCTTCTAAAATTCCCCCATTTACTCCTCCCTCCCTTTTTACTCATGCCCTCTTTTTTATCTTTATCCTCTTTTTTTTGAGTGCCATAGTTTACAGATACACTTTTCTTCCGGCTCTCGTTTTTTATTTTCAGGCTTATTCAAACTATAATCTAGCTATATCTAGCCCCGTTCTGCCATGCATAAGAGACAACGAGAAAAAAAAAAAAAAAGCCGCACAGATGCAAAAGTTTTAAAGTTTAAATGTATATCCACTTTTCCCCTTTTTTTTATTTTCTCAGTCCTGGGGCATATATTTATTCCTATGATATGCCTTTATCTATATTATTCCATCTCCAGCTAACAACTTGCCATTTCCACCATGTTGCTTTGCATAAAAATTTCTGATCTGAAGATGTCTTAGATAAATACAGGTATTAGTTACAAATGTAAATGCAGATATTTTCTCCTTTATTGTATTTATTAAGGCAATTGGATTTTATGCTTTGAGCTAGTGACATTTATCACCGTGGTCTTAAACCACTGACTCACCAACCACTAAGATGCTTCGGGTGCTCTGAGCTTCCTCTGGTATCTCAGGTATCTTCTCGGTTTCCTGCACAGCTGACAGCTTACAGACCTCTAGCGGAGATCTCACGGCAGTAACAGACAGGTGATCGAAATGCCTCGGGAAGATTCAGCTGAACTCGGTCAGGGGCTGCGAGAGGCCGAGAGAGATCGGAGGTCTACGCGGCCAAGCATATTTGTAAAGCAAAGTGCTGTGGTTAATAACTGTGTTATTATTATTATTATTTTAGGCAGTGGAAGGTACATAGGTATTTAGGCACGCAAGCCCGTCAAATAGTGTGAAAACTCTGGATTTTGGGAATTCTAGATAGGCGATTGCATGTCTAGTACGGTTATTCAGCAGTTAAGAAACCACTGGTAGGTGCACCAACAGGCATAATAGCACTCACCATCGCAATTGCAGCTTCCACAAAATACCTAGTGCTTCCACGTACGGGGAAGCATGTGACCTATTCCCATGATACAGTGCTTGAGAACTACTGAGAGTGTCAATCTCCTGTATCCCTCAGTACACACAGTGGTTTCTTCCACTAACCTACTACTTCTATACTGTGTCCTGTAGTGATGGATGAAACGGTCCACAGGAGGAACCACTGAGTGCAGAGGGGGACACAGGAGATCAACATTCTAAGAAGTGCAGCTGAAGATGTAGGTATTTCATAGCTCCTTTACAAGTTTCAGTCTCACAAAGTGTTGCAGTTTAGCATCATAGTCACTTTAAAATGTATGTAAGCATAACTCCCAACCCTCCCAGGATTTTAATAAAATCACAGCATTCTGTAGATCCAGACTGGCAGAGGGGGGTGCAGATCCACTGAACAAATGTAATATTTTTATACATAGGATACAAAAGGGAGGTACTGTATACGTTGTGTGTGTCAGCAAGAACTGTAGTAGTTGTATGTCTGATTTACCATCTCCTTTTTTTGGGGGGGGGGGGGGTGATTTTCTATTTCATGGTTTCATACCTTGTTTCTTTCAGTTTAAGGGCTTGTTTAATTTAGTTCATACAGGCTGGCTTACCTTCTGCTTGCCAGGTGGTGAAGAGGTGGTGCAATGCACTGTTTTAGTGTTAGTGCATTGCACTGTTTATATTTTTTTATTTTATTTATTAAGAATGTAAAAATCTATAATTCATTCAAGTCTATTGCAGTCTTTGCATATGTTCACATTTGTCTGCATTTGTTTATGCACATAATTGCTAGATTATATTTTTCAGTAAAATAAATACATTGTAATGCTGATATTTTTATTAAAAGCAGGCTGGCATTGGTCATGTTAAAGTGGCCTAGTCAAAGTGTTGGATAGGGATGAGCTCGGTGTTCGAGTCGAACATAGGTTCGACTCGAACATCGGCTGTTCACGCGTTCGGCGAACAACGAACGATTTGGGCCGTTTGCGCCAAATTCGAGTGACGCGAACGGCCCACAATACACTGCGCCATCGCAGTGTAATTCCGGCGCTGTGATTGGCCAAGCATGCACTGTGACCCTGCATGCTTGGCCAATCACAGCGCCGGCAGCGAGGAGAGCAATGATTGGCCACAGGCAGGATGCCTGTGGCCAATTATAGCTGAGGGGGTTTAGTACACGCCCCACACTATAAAAGGCCGCCAGCGCGGTGGCCTTGTGTAGTGTGTTCCGGAGCAGGGAAAGTGAAGGATAGGCAGGGACAGTGTCAAATCTTGTCAAATCTATTCTTTGCTAAACCTTGTGTGTAGGGACAGAGAAGGATAGGCAGGGAGAGTGTCAGTGTCATATTCTTTGCTAAACCTTGTGTGTAGGGAGAGAGAAGGATAGGCAGGGAGAGTGTCAGTGTCATATACTTTGATAAACCTTGTGTGCAGGGAGAGAGAAGGATAGGCAGGGGACAGTGTCAGTGTCATATTCTTTGCTAAACCTTGTGTGCAGGGAGAGAGAAGGATAGGCATGGAGAGTGTCAGTGTCATATACTTTGATAAACCTTGTGTGCAGGGAGAGAGAAGGATAGGCAGGGGACAGTGTCAGTGTCATTGTTGCTAAGCCTCCTGCACATTATACACCTGAAGTTAGCCCGTATTGCTGCTTTTTCCTGGTGTGTTACACCAACAGGATTTTGCGGCACTTACAGCGGGCGGAGTGTACCTCCTGACCATATTACACCTTAACTTAGCCTGTATTGCTGCTTTTTCCTGGTGTGTTACACCAACAGGATTTTGCGGCACTTACAGCGGGCGGAGTGTACCTCCTGACCATATTACACCTTAACTTAGCCTGTATTGCTGCTTTTTCCTGGTGTGTTACACAAACAGGATTTTGCGGCACTTACAGTGGGCGGAGTGTGCCTCCTGACCATATTACACCTTAACTTAGCCTGTATTGCTGCTTTTTCCTGGTGTGTTACACCAACAGGATTTTGCGGCACTTACAGCGGGCGGAGTGTGCCTCCTGACCATATTACACCTTAACTTAGCCTGTATTGCTGCTTTTCCCATTTCCCTGCAGGCCATTAGAATGTCTGGAAGGCAAACAAGGAGAGGCAGACAGTCAGGAGCCAAAAAAAGAGGGCAAGCAGGCTCTGTGTCTAGAGACAACAGTGCTGGTTGTGGATGCGGTGCATCGCCATCAGCACGTGGCCATGGGACACGCTTGTCCTTCTTTTCGGCAGCTGGACGTGTTGAGCCGCATCATGCCGAAGACTTGGTAGAGTGGATGACCAAGCCCTCCTCATCCTCCTCATCCTCTCTCACCCAGGCTCAGGGTACTGGCAAAGCAGCTGCCAAAGCGTCCTCTTCCCTGGTATCAATGTCATCATCAGTCACTCCTTCCCTAGACCAACTATGTCCTCCTGAGGAGTCCCCCGAACTGTTTGAGCACAGTGAGAAATTGAAAATAATACCTGTCACCTGTATCTCATAGGCACCACATCCCTTCATTAAGAAGCTATATAGGAATATGAAGGTATTGGGACTTTTAAGGTGCAACAACTACACAATATTCAATATAAAAAATATAATTTTATTACAAAAAAATATATGAAAATTCATATGTACAAATATACATGAACCATCAAAATAAACATAATAGAGTTTCCAAAGTGCATACAGACAAAATTCTCTACATGTTTCGCCATTTTGTAGGCTTCCTCAGGAGTTTGTCATGCAAATACTGGAAACAAAGAAAGAAAAATAATAAATACATAATAATATTTACTCAAATTTCAAACTCAAAATTACAAAACAGAATATTATTAAGAAAAAAAGGATAACTGAAAACCATAACCAGCCCAATGGTTGCTCAAAAGTTCATCTCAAAATTAGATCTATTTATTCAAGGTATATGACCTTATTAGTATCAGTTGTAAGTACATTACCTGTAAATTTTGATGGTACAATCTAAAATGAAGAATGACCAGATAGCCAATGAGCTATCCCACACGGGGGCGCCCGTAAGGAGGGGATCATATGGTGTATCATAGAGGGGGAGAAATACTGGCACAAATAACCACCCGGATATTACTAGCACAGGAACAGAGGGCCATCTGGGGGAAATTACAAAGAAAAATCGAATTAAGTCAAATAACAATCTATGTATAAGAGTAAAGGCGTCTCCATCTAGTTATACGGCACATACCCCATCAGTATTTACCTGTTTATGGCTGTTGATAGTAAAAAATATATTAGAATAGGCAAAAAAGGGGCAGTATCTCCAAAGTACCCCAATCAGTGTCCACTCTAAAGGAAAAAGAATTAGTGGAAATTACTATAAATATATAATAATCCCCTCTAGTTGGTAATCAGAATTTTAATTTTTTAGCCATATACTTGCTAGCTGATATATACCTGGTTAATCCAATTGGATAAAGTGTGTCCACATTAGGGCATCTCTGCCGAAAAACTTGTTTTACAAAACCGATCAATCAGTTTACTGAAAAAATATATAAAATATAAAAACCATTTTAGATTAAAGACCAAGTAAACCAGACAACAGGATAAAAACCAATGTTGCCCATAAAGAGATCTAGTGCCTAAGTAATTTACCTTTGACTGATATCTAAGAACGTCTTCTCCCCAGAGTGTTGGTCATGCTACTGATTTACAAGGCTGCGATCCGGACTATATACCCCCCCTCCCCCTTCCCATTGGACGCACAATGGCGCCAAATCAATGGGCGGAGCGGGCACGTCAGTTCCGACATCCGCCCATCGTCAGATCCGACCCGGAAGTGACAATTCCACCACTGAAAAACCGGAGACGTCCGCCGGAAGCGCCACCCCGCTCATCAGGAGAAAACATCCTGACGAGCTGGACGCACCATAAGACGGATCCGGAAGGGGAAAACATGCCTAAAGTATAGAAAAGGGCAGACTTCCTTTTAAAATCACGGCAGAAAGGGCACATTGGATGTTAAAAAAATGGGGCCAGGATATCCGGTGGGCTTAGACATAGTCATTACTAATGGGTTATATAGATACCGTCAGGTGCTGGCACTGGCAACTTCCAAAACCGGAAGTACCCTCCCCTATATAAGCCCCTCCCATCCGGGAGCACCTCAGTTTTGTAGCAAAGCAATAAGTGTCCCTAAAGAGGGGCGGGAGCTCTGTGTCCCGTGATGTACTCCAAGAAAAGGATTTTACAGGTAAGCTGTTATAAAAATCCTATTTTCTTTCTCGTACATCACGGGACACAGAGCGACATAGTCATTACTAATGGGATGTCCTAAAGCAATGCCAAATGAGGGGGGGGATACACCATATATAAGCTGAGCGCTATCAGACATGAGGATCTTTTGCGGCCTGCAACACACTGCGCCCAAAGGCGACATCCTCCTGACTTCTAACGTCCACCTGGTAGAACCTAGTAAACGTGTGTACCGAAGACCATGTTGCGGCCTTACAGATTTGAGCCAGGGAGGCCTGGTGATGCACTGCCCATGAAGTTCCAACTGCTCTCGTGGAGTGCGCCCTAACTTTGAACGGAGGCGGTCTACTTCTCAAGCCATAGGCTTGTATTATGACCTGTCGAATCCACTTGGCTAAAGTAGATTTTGACGCTGCCTGACCCTTTCTGGGGCCTTCCGGCAGAATAAACAAAGTATCCGTTCTGCGAATCTGAGCAGTGGCTTTTAGATAAGCTTTAACTGCTCTTACTACATCCAAAGAATGCAATAACTTTTCCTCTACCGAAGTAGGTTTGGGGAAAAAAGAAGGAAGAACCACATCTTGGTTCAAATGAAACCTCGATACCACCTTAGGAAGAAAGGCTGGATGAGGACGTAACACTACTCTGTCCTTATGGATAACCAGATATGGTTCCTTACAGGACATAGCTGCTAATTCCGATACTCTTTTAGCCGAACAAATGGCTACTAGAAAAATCAATTTCCTGGTGAGAAGCACCAAGGAAATATGCTGTAATGGTTCAAATGGTTGTTTCTGTAGAACCGACAGAACCAAGTTTAGATCCCATGGACATATGGGAATATTAACCGGAGGACTAATACGCATCACTCCTTGTATAAAGGCTTTGACTAGTGAATGCGAAGCCAAGGGCCTTTGAAAAAATATTGACAAGGCCGAAATCTGACCCTTGATAGTACTCAAGGCAAGCTTCCTATCTACAGCCCACTGTAGGAAGTCCAGAATCCTACCTATTACGTACTTATGTGGATGCCATTTCTTGGCCTCACACCACGCGATGTACGCCTTCCAGATTCTATAGTAGATCTGCCTGGATACCGGCTTCCTGGCATTGATCATGGTAGATACCACAGCATTAGAGAGCCCTCTCTTTTTTAGAATGTGGGCTTCAATAGCCAGGCCGTCAAACCTAGGGCTGGTAAGGAAGGGTGGTATATCGGTCCTTGCGAAAGCCGGACGACGTGGGAGAGTCCAAGGACTCCCCACTGAAATTTTACAATCTCCGCGTACCACGCTCTTCGGGGCCACGCTGGAGCCACCGGAATCACTGGTTTCTTTTCTACCCTGATTCTGCGGAGTAATCGAGGTAACCATTGTGGCGGTGTGAATGCATATATCAGCTTGAACTGATCCCAAGGGAACACTAGGGCATCCGAGCCGCAAGCTAGGGGATCCCTTGTCCGAGAGACAAACCTGTCCCCCTTTGCGTTGAATCTGGATGCTAGAAGATCTACATCCGATGTTCCCCACCGCTGACATATTGTCCAGAAAACCTCGGGGTGAAGGGACCCTTCCTCTGGGCCTAATTGCTGGCGACTTAGAAAGTCCGCCTTCCAATTCTCCACTCCTGGAATGAATACCGCAGATATGGCTGGGACATATTTTTCTGCCCATTTCAGGATGTAATTTACTTCCCTCTGGGCTGCACGACTCCTGGTGCCCCCCTGATGATTGATATATGCCACTGCTGTGGCATTGTCTGATTGAATTCTGACAGGGGACCCTTGGAGTTTGGATGTCCATGCTACTAGGGCATACCGGGCTGCTCGTATCTCTAAGAGATTGATGGGCAGGGCCTTTTCTGCATCCGACCATCTGCCCTGGAGAGACTATTGCTCCAGTACTGCTCCCCAGCCTATAAGGCTGGCATCTGTAGTGACCACCTTCCAAGAAATCGGACTGAAGGATTTCCTTTTTTTCCAGATTCTGGGGAACCAACCACCAACGGAGGCTCTTGCGAACGGAAGGGGACAAGGACATTGTAAGTCTAGGGCCTGAACTTTTTTGTTCCAGGCTGACAGTATGGCCCCTTGCAAATTCCTTGAATGGAATTGACCGTAGGGTACTGCTTCGAATGATGCCACCATTTTTCCCAGCAGCCTCATATACAGGCGTATGGACGGCTGTCTTTTTTGTACCCACTAAGTGGATCAAATCTTTCAAAGACAACACCTTTCCTCGAGGCAAGAATATTTTTCTCTGGCCTGAATCCAACCTTAGCCCCAAGTATTCCAGACTTTTGACTGGTTTTTAGGGCTGACTTGTCTCGGTTGATAATCCAACCGTGAGATTCCAGATACTTGATCGTCTTGTGAACGACCACGTCTAGTTTTTTCACTGAGTGGTCTATCAGCAACAAGTCATCCAGATATGCCATTATCATTACACCTTGTGTTCTTAGATTGGCCAATAAAGGGCCAGAATTTTTGTAAACACTCGTGGTGCTGTGGCCAAACCGAAGGGTAAGGCTCTGAACTGAAAATGGCGCCCTTCTACTGCAAAGCGTAGAAATTTTTGGTGGACTGGAAAGATGGGAATGTGCAAATAAGCATCTTTGATGTCGATCGTGGCTAACCAATCCTCCCCTTGTAGGGCAGTGGCCACCGATCGGATCGACTCCATCGGAAAGTCCTGATATACAGGAATTTGTATAGCCCTTTTAGAATTAATATGGGCCTCCCGTCCGCGTTTGCTTCGGGACTGTAAAGAGGTTTGAGTAAAACCCGAACCCTCATTCTTCCAGGGGAACCTCCATAATTACTCCTTGGAGCAATAGTTGTTCTAGTGCCAACAGGAGGGACTCTCTCTTCCGGGGATCCCTTGGCACGTTTGACCTCAAAAATGGGAAGGAGGAGAGTCTTTTAACTCCAAACTGTATCCCAAACCTACTGCGGAGAGCACCTATCTGTCTTGATCGTGTCCCGCCAGGTCTCTTGCGAACAACTGGAGTCCTCCCCCCACCCGACTGAGTGGGGGCTTCAATGAATTTAACTTTGGGGGAGGTTTTGTACCTCCCCTGACCCAGGGTTTCTCATTACCCTGCTACTGTCCCTGTTTTTTACCCCCGGGATTTGACCGAGGAGGCCGTCGGAACTGTTACACAGCCGATGCCCCAGGGACTGGAGAAGCAGGCCTCTTGAAGAGGGACCTCTAACTCTGCTTTTAACCGGCAAGAGCGTATTTTTACCGCTGGAAATTTTCTGGATATATTTGTCCAGGTTTTCCCTGAATAAGCGTTCACCATGAAATGGGACGCTAACCAGCCATTCTTTACAGGGAGCTTCAGCAGACCAGTTTTTGAGCCATAGGAGCCTACGCATATGTACTATAGACAGCGTAAGGCGGGAGGCCTGATGGACTGAATCCTCTATGGCGTCAACCGCAAAGCCTAAGGCTCTAGGTAGATCAGCTAGGGCAAAGCCTGCTGATCTGTCAAGTCCCTCAAGACCTGTTTCAACTGATCCTTCACTGCTTAGCAGACCCCAATAGCTGCTACTGCTGGTTGTATCACCAAGCAGATTTTCATAAGGACTCCAATCTTTTATCTATTGGGTTCTTGAACATTTGGACATTATCCACTGGACATGTCAGTGATTTATACATACAAGAGATGGCTGCGTCCACTGTAGGGACCTTCCATTTTTTTTTTTTGATGAACTTATCCTCCATGGGATAGACCACCGGAAATCTCTTGGGGGAATAAATATTTTCTCAGGACGTTCCCAATCCTGGTAAATGAGCCCTTTCAGTAAAGGGTGAAGTGGAAAAGAACAAACAGTCTGGGGGCTTCTAGCGACCCCAACGAGGATACAGTAGTGGTTGATGGTTCCGCAAGGTGCATTTTTAAATGCTGATCGGACCATGTTAGTCAGAGACTGAACCCATAATCTTTCAGCTTGAGATGCTGAGAAAAGGTTCCCCCACTGTTGATTCCTCTATAACAGAATCAACCTCATCCTGATCCCCTTCAGGCAGGTCGATCCCTGTATGGGACTGTTGCTCTGCTAACAGGCACTCTGAAGGAGGAGACGGAGATCGGGCGTGCTTTCCCTGACAGGGAGGCAGCGATAAATGTTGACAATCTCTCTCTAATCCTCCCAGAGCTGAGGAAAAAACCTCCTCTGTTACATACACAGGAGCAGGTGAACTGAGGACAGCCACAGTACCAAGTACCCCTGCGGGGTCTCTACGGTCACTTACCTCTGAACTTCAGGGGAGACTGGTGCAGCAGGAGTATGCCCAAGATCCTCCGAGCCCGATGAGACCCCCTTCGCTTCCTGGAAGATTCAGTTCCGGAGCTTCTGGACGGCATATTCCTAAGCCTAAAGCTGAGGTATTCCAGCCGTAATACACCACTTTTACTGAGAATAGTCTAGCACAATTGCTGCTATATCACAGTTGGTGTCTACTAATGTGCCTTTCTAGGGGATGCCTGTATCAACCGCTTGCTGTATGCCTTTAAATGTTGCCAGCTCTGTCTCTGTACTTCATAGCCAGCTCACTACAATATTGTGGTTTTTTTAAACTGCTGGGACGCCCGCACATGCGCAGAAGCGCTGCGGCGCGCACAGAGCGTCATCCCCAGGCTCCGCCCCCTTTCCCGGCTCACCTCTATATATAGAGGCGCGTGCATGCGCACGCGCGCGGCCACGTGCGCCTTCGGCGCTAATTTCAAATATGGTAACAAGGGACAGGAGCCAGGGCCCCTCTTTGCCGCAGGCCGGGGGATGGACGAGCACTGCAACATGGCAGAGGAAGCAGTTTCCTATAAGAGAACTCACCATCTGCCTGGACTTTGCTCTGCTGAGAAGAAGCTAGTCCACATGACAAGAAAACATTCCACAGCGGCCTCTAGTGGACAAACACAGGTACCGCAGTCTAATATATTAAATATATATATAAAAAATTTTTTTTTTTTTTTTTCTTGACCACCATTAAAAATTATTACATTTTTTTAGTAGTTACAGGCATGCACAGAATTTTGCGGGAATACCATTAGGTAACAGACAGAAAGACAAATTAGGCTTGGGGGTCCCCCAATAGAACCAAGTTCCTGGGGGCCCCCACTTACCTGTTCCCCGCCGCAGGACTTTGTTTGGTCCACAAAAGCCCAAACTTCACCTATCACGGCAGGCATTGTAATCAAACCTTCAGGGACCGGGTTCCCAAGGATTCCACTCCCCTGGACCTGTATAGCACCCTGCACAGAAAACATCTTGGTCGTGGGTATGACCAGAGCTCTGGATCCCAGGGTCCAGCTCTCCTAAGAGAAGCATTACAGGCAAAACCTTGCTCTTCTCTGCAAGGCCCGGGTACCGACCGTTTAGCTATGAAGCTTTTTTGGTCGGATCCGGAATAGCTTACTGAGGCCCAAAAGAACCTGTACGCAAGCTCAGTGAAAAACACATGTTTCTTCTTGGCCAACACCTTAGACACTGGCAAAAAACTGAGGTGCTCCCAGATGGGAGGGGCTTATATAGGGGAGGGTACTTCCGGTTTTGGAAGTTGCCAGTGCCAGCACCTGACGGTATCTATATAACCCATTAGTAATGACTATGTCGCTCTGTGTCCCGTGATGTACGAGAAAGAAAGGGATTGTTGCCTTGATCCTCCGACCCCTGAGGCGGTTGGCTAACCGTTTTCTGGCTTTATTGCCGCTCACATAATATGTCATCTTCATGCGTTTAGAGGACTTTTCAAAGTCATCTAGCAAGGTTAGGCGTAGGTCATATCTGAGTTGCGATAATTGTGCTGATTGTTGCGGAGTGGCATTTTGTTTGTTGTGTGCTTCTAGAGTGTGAATTTTAGAAATGAGGTGTTGGACATGCTGTCTCCTCTTTCTCTTAACCCTTGCCCCTAACTTTATCAAAACCCCCCTCATAAAAGCCTTATGGGCATTCCAAAGAACCATCGGGTCAGAAACAGAATCAACATTATGAGAAAAAATTCAGACAATTCCTCCTGTAGCTGGGATTTGGAGGGATCAGCCTGGAACAATCTCGGGTTGGATCACCAAACGAATGTAGTATTAACGCTTGGCGAATCTTCAACCGAGAGCGTCACCGAGGCATGATCCGACCACGTAATGTCATTAATTTTGGAGTTGGCAATTTTAAGCGTAAGCCATTTGTCCATAAGAAATAGATCCAGTCTTGTGTATACCTTATGGCTAACAGAAAAAAAGGAGTAGTCCCTTTCAGAACCATGCAGACATCTCCAGGCGTCATATAGCTCTTGCGAGTACAATGTCGACTGAAGCGATTGCTGATATCTATTTGAGGCAGTTGTGGAGTCCATGTGAGGGTCAGGTGGAAGGTTAAAGTCACCACAAATCATTAGAAACCCCATCTGTACCCTTCTCACTTTCTTAATTACCCAGTTCAGGAAGCGAACTTGATGCTTGTTGGGTGCATATCCATTGACCACCGTATATGCAACAGAATTAATATCACAGATTAGGATGTGATAGCGACCTTGGGGGTCCGCATATTCGCTGTGGAGTTTGAATGTGACTGTATCTTTAACTGCGGTCATGACACCCCTCTTTTTTGCTGAAGTGCTGGCTGAGAAAACGTGCCGGAATTTAGGATGGGTGCAGCGGGGAGCTTTGAGATTGTGAAAATGGGTCTCTTGCACGCAGAGTATATCACATGTGTGTTGGTTCACTTCGTTCCACAATTACTTTCTCTTTACCGGATGATTAAGGCCTTTGGCGTTAATAGTCATAAAAGTGACAGTCATCTTGGAAGGAGTAGTCTCCAGCGTATAAGTGATGTGTGCATAGCACTTACATTAAGTGGTACAGGTCCCCATACCAGAATAGGTGGTTGGAAGCCCACCCCACGAGACCAGGGACGATGGTGACTATTCAGTAGTTTTCCAGGAGGAAGGAAGGTAGTAGTACAGCCGACTGCAAACACTGAAACACATAAAAGTAAAAAGAAACAGAAAAAATAAAACACAAAAAAAGTTCTTTGGTCATGGTGACCCAACTGTAGCGAATAGCTACTCTAGGTTGTAAGGGGTATAAAGTTTAGCCTAACAGGATGTCTCCAGAACAGGGACATGTAACATTATAGGGGCCATGGGAGGCCCTTAAGCCACTCTAACGGTGTGACCGAGCATTTTTAGCATTAACCAGGTTCCAATCATCTGTGATGTGATCCGGTTTGAGGTTGTTGAAGCCAGGAGGAGGTTCATCAGGAATAATCTGCCACGTTTTGAGCAATTCCAGTCCCCTGGCTAGGGTATCAACTGCGTGGTCTTTTCCATCCTTGGTTATTATGAGTTTGGTCGGAAACCCCCATCGATAGGCTATTTTATGGTTGCACAAAGTTTTGGAAATTGTATTCAGGCTCCTCCTTTTTTGTAGAGTGTATTGGGACAGGTCTGAAAAAAATTGCAATTCTTTGTATTGCGCAGGCATTGAGTCTTTATTGCGCACCGCAGACATCAAGCGGTCTTTTATATGGAAAAAATGCAGTCTTAGTATAATGTCTCTGGGTACTTTCTCAGGGAGATAGGAAGGTTTTGGAGGCCTGTGTATCCTATTGATAGTGACGTCGATGTCGCTAAGATCAGGTAAAATAGAGGTAAATACCTGGACGGCATAACTACGCAGATCCGCCTGCTGCACCGTCTCAGGGATCACCCTAAGCTTGAGGTTGTTCCTTCTGGAACGGTCCTCGATGTCTGCGATTTTAGCCTTTACTGAGTCCATCTCCTCATCCCTGGCATCATGTGCATCAACTAGATTGTTGATAGTAGAGGCAAATTCCCCCATCTTAGTCTCCACATGCTCCACTCTCTCCTGCACTGTTTGCAAATCTTTCCCAAACTTATACACACAATCCATCATGTCCTTATGGAAAGATCCCCTAAGGGAAACTAGCATGTCTTTCAGGGTGGTGTCTAAGATGGGCTGGTTGCTGGTTGGGAATCTATCTATAGAGTCAGGAAGCTCCCTGGTGTCATCCCCTGAGTCTAGGCCCGTGCTCACCTGGGGAGAAGCATCCGTGCCATCCCGCTTGTATCTGGACTTCTCCGGGCTTCCAGAGGCAGAGGAAGGCGCAGGAGAATTCTCTTTGCTTGAAGGCAAGTTCCTTTTGGGAGGTTTGTCCTTCTTATGTGTGGTTTGAGGAGTGCTAGTTGCGGCAGGCCCCGGAGACCCGGCGCCATCTTGCCTCTGACCCCAGGAGAAGAACTCCGTTAGTTTCTGGGGTTTCTGGCCCCCCCTCCGCTTGCCCGTCATGGTGGTCGGTGACAGCGGTGAACGATCACAGTGGATGTCTGATTCGATCGCCGTTCTGAGGCTGCTAGTTGTCGCTTAGTCCCTGTATAGCCCGGAGCTCCGGTCTCATGCGGCCATCTCGGCTGCCGTCAAGCTCCGCCCCCCAAGATTTTGGATTTAGATATACAATATATTACCAAAAGTATTGGGATGGCTGCCTTTACATGCACGTGAACTTTAATGGCATCCCAGTCTAAGTTTGTAGGGTTCAATATTGAGTTGTCCCACCCTTTGCAACTATAACAGCTTCAACTCTTCTGAGAAGACTGTCCACAAGTTTTAGGATATAATTTTATTTTGAGTATATTTTCTTGTGTATATAGATACAGATATGCACAGTGTCACACAAGGACAACAATTAAATATTTAGTTTGATAATTTTATACCTTTCACTTGCCTTCTGCTACTGCACTACATCTCACAGATTCAGTACAACAGCACTAATGTTGTTCCATAAAGAATTCCAATAACATCATGCAATGCTTAGTATAGCTTTAAATCAAGGCTGATTTTATACCTGGCTCCTTTAAAAACCTCTACAATCACTCCATGTAATGAATAACTATAATGCCGCGTACACATGATCATTTTTCCCTTCGAGAAAAATTTCATTTTTTCCTTTGGACGAGAAAAACGATCGTCTGTGGGCTTTTTGTCATTTTTCCCAACGGGAAAAACGGCATTAATCACGACGAGAAAAATTAGAACATGCTCTAATTTTTCTCGTCGTGATTCCCGTCGTTTTTTTTCCACTGCAGTTTTCCCATAGGGAAACACTGCCGGGGAGCCCACACACGGTCGTTTTTTTCGACCAAAAAAAAAATGTCATTTAAAACGGCCGTGTGTGGGGGGAACAAGCTGTTCCTCGTTTTTCACATCGATTTTCTCGACGGTGTTTTCACCGTCTAAAAAAATGATCGTGTGTACGTGGCATTAGTCATTTTACAGCTTTGTATAATCTGTCTTCATGATAAAGTGTATCATTCCATAAAACTGCTCTTTCTCTAATTCTACTTATTTATTTATTAATAACTCTAACTTTCTGTTCCAGATAAACCTTATCTTTGCTTAATACTATTCATACTAAATATTTCAGTAAATGTTATTTCTAATAGTGTGATTAATTATAGCATTCTAATAACTCATCCAAAGTGCAATAACAGAAATATGGGAGCTGCCATTGCAGACATGTTTTTGAGGGTCAAAGATCAGTGGTTGCAATTTTTATGTTTCTCACTAATAAGTGGAGGTATTTTTTTTTTAAAGCACTACAATTTTTACTTAGCCAAGTCAACTGTACTCACTTTGAGCATCCAATCATATGCATGAAAAAATGTCCAGAGTACCACAGGACTGGAGGGCTGAAGTCAGTACAAGAACCCTTATAACCCATGCTTCTTCTGGGGCAACAAAAAAATATAGATGCCAACCCTGAGATTTGCACATTTAGAAGGGCCCTGTATTTCTATCTAGGACTTTTATTTTTAGGGTTGGTATATATTGCTGTTGGCTTTCATGCCTCTCTCTACAAAGCACTGGCTGGCCTAGTAAGCTGAGGCCATAATTTAAGTCTGCATTTATGAAGAATGCTTCCAAATAGTTTTTCCTACCACAGCTGACATTTTATGGTGCAATAATAAAATTAAGTATGTGGTGTCCTATAGAGTTCTCAGTGCTTAATGCAGCAGATAGAACTCTATGACTGGAGGAAAGCCGGACGCATTGCGTTTTTATTTTTTTTTATTCCATTTTTTTAGAACTAAACACATTTTGGGAGTGCCAAGCCCATTTGCGTTAAATCTCTTTTTATTAGTCTATACATTTTTTTTTACAGTTATACAAAATTCATTGCAATATACACTTCTTCTCCTGCGTGTCGATTAGGGTCCAAAATTGCTATCTACAATCTTCCTTATTCCTATCCTTCTTTCCCCTATTCTTCTTCAGGAGTTCTACAGTCTCACTTACATACTTCTACTCTCATCCAAACCACATTCACAAAAAAAAAAACACCACTCCTACTACTCCTATTTCTTCCCTCCTGCTGTCCTAATCCCCCTTTCGGGGTTAATTGTTCCCACACATTTATAGATACTCTATCATTCTTGCTGAGGACCGAAATTCTTCCCATCTTTGCCATATTTCTGGCATTTGATTTTCTATATGAAAAAATGGGAAGGACACGTATAATGGGAGTGAAAGGCGCTGCGTACCCCGAAAATTTACAGAAGAATAGGAAGTTTTCCCCAAGGGGCTTTTGACAGCAACATTCCGAAAGTAATTTACAATAATGCATATTATTTTTTTTTTATTGTGTATAAACATTAAGTACAGGCTCAACATATATATACTCCGGTAAAAACATGTATAAATAACCACACAGAATTAAGACACAACATTGCCATACAGTTTTAACATTTCACATGCATCTGTATAAATATACTGACGCGTTTCGATCCCAATGGATCTCTTCAGAGGATGGGTGGTTTGCTGTGGGAAATATATGTATTAAATTTCAATTCTCTACATGGGTATATGCCCAATAGTAAAAAATATAAAGTATATGATTACCAGTCAACTGTGTGTTAGAACCATGGTTTCTAACCGGAGTTCCATCACTAGCATCTCAAGGGAAATCAGCAGCCTCCCGGACATCTGACACCCAAAGGTAGGGCGCCACCAAGGCGTGTGTGACCTGCAAGGAGTCATATGGAGAGGGAGAGACCCGAGAGGGGGCGTGCACAGACGGACAGCCGGCACCTGTAATAGAACACCATGGGCATAAATGTAGGATGCATCCGTGATGCATCCATATACACTATATGGTTGCTGAGTATAGAATATTAAGTGGACAGACTAGAGGACAGCAGTGGCGTGTCCTTGAACATATATTTGTATATTATCAATGTGCTTCTGTAGTAGTATTTGGCTAATAAAATATATTTGCCATATTCTAAGCTATATAGTATTGTTAGTTCCTTTGCTATGCCAATATAGGTATCACATTATGGTCCAAATTCCTTGAGTAACTTCAAGGTGACCATTTTGATGAGACAGTTTTATTTATTTGTTTCAGGGGGACTGGATCCTAACTCAATCCACTCCCCCGTTGGAAACTAAGCACTGTCTCAGTGCAGAAAACTGCTGAGAGACATCTATATGTCCCCCAACACAACACTGACTGTTTTCACAGCCAATGGCTAAGCGCTGGACTACAATTACCAATATTCAGCTCTATTTTATATATATATATCAGATATTACTAATATACCATTTACTCAATACTGATTATAAACGCATGTAATTTTTTGTTCACACTGTGGTGTTATGCAATTTGCATTTGCATGCACCAAGTGTCAACTTAATATAATTTCCCATCATGGGCCATTCCATCTGTGCATCTCAGGGCTTCATTGCTTCCTCCTTGACCTGCGTCATCCTTAGTGTGGGCGGCGCATGCGTGTGCATCCTCCCGTCAAGGGGGGAGGGGGAGCATTGTGCTCCCACCATGCTCATTGGGCGGCGGACCTGGTTGTTCCGTCTGCCCATTTTTGGCATTCCTTTCTTGTCGGCGGCATCCCAGAACAAATCCATATGACTCCTTGCAGGTCGCACACGCCTTGGTGGCGCCCTACCTTTGGGTGTCAGATGTCCGGGAGGCTGCTGATTTCCCTTGAGATGCTAGTGATGGAACTCCGGTTAGAAACCATGGTTCTAACACACAGTTGACTGGTAATCATATACTTTATATTTTTTACTATTGGGCATATACCCATGTAGAGAATTGAAATTGAATACATATATTTCCCACAGCAAACCACCCATCCTCTGAAGAGATCCATTGGGATCGAAACGCGTCAGTATATTTATACAGATGCATGTGAAATGTTAAAACTGTATGGCAATGTTGTGTCAATATTCTGTGTGGTTATTTATACATGTTTTTACCGGAGTATATATATGTTGGGACTGTACTTAATGTTTATACACAATAAAAAAAATTAATATGCATTATTGTAAATTACTTTCGGAATGTTGCTGTCAAAAGCCCCTTGGGGAAAACTTCCTATTCTTCTGTTGATTTTCTATATATCCTTCCTCGCTTATCTGTCTTTCCATATATTGTATTACGTTCATTTCACATATCCATTCGGTTATCGTCTGACTTTTTGTTTTTCTCCATTTAGGAGCTATTAATGTTCTAGCTGCAGTTGCCATATGGTGAAGAACATCCGTTTTAATAACTTTTATTGAGTTTTACATTATGGATAGTATTGAGATATTTATACTTGGATTCATCTCCACTCCAGACACCTTCTGATAGATCTCAAATATCGTGTTCCAGAAATTCCTCACCAGATGACATCCGTACCAGATATGATCCATAGTCCCCCTTTCTACAAAACATCTCCAGCAGGTCTCTGTATTTCCTTTATTTATTTTATTGAAGGCTACTGGGCTCCAATACCATCTCATTACAATTTTATAGTTTCTCTCTTGATGTTTAATCGCTACAGATGTTTTATGTATTATTGCAAATGTTTTCTCCCATTCTTTCTCCATTTCATTCATACGAAGCACAATAACACTCACTCTGCTCTGCTCTCTGCTTCTCCCTCACCGTGCTGAACCCTCTCAAAATGGTGTACAGGGGCGGAGGCTATAGCCGCATGTAAAAAACGAAAGTAAAATACGAGATTTCGAATCGTTACAAATAACCGCTATGTATTTAGAAAAGTACAAATCCATTCGAAGCACATTAGGCATAATAGGCAGCGTCGTCGTGAGAGAGACACAGAAAATTACGAATCAACGAACCTAAAAAAAGTTACGAAAGTAGGAGTTGTGTCCAGAATCAACGAAAAACAATGTACTCTACCGAAAGTACGAATTATAAATCAACTAAAAATTCAACTAAATATGTCGCTTGCGAAAATACGAATTAGTCCGAACACGAAAAATCCCGTCTAGCAAAATTACGAATGATTACGAATCAACAGGACTGAAAAGAAACGAACCGAAACTAAACGAATTTTTCCGTTGTGCACAAGTCTAATATGTACTGCCCGGGATGGGAAACTCTGGGTCTTTGCCTAAGCTCGCCCGCCTACAGCGAATCTTGATAAAAAGAGCGGCTACCGAGTACGGCTTGGAGTTCCCGTATGTACCTAAAGAACTCGTTTGCAGATTGGCTTAAAGGCTCTTTTACTGCATGGTTGGAAGTTTGTGACTTTGAAATCCTGTGGCAGAGGATTCCTGGAATATCCATTTGCTCAACTTTAAAAGGTCTGTGGCAGAGACTTTGTTCACTTCAAAAAAAGGTCTTTGGCAGAGACTCACTTCATCTTGGGCAGTCTGTGGCAGAGACTGCCCTGTTGCTGGTTCGTGTGTCATCCCGGCTGCTGGGCCTTGTGAGAGGGGACTATCCGGGTGACCAATACCCACTCTAACATTGAGAGTGGTGAATGACTTAGAACTGATGTTTTGTATTTTTGTGCCGAGTGCCTGAAACTTCCCCTGCTTTCTTCTACCTTCTACTTGCTCTCAAAGTTATACATGCAGAAGAAAATAAAGCCTGACTGTTGAAGGTTTTACATCTGTGTGGACATTGCATTTACTACAGACTTTACCACCCGGACAACGAAGCTGAAGAGGTAACGTGCAAAACCCAAAATTAACCAGCAGCTCCTACGGGGGTAGTGCTACAATTGTAAAAAGCTTTCCATATAGCATGACCCTTACAACTAAGGACCTGCCATCTTTGCCTTTCCAATTTTGCAGTATTTGATGGGGTATGTCTTTGTGGAACGCAATAGGCACTCCTCGTGATTTAGAATATGGAAATGTACCATGAATCCATGTAACATAATTTCTATTGTTTATTTTAGGAATGTAATCTGAACGAAAAACAGAATAATTCCAATCTTTTGTTTATGAAATAAATTTAGGATTTGTAATCTTTTAGAAGGAGAATTAAGGCCTCTTACATTGAAAGAACAACATTTTACCCCCCCCCCCCCCCCATATTGAGAATATGGAGAGAGGTGGAAAGAAAGAGGTAGGAGAGAAAAGAAAAAAAAACCCTTACCAAAAATTACTTTTCACTCACACACCACTCAAACCACTTATTCTTCCCAATCACACTACTAAATCTATATTGACTTTGATCAAGTCTATCTTACTATTAGTAAGGTCCCTACTGAGGGGGGGCGGAGCTGTTGTAATCTGATCTGTGGCCCGTCAGGACTCCACATGCTACATTTTTATATCCTTAAAGTTCTATCGAACAGTTTTATTATCCATATTATTATTTTTTCTTTCTTTACCCTAATTCTGTTATCCATTCTTATATGTTTACAATCTTCCTTTTCATTTCAACACACTATTCCCAAACATATAAACATATAGAGCATTTGATAACGTTTTATATTTCTCTATCCCTTCATCCAATGCTCCGCCTCTTTCTACATAGATCACCACAAAAAAATTGTGGGGACCAGGGGAGGGGAGAGGGGAGAGGGGAGGAAAGAAAAGAAAAGGAAAAAAGTGTATTCCACTTATTAGTAATTATATATCAGTGCGAGTGTAATATAGGGAACCATTGGTTCTAAACTTTCCCATCAAATCCATCCTTCCCTTCTCCCTCTCTTCTTTCTATTTCTCCTTTTTATCCTTCAATGTTCTCATATTATTAATATTTGTGTATCAGTGCATACGTGATATAAAGAGCCATGGTTCCGACCTTACCTAAAAAAAATAGTAATTGTATTTTCCGTGTTTTTAGCTGTGTTATTGTGTTATTGTGTATGTGTATCATCTATAATGTGTATTGTATTTTCCATATCTTCTAAAATTCCCCCATTTACTCCTCCCTAAACCCCTCCCCCACCCCACCCCCCAGTATCCCCCCCCCCCCTGCCCCACACCCCAACTCCCCCCTTAAGGCTTATTAAGTGTTCCGAAATATGTTTTGGGCCAGTCTGGTAGTTTTTATAATTTCTTTATTTTAATTGTCATACACACAGACATGTGTGAAAAGGTGCTAAAGAAAACTGGGCCCTTCCTATGTGAGTACCACTCAGCGCTTCTGGAGATGTGGCAATTATGGTATGAGTTGGGAGCAGACAAAAATAATGAATGAATAAATACAATATAGAAATGAGCCTATCTTGTAGTAAGCAGCTGCTGAAAATGGAAAACTAATATGGAGAAGCACAGTATTTGTATGAACCAATCTGAGGTCTGGACCATAAATAATGTAAATAATAAAATCGTCTAAATGAACCAATAATATCATAAAACACTAAAATGAAATCTGTCACAGATTGTCCAAGAAATAATGTAGCAGCGCTCTTGTCATAAATGACAAGCTTCTTTAGGTGTCTCTGTACACGTAAAGGTATCAATGATTGTAGCAGGTGAAGATATGCAGAAAGACCAGATCCTTATTACAGTGCAGCGACACAGGAAAAACTTCATCCGTGAGATGTTGTAGAAGAAAAATCCCCTTTTGGGTATGCACTCACCACAAAGTAGATACAGATGTGCCTTGTCAGCAAACACAGGATCACTTTCTTCTTCTCTCTGCTTTTCCACCAGACCGCAGTAATGGTACGCTCAAAGGTGCAGGTGTATTCAAAAAGAAAAAAAGGTGGCCAATAGTCTGGAATCTCCGGGGAGAATTTATTAAGTAGTGAGGGTGTACGGTACCATCTTGTCATTATTTTAAAATTAGTTTCTTGGATTCTTGTGGATATTGAAGATTTCAACGCAAGATTTACTATCTGCCTATGTTGTGCCTGGGTGAACGTCCTGTCTAATGTAATTTCCCACTTCCTTATATATGGAGGGACATAGTCCTCTTGGGGGGCAACCAGTAGTGCATACATTTGCGAGATTAAGTGAGAGCAAGGCCCCGTCCCCTCACATAATTGTTCTAAGTGTGTCAATGTTCGTTGAAATCTGTCCGGAGGTGGAAGAGTGTTAAGGAAATGTCGCAACTGAGCTCCACTCCAGAAGTCAAGACCGAAACGGTCATTGGATGAGGTTAGTTCAGGCAATGAGAATATGGAGAGAGGTGGAAAGAAAGAGGTAGGAGAGGAAAAAAAAAAACCCTTACCAAAAATTACTTTTCACTCACACACCACTCAAACCACTTATTCTTCCCAATCACACTACTCAATCTATATTGACTTTGATCAAGTCTATCTTACTATTAGTAAGGTCCCTACTGAGGGTGGGGGGTGAGCTGTTGTAATCTGATCTGCGGCCCGTCAGGACTCCACATGCTGTATTTTTATATCCTTATGCCGCGTACACACGCCCGGTTTTAATGTCATTGAAAAAAACGACGTTTTTCTCGACGTGATTTTTCGTGTTTCCTCTCAAGCCTGCCTACACACTATCGTGAAAAAAATGTTTGAGCAAAGCGCGGTGATGTACAACACATACAACGGCACTATAAAGGGGAAGTTCTATTTGGATGGCACCACCCTTTGGGCTGCTTTTGCTGATCCTCGTAATAGTAAAGTTTGGTGAGAGCCGATTTGCGCTTTTCAGCCTCATGCTCTTCAGTCCGTTACAGCGTGACGCATGTGCTATCTCCATTACGAACTTTCATTTTACCAGAAGGAGCACTCCCGTCTCATACTTGATTCTGAGCATGCGCATTTTTTTTACGCTTGTAAAAGCATACACACTACCGTTTTTCACGACGTTAAAAAGAACGACGTGAAAAACAACGTGAAAAAATAGAGCAGGTTCTAATTTTTTTAGGCCATTTTTCACGTCGTTAAAAATGCTCTGGAGCCTACACACGATCGTTTTTAATGACCAATTTAAAAAAATTGCATTTTTCACGCCATGAAAAACGGTCGTGTGTATGCGGCATTAAAGTTCTATCGAACAGTTTTATTATCCATATTATTATTTTTTCTTTCTTTACCCTAATTCTGTTATCCATTCTTATATGTTTACAATCTTCCTTTTCATTTCAACACACAATTCCCAAACATATAAACATATAGAGCATTTGATAAGGTTTTATATTTCTCTATCCCTTCATCCAATGCTCCGCCTATTTTTACATACTGTAGATCACCACAAAAAAATTGTGGGAACCAGGGGCGGGCACGAGAGGGGGCAGAGGGGAGGAAAGAAAAGAAAAGGAAAAAAGTGTATTCCACTTATTAGTAATTATATATCAGTGGCAGTGCGAGTGTAATTTAGGGAACCATTGGTACTAAACTTTCCCATCTAATCCATCCTTCCCTTCTCCCTCTCTTCTTTCTATTTCTCCTTTTTATCCTTCAATGTTCTCATATTATTAATATTTGTGTATCAGTGCATATTGTACCTGATATAAAGAGCCTTGGTTCTGACCTTACCTAAGGTAAAAGTGTTTTTAGCTGTGTTATTGTGTTTGTAGCGACCCTCTCTCCCTCTCTTGCTTTATCGGTTATGTGGCTGTTGTCTAGGGGTCCCTGGGAGGGAGAGATGAGATACACCACGGCCCATGTCCTCCATAGCTAAGAGGTGAAGGCCAGAAAATTGGGCCCTGTGCAGGTGTCCTAGAGTCAAGTCCAGTACTTCGTTCCTGACTCCTTTGCTCCTAGTAACCAGAGTTCCACACAGTGAATAGGTCCAACTCAGTTTTATTCTTCTTGCCAAACAATAAACAGTTTCTTCTGCTGAGTAATAATGGGGAATAGATCGAGGCACAATCCTTTCCCTTCTGATGCTAACCACTGTGATATCACCAGTGGCGGATAGTCACTGCCACTGACTATGTTGAGTAGAACGTGAATTACCTTCGCTAGCATGGCCCCTGTCAGGGGAAGGAGATCAATCCAAGGGAGAAACAGGAGGCCTCTCTGCCACCAGCGATGCTGCGCCGGACTCTCCAGAGAAGTTCCGCACACCAGTCCTTTACGAACTCAGACACGGGCACCCAAGGAATTAGGGCCCCCCTCGGATTCCTCCACCCTCGCGGAACTCAGTCGAAGGTACTGAGCCCCAGGCCTCCGCCATAGTACCTCACCCCAGGCTAAAGGTGCCTGGGATGGACTCCATCCTTGCCCCGGCCAGGTCAAGGGCACCTAGGCCCGGAACACTGGAACGCCAGCACCCAGGCCGAAGGTGCCTGGGTGCGGGCGCGTCCTCCAACTCTGAACCCCGTGGTAAGGGCATCCGCCCCCTTTATCCCCTCTCCCTTTGCGTCACAGCGGGTTCCCCGCCCCGCTGTACCAGCTCCAGGGGAGGACAAAAAGGTACAGTCTTGCGGTGTGAGCTCAGCCCCGGCCCAGGGCAACAGTGCCACCTGTGGGCCGCAAGGAACCTCACACCACCAGAGTCCTTCAAGAACCAGAAAAAGGTCTCGGATACCCTAGCAATCTGTGCATCTGGGTTACACTACCACCCAGATGCCTCCCTTAAATTCAAGTACCCGCTACATGTTATTGTGTATGTGTATTATCTATAATGTGTATTGTATTTTCCATATCTTCTAAAATTCCCCCATTTACTCCTCCCTCCCTTTTTACTCATGCCCTCTTTTTTATCTTTATCCTCTTTTTTTTGAGTGCCATAGTTTACAGATACACTTTTCTTCCGGCTCTCGTTTTTTATTTTCAGGCTTATTCAAACTATAATCTAGCTATATCTAGCCCCGTTCTGCCATGCATAAGAGACAACGAGAAAAAAAAAAAAAAAGCCGCACAGATGCAAAAGTTTTAAAGTTTAAATGTATATCCACTTTTCCCCTTTTTTTTATTTTCTCAGTCCTGGGGCATATATTTATTCCTATGATATGCCTTTATCTATATTATTCCATCTCCAGCTAACAACTTGCCATTTCCACCATGTTGCTTTGCATAAAAATTTCTGATCTGAAGATGTCTTAGATAAATACAGGTATTAGTTACAAATGTAAATGCAGATATTTTCTCCTTTATTGTATTTATTAAGGCAATTGGATTTTATGCTTTGAGCTAGTGACATTTATCACCGTGGTCTTAAACCACTGACTCACCAACCACTAAGATGCTTCGGGTGCTCTGAGCTTCCTCTGGTATCTCAGGTATCTTCTCGGTTTCCTGCACAGCTGACAGCTTACAGACCTCTAGCGGAGATCTCACGGCAGTAACAGACAGGTGATCGAAATGCCTCGGGAAGATTCAGCTGAACTCGGTCAGGGGCCGCGAGAGGCCGAGAGAGATCGGAGGTCTACGCGGCCAAGCATATTTGTAAAGCAAAGTGCTGTGGTTAATAACTGTGTTATTATTATTATTATTTTAGGCAGTGGAAGGTACATAGGTATTTAGGCACGCAAGCCCGTCAAATAGTGTGAAAACTCTGGATTTTGGGAATTCTAGATAGGCGATTGCATGTCTAGTACGGTTATTCAGCAGTTAAGAAACCACTGGTAGGTGCACCAACAGGCATAATAGCACTCACCATCGCAATTGCAGCTTCCACAAAATACCTAGTGCTTCCACGTACGGGGAAGCATGTGACCTATTCCCATGATACAGTGCTTGAGAACTACTGAGAGTGTCAATCTCCTGTATCCCTCAGTACACACAGTGGTTTCTTCCACTAACCTACTACTTCTATACTGTGTCCTGTAGTGATGGATGAAACGGTCCACAGGAGGAACCACTGAGTGCAGAGGGGGACACAGGAGATCAACATTCTAAGAAGTGCAGCTGAAGATGTAGGTATTTCATAGCTCCTTTACAAGTTTCAGTCTCACAAAGTGTTGCAGTTTAGCATCATAGTCACTTTAAAATGTATGTAAGCATAACTCCCAACCCTCCCAGGATTTTAATAAAATCACAGCATTCTGTAGATCCAGACTGGCAGAGGGGGGTGCAGATCCACTGAACAAATGTAATATTTTTATACATAGGATACAAAAGGGAGGTACTGTATACGTTGTGTGTGTCAGCAAGAACTGTAGTAGTTGTATGTCTGATTTACCATCTCCTTTTTTTTGGGGGGGGGGGGTGATTTTCTATTTCATGGTTTCATACCTTGTTTCTTTCAGTTTAAGGGCTTGTTTAATTTAGTTCATACAGGCTGGCTTACCTTCTGCTTGCCAGGTGGTGAAGAGGTGGTGCAATGCACTGTTTTAGTGTTAGTGCATTGCACTGTTTATATTTTTTTATTTTATTTATTAAGAATGTAAAAATCTATAATTCATTCAAGTCTATTGCAGTCTTTGCATATGTTCACATTTGTCTGCATTTGTTTATGCACATAATTGCTAGATTATATTTTTCAGTAAAATAAATACATTGTAATGCTGATATTTTTATTAAAAGCAGGCTGGCATTGGTCATGTTAAAGTGGCCTAGTCAAAGTGTTGGATAGGGATGAGCTCGGTGTTCGAGTCGAACATAGGTTCGACTCGAACATCGGCTGTTCACGCGTTCGGCGAACAACGAACGATTTGGGCCGTTCGCGCCAAATTCGAGTGACGCGAACGGCCCACAATACACTGCGCCATCGCAGTGTAATTCCGGCGCTGTGATTGGCCAAGCATGCACTGTGACCCTGCATGCTTGGCCAATCACAGCGCCGGCAGCGAGGAGAGCAATGATTGGCCACAGGCAGGATGCCTGTGGCCAATTATAGCTGAGGGGGTTTAGTACACGCCCCACACTATAAAAGGCCGCCAGCGCGGTGGCCTTGTGTAGTGTGTTCCGGAGCAGGGAAAGTGAAGGATAGGCAGGGACAGTGTCAAATCTTGTCAAATCTATTCTTTGCTAAACCTTGTGTGTAGGGACAGAGAAGGATAGGCAGGGAGAGTGTCAGTGTCATATTCTTTGCTAAACCTTGTGTGTAGGGACAGAGAAGGATAGGCAGGGAGAGTGTCAGTGTCATATACTTTGATAAACCTTGTGTGCAGGGAGAGAGAAGGATAGGCAGGGGACAGTGTCAGTGTCATATTCTTTGCTAAACCTTGTGTGCAGGGAGAGAGAAGGATAGGCATGGAGAGTGTCAGTGTCATATACTTTGATAAACCTTGTGTGCAGGGAGAGAGAAGGATAGGCAGGGGACAGTGTCAGTGTCATTGTTGCTAAGCCTCCTGCACATTATACACCTGAAGTTAGCCCGTATTGCTGCTTTTTCCTGGTGTGTTACACCAACAGGATTTTGCGGCACTTACAGCGGGCGGAGTGTACCTCCTGACCATATTACACCTTAACTTAGCCTGTATTGCTGCTTTTTCCTGGTGTGTTACACCAACAGGATTTTGCGGCACTTACAGCGGGCGGAGTGTACCTCCTGACCATATTACACCTTAACTTAGCCTGTATTGCTGCTTTTTCCTGGTGTGTTACACAAACAGGATTTTGCGGCACTTACAGTGGGCGGAGTGTGCCTCCTGACCATATTACACCTTAACTTAGCCTGTATTGCTGCTTTTTCCTGGTGTGTTACACCAACAGGATTTTGCGGCACTTACAGCGGGCGGAGTGTGCCTCCTGACCATATTACACCTTAACTTAGCCTGTATTGCTGCTTTTCCCATTTCCCTGCAGGCCATTAGAATGTCTGGAAGGCAAACAAGGAGAGGCAGACAGTCAGGAGCCAAAAAAAGAGGGCAAGCAGGCTCTGTGTCTAGAGACAACAGTGCTGGTTGTGGACGCGGTGCATCGCCATCAGCACGTGGCCATGGGACACGCTTGTCCTTCTTTTCGGCAGCTGGACGTGTTGAGCCGCATCATGCCGAAGACTTGGTAGAGTGGATGACCAAGCCCTCCTCATCCTCCTCATCCTCTCTCACCCAGGCTCAGGGTACTGGCAAAGCAGCTGCCAAAGCGTCCTCTTCCCTGGTATCAATGTCATCATCAGTCACTCCTTCCCTAGACCAACTATGTCCTCCTGAGGAGTCCCCCGAACTGTTTGAGCACAGTGAGAAATTGAAAATAATACCTGTCACCTGTATCTCATAGGCACCACATCCCTTCATTAAGAAGCTATATAGGAATATGAAGGTATTGGGACTTTTAAGGTGCAACAACTACACAATATTCAATATAAAAAATATAATTTTATTACAAAAAAATATATGAAAATTCATATGTACAAATATACATGAACCATCAAAATAAACATAATAGAGTTTCCAAAGTGCATACAGACAAAATTCTCTACATGTTTCGCCATTTTGTAGGCTTCCTCAGGAGTTTGTCATGCAAATACTGGAAACAAAGAAAGAAAAATAATAAATACATAATAATATTTACTCAAATTTCAAACTCAAAATTACAAAACAGAATATTATTAAGAAAAAAAGGATAACTGAAAACCATAACCAGCCCAATGGTTGCTCAAAAGTTCATCTCAAAATTAGATCTATTTATTCAAGGTATATGACCTTATTAGTATCAGTTGTAAGTACATTACCTGTAAATTTTGATGGTACAATCTAAAATGAAGAATGACCAGATAGCCAATGAGCTATCCCACACGGGGGCGCCCGTAAGGAGGGGATCATATGGTGTATCATAGAGGGGGAGAAATACTGGCACAAATAACCACCCGGATATTACTAGCACAGGAACAGAGGGCCATCTGGGGGAAATTACAAAGAAAAATCGAATTAAGTCAAATAACAATCTATGTATAAGAGTAAAGGCGTCTCCATCTAGTTATACGGCACATACCCCATCAGTATTTACCTGTTTATGGCTGTTGATAGTAAAAAATATATTAGAATAGGCAAAAAAGGGGCAGTATCTCCAAAGTACCCCAATCAGTGTCCACTCTAAAGGAAAAAGAATTAGTGGAAATTACTATAAATATATAATAATCCCCTCTAGTTGGTAATCAGAATTTTAATTTTTTAGCCATATACTTGCTAGCTGATATATACCTGGTTAATCCAATTGGATAAAGTGTGTCCACATTAGGGCATCTCTGCCGAAAAACTTGTTTTACAAAACCGATCAATCAGTTTACTGAAAAAATATATAAAATATAAAAAACATTTTAGATTAAAGACCAAGTAAACCAGACAACAGGATAAAAACCAATGTTGCCCATAAAGAGATCTAGTGCCTAAGTAATTTACCTTTGACTGATATCTAAGAACGTCTTCTCCCCAGAGTGTTGGTCATGCTACTGATTTACAAGGCTGCGATCCGGACTATATACCCCCCCTCCCCCTTCCCATTGGACGCACAATGGCGCCAAATCAATGGGCGGAGCGGGCACGTCAGTTCCGACATCCGCCCATCGTCAGATCCGACCCGGAAGTGACAATTCCACCACTGAAAAACCGGAGACGTCCGCCGGAAGCGCCACCCCGCTCATCAGGAGAAAACATCCTGACGAGCTGGACGCACCATAAGACGGATCCGGAAGGGGAAAACATGCCTAAAGTATAGAAAAGGGCAGACTTCCTTTTAAAATCACGGCAGAAAGGGCACATTGGATGTTAAAAAAATGGGGCCAGGATATCCGGTGGGCTTAGACATAGTCATTACTAATGGGTTATATAGATACCGTCAGGTGCTGGCACTGGCAACTTCCAAAACCGGAAGTACCCTCCCCTATATAAGCCCCTCCCATCCGGGAGCACCTCAGTTTTGTAGCAAAGCAATAAGTGTCCCTAAAGAGGGGCGGGAGCTCTGTGTCCCGTGATGTACTCCAAGAAAAGGATTTTACAGGTAAGCTGTTATAAAAATCCTATTTTCTTTCTCGTACATCACGGGACACAGAGCGACATAGTCATTACTAATGGGATGTCCTAAAGCAATGCCAAATGAGGGGGGGGATACACCATATATAAGCTGAGCGCTATCAGACATGAGGATCTTTTGCGGCCTGCAACACACTGCGCCCAAAGGCGACATCCTCCTGACTTCTAACGTCCACCTGGTAGAACCTAGTAAACGTGTGTACCGAAGACCATGTTGCGGCCTTACAGATTTGAGCCAGGGAGGCCTGGTGATGCACTGCCCATGAAGTTCCAACTGCTCTCGTGGAGTGCACCCTAACTTTGAACGGAGGCGGTCTACTTCTCAAGCCATAGGCTTGTATTATGACCTGTCGAATCCACTTGGCTAAAGTAGATTTTGACGCTGCCTGACCCTTTCTGGGGCCTTCCGGCAGAATAAACAAAGTATCCGTTCTGCGAATCTGAGCAGTGGCTTTTAGATAAGCTTTAACTGCTCTTACTACATCCAAAGAATGCAATAACTTTTCCTCTACCGAAGTAGGTTTGGGGAAAAAAGAAGGAAGAACCACATCTTGGTTCAAATGAAACCTCGATACCACCTTAGGAAGAAAGGCTGGATGAGGACGTAACACTACTCTGTCCTTATGGATAACCAGATATGGTTCCTTACAGGACATAGCTGCTAATTCCGATACTCTTTTAGCCGAACAAATGGCTACTAGAAAAATCAATTTCCTGGTGAGAAGCACCAAGGAAATATGCTGTAATGGTTCAAATGGTTGTTTCTGTAGAACCGACAGAACCAAGTTTAGATCCCATGGACATATGGGAATATTAACCGGAGGACTAATACGCATCACTCCTTGTATAAAGGCTTTGACTAGTGAATGCGAAGCCAAGGGCCTTTGAAAAAATATTGACAAGGCCGAAATCTGACCCTTGATAGTACTCAAGGCAAGCTTCCTATCTACAGCCCACTGTAGGAAGTCCAGAATCCTACCTATTACGTACTTATGTGGATGCCATTTCTTGGCCTCACACCACGCGATGTACGCCTTCCAGATTCTATAGTAGATCTGCCTGGATACCGGCTTCCTGGCATTGATCATGGTAGATACCACAGCATTAGAGAGCCCTCTCTTTTTTAGAATGTGGGCTTCAATAGCCAGGCCGTCAAACCTAGGGCTGGTAAGGAAGGGTGGTATATCGGTCCTTGCGAAAGCCGGACGACGTGGGAGAGTCCAAGGACTCCCCACTGAAATTTTACAATCTCCGCGTACCACGCTCTTCGGGGCCACGCTGGAGCCACCGGAATCACTGGTTTCTTTTCTACCCTGATTCTGCGGAGTAATCGAGGTAACCATTGTGGCGGTGTGAATGCATATATCAGCTTGAACTGATCCCAAGGGAACACTAGGGCATCCGAGCCGCAAGCTAGGGGATCCCTTGTCCGAGAGACAAACCTGTCCCCCTTTGCGTTGAATCTGGATGCTAGAAGATCTACATCCGATGTTCCCCACCGCTGACATATTGTCCAGAAAACCTCGGGGTGAAGGGACCCTTCCTCTGGGCCTAATTGCTGGCGACTTAGAAAGTCCGCCTTCCAATTCTCCACTCCTGGAATGAATACCGCAGATATGGCTGGGACATATTTTTCTGCCCATTTCAGGATGTAATTTACTTCCCTCTGGGCTGCACGACTCCTGGTGCCCCCCTGATGATTGATATATGCCACTGCTGTGGCATTGTCTGATTGAATTCTGACAGGGGACCCTTGGAGTTTGGATGTCCATGCTACTAGGGCATACCGGGCTGCTCGTATCTCTAAGAGATTGATGGGCAGGGCCTTTTCTGCATCCGACCATCTGCCCTGGAGAGACTATTGCTCCAGTACTGCTCCCCAGCCTATAAGGCTGGCATCTGTAGTGACCACCTTCCAAGAAATCGGACTGAAGGATTTCCTTTTTTTCCAGATTCTGGGGAACCAACCACCAACGGAGGCTCTTGCGAACGGAAGGGGACAAGGACATTGTAAGTCTAGGGCCTGAACTTTTTTGTTCCAGGCTGACAGTATGGCCCCTTGCAAATTCCTTGAATGGAATTGACCGTAGGGTACTGCTTCGAATGATGCCACCATTTTTCCCAGCAGCCTCATATACAGGCGTATGGACGGCTGTCTTTTTTGTACCCACTAAGTGGATCAAATCTTTCAAAGACAACACCTTTCCTCGAGGCAAGAATATTTTTCTCTGGCCTGAATCCAACCTTAGCCCCAAGTATTCCAGACTTTTGACTGGTTTTTAGGGCTGACTTGTCTCGGTTGATAATCCAACCGTGAGATTCCAGATACTTGATCGTCTTGTGAACGACCACGTCTAGTTTTTTCACTGAGTGGTCTATCAGCAACAAGTCATCCAGATATGCCATTATCATTACACCTTGTGTTCTTAGATTGGCCAATAAAGGGCCAGAATTTTTGTAAACACTCGTGGTGCTGTGGCCAAACCGAAGGGTAAGGCTCTGAACTGAAAATGGCGCCCTTCTACTGCAAAGCGTAGAAATTTTTGGTGGACTGGAAAGATGGGAATGTGCAAATAAGCATCTTTGATGTCGATCGTGGCTAACCAATCCTCCCCTTGTAGGGCAGTGGCCACCGATCGGATCGACTCCATCGGAAAGTCCTGATATACAGGAATTTGTATAGCCCTTTTAGAATTAATATGGGCCTCCCGTCCGCGTTTGCTTCGGGACTGTAAAGAGGTTTGAGTAAAACCCGAACCCTCATTCTTCCAGGGGAACCTCCATAATTACTCCTTGGAGCAATAGTTGTTCTAGTGCCAACAGGAGGGACTCTCTCTTCCGGGGATCCCTTGGCACGTTTGACCTCAAAAATGGGAAGGAGGAGAGTCTTTTAACTCCAAACTGTATCCCAAACCTACTGCGGAGAGCACCTATCTGTCTTGATCGTGTCCCGCCAGGTCTCTTGCGAACAACTGGAGTCCTCCCCCCACCCGACTGAGTGGGGGCTTCAATGAATTTAACTTTGGGGGAGGTTTTGTACCTCCCCTGACCCAGGGTTTCTCATTACCCTGCTACTGTCCCTGTTTTTTACCCCCGGGATTTGACCGAGGAGGCCGTCGGAACTGTTACACAGCCGATGCCCCAGGGACTGGAGAAGCAGGCCTCTTGAAGAGGGACCTCTAACTCTGCTTTTAACCGGCAAGAGCGTATTTTTACCGCTGGAAATTTTCTGGATATATTTGTCCAGGTTTTCCCTGAATAAGCGTTCACCATGAAATGGGACGCTAACCAGCCATTCTTTACAGGGAGCTTCAGCAGACCAGTTTTTGAGCCATAGGAGCCTACGCATATGTACTATAGACAGCGTAAGGCGGGAGGCCTGATGGACTGAATCCTCTATGGCGTCAACCGCAAAGCCTAAGGCTCTAGGTAGATCAGCTAGGGCAAAGCCTGCTGATCTGTCAAGTCCCTCAAGACCTGTTTCAACTGATCCTTCACTGCTTAGCAGACCCCAATAGCTGCTACTGCTGGTTGTATCACCAAGCAGATTTTCATAAGGACTCCAATCTTTTATCTATTGGGTTCTTGAACATTTGGACATTATCCACTGGACATGTCAGTGATTTATACATACAAGAGATGGCTGCGTCCACTGTAGGGACCTTCCATTTTTTTTTTTTGATGAACTTATCCTCCATGGGATAGACCACCGGAAATCTCTTGGGGGAATAAATATTTTCTCAGGACGTTCCCAATCCTGGTAAATGAGCCCTTTCAGTAAAGGGTGAAGTGGAAAAGAACAAACAGTCTGGGGGCTTCTAGCGACCCCAACGAGGATACAGTAGTGGTTGATGGTTCCGCAAGGTGCATTTTTAAATGCTGATCGGACCATGTTAGTCAGAGACTGAACCCATAATCTTTCAGCTTGAGATGCTGAGAAAAGGTTCCCCCACTGTTGATTCCTCTATAACAGAATCAACCTCATCCTGATCCCCTTCAGGCAGGTCGATCCCTGTATGGGACTGTTGCTCTGCTAACAGGCACTCTGAAGGAGGAGACGGAGATCGGGCGTGCTTTCCCTGACAGGGAGGCAGCGATAAATGTTGACAATCTCTCTCTAATCCTCCCAGAGCTGAGGAAAAAACCTCCTCTGTTACATACACAGGAGCAGGTGAACTGAGGACAGCCACAGTACCAAGTACCCCTGCGGGGTCTCTACGGTCACTTACCTCTGAACTTCAGGGGAGACTGGTGCAGCAGGAGTATGCCCAAGATCCTCCGAGCCCGATGAGACCCCCTTCGCTTCCTGGAAGATTCAGTTCCGGAGCTTCTGGACTGCATATTCCTAAGCCTAAAGCTGAGGTATTCCAGCCGTAATACACCACTTTTACTGAGAATAGTCTAGCACAATTGCTGCTATATCACAGTTGGTGTCTACTAATGTGCCTTTCTAGGGGATGCCTGTATCAACCGCTTGCTGTATGCCTTTAAATGTTGCCAGCTCTGTCTCTGTACTTCATAGCCAGCTCACTACAATATTGTGGTTTTTTTAAACTGCTGGGACGCCCGCACATGCGCAGAAGCGCTGCGGCGCGCACAGAGCGTCATCCCCAGGCTCCGCCCCCTTTCCCGGCTCACCTCTATATATAGAGGCGCGTGCATGCGCACGCGCGCGGCCACGTGCGCCTTCGGCGCTAATTTCAAATATGGTAACAAGGGACAGGAGCCAGGGCCCCTCTTTGCCGCAGGCCGGGGGATGGACGAGCACTGCAACATGGCAGAGGAAGCAGTTTCCTATAAGAGAACTCACCATCTGCCTGGACTTTGCTCTGCTGAGAAGAAGCTAGTCCACATGACAAGAAAACATTCCACAGCGGCCTCTAGTGGACAAACACAGGTACCGCAGTCTAATATATTAAATATATATATAAAAAATTTTTTTTTTTTTTTTCTTGACCACCATTAAAAATTATTACATTTTTTTAGTAGTTACAGGCATGCACAGAATTTTGCGGGAATACCATTAGGTAACAGACAGAAAGACAAATTAGGCTTGGGGGTCCCCCAATAGAACCAAGTTCCTGGGGGCCCCCACTTACCTGTTCCCCGCCGCAGGACTTTGTTTGGTCCACAAAAGCCCAAACTTCACCTATCACGGCAGGCATTGTAATCAAACCTTCAGGGACCGGGTTCCCAAGGATTCCACTCCCCTGGACCTGTATAGCACCCTGCACAGAAAACATCTTGGTCGTGGGTATGACCAGAGCTCTGGATCCCAGGGTCCAGCTCTCCTAAGAGAAGCATTACAGGCAAAACCTTGCTCTTCTCTGCAAGGCCCGGGTACCGACCGTTTAGCTATGAAGCTTTTTTGGTCGGATCCGGAATAGCTTACTGAGGCCCAAAAGAACCTGTACGCAAGCTCAGTGAAAAACACATGTTTCTTCTTGGCCAACACCTTAGACACTGGCAAAAAACTGAGGTGCTCCCAGATGGGAGGGGCTTATATAGGGGAGGGTACTTCCGGTTTTGGAAGTTGCCAGTGCCAGCACCTGACGGTATCTATATAACCCATTAGTAATGACTATGTCGCTCTGTGTCCCGTGATGTACGAGAAAGAAAGGGATTGTTGCCTTGATCCTCCGACCCCTGAGGCGGTTGGCTAACCGTTTTCTGGCTTTATTGCCGCTCACATAATATGTCATCTTCATGCGTTTAGAGGACTTTTCAAAGTCATCTAGCAAGGTTAGGCGTAGGTCATATCTGAGTTGCGATAATTGTGCTGATTGTTGCGGAGTGGCATTTTGTTTGTTGTGTGCTTCTAGAGTGTGAATTTTAGAAATGAGGTGTTGGACATGCTGTCTCCTCTTTCTCTTAACCCTTGCCCCTAACTTTATCAAAACCCCCCTCATAAAAGCCTTATGGGCATTCCAAAGAACCATCGGGTCAGAAACAGAATCAACATTATGAGAAAAAATTCAGACAATTCCTCCTGTAGCTGGGATTTGGAGGGATCAGCCTGGAACAATCTCGGGTTGGATCACCAAACGAATGTAGTATTAACGCTTGGCGAATCTTCAACCGAGAGCGTCACCGAGGCATGATCCGACCACGTAATGTCATTAATTTTGGAGTTGGCAATTTTAAGCGTAAGCCATTTGTCCATAAGAAATAGATCCAGTCTTGTGTATACCTTATGGCTAACAGAAAAAAAGGAGTAGTCCCTTTCAGAACCATGCAGACATCTCCAGGCGTCATATAGCTCTTGCGAGTACAATGTCGACTGAAGCGATTGCTGATATCTATTTGAGGCAGTTGTGGAGTCCATGTGAGGGTCAGGTGGAAGGTTAAAGTCACCACAAATCATTAGAAACCCCATCTGTACCCTTCTCACTTTCTTAATTACCCAGTTCAGGAAGCGAACTTGATGCTTGTTGGGTGCATATCCATTGACCACCGTATATGCAACAGAATTAATATCACAGATTAGGATGTGATAGCGACCTTGGGGGTCCGCATATTCGCTGTGGAGTTTGAATGTGACTGTATCTTTAACTGCGGTCATGACACCCCTCTTTTTTGCTGAAGTGCTGGCTGAGAAAACGTGCCGGAATTTAGGATGGGTGCAGCGGGGAGCTTTGAGATTGTGAAAATGGGTCTCTTGCACGCAGAGTATATCACATGTGTGTTGGTTCACTTCGTTCCACAATTACTTTCTCTTTACCGGATGATTAAGGCCTTTGGCGTTAATAGTCATAAAAGTGACAGTCATCTTGGAAGGAGTAGTCTCCAGCGTATAAGTGATGTGTGCATAGCACTTACATTAAGTGGTACAGGTCCCCATACCAGAATAGGTGGTTGGAAGCCCACCCCACGAGACCAGGGACGATGGTGACTATTCAGTAGTTTTCCAGGAGGAAGGAAGGTAGTAGTACAGCCGACTGCAAACACTGAAACACATAAAAGTAAAAAGAAACAGAAAAAATAAAACACAAAAAAAGTTCTTTGGTCATGGTGACCCAACTGTAGCGAATAGCTACTCTAGGTTGTAAGGGGTATAAAGTTTAGCCTAACAGGATGTCTCCAGAACAGGGACATGTAACATTATAGGGGCCATGGGAGGCCCTTAAGCCACTCTAACGGTGTGACCGAGCATTTTTAGCATTAACCAGGTTCCAATCATCTGTGATGTGATCCGGTTTGAGGTTGTTGAAGCCAGGAGGAGGTTCATCAGGAATAATCTGCCACGTTTTGAGCAATTCCAGTCCCCTGGCTAGGGTATCAACTGCGTGGTCTTTTCCATCCTTGGTTATTATGAGTTTGGTCGGAAACCCCCATCGATAGGCTATTTTATGGTTGCACAAAGTTTTGGAAATTGTATTCAGGCTCCTCCTTTTTTGTAGAGTGTATTGGGACAGGTCTGAAAAAAATTGCAATTCTTTGTATTGCGCAGGCATTGAGTCTTTATTGCGCACCGCAGACATCAAGCGGTCTTTTATATGGAAAAAATGCAGTCTTAGTATAATGTCTCTGGGTACTTTCTCAGGGAGATAGGAAGGTTTTGGAGGCCTGTGTATCCTATTGATAGTGACGTCGATGTCGCTAAGATCAGGTAAAATAGAGGTAAATACCTGGACGGCATAACTACGCAGATCCGCCTGCTGCACCGTCTCAGGGATCACCCTAAGCTTGAGGTTGTTCCTTCTGGAACGGTCCTCGATGTCTGCGATTTTAGCCTTTACTGAGTCCATCTCCTCATCCCTGGCATCATGTGCATCAACTAGATTGTTGATAGTAGAGGCAAATTCCCCCATCTTAGTCTCCACATGCTCCACTCTCTCCTGCACTGTTTGCAAATCTTTCCCAAACTTATACACACAATCCATCATGTCCTTATGGAAAGATCCCCTAAGGGAAACTAGCATGTCTTTCAGGGTGGTGTCTAAGATGGGCTGGTTGCTGGTTGGGAATCTATCTATAGAGTCAGGAAGCTCCCTGGTGTCATCCCCTGAGTCTAGGCCCGTGCTCACCTGGGGAGAAGCATCCGTGCCATCCCGCTTGTATCTGGACTTCTCCGGGCTTCCAGAGGCAGAGGAAGGCGCAGGAGAATTCTCTTTGCTTGAAGGCAAGTTCCTTTTGGGAGGTTTGTCCTTCTTATGTGTGGTTTGAGGAGTGCTAGTTGCGGCAGGCCCCGGAGACCCGGCGCCATCTTGCCTCTGACCCCAGGAGAAGAACTCCGTTAGTTTCTGGGGTTTCTGGCCCCCCCTCCGCTTGCCCGTCATGGTGGTCGGTGACAGCGGTGAACGATCACAGTGGATGTCTGATTCGATCGCCGTTCTGAGGCTGCTAGTTGTCGCTTAGTCCCTGTATAGCCCCGAGCTCCGGTCTCATGCGGCCATCTCGGCTGCCGTCAAGCTCCGCCCCCCAAGATTTTGGATTTAGATATACAATATATTACCAAAAGTATTGGGATGGCTGCCTTTACATGCACGTGAACTTTAATGGCATCCCAGTCTAAGTTTGTAGGGTTCAATATTGAGTTGTCCCACCCTTTGCAACTATAACAGCTTCAACTCTTCTGAGAAGACTGTCCACAAGTTTTAGGATATAATTTTATTTTGAGTATATTTTCTTGTGTATATAGATACAGATATGCACAGTGTCACACAAGGACAACAATTAAATATTTAGTTTGATAATTTTATACCTTTCACTTGCCTTCTGCTACTGCACTACATCTCACAGATTCAGTACAACAGCACTAATGTTGTTCCATAAAGAATTCCAATAACATCATGCAATGCTTAGTATAGCTTTAAATCAAGGCTGATTTTATACCTGGCTCCTTTAAAAACCTCTACAATCACTCCATGTAATGAATAACTATAATGCCGCGTACACATGATCATTTTTCCCTTCGAGAAAAATTTCATTTTTTCCTTTGGACGAGAAAAACGATCGTCTGTGGGCTTTTTGTCATTTTTCCCAACGGGAAAAACGGCATTAATCACGACGAGAAAAATTAGAACATGCTCTAATTTTTCTCGTCGTGATTCCCGTCGTTTTTTTTCCACTGCAGTTTTCCCATAGGGAAACACTGCCGGGGAGCCCACACACGGTCGTTTTTTTCGACCAAAAAAAAAATGTCATTTAAAACGGCCGTGTGTGGGGGGAACAAGCTGTTCCTCGTTTTTCACATCGATTTTCTCGACGGTGTTTTCACCGTCTAAAAAAATGATCGTGTGTACGTGGCATTAGTCATTTTACAGCTTTGTATAATCTGTCTTCATGATAAAGTGTATCATTCCATAAAACTGCTCTTTCTCTAATTCTACTTATTTATTTATTAATAACTCTAACTTTCTGTTCCAGATAAACCTTATCTTTGCTTAATACTATTCATACTAAATATTTCAGTAAATGTTATTTCTAATAGTGTGATTAATTATAGCATTCTAATAACTCATCCAAAGTGCAATAACAGAAATATGGGAGCTGCCATTGCAGACATGTTTTTGAGGGTCAAAGATCAGTGGTTGCAATTTTTATGTTTCTCACTAATAAGTGGAGGTATTTTTTTTTTTAAAGCACTACAATTTTTACTTAGCCAAGTCAACTGTACTCACTTTGAGCATCCAATCATATGCATGAAAAAATGTCCAGAGTACCACAGGACTGGAGGGCTGAAGTCAGTACAAGAACCCTTATAACCCATGCTTCTTCTGGGGCAACAAAAAAATATAGATGCCAACCCTGAGATTTGCACATTTAGAAGGGCCCTGTATTTCTATCTAGGACTTTTATTTTTAGGGTTGGTATATATTGCTGTTGGCTTTCATGCCTCTCTCTACAAAGCACTGGCTGGCCTAGTAAGCTGAGGCCATAATTTAAGTCTGCATTTATGAAGAATGCTTCCAAATAGTTTTTCCTACCACAGCTGACATTTTATGGTGCAATAATAAAATTAAGTATGTGGTGTCCTATAGAGTTCTCAGTGCTTAATGCAGCAGATAGAACTCTATGACTGGAGGAAAGCCGGACGCATTGCGTTTTTATTTTTTTTTATTCCATTTTTTTAGAACTAAACACATTTTGGGAGTGCCAAGCCCATTTGCGTTAAATCTCTTTTTATTAGTCTATACATTTTTTTTTACAGTTATACAAAATTCATTGCAATATACACTTCTTCTCCTGCGTGTCGATTAGGGTCCAAAATTGCTATCTACAATCTTCCTTATTCCTATCCTTCTTTCCCCTATTCTTCTTCAGGAGTTCTACAGTCTCACTTACATACTTCTACTCTCATCCAAACCACATTCACAAAAAAAAAAACACCACTCCTACTACTCCTATTTCTTCCCTCCTGCTGTCCTAATCCCCCTTTCGGGGTTAATTGTTCCCACACATTTATAGATACTCTATCATTCTTGCTGAGGACCGAAATTCTTCCCATCTTTGCCATATTTCTGGCATTTGATTTTCTATATGAAAAAATGGGAAGGACACGTATAATGGGAGTGAAAGGCGCTGCGTACCCCGAAAATTTACAGAAGAATAGGAAGTTTTCCCCAAGGGGCTTTTGACAGCAACATTCCGAAAGTAATTTACAATAATGCATATTATTTTTTTTTTATTGTGTATAAACATTAAGTACAGGCTCAACATATATATACTCCGGTAAAAACATGTATAAATAACCACACAGAATTAAGACACAACATTGCCATACAGTTTTAACATTTCACATGCATCTGTATAAATATACTGACGCGTTTCGATCCCAATGGATCTCTTCAGAGGATGGGTGGTTTGCTGTGGGAAATATATGTATTAAATTTCAATTCTCTACATGGGTATATGCCCAATAGTAAAAAATATAAAGTATATGATTACCAGTCAACTGTGTGTTAGAACCATGGTTTCTAACCGGAGTTCCATCACTAGCATCTCAAGGGAAATCAGCAGCCTCCCGGACATCTGACACCCAAAGGTAGGGCGCCACCAAGGCGTGTGTGACCTGCAAGGAGTCATATGGAGAGGGAGAGACCCGAGAGGGGGCGTGCACAGACGGACAGCCGGCACCTGTAATAGAACACCATGGGCATAAATGTAGGATGCATCCGTGATGCATCCATATACACTATATGGTTGCTGAGTATAGAATATTAAGTGGACAGACTAGAGGACAGCAGTGGCGTGTCCTTGAACATATATTTGTATATTATCAATGTGCTTCTGTAGTAGTATTTGGCTAATAAAATATATTTGCCATATTCTAAGCTATATAGTATTGTTAGTTCCTTTGCTATGCCAATATAGGTATCACATTATGGTCCAAATTCCTTGAGTAACTTCAAGGTGACCATTTTGATGAGACAGTTTTATTTATTTGTTTCAGGGGGACTGGATCCTAACTCAATCCACTCCCCCGTTGGAAACTAAGCACTGTCTCAGTGCAGAAAACTGCTGAGAGACATCTATATGTCCCCCAACACAACACTGACTGTTTTCACAGCCAATGGCTAAGCGCTGGACTACAATTACCAATATTCAGCTCTATTTTATATATATATATCAGATATTACTAATATACCATTTACTCAATACTGATTATAAACGCATGTAATTTTTTGTTCACACTGTGGTGTTATGCAATTTGCATTTGCATGCACCAAGTGTCAACTTAATATAATTTCCCATCATGGGCCATTCCATCTGTGCATCTCAGGGCTTCATTGCTTCCTCCTTGACCTGCGTCATCCTTAGTGTGGGCGGCGCATGCGTGTGCATCCTCCCGTCAAGGGGGGAGGGGGAGCATTGTGCTCCCACCATGCTCATTGGGCGGCGGACCTGGTTGTTCCGTCTGCCCATTTTTGGCATTCCTTTCTTGTCGGCGGCGTCCCAGAACAAATCCATATGACTCCTTGCAGGTCGCACACGCCTTGGTGGCGCCCTACCTTTGGGTGTCAGATGTCCGGGAGGCTGCTGATTTCCCTTGAGATGCTAGTGATGGAACTCCGGTTAGAAACCATGGTTCTAACACACAGTTGACTGGTAATCATATACTTTATATTTTTTACTATTGGGCATATACCCATGTAGAGAATTGAAATTGAATACATATATTTCCCACAGCAAACCACCCATCCTCTGAAGAGATCCATTGGGATCGAAACGCGTCAGTATATTTATACAGATGCATGTGAAATGTTAAAACTGTATGGCAATGTTGTGTCAATATTCTGTGTGGTTATTTATACATGTTTTTACCGGAGTATATATATGTTGGGACTGTACTTAATGTTTATACACAATAAAAAAAATTAATATGCATTATTGTAAATTACTTTCGGAATGTTGCTGTCAAAAGCCCCTTGGGGAAAACTTCCTATTCTTCTGTTGATTTTCTATATATCCTTCCTCGCTTATCTGTCTTTCCATATATTGTATTACGTTCATTTCACATATCCATTCGGTTATCGTCTGACTTTTTGTTTTTCTCCATTTAGGAGCTATTAATGTTCTAGCTGCAGTTGCCATATGGTGAAGAACATCCGTTTTAATAACTTTTATTGAGTTTTACATTATGGATAGTATTGAGATATTTATACTTGGATTCATCTCCACTCCAGACACCTTCTGATAGATCTCAAATATCGTGTTCCAGAAATTCCTCACCAGATGACATCCGTACCAGATATGATCCATAGTCCCCCTTTCTACAAAACATCTCCAGCAGGTCTCTGTATTTCCTTTATTTATTTTATTGAAGGCTACTGGGCTCCAATACCATCTCATTACAATTTTATAGTTTCTCTCTTGATGTTTAATCGCTACAGATGTTTTATGTATTATTGCAAATGTTTTCGCCCATTCTTTCTCCATTTCATTCATACGAAGCACAATAACACTCACTCTGCTCTGCTCTCTGCTTCTCCCTCACCGTGCTGAACCCTCTCAAAATGGTGTACAGGGGCGGAGGCTATAGCCGCATGTAAAAAACGAAAGTAAAATACGAGATTTCGAATCGTTACAAATAACCGCTATGTATTTAGAAAAGTACAAATCCATTCGAAGCACATTAGGCATAATAGGCAGCGTCGTCGTGAGAGAGACACAGAAAATTACGAATCAACGAACCTAAAAAAAGTTACGAAAGTAGGAGTTGTGTCCAGAATCAACGAAAAACAATGTACTCTACCGAAAGTACGAATTATAAATCAACTAAAAATTCAACTAAATATGTCGCTTGCGAAAATACGAATTAGTCCGAACACGAAAAATCCCGTCTAGCAAAATTACGAATGATTACGAATCAACAGGACTGAAAAGAAACGAACCGAAACTAAACGAATTTTTCCGTTGTGCACAAGTCTAATATGTACTGCCCGGGATGGGAAACTTTGGGTCTTTGCCTAAGCTCGCCCGCCTACAGCGAATCTTGATAAAAAGAGCGGCTACCGAGTACGGCTTGGAGTTCCCGTATGTACCTAAAGAACTCGTTTGCAGATTGGCTTAAAGGCTCTTTTACTGCATGGTTGGAAGTTTGTGACTTTGAAATCCTGTGGCAGAGGATTCCTGGAATATCCATTTGCTCAACTTTAAAAGGTCTGTGGCAGAGACTTTGTTCACTTCAAAAAAAGGTCTTTGGCAGAGACTCACTTCATCTTGGGCAGTCTGTGGCAGAGACTGCGCTGTTGCTGGTTCGTGTGTCATCCCGGCTGCTGGGCCTTGTGAGAGGGGACTATCCGGGTGACCAATACCCACTCTAACATTGAGAGTGGTGAATGACTTAGAACTGATGTTTTGTATTTTTGTGCCGAGTGCCTGAAACTTCCCCTGCTTTCTTCTACCTTCTACTTGCTCTCAAAGTTATACATGCAGAAGAAAATAAAGCCTGACTGTTGAAGGTTTTACATCTGTGTGGACATTGCATTTACTACAGACTTTACCACCCGGACAACGAAGCTGAAGAGGTAACGTGCAAAACCCAAAATTAACCAGCAGCTCCTACGGGGGTAGTGCTACAATTGTAAAAAGCTTTCCATATAGCATGACCCTTACAACTAAGGACCTGCCATCTTTGCCTTTCCAATTTTGCAGTATTTGATGGGGTATGTCTTTGTGGAACGCAATAGGCACTCCTCGTGATTTAGAATATGGAAATGTACCATGAATCCATGTAACATAATTTCTATTGTTTATTTTAGGAATGTAATCTGAACGAAAAACAGAATAATTCCAATCTTTTGTTTATGAAATAAATTTAGGATTTGTAATCTTTTAGAAGGAGAATTAAGGCCTCTTACATTGAAAGAACAACATTTTACCCCCCCCCCCCATATTGAGAATATGGAGAGAGGTGGAAAGAAAGAGGTAGGAGAGAAAAGAAAAAAAAACCCTTACCAAAAATTACTTTTCACTCACACACCACTCAAACCACTTATTCTTCCCAATCACACTACTAAATCTATATTGACTTTGATCAAGTCTATCTTACTATTAGTAAGGTCCCTACTGAGGGGGGGCGGAGCTGTTGTAATCTGATCTGTGGCCCGTCAGGACTCCACATGCTACATTTTTATATCCTTAAAGTTCTATCGAACAGTTTTATTATCCATATTATTATTTTTTCTTTCTTTACCCTAATTCTGTTATCCATTCTTATACGTTTACAATCTTCCTTTTCATTTCAACACACTATTCCCAAACATATAAACATATAGAGCATTTGATAACGTTTTATATTTCTCTATCCCTTCATCCAATGCTCCGCCTCTTTCTACATAGATCACCACAAAAAAATTGTGGGGACCAGGGGAGGGGAGAGGGGAGAGGGGAGGAAAGAAAAGAAAAGGAAAAAAGTGTATTCCACTTATTAGTAATTATATATCAGTGCGAGTGTAATATAGGGAACCATTGGTTCTAAACTTTCCCATCAAATCCATCCTTCCCTTCTCCCTCTCTTCTTTCTATTTCTCCTTTTTATCCTTCAATGTTCTCATATTATTAATATTTGTGTATCAGTGCATACGTGATATAAAGAGCCATGGTTCCGACCTTACCTAAAAAAAATAGTAATTGTATTTTCCGTGTTTTTAGCTGTGTTATTGTGTTATTGTGTATGTGTATCATCTATAATGTGTATTGTATTTTCCATATCTTCTAAAATTCCCCCATTTACTCCTCCCTAAACCCCTCCCCCACCCCACCCCCCAGTATCCCCCCCCCCCTGCCCCACACCCCAACTCCCCCCTTAAGGCTTATTAAGTGTTCCGAAATATGTTTTGGGCCAGTCTGGTAGTTTTTATAATTTCTTTATTTTAATTGTCATACACACAGACATGTGTGAAAAGGTGCTAAAGAAAACTGGGCCCTTCCTATGTGAGTACCACTCAGCGCTTCTGGAGATGTGGCAATTATGGTATGAGTTGGGAGCAGACAAAAATAATGAATGAATAAATACAATATAGAAATGAGCCTATCTTGTAGTAAGCAGCTGCTGAAAATGGAAAACTAATATGGAGAAGCACAGTATTTGTATGAACCAATCTGAGGTCTGGACCATAAATAATGTAAATAATAAAATCGTCTAAATGAACCAATAATATCATAAAACACTAAAATTAAATCTGTCACAGATTGTCCAAGAAATAATGTAGCAGCGCTCTTGTCATAAATGACAAGCTTCTTTAGGTGTCTCTGTACACGTAAAGGTATCAATGATTGTAGCAGGTGAAGATATGCAGAAAGACCAGATCCTTATTACAGTGCAGCGACACAGGAAAAACTTCATCCGTGAGATGTTGTAGAAGAAAAATCCCCTTTTGGGTATGCACTCACCACAAAGTAGATACAGATGTGCCTTGTCAGCAAACACAGGATCACTTTCTTCTTCTCTCTGCTTTTCCACCAGACCGCAGTAATGGTACGCTCAAAGGTGCAGGTGTATTCAAAAAGAAAAAAAGGTGGCCAATAGTCTGGAATCTCCGGGGAGAATTTATTAAGTAGTGAGGGTGTACGGTACCATCTTGTCATTATTTTAAAATTAGTTTCTTGGATTCTTGTGGATATTGAAGATTTCAACGCAAGATTTACTATCTGCCTATGTTGTGCCTGGGTGAACGTCCTGTCTAATGTAATTTCCCACTTCCTTATATATGGAGGGACATAGTCCTCTTGGGGGGCAACCAGTAGTGCATACATTTGCGAGATTAAGTGAGAGCAAGGCCCCGTCCCCTCACATAATTGTTCTAAGTGTGTCAATGTTCGTTGAAATCTGTCCGGAGGTGGAAGAGTGTTAAGGAAATGTCGCAACTGAGCTCCACTCCAGAAGTCAAGACCGAAACGGTCATTGGATGAGGTTAGTTCAGGCAATGAGAATATGGAGAGAGGTGGAAAGAAAGAGGTAGGAGAGGAAAAAAAAAAACCCTTACCAAAAATTACTTTTCACTCACACACCACTCAAACCACTTATTCTTCCCAATCACACTACTCAATCTATATTGACTTTGATCAAGTCTATCTTACTATTAGTAAGGTCCCTACTGAGGGTGGGGGGTGAGCTGTTGTAATCTGATCTGCGGCCCGTCAGGACTCCACATGCTGTATTTTTATATCCTTATGCCGCGTACACACGCCCGGTTTTAATGTCATTGAAAAAAACGACGTTTTTCTCGACGTGATTTTTCGTGTTTCCTCTCAAGCCTGCCTACACACTATCGTGAAAAAAATGTTTGAGCAAAGCGCGGTGATGTACAACACATACAACGGCACTATAAAGGGGAAGTTCTATTTGGATGGCACCACCCTTTGGGCTGCTTTTGCTGATCCTCGTAATAGTAAAGTTTGGTGAGAGCCGATTTGCGCTTTTCAGCCTCATGCTCTTCAGTCCGTTACAGCGTGACGCATGTGCTATCTCCATTACGAACTTTCATTTTACCAGAAGGAGCACTCCCGTCTCATACTTGATTCTGAGCATGCGCATTTTTTTTACGCTTGTAAAAGCATACACACTACCGTTTTTCACGACGTTAAAAAGAACGACGTGAAAAACAACGTGAAAAAATAGAGCAGGTTCTAATTTTTTTAGGCCATTTTTCACGTCGTTAAAAATGCTCTGGAGCCTACACACGATCGTTTTTAATGACCAATTTAAAAAAATTGCATTTTTCACGCCATGAAAAACGGTCGTGTGTATGCGGCATTAAAGTTCTATCGAACAGTTTTATTATCCATATTATTATTTTTTCTTTCTTTACCCTAATTCTGTTATCCATTCTTATATGTTTACAATCTTCCTTTTCATTTCAACACACAATTCCCAAACATATAAACATATAGAGCATTTGATAAGGTTTTATATTTCTCTATCCCTTCATCCAATGCTCCGCCTATTTTTACATACTGTAGATCACCACAAAAAAATTGTGGGAACCAGGGGCGGGCACGAGAGGGGGCAGAGGGGAGGAAAGAAAAGAAAAGGAAAAAAGTGTATTCCACTTATTAGTAATTATATATCAGTGGCAGTGCGAGTGTAATATAGGGAACCATTGGTTCTAAACTTTCCCATCTAATCCATCCTTCCCTTCTCCCTCTCTTCTTTCTATTTCTCCTTTTTATCCTTCAATGTTCTCATATTATTAATATTTGTGTATCAGTGCATATTGTACGTGATATAAAGAGCCTTGGTTCTGACCTTACCTAAGGTAAAAGTGTTTTTAGCTGTGTTATTGTGTTTGTAGCGACCCTCTCTCCCTCTCTTGCTTTATCGGTTATGTGGCTGTTGTCTAGGGGTCCCTGGGAGGGAGAGATGAGATACACCACGGCCCATGTCCTCCATAGCTAAGAGGTGAAGGCCAGAAAATTGGGCCCTGTGCAGGTGTCCTAGAGTCAAGTCCAGTACTTCGTTCCTGACTCCTTTGCTCCTAGTAACCAGAGTTCCACACAGTGAATAGGTCCAACTCAGTTTTATTCTTCTTGCCAAACAATAAACAGTTTCTTCTGCTGAGTAATAATGGGGAATAGATCGAGGCACAATCCTTTCCCTTCTGATGCTAACCACTGTGATATCACCAGTGGCGGATAGTCACTGCCACTGACTATGTTGAGTAGAACGTGAATTACCTTCGCTAGCATGGCCCCTGTCAGGGGAAGGAGATCAATCCAAGGGAGAAACAGGAGGCCTCTCTGTCACCAGCGATGCTGCGCCGGACTCTCCAGAGAAGTTCCGCACACCAGTCCTTTACGAACTCAGACACGGGCACCCAAGGAATTAGGGCCCCCCTCGGATTCCTCCACCCTCGCGGAACTCAGTCGAAGGTACTGAGCCCCAGGCCTCCGCCATAGTACCTCACCCCAGGCTAAAGGTGCCTGGGATGGACTCCATCCTTGCCCCGGCCAGGTCAAGGGCACCTAGGCCCGGAACACTGGAACGCCAGCACCCAGGCCGAAGGTGCCTGGGTGCGGGCGCGTCCTCCAACTCTGAACCCCGTGGTAAGGGCATCCGCCCCCTTTATCCCCTCTCCCTTTGCGTCACAGCGGGTTCCCCGCCCCGCTGTACCAGCTCCAGGGGAGGACAAAAAGGTACAGTCTTGCGGTGTGAGCTCAGCCCCGGCCCAGGGCAACAGTGCCACCTGTGGGCCGCAAGGAACCTCACACCACCAGAGTCCTCCAAGAACCAGAAAAAGGTCTCGGATACCCTAGCAATCTGTGCATCTGGGTTACACTACCACCCAGATGCCTCCCTTAAATTCAAGTACCCGCTACATGTTATTGTGTATGTGTATTATCTATAATGTGTATTGTATTTTCCATATCTTCTAAAATTCCCCCATTTACTCCTCCCTCCCTTTTTACTCATGCCCTCTTTTTTATCTTTATCCTTTTTCTTTTTTTGGGATTGAGGGGTTCTCTTTTTTTTGAGTGCCATAGTTTACAGATACACTTTTCTTCCGGCTCTCGTTTTTTATTTTCAGGCTTATTCAAACTATAATCTAGCTATATCTAGCCCCGTTCTGCCATGCATAAGAGACAACGAGAAAAAAAAAAAAAGGCCGCACAGATGCAAAAGTTTTAAAGTTTAAATGTATATCCACTTTTCCCCTTTTTTTTATTTTCTCAGTCCTGGGGCATATATTTATTCCTATGATATGCCTTTATCTATATTATTCCATCTCCAGCTAACAACTTGCCATTTCCACCATGTTGCTTTGCATAAAAATTTCTGATCTGAAGATGACTTAGATAAATACAGGTATTAGTTACAAATGTAAATGCAGATATTTTCTCCTTTATTGTATTTATTAAGGCAATTGGATTTTATGCTTTGAGCTAGTGACATTTATCACCGTGGTCTTAAACCACTGACTCACCAACCACTAAGATGCTTCGGGTGCTCTGAGCTTCCTCTGGTATCTCAGGTATCTTCTCGGTTTCCTGCACAGCTGACAGCTTACAGACCTCTAGCGGAGATCTCACGGCAGTAACAGACAGGTGATCGAAATGCCTCGGGAAGATTCAGCTGAACTCGGTCAGGGGCCGCGAGAGGCCGAGAGAGATCGGAGGTCTACGCGGCCAAGCATATTTGTAAAGCAAAGTGCTGTGGTTAATAACTGTGTTATTATTATTATTATTTTAGGCAGTGGAAGGTACATAGGTATTTAGGCACGCAAGCCCGTCAAATAGTGTGAAAACTCTGGATTTTGGGAATTCTAGATAGGCGATTGCATGTCTAGTACGGTTATTCAGCAGTTAAGAAACCACTGGTAGGTGCACCAACAGGCATAATAGCACTCACCATCGCAATTGCAGCTTCCACAAAATACCTAGTGCTTCCACGTACGGGGAAGCATGTGACCTATTCCCATGATACAGTGCTTGAGAACTACTGAGAGTGTCAATCTCCTGTATCCCTCAGTACACACAGTGGTTTCTTCCACTAACCTACTACTTCTATACTGTGTCCTGTAGTGATGGATGAAACGGTCCACAGGAGGAACCACTGAGTGCAGAGGGGGACACAGGAGATCAACATTCTAAGAAGTGCAGCTGAAGATGTAGGTATTTCATAGCTCCTTTACAAGTTTCAGTCTCACAAAGTGTTGCAGTTTAGCATCATAGTCACTTTAAAATGTATGTAAGCATAACTCCCAACCCTCCCAGGATTTTAATAAAATCACAGCATTCTGTAGATCCAGACTGGCAGAGGGGGGTGCAGATCCACTGAACAAATGTAATATTTTTATACATAGGATACAAAAGGGAGGTACTGTATACGTTGTGTGTGTCAGCAAGAACTGTAGTAGTTGTATGTCTGATTTACCATCTCCTTTTTTTTGGGGGGGGGGGGTGATTTTCTATTTCATGGTTTCATACCTTGTTTCTTTCAGTTTAAGGGCTTGTTTAATTTAGTTCATACAGGCTGGCTTACCTTCTGCTTGCCAGGTGGTGAAGAGGTGGTGCAATGCACTGTTTTAGTGTTAGTGCATTGCACTGTTTATATTTTTTTATTTTATTTATTAAGAATGTAAAAATCTATAATTCATTCAAGTCTATTGCAGTCTTTGCATATGTTCACATTTGTCTGCATTTGTTTATGCACATAATTGCTAGATTATATTTTTCAGTAAAATAAATACATTGTAATGCTGATATTTTTATTAAAAGCAGGCTGGCATTGGTCATGTTAAAGTGGCCTAGTCAAAGTGTTGGATAGGGATGAGCTCGGTGTTCGAGTCGAACATAGGTTCGACTCGAACATCGGCTGTTCACGCGTTCGGCGAACAACGAACGATTTGGGCCGTTCGCGCCAAATTCGAGTGACGCGAACGGCCCACAATACACTGCGCCATCGCAGTGTAATCCCGGCGCTGTGATTGGCCAAGCATGCACTGTGACCCTGCATGCTTGGCCAATCACAGCGCCGGCAGCGAGGAGAGCAATGATTGGCCACAGGCAGGATGCCTGTGGCCAATTATAGCTGAGGGGGTTTAGTACACGCCCCACACTATAAAAGGCCGCCAGCGCGGTGGCCTTGTGTAGTGTGTTCCGGAGCAGGGAAAGTGAAGGATAGGCAGGGACAGTGTCAAATCTTGTCAAATCTATTCTTTGCTAAACCTTGTGTGTAGGGACAGAGAAGGATAGGCAGGGAGAGTGTCAGTGTCATATTCTTTGCTAAACCTTGTGTGTAGGGAGAGAGAAGGATAGGCAGGGAGAGTGTCAGTGTCATATACTTTGATAAACCTTGTGTGCAGGGAGAGAGAAGGATAGGCAGGGGACAGTGTCAGTGTCATATTCTTTGCTAAACCTTGTGTGCAGGGAGAGAGAAGGATAGGCATGGAGAGTGTCAGTGTCATATACTTTGATAAACCTTGTGTGCAGGGAGAGAGAAGGATAGGCAGGGGACAGTGTCAGTGTCATTGTTGCTAAGCCTCCTGCACATTATACACCTGAAGTTAGCCCGTATTGCTGCTTTTTCCTGGTGTGTTACACCAACAGGATTTTGCGGCACTTACAGCGGGCGGAGTGTACCTCCTGACCATATTACACCTTAACTTAGCCTGTATTGCTGCTTTTTCCTGGTGTGTTACACCAACAGGATTTTGCGGCACTTACAGCGGGCGGAGTGTACCTCCTGACCATATTACACCTTAACTTAGCCTGTATTGCTGCTTTTTCCTGGTGTGTTACACAAACAGGATTTTGCGGCACTTACAGTGGGCGGAGTGTGCCTCCTGACCATATTACACCTTAACTTAGCCTGTATTGCTGCTTTTTCCTGGTGTGTTACACCAACAGGATTTTGCGGCACTTACAGCGGGCGGAGTGTGCCTCCTGACCATATTACACCTTAACTTAGCCTGTATTGCTGCTTTTCCCATTTCCCTGCAGGCCATTAGAATGTCTGGAAGGCAAACAAGGAGAGGCAGACAGTCAGGAGCCAAAAAAAGAGGGCAAGCAGGCTCTGTGTCTAGAGACAACAGTGCTGGTTGTGGACGCGGTGCATCGCCATCAGCACGTGGCCATGGGACACGCTTGTCCTTCTTTTCGGCAGCTGGACGTGTTGAGCCGCATCATGCCGAAGACTTGGTAGAGTGGATGACCAAGCCCTCCTCATCCTCCTCATCCTCTCTCACCCAGGCTCAGGGTACTGGCAAAGCAGCTGCCAAAGCGTCCTCTTCCCTGGTATCAATGTCATCATCAGTCACTCCTTCCCTAGACCAACTATGTCCTCCTGAGGAGTCCCCCGAACTGTTTGAGCACAGTGAGAAATTGAAAATAATACCTGTCACCTGTATCTCATAGGCACCATATCCCTTCATTAAGAAGCTATATAGGAATATGAAGGTATTGGGACTTTTAAGGTGCAACAACTACACAATATTCAATATAAAAAATATAATTTTATTACAAAAAAATATATGAAAATTCATATGTACAAATATACATGAACCATCAAAATAAACATAATAGAGTTTCCAAAGTGCATACAGACAAAATTCTCTACATGTTTCGCCATTTTGTAGGCTTCCTCAGGAGTTTGTCATGCAAATACTGGAAACAAAGAAAGAAAAATAATAAATACATAATAATATTTACTCAAATTTCAAACTCAAAATTACAAAACAGAATATTATTAAGAAAAAAAGGATAACTGAAAACCATAACCAGCCCAATGGTTGCTCAAAAGTTCATCTCAAAATTAGATCTATTTATTCAAGGTATATGACCTTATTAGTATCAGTTGTAAGTACATTACCTGTAAATTTTGATGGTACAATCTAAAATGAAGAATGACCAGATAGCCAATGAGCTATCCCACACGGGGGCGCCCGTAAGGAGGGGATCATATGGTGTATCATAGAGGGGGAGAAATACTGGCACAAATAACCACCCGGATATTACTAGCACAGGAACAGAGGGCCATCTGGGGGAAATTACAAAGAAAAATCGAATTAAGTCAAATAACAATCTATGTATAAGAGTAAAGGCGTCTCCATCTAGTTATACGGCACATACCCCATCAGTATTTACCTGTTTATGGCTGTTGATAGTAAAAAATATATTAGAATAGGCAAAAAAGGGGCAGTATCTCCAAAGTACCCCAATCAGTGTCCACTCTAAAGGAAAAAGAATTAGTGGAAATTACTATAAATATATAATAATCCCCTCTAGTTGGTAATCAGAATTTAAATTTTTTAGCCATATACTTGCTAGCTGATATATACCTGGTTAATCCAATTGGATAAAGTGTGTCCACATTAGGGCATCTCTGCCGAAAAACTTGTTTTACAAAACCGATCAATCAGTTTACTGAAAAAATATATAAAATATAAAAACCATTTTAGATTAAAGACCAAGTAAACCAGACAACAGGATAAAAACCAATGTTGCCCATAAAGAGATCTAGTGCCTAAGTAATTTACCTTTGACTGATATCTAAGAACGTCTTCTCCCCAGAGTGTTGGTCATGCTACTGATTTACAAGGCTGCGATCCGGACTATATACCCCCCCTCCCCCTTCCCATTGGACGCACAATGGCGCCAAATCAATGGGCGGAGCGGGCACGTCAGTTCCGACATCCGCCCATCGTCAGATCCGACCCGGAAGTGACAATTCCACCACTGAAAAACCGGAGACGTCCGCCGGAAGCGCCACCCCGCTCATCAGGAGAAAACATCCTGACGAGCTGGACGCACCATAAGACGGATCCGGAAGGGGAAAACATGCCTAAAGTATAGAAAAGGGCAGACTTCCTTTTAAAATCACGGCAGAAAGGGCACATTGGATGTTAAAAAAATGGGGCCAGGATATCCGGTGGGCTTAGACATAGTCATTACTAATGGGTTATATAGATACCGTCAGGTGCTGGCACTGGCAACTTCCAAAACCGGAAGTACCCTCCCCTATATAAGCCCCTCCCATCCGGGAGCACCTCAGTTTTGTAGCAAAGCAATAAGTGTCCCTAAAGAGGGGCGGGAGCTCTGTGTCCCGTGATGTACTCCAAGAAAAGGATTTTACAGGTAAGCTGTTATAAAAATCCTATTTTCTTTCTCGTACATCACGGGACACAGAGCGACATAGTCATTACTAATGGGATGTCCTAAAGCAATGCCAAATGAGGGGGGGGATACACCATATATAAGCTGAGCGCTATCAGACATGAGGATCTTTTGCGGCCTGCAACACACTGCGCCCAAAGGCGACATCCTCCTGACTTCTAACGTCCACCTGGTAGAACCTAGTAAACGTGTGTACCGAAGACCATGTTGCGGCCTTACAGATTTGAGCCAGGGAGGCCTGGTGATGCACTGCCCATGAAGTTCCAACTGCTCTCGTGGAGTGCGCCCTAACTTTGAACGGAGGCGGTCTACTTCTCAAGCCATAGGCTTGTATTATGACCTGTCGAATCCACTTGGCTAAAGTAGATTTTGACGCTGCCTGACCCTTTCTGGGGCCTTCCGGCAGAATAAACAAAGTATCCGTTCTGCGAATCTGAGCAGTGGCTTTTAGATAAGCTTTAACTGCTCTTACTACATCCAAAGAATGCAATAACTTTTCCTCTACCGAAGTAGGTTTGGGGAAAAAAGAAGGAAGAACCACATCTTGGTTCAAATGAAACCTCGATACCACCTTAGGAAGAAAGGCTGGATGAGGACGTAACACTACTCTGTCCTTATGGATAACCAGATATGGTTCCTTACAGGACATAGCTGCTAATTCCGATACTCTTTTAGCCGAACAAATGGCTACTAGAAAAATCAATTTCCTGGTGAGAAGCACCAAGGAAATATGCTGCAATGGTTCAAATGGTTGTTTCTGTAGAACCGACAGAACCAAGTTTAGATCCCATGGACATATGGGAATATTAACCGGAGGACTAATACGCATCACTCCTTGTATAAAGGCTTTGACTAGTGAATGCGAAGCCAAGGGCCTTTGAAAAAATATTGACAAGGCCGAAATCTGACCCTTGATAGTACTCAAGGCAAGCTTCCTATCTACAGCCCACTGTAGGAAGTCCAGAATCCTACCTATTACGTACTTATGTGGATGCCATTTCTTGGCCTCACACCACGCGATGTACGCCTTCCAGATTCTATAGTAGATCTGCCTGGATACCGGCTTCCTGGCATTGATCATGGTAGATACCACAGCATTAGAGAGCCCTCTCTTTTTTAGAATGTGGGCTTCAATAGCCAGGCCGTCAAACCACGCTCTTCGGGGCCACGCTGGAGCCACCGGAATCACTGGTTTCTTTTCTACCCTGATTCTGCGGAGTAATCGAGGTAACCATTGTGGCGGTGTGAATGCATATATCAGCTTGAACTGATCCCAAGGGAACACTAGGGCATCCGAGCCGCAAGCTAGGGGATCCCTTGTCCGAGAGACAAACCTGTCCCCCTTTGCGTTGAATCTGGATGCTAGAAGATCTACATCCGATGTTCCCCACCGCTGACATATTGTCCAGAAAACCTCGGGGTGAAGGGACCCTTCCTCTGGGCCTAATTGCTGGCGACTTAGAAAGTCCGCCTTCCAATTCTCCACTCCTGGAATGAATACCGCAGATATGGCTGGGACATATTTTTCTGCCCATTTCAGGATGTAATTTACTTCCCTCTGGGCTGCACGACTCCTGGTGCCCCCCTGATGATTGATATATGCCACTGCTGTGGCATTGTCTGATTGAATTCTGACAGGGGACCCTTGGAGTTTGGATGCCCATGCTACTAGGGCATACCGGGCTGCTCGTATCTCTAAGAGATTGATGGGCAGGGCCTTTTCTGCATCCGACCATCTGCCCTGGAGAGACTATTGCTCCAGTACTGCTCCCCAGCCTATAAGGCTGGCATCTGTAGTGACCACCTTCCAAGAAATCGGACTGAAGGATTTCCTTTTTTTCCAGATTCTGGGGAACCAACCACCAACGGAGGCTCTTGCGAACGGAAGGGGACAAGGACATTGTAAGTCTAGGGCCTGAACTTTTTTGTTCCAGGCTGACAGTATGGCCCCTTGCAAATTCCTTGAATGGAATTGACCGTAGGGTACTGCTTCGAATGATGCCACCATTTTTCCCAGCAGCCTCATATACAGGCGTATGGACGGCTGTCTTTTTTGTACCCACTAAGTGGATCAAATCTTTCAAAGACAACACCTTTCCTCGAGGCAAGAATATTTTTCTCTGGCCTGAATCCAACCTTAGCCCCAAGTATTCCAGACTTTTGACTGGTTTTTAGGGCTGACTTGTCTCGGTTGATAATCCAACCGTGAGATTCCAGATACTTGATCGTCTTGTGAACGACCACGTCTAGTTTTTTCACTGAGTGGTCTATCAGCAACAAGTCATCCAGATATGCCATTATCATTACACCTTGTGTTCTTAGATTGGCCAATAAAGGGCCAGAATTTTTGTAAACACTCGTGGTGCTGTGGCCAAACCGAAGGGTAAGGCTCTGAACTGAAAATGGCGCCCTTCTACTGCAAAGCGTAGAAATTTTCGGTGGACTGGAAAGATGGGAATGTGCAAATAAGCATCTTTGATGTCGATCGTGGCTAACCAATCCTCCCCTTGTAGGGCAGTGGCCACCGATCGGATCGACTCCATCGGAAAGTCCTGATATACAGGAATTTGTATAGCCCTTTTAGAATTAATATGGGCCTCCCGTCCGCGTTTGCTTCGGGACTGTAAAGAGGTTTGAGTAAAACCCGAACCCTCATTCTTCCAGGGGAACCTCCATAATTACTCCTTGGAGCAATAGTTGTTCTAGTGCCAACAGGAGGGACTCTCTCTTCCGGGGATCCCTTGGCACGTTTGACCTCAAAAATGGGAAGGAGGAGAGTCTTTTAACTCCAAACTGTATCCCAAACCTACTGCGGAGAGCACCTATCTGTCTTGATCGTGTCCCGCCAGGTCTCTTGCGAACAACTGGAGTCCTCCCCCCACCCGACTGAGTGGGGGCTTCAATGAATTTAACTTTGGGGGAGGTTTTGTACCTCCCCTGACCCAGGGTTTCTCATTACCCTGCTACTGTCCCTGTTTTTTACCCCCGGGATTTGACCGAGGAGGCCGTCGGAACTGTTACACAGCCGATGCCCCAGGGACTGGAGAAGCAGGCCTCTTGAAGAGGGACCTCTAACTCTGCTTTTAACCGGCAAGAGCGTATTTTTACCGCTGGAAATTTTCTGGATATATTTGTCCAGGTTTTCCCTGAATAAGCGTTCACCATGAAATGGGACGCTAACCAGCCATTCTTTACAGGGAGCTTCAGCAGACCAGTTTTTGAGCCATAGGAGCCTACGCATATGTACTATAGACAGCGTAAGGCGGGAGGCCTGATGGACTGAATCCTCTATGGCGTCAACCGCAAAGCCTAAGGCTCTAGGTAGATCAGCTAGGGCAAAGCCTGCTGATCTGTCAAGTCCCTCAAGACCTGTTTCAACTGATCCTTCACTGCTTAGCAGACCCCAATAGCTGCTACTGCTGGTTGTATCACCAAGCAGATTTTCATAAGGACTCCAATCTTTTATCTATTGGGTTCTTGAACATTTGGACATTATCCACTGGACATGTCAGTGATTTATACATACAAGAGATGGCTGCGTCCACTGTAGGGACCTTCCATTTTTTTTTTTTGATGAACTTATCCTCCATGGGATAGACCACCGGAAATCTCTTGGGGGAATAAATATTTTCTCAGGACGTTCCCAATCCTGGTAAATGAGCCCTTTCAGTAAAGGGTGAAGTGGAAAAGAACAAACAGTCTGGGGGCTTCTAGCGACCCCAACGAGGATACAGTAGTGGTTGATGGTTCCGCAAGGTGCATTTTTAAATGCTGATCGGACCATGTTAGTCAGAGACTGAACCCATAATCTTTCAGCTTGAGATGCTGAGAAAAGGTTCCCCCACTGTTGATTCCTCTATAACAGAATCAACCTCATCCTGATCCCCTTCAGGCAGGTCGATCCCTGTATGGGACTGTTGCTCTGCTAACAGGCACTCTGAAGGAGGAGACGGAGATCGGGCGTGCTTTCCCTGACAGGGAGGCAGCGATAAATGTTGACAATCTCTCTCTAATCCTCCCAGAGCTGAGGAAAAAACCTCCTCTGTTACATACACAGGAGCAGGTGAACTGAGGACAGCCACAGTACCAAGTACCCCTGCGGGGTCTCTACGGTCACTTACCTCTGAACTTCAGGGGAGACTGGTGCAGCAGGAGTATGCCCAAGATCCTCCGAGCCCGATGAGACCCCCTTCGCTTCCTGGAAGATTCAGTTCCGGAGCTTCTGGACGGCATATTCCTAAGCCTAAAGCTGAGGTATTCCAGCCGTAATACACCACTTTTACTGAGAATAGTCTAGCACAATTGCTGCTATATCACAGTTGGTGTCTACTAATGTGCCTTTCTAGGGGATGCCTGTATCAACCGCTTGCTGTATGCCTTTAAATGTTGCCAGCTCTGTCTCTGTACTTCATAGCCAGCTCACTACAATATTGTGGTTTTTTTAAACTGCTGGGATGCCCGCACATGCGCAGAAGCGCTGCGGCGCGCACAGAGCGTCATCCCCAGGCTCCGCCCCCTTTCCCGGCTCACCTCTATATATAGAGGCGCGTGCACGCGCACGCGCGCGGCCACGTGCGCCTTCGGCTGTAATTTCAAATATGGTAACAAGGGACAGGAGCCAGGGCCCCTCTTTGCCGCAGGCCGGGGGATGGACGAGCACTGCAACATGGCAGAGGAAGCAGTTTCCTATAAGAGAACTCACCATCTGCCTGGACTTTGCTCTGCTGAGAAGAAGCTAGTCCACATGACAAGAAAACATTCCACAGCGGCCTCTAGTGGACAAACACAGGTACCGCAGTCTAATATATTAAATATATATATAAAAATGTTTTATTTATTTTTTTTCTTGACCACCATTAAAAATTATTACATTTTTTTAGTAGTTACAGGCATGCACAGAATTTTGCGGGAATACCATTAGGTAACAGACAGACAAATTAGGCTTGGGGGTCCCCCAATAGAACCAAGTTCCTGGGGGCCCCCACTTACCTGTTCCCCGCCGCAGGACTTTGTTTGGTCCACAAAAGCCCAAACTTCACCTATCACGGCAGGCATTGTAATCAAACCTTCAGGGACCGGGTTCCCAAGGATTCCACTCCCCTGGACCTGTATAGCACCCTGCACAGAAAACATCTTGGTCGTGGGTATGACCAGAGCTCTGGATCCCAGGGTCCAGCTCTCCTAAGAGAAGCATTACAGGCAAAACCTTGCTCTTCTCTGCAAGGCCCGGGTACCGACCGTTTAGCTATGAAGCTTTTTTGGTCGGATCCGGAATAGCTTACTGAGGCCCAAAAGAACCTGTACGCAAGCTCAGTGAAAAACACATGTTTCTTCTTGGCCAACACCTTAGACACTGGCAAAAAACTGAGGTGCTTCCGGATGGGAGGGGCTTATATAGGGGAGGGTACTTCCGGTTTTGGAAGTTGCCAGTGCCAGCACCTGACGGTATCTATATAACCCATTAGTAATGACTATGTCGCTCTGTGTCCCGTGATGTACGAGAAAGAAAGGGATTGTTGCCTTGATCCTCCGACCCCTGAGGCGGTTGGCTAACCGTTTTCTGGCTTTATTGCCGCTCACATAATATGTCATCTTCATGCGTTTAGAGGACTTTTCAAAGTCATCTAGCAAGGTTGGCGTAGGTCATATCTGAGTTGCGATAATTGTGCTGATTGTTGCGGAGTGGCATTTTGTTTGTTGTGTGCTTCTAGAGTGTGAATTTTAGAAATGAGGTGTTGGACATGCTGTCTCCTCTTTCTCTTAACCCTTGCCCCTAACTTTATCAAAACCCCCCTCATAAAAGCCTTATGGGCATTCCAAAGAACCATCGGGTCAGAAACAGAATCAACATTATGAGAAAAAATTCAGACAATTCCTCCTGTAGCTGGGATTTGGAGGGATCAACCTGGAACAATCTCGGGTTGGATCACCAAACGAATGTAGTATTAACGCTTGGCGAATCTTCAACCGAGAGCGTCACCGAGGCATGATCCGACCACGTAATGTCATTAATTTTGGAGTTGGCAATTTTAAGCGTAAGCCATTTGTCCATAAGAAATAGATCCAGTCTTGTGTATACCTTATGGCTAACAGAAAAAAAGGAGTAGTCCCTTTCAGAACCATGCAGACATCTCCAGGCGTCATATAGCTCTTGCGAGTACAATGTCGACTGAAGCGATTGCTGATATCTATTTGAGGCAGTTGTGGAGTCCATGTGAGGATCAGGTGGAAGGTTAAAGTCACCACAAATCATTAGAAACCCCATCTGTACCCTTCTCACTTTCTTAATTACCCAGTTCAGGAAGCGAACTTGATGCTTGTTGGGTGCATATCCATTGACCACCGTATATGCAACAGAATTAATATCACAGATCAGGATGTGATAGCGACCTTGGGGGTCCGCATATTCGCTGTGGAGTTTGAATGTGACTGTATCTTTAACTGCGGTCATGACACCCCTCTTTTTTGCTGAAGTGCTGGCTGAGAAAACGTGCCGGAATTTAGGATGGGTGCAGCGGGGAGCTTTGAGATTGTGAAAATGGGTCTCTTGCACGCAGAGTATATCACATGTGTGTTGGTTCACTTCGTTCCACAATTACTTTCTCTTTACCGGATGATTAAGGCCTTTGGCGTTAATAGTCATAAAAGTGACAGTCATCTTGGAAGGAGTAGTCTCCAGCGTATAAGTGATGTGTGCATAGCACTTACATTAAGTGGTACAGGTCCCCATACCAGAATAGGTGGTTGGAAGCCCACCCCACGAGACCAGGGACGATGGTGACTATTCAGTAGTTTTCCAGGAGGAAGGAAGGTAGTAGTACAGCCGACTGCAAACACTGAAACACATAAAAGTAAAAAGAAACAGAAAAAATAAAACACAAAAAAAGTTCTTTGGTCATGGTGACCCAACTGTAGCGAATAGCTACTCTAGGTTGTAAGGGGTATAAAGTTTAGCCTAACAGGATGTCTCCAGAACAGGGACATGTAACATTATAGGGGCCATGGGAGGCCCTTAAGCCACTCTAACGGTGTGACCGAGCATTTTTAGCATTAACCAGGTTCCAATCATCTGTGATGTGATCCGGTTTGAGGTTGTTGAAGCCAGGAGGAGGTTCATCAGGAATAATCTGCCACGTTTTGAGCAATTCCAGTCCCCTGGCTAGGGTATCAACTGCGTGGTCTTTTCCATCCTTGGTTATTATGAGTTTGGTCGGAAACCCCCATCGATAGGCTATTTTATGGTTGCACAAAGTTTTGGAAATTGTATTCAGGCTCCTCCTTTTTTGTAGAGTGTATTGGGACAGGTCTGAAAAAAATTGCAATTCTTTGTATTGCGCAGGCATTGAGTCTTTATTGCACACCGCAGACATCAAGCGGTCTTTTATATGGAAAAAATGCAGTCTTAGTATAATGTCTCTGGGTACTTTCTCAGGGAGATAGGAAGGTTTTGGAGGCCTGTGTATCCTATTGATAGTGACGTCGATGTCGCTAAGATCAGGTAAAATAGAGGTAAATACCTGGACGGCATAACTACGCAGATCCGCCTGCTGCACCGTCTCAGGGATCACCCTAAGCTTGAGGTTGTTCCTTCTGGAACGGTCCTCGATGTCTGCGATTTTAGCCTTTACTGAGTCCATCTCCTCATCCCTGGCATCATGTGCATCAACTAGATTGTTGATAGTAGAGGCAAATTCCCCCATCTTAGTCTCCACATGCTCCACTCTCTCCTGCACTGTTTGCAAATCTTTCCCAAACTTATACACACAATCCATCATGTCCTTATGGAAAGATCCCCTAAGGGAAACTAGCATGTCTTTCAGGGTGGTGTCTAAGATGGGCTGGTTGCTGGTTGGGAATCTATCTATAGAGTCAGGAAGCTCCCTGGTGTCATCCCCTGAGTCTAGGCCCGTGCTCACCTGGGGAGAAGCATCCGTGCCATCCCGCTTGTATCTGGACTTCTCCGGGCTTCCAGAGGCAGAGGAAGGCGCAGGAGAATTCTCTTTGCTTGAAGGCAAGTTCCTTTTGGGAGGTTTGTCCTTCTTATGTGTGGTTTGAGGAGTGCTAGTTGCGGCAGGCCCCGGAGACCCGGCGCCATCTTGCCTCTGACCCCAGGAGAAGAACTCCGTTAGTTTCTGGGGTTTCTGGCCCCCCCTCCGCTTGCCCGTCATGGTGGTCGGTGACAGCGGTGAACGATCACAGTGGATGTCTGATTCGATCGCCGTTCTGAGGCTGCTAGTTGTCGCTTAGTCCCTGTATAGCCCGGAGCTCCGGTCTCATGCGGCCATCTCGGCTGCCGTCAAGCTCCGCCCCCCAAGATTTTGGATTTAGATATACAATATATTACCAAAAGTATTGGGATGGCTGCCTTTACATGCACGTGAACTTTAATGGCATCCCAGTCTAAGTTTGTAGGGTTCAATATTGAGTTGTCCCACCCTTTGCAACTATAACAGCTTCAACTCTTCTGAGAAGACTGTCCACAAGTTTTAGGATATAATTTTATTTTGAGTATATTTTCTTGTGTATATAGATACAGATATGCACAGTGTCACACAAGGACAACAATTAAATATTTAGTTTGATAATTTTATACCTTTCACTTGCCTTCTGCTACTGCACTACATCTCACAGATTCAGTACAACAGCACTAATGTTGTTCCATAAAGAATTCCAATAACATCATGCAATGCTTAGTATAGCTTTAAATCAAGGCTGATTTTATACCTGGCTCCTTTAAAAACCTCTACAATCACTCCATGTAATGAATAACTATAATGCCGCGTACACATGATCATTTTTCCCTTCGAGAAAAATTTCATTTTTTCCTTTGGACGAGAAAAACGATCGTCTGTGGGCTTTTTGTCATTTTTCCCAACGGGAAAAACGGCATTAATCACGACGAGAAAAATTAGAACATGCTCTAATTTTTCTCGTCGTGATTCCCGTCGTTTTTTTTCCACTGCAGTTTTCCCATAGGGAAACACTGCCGGGGAGCCCACACACGGTCGTTTTTTTCGACCAAAAAAAAAATGTCATTTAAAACGGCCGTGTGTGGGGGGAACAAGCTGTTCCTCGTTTTTCACATCGATTTTCTCGACGGTGTTTTCACCGTCTAAAAAAATGATCGTGTGTACGTGGCATTAGTCATTTTACAGCTTTGTATAATCTGTCTTCATGATAAAGTGTATCATTCCATAAAACTGCTCTTTCTCTAATTCTACTTATTTATTTATTAATAACTCTAACTTTCTGTTCCAGATAAACCTTATCTTTGCTTAATACTATTCATACTAAATATTTCAGTAAATGTTATTTCTAATAGTGTGATTAATTATAGCATTCTAATAACTCATCCAAAGTGCAATAACAGAAATATGGGAGCTGCCATTGCAGACATGTTTTTGAGGGTCAAAGATCAGTGGTTGCAATTTTTATGTTTCTCACTAATAAGTGGAGGTATTTTTTTTTTTAAAGCACTACAATTTTTACTTAGCCAAGTCAACTGTACTCACTTTGAGCATCCAATCATATGCATGAAAAAATGTCCAGAGTACCACAGGACTGGAGGGCTGAAGTCAGTACAAGAACCCTTATAACCCATGCTTCTTCTGGGGCAACAAAAAAATATAGATGCCAACCCTGAGATTTGCACATTTAGAAGGGCCCTGTATTTCTATCTAGGACTTTTATTTTTAGGGTTGGTATATATTGCTGTTGGCTTTCATGCCTCTCTCTACAAAGCACTGGCTGGCCTAGTAAGCTGAGGCCATAATTTAAGTCTGCATTTATGAAGAATGCTTCCAAATAGTTTTTCCTACCACAGCTGACATTTTATGGTGCAATAATAAAATTAAGTATGTGGTGTCCTATAGAGTTCTCAGTGCTTAATGCAGCAGATAGAACTCTATGACTGGAGGAAAGCCGGACGCATTGCGTTTTTATTTTTTTTTATTCCATTTTTTTAGAACTAAACACATTTTGGGAGTGCCAAGCCCATTTGCGTTAAATCTCTTTTTATTAGTCTATACATTTTTTTTTACAGTTATACAAAATTCATTGCAATATACACTTCTTCTCCTGCGTGTCGATTAGGGTCCAAAATTGCTATCTACAATCTTCCTTATTCCTATCCTTCTTTCCCCTATTCTTCTTCAGGAGTTCTACAGTCTCACTTACATACTTCTACTCTCATCCAAACCACATTCACAAAAAAAAAAACACCACTCCTACTACTCCTATTTCTTCCCTCCTGCTGTCCTAATCCCCCTTTCGGGGTTAATTGTTCCCACACATTTATAGATACTCTATCATTCTTGCTGAGGACCGAAATTCTTCCCATCTTTGCCATATTTCTGGCATTTGATTTTCTATATGAAAAAATGGGAAGGACACGTATAATGGGAGTGAAAGGCGCTGCGTACCCCGAAAATTTACAGAAGAATAGGAAGTTTTCCCCAAGGGGCTTTTGACAGCAACATTCCGAAAGTAATTTACAATAATGCATATTAATTTTTTTTTATTGTGTATAAACATTAAGTACAGGCTCAACATATATATACTCCGGTAAAAACATGTATAAATAACCACACAGAATTAAGACACAACATTGCCATACAGTTTTAACATTTCACATGCATCTGTATAAATATACTGACGCGTTTCGATCCCAATGGATCTCTTCAGAGGATGGGTGGTTTGCTGTGGGAAATATATGTATTAAATTTCAATTCTCTACATGGGTATATGCCCAATAGTAAAAAATATAAAGTATATGATTACCAGTCAACTGTGTGTTAGAACCATGGTTTCTAACCGGAGTTCCATCACTAGCATCTCAAGGGAAATCAGCAGCCTCCTGGACATCTGACACCCAAAGGTAGGGCGCCACCAAGGCGTGTGTGACCTGCAAGGAGTCATATGGAGAGGGAGAGACCCGAGAGGGGGCGTGCACAGACGGACAGCCGGCACCTGTAATAGAACACCATGGGCATAAATGTAGGATGCATCCGTGATGCATCCATATACACTATATGGTTGCTGAGTATAGAATATTAAGTGGACAGACTAGAGGACAGCAGTGGCGTGTCCTTGAACATATATTTGTATATTATCAATGTGCTTCTGTAGTAGTATTTGGCTAATAAAATATATTTGCCATATTCTAAGCTATATAGTATTGTTAGTTCCTTTGCTATGCCAATATAGGTATCACATTATGGTCCAAATTCCTTGAGTAACTTCAAGGTGACCATTTTGATGAGACAGTTTTATTTATTTGTTTCAGGGGGACTGGATCCTAACTCAATCCACTCCCCCGTTGGAAACTAAGCACTGTCTCAGTGCAGAAAACTGCTGAGAGACATCTATATGTCCCCCAACACAACACTGACTGTTTTCACAGCCAATGGCTAAGCGCTGGACTACAATTACCAATATTCAGCTCTATTTTATATATATATATCAGATATTACTAATATACCATTTACTCAATACTGATTATAAACGCATGTAATTTTTTGTTCACACTGTGGTGTTATGCAATTTGCATTTGCATGCACCAAGTATCAACTTAATATAATTTCCCATCATGGGCCATTCCATCTGTGCATCTCAGGGCTTCATTGCTTCCTCCTTGACCTGCGTCATCCTTAGTGTGGGCGGCGCATGCGTGTGCATCCTCCCGTCAAGGGGGGAGGGGGAGCATTGTGCTCCCACCATGCTCATTGGGCGGCGGACCTGGTTGTTCCGTCTGCCCATTTTTGGCATTCCTTTCTTGTCGGCGGCGTCCCAGAACAAATCCATATGACTCCTTGCAGGTCGCACACGCCTTGGTGGCGCCCTACCTTTGGGTGTCAGATGTCCGGGAGGCTGCTGATTTCCCTTGAGATGCTAGTGATGGAACTCTGGTTAGAAACCATGGTTCTAACACACAGTTGACTGGTAATCATATACTTTATATTTTTTACTATTGGGCATATACCCATGTAGAGAATTGAAATTGAATACATATATTTCCCACAGCAAACCACCCATCCTCTGAAGAGATCCATTGGGATCGAAACGCGTCAGTATATTTATACAGATGCATGTGAAATGTTAAAACTGTATGGCAATGTTGTGTCAATATTCTGTGTGGTTATTTATACATGTTTTTACCGGAGTATATATATGTTGGGACTGTACTTAATGTTTATACACAATAAAAAAAATTAATATGCATTATTGTAAATTACTTTCGGAATGTTGCTGTCAAAAGCCCCTTGGGGAAAACTTCCTATTCTTCTGTTGATTTTCTATATATCCTTCCTCGCTTATCTGTCTTTCCATATATTGTATTACGTTCATTTCACATATCCATTCGGTTATCGTCTGACTTTTTGTTTTTCTCCATTTAGGAGCTATTAATGTTCTAGCTGCAGTTGCCATATGGTGAAGAACATCCGTTTTAATAACTTTTATTGAGTTTTACATTATGGATAGTATTGAGATATTTATACTTGGATTCATCTCCACTCCAGACACCTTCTGATAGATCTCAAATATCGTGTTCCAGAAATTCCTCACCAGATGACATCCGTACCAGATATGATCCATAGTCCCCCTTTCTACAAAACATCTCCAGCAGGTCTCTGTATTTCCTTTATTTATTTTATTGAAGGCTACTGGGCTCCAATACCATCTCATTACAATTTTATAGTTTCTCTCTTGATGTTTAATCGCTACAGATGTTTTATGTATTATTGCAAATGTTTTCTCCCATTCTTTCTCCGATATTGGGCTTCCTATTTCCTTCTCCCATTTTTTCATTCCTGTTAACTCTCTGAAGCCCTGTACACACAATCGGATTTCCTATGGTTTTTTTAACCGATGGATTTTTCCATCGGAAAACCGATGAAGCTGACTTTCATCAGTCTTGCCTACACACCATCAGTCAAAAATCCGACCGTTCCAAATGCGGTGACATAAAACACTCCGATGAGCCGAGAAAAATGAAGTTCAATGCTTCTGAGCATGCGTCGACTTGATTCTGAGCATGCGTGGGTTTTTTATCCGATGGAGTTCCCCACAGACGATAGTAATTTGCTATCGGTTTTTTAACCATCGGATAATTTTAAAACATGTTCTATTTTTAAACACCGATGGAAAAAAGACCGATGGGGCCCATACACTATCGGTTTGTCCGATGAAAAAAGTCCATCGGACTGTTTTCATCGGTAAAACCTATCGTGTGTACAGGGCTTGAGAGATCCAGAGGGGAGTAGTAGGTAATTTATATTAGATCATTTTTTAATCGGTTTTTGTTCTTCTATTAATATTTTTTCGAATTTAGTTATTGGCCTATTTATTAAAGATTATTAAAGATAATTGTATTTTTGTTTTAATATATGTGTAGGATCTGAACCAACCTTGCATTCTCCAATATATTCCATTTTAAATACTTTGTGGTCCCTAAAGCTGGCGGAAATTCTGGATTGTAGAACAATGGGGTCATGGGTCCGATCATGGTGGAGAGTTCGCCCTTTTTTAATACTGCATCCCATATTTTTAATGTAGCTGTTACAAAAATCATTAGTTCTTTTTTTCCTGGTCTTAAATGGGGTTTTATCCAAGGAAGGGATTTAAGTTGTACTCCTATAATATCTTCTTCTAAATTAACCCATTGTTTATTTTCCATATTGTGATGCCAATCTATAATTCTAGTCACTGATGCTGCTTGTAAATATTTGGAAAAGTCAGGTAATGCTAGACCTCCATTTTTTTTTTAGTTCTAATTAGAATTTCTCTTTTTATTCGGGGAGTTTTTTGGGCCCAAATAAAGCCTCCTAATGCTTTTCTTAATTCCATCATAATTTTTTTTGGAAGAGCTAAGGGTACTGCTTGAAAAATATATAATAGTTTTGGAAATATGTCCATTTTTACTAAATTGATTCTTCCCATCCAAGAATATGTTATTTTATCATATATTTGAAGTCATTTTATTACTTTTCGGATTGTCACAGTGTAATTCAAGTCCTGTAGATTGTTTAAATTACTCAGGATATATATTCCCAAATATTTAATTGCTTCTTGCTGCCATTTAAACGGGAAGTCTTTTTTGCAGAAGTATCCGTGTCTTTTCTGTTAGTGATACATTTAACATCTCAGATTTATCATAATTAACTTTAAAATTACTTAATTCCCCAAATCGTTTAAATTATTTTATTAAGTTTGGAAATGTTATGATAGGGTTAGTAACATATATTAATAGATCGTCTGCATATACTGCTGTTTTATATTCTTTACCTTTAATATTTATCACTCGAATATCTTTATTTTCCCTTATTGCTGTAATAAGGTGTTCCATTATCATTATATATAATAAGGGAGATAAAGGACATCCCTGTCGAGTACCATTTGATATTTCTACATACTCCAATAGCATTCCATTTGTTCTTACTTTGGCCCTTGGATTAGAATACAATGCGACAATCCTACCGAGCATTTTAGGGCCCATTCCTAGCTGGATTAATGTTTCTTCTAGAAACTGCCATCCCACCCTGTCAAACGCTTTTTCAGCGTCAATAGATAAAAGACATGCAGGGATGGCAGCCTTTTGGGCATATTCTACCAATGTACATGTTTTTATGATGTTATCCCTAGTTTCTCGTCCCTTAGTGAAACCCGTTTGATCTAAATTTATGTGTCTTGGTAAAATAGGTGCTAATCTATTAGAGATAATTTTTGAGTACAATCTTATATCTATGTTTGTAAGGGAAATTGGTCGATAATTATTACACAGTGTATGATCTTTCTCCGGCTTTGGGATTAATGTAATATAGGCTTCCATACTTTGTGGTGCAAAAATTTGTGTTTTGGATATGGAGTTACAGTATATGTTTTTTTTAGGATGGGTGTGATTATATCCTGAAATACCTTTTTAAAATCTAGGAGTATATCCGTCTGGTCCTGGGCTTTTGCCCAGGACCAGTTCGGAGACGGCTTGTTGAATTTCTTCTAATGACATTTCTTTTTCCAATTCTTCCATCGTTTCCCTAGAAAATACAGGTAGAGCTGTCTCCTTAATATATTTATGAATCTCTTCCCCCCTCTTTTCCTTTTCTTTGTTTTCTTGTTGTGTATTTATATTATATAATTTAGAGTAATATGTGTGAAAGGTTTTGAAAATTTCTATAGGATCGTAAGTCAAGTCCCCATTTGTTTTTAAAATTTTTACTATGGAGATCAAGGGTTGTTGATTTTTTTAATGTTCTAGCTAGTGTTTTCCCTGTTTTGTTTCCATATTGATACCACTGTACTCTATTTTTATCCCTCAACCGAAGGGACTCTTCATCCTACATGGACTGTAACTCCATTTGTTTGTCTATGTAGGACTTATTTATGTTTGTCCATGTAGCTTATTTTCTAATTTTGAGATTTCCACCATTAATTACTTACTTATATATGTTTGTCCATGTAGCTTATATGTTTGTCCATGTAGCTTATTTTCTAATTTTGAGATTTCCACCATTAATTGAGATTTTTTCTGTTGTTTTTCCTTTTTTAGTCTTGATCCATGCTTGATGAATAGTCCCCGGAGCACACATTTTAGTGTTTCCCATTGCATGGGAATGGAGGTATCATCTGTTTCGTGAATTTGCTAAAATTCTCTTACTGCTTGTTAGATGTCTTTTTTGCATTCTTTATTTTTAATTAAATTGTCATTCAATCTCCACATTCCTAATGGCTTTTTATATTCAATTATCCCAAGTTCCAGATATATCGGAGCATGATCTGACCAGGAAAAATTACCTATATCTGTTGAAGGAGTCATCATCAGACCAGATTGATTAATAAAAAAATAGTCTATTCTATGATATGAATTATGTATATTTGAATAATACAAATAATTATTTTCCATCTGATGTTGAGCCCTCCATATATCTATCATTTGGTATTTTCCCAGTAGGTATTTAAACTCTTTTAATTGACTATTTTTCCTATGAGAATGGGTACTAGTAGTATCTATTTTTGCGTCCATTATAAAATTAAAGTCTCCACCCATAATTATTGTTCCTTCCGCTTTATCCTTTGCATCCACAAAAACTTTTATTCCAATCGTAATTTGTTCATAGTTTGGTATGTTAATAATTGTGTAGCGCCCTCCCCAAAAGGTTGGGACTCTATCTCAAATTTAGAGGGATGTCTGGGCCAGTAGTTGGGCTCAGACTGTTGAATTATATTGAGATTTGCCTCTGTTTTGGCTGTGGTGCTGCCTGGTAGCATTTTCCCTTGTTGCCTGTGGGTGGCGCTGCCACCTCGGGCTCATGTTGGAACGCAGGCAGACCATGGTGTATTGAGTGACCCCTCTCGGCGGTGGTTCAGTGGGAGTGGTCAACCCGCTGTGCCTGCTGGGAGGGGATACTTAAGGGGCAGATGCCATTGTTCGGGGTCTTCGCCTCGTGGCCCAACGGGCGCGAGGTATGTTGTGTGTGGTTCTGATCTTGGGGCCACGTTGGCCCGAGGCTGAATCGCTATCTAGTAGGCCCAGCTAGTCTGGCTGGGGCCTACATTCGGAGAGGGGATCCCAAGCTGTCCGTCCAAATGGGAAGGAAGCTGTCTTAATGAAGGAAACCGGGGAAGGACCTGCCCTGTAGGAGACTGGCAAAGTGCTGACGTCTTGGGTGAGGCCTGGTAACTTTGTTGAGGAGGGGATCCACTATACCACAAGCCCTGCAGTTTGCCGGATTGGCTTAAAGGCTCTTTTACTGCACGGTTGGAAGTTTGGGACTTTGAAATCCTGTGGCAGAGGATTCCTGGACTATCCCTTTGCTCAACTTTAAAAGGTCTGTGGCAGAGACTTTGTTCACTTTAAAAAAGGTCTTTGGCAGAGATCCACTTCATCTTGGGCAGTCTGTGGCAGAGACTGCCCTGTTGCTGGTTTGTGTGTCGTCCTGGCTGCTGGGCCGTGTGAGAGGGGACTATCCAGGTGACCAATACCCACTCTAACATTGAGAGTGGTGAATGACTTTGAACTGATGTTTTGTATTTTTGTGCTGAGTGCCTGAACCTTCCCCTGCTTTCTTCTACCTTCTACTTCCTCTCAAAGTTATACATGCAGAAGAAAAAAAACTGACTGTTGAAGGTTTTACATCTGTGTGGACATTGCATTTACTACAGACTTTCCTACCCGGACAACGAAGCTGAAGAGGTAACGTGCAAGACCCAAAATTAACCAGCAGCTCCTACAGGGGTAGTGCTACATGTGGGGGCTCGTCCGGGATATTTGCCGTTGCCTCTGACATCCGGATTACTGTTTTTATGCTTTTTGGAAAGTCTGCCATTGATAAAGTGTTGGACTGTGCTTTTAACGAGAGTGTCACGTACCTGGTGGAAGCATCTGATTATGCAGAGGGAGGCCTCCCTTACACCTCTCACTCGAGGCCCCTGGTAGTGAAGACAGGAGGCGCAGGAGTGCAGAGTCGCACGAGAGCCTGGTAGAGTTGCTGGTGGCGAGCTGGACCGGAGCTGAGGTGGAGACTGGAACGGATCCGGAAACAGCTGACGGACTGACAACTGGAGCTCAGGCAGGTGCGGTCAGATGGGCTGGAAGCGTGGGTACACCAGTCCCAAGCAGGTAAGGTAGCAGGAGGAGCAGGCAGGAACGTAGTCAACACAGGCCGAGGGTCAGGTGCAGGTAGATCAGCAGGAATGGTCAAACAAGCCAGGAAGGGTCAGCTGGAGCAGGATACAGGTAAGCAGGGGTCAGAGGTCTCAGGTAACGCTGTAGACCGAACAGCACAGAGCCCAGCCATCAGCCCCTTTAAATAGCCCCATATGGCGTCAAAAGCCACCGCCGCGCGCTCCTGTGCGTGCCCGCGCGCGCACCGCTATCACGCATGCGCGCATCAGCGTGCGCTGATGTGTCGCTACCGCGCATGCGCGAAGATGCGCCGATATCGCCATTGACATTTCTGGTGTGCCCTTCCTGACATTGCCCCCTCCCAATGGGCAGCCTCCGGATGCCCAATCGGGCGAGCTTCAAAGGATGGGATCTCTTGAATGCCTGAATAAGTCTTTCAGCAATGAACATCATCCTCGGGTTCCCATGAATTCTCCTCTGGGCCCTAACCTTTCCATTTGACGAGATACTGGATCTGATTTCTCCTTTTCCTACAGTCCAGGATTGCTTCGACTTCGAATTCCTCTGTTCCGTCAACTAATATTGGTTCGGGTGGGCCTGTATCCCGGTCAGGGAATGGATCAGGGGTTACAGGTTTTAGTAAAGCCACGTGAAAGACAGGATGTATTTTGAAGGAATCTGGCAGTTCTAGCTCGTAAGCCACATCGTTGATCCTTCTTCTTATCGGGAAGGGTCCCATAAATTTAGGGCCCAACTTCTTAGAGGGGCACTTTAGTTTTAGGTTTGTAGTGGATAGCCAAACCCGATCACCAGGTTCCAGTATTAACTCTCCCCGCCTTTTCTTATCAAAGACCTGTTTGTTATATTCTTGAGCCTTAGTCATAGTTGTCTGTAGTAGTTTGTTGTTGGTATCAAAGAAATTTATGGTTTCAAGAATGGCAGGTACTGAACTTTCCGGATAGGTACTGGTCAGAAATGATGGGTTGAATCCGTAATTGGCAAAAAATGGAGACTGTTTTGTGGCAGAGTGGATGGAGTTGTTATAAGCGAATTCCGCTAACGGAAGTAATGCGGCCCAGTCATCTTGTGAGTATGAGGAGAAGCACCGTAAATATTGTTCCAGAGTTTGATTGGTTCTTTCTGTTTGCCCATTCGTTTGGGGGTGGTATGCGGAAGAAAATGATAACTCGATTCCCAAGGTTTCACATAAGGACCTCCAAAACCTTGAGGTGAATTGTACCCCCCGGTCTGACACGATGTTTGCTGGAACTCCGTGAAGTCTAACAACTTCTTTCACAAAAATTTGGGCTGTTTCCGGGGCCAATGGTGTGCCTTTCATGGGTAGGAAGTGGGCCATTTTGGATAATCGGTCTACCACCACAAAGATGGTGGAGAAACCGTCAGATGGAGGAAGTTCCACGATAAAATCGGTCGAGATATTCTTCCAGGGTCTCTCCGGAACTGATAGCGGCTTCAACAAGCCCCATGCTTTGGTTTTGCTGTTCTTATTTCGTGTGCAAGTGGTACAGGACTCTACATAGCCCTTGCAGTCTTTTTCCACTTGAGGCCACCAGAATGTGCGTTGCACAAGTTCAGCAGTTTTACGGATCCCGAAGTGTCCGGCTAATTTGTGGTCATGACATAATCCCAAAACAGGGACACGTAGATTTTCTGGTATGAATATTTTGTCCTTGTGCCAAAGCAGATCATCTCTGGCCTGCAACGTTATTCCCAGAGATGAAGGGGCATTTACAGAAGCCTGTTTAATTTGAGAGAGCAGGTCTCCCTGAAGTAGCAGGAAGTTCTCAGAGGACAGGATAGTGTCGGGCGGTGCGGATTCCCTGGTATCACAGAACATCCGAGAGAGTGCATCAGGTTTGGTGTTTTTAGATCCTGGCCTGTACGTGAGATGAAAAGAGAACCTGGAAAAGAAGAGTGCCCATCTAGCCTGGCGTGGTTTGAGTCTCTTGGCAGTCCTCAGATATTCCAGGTTCTTATGATCCGTATAGATTAGGATCGGGTGCGCTGCTCCTTCTAAAAGGTACCTCCACTCCTCCAATGCATTTTTAATGGCCAGAAGTTCTCTGTCTCCAACATCATAATTCCTTTCAGAGTTAGACAGTTTGCAGGAGAAAAAGGCGACTGGGTGTAACAAAGCCTTGGGTCCCCGCCTTTGGGATAGTACTGCTCCGACTGCCATTTCTGACGCTTCTACTTCCAATACATAGGGTAATGCTGGGTCAGGGTGCTTCAGGACCGGTGCGGAAGTGAATTGTTTCTTAAGAGACTCGAAAGCATTTTGAGCTTCAGGAGACCACTGGAAACGGATGCCTTGTTTGGTCAGTTGTGTGATCGGTGATATGATGGCTGAAAATCCCCTGATGAATTTTCGGTAGAAGTTCGAGAACCCGACAAAGCGTTGGATGCCCTTTTTGTCCACTGGGGCTGGCCAGTCTAAGATGGCAGTGACCTTTTGTGGGTCCATCTTGACACCTTCGGTGGAGAGGATTAGTCCCAAAAAAGAAATGCTTTGTCGCTCGAACTCGCACTTCTCTGGCTTGGCGTATAGCCCGTGCTGTCGTAGTCTGCTCAATACATTTTTAACATGTCTGCGGTGGTCATCAAGGGAAGCAGAGAAAATTAAGATGTCGTCCAGATACACTACAACGAACAGGTCTAGGTAATCGCGGAAGATGTCGTTGATAAAGTGCTGGAATGTTGCTGGGGCATTGCATAGGCCGAACGGCATCACCAGATATTCAAAATGTCCGAATCGGGAGCGAAAAGCCGTCTTCCACTCGTCTCCCTCCTGGATCCGTACTAGATTATAAGCCCCTCGGAGATCCAGTTTTGTAAATATGGTTGCTGCTCCCAACCTCTGGAACAACTCGGGTACCAAGGGCAGGGGATAACGGTTCTTGACCGTAACTTTGTTGAGTTCACGATAATCTATACATGGGCGAAGGGAATGATCGTTCTTCTCCGCAAAGAAGATACCCGCTCCTGCTGGAGAAGTGGAGGGGTGGATGAAGCCCTTCTTTAGATTATCGTCTATATAATCTTTTAGGGCGACAAGCTCCAATTCTGACAGAGGAAAAATCCTTCCAAAAGGGACCTCAACACCCGGGATGAGATCAATCGGGCAGTCATATGGCCGATGTGGAGGGAGAGTTTCAGCTCCTTTCTTGCTAAAGACATCTAAAAAGTCATGGTATGCAACTGGTACAGATAAGCGGGTTTCAGCATCAGAGTCCAAGCATAACAAGGATGGCAGATCAGGAGAGAATTTCGGCAAGCAGTGTTGGAGGCAGTAGGAAGAGTGAAACTTAACCTCCCCTTCGACCCAGTTGATAAGAGGGTTATGTGCTTGGAGCCATGGCATGCCAAGGATTACGGGGAACAGCGGGGATGCGATGGGATCCAGGCGTAACAATTCCTTGTGACTATCGGCAATAACGACAGGCAAGGGTATAGTCTGCTGAGTCACTAGTCCGGATTTGATAGCAGACCCATCGGCCAGATGTACTGAAAGTCCCTGGGCCCTAGGTTGCAAAGGGATTTGATGTTTTGTGATGAAAGACAAGTCCATAAAGCAGCTACAGGCACCAGAGTCTATTATAGCGGAGACAGGAATACTTCTTCCCGGAAGCTGTAATACAATGGGGAGAGCCATGTGGGTTGGCAGGGTGGGTGTGCTGGCAGAGAAGATAATTCGACCCTTGCGGATCTTGGCTGGACATGACCTCACGTAATGCCCTGGTTTCCCAAAATACAGGCAGACGTTTTCGTGTTTTCGGCAATGACGTTCCTCAGGGGAAAGTGAGGGACGGGGCACTCCGAGTTGCCTGGGTTCAGGGACCTCAGATGTGGGTGCAGCAGTGGTAAAGGATGTCAGGCTGCTGACGTTAGAGGCTCGGGCTAATTTCCAGGCTGGACAGGACGACCTCATAGGTCTCTCTGACTTCTGCCCTCGTAGTCAGTGATCACCAGTGAATCTTTCAGGCGCAGGAACCCCGGTTTCTGGAGGTAACGTTGCTATTGCTGAAGTAGCTCTTTGCGGGGCCGTGATAGGTGAGGAAAGAGCCTGGATGCTTTCTTCCAGTCGGGTATATGCATTTTGTGCGATTTCAACAGTCTGGGTGAGGTCTTCGAGGTGTAAGCGGAAATCCTCCATGGAAGAGGCTCCCTGCACAGACTCTAACGTGGCTGTTCGGTACTGTCACGTACCTGGTGGAAGAGTCTGATTATGCAGAGGGAGGCCTCCCTTACACCTCTCACTTGAGGCCCCTGGTAGTGAAGACAGGAGGCGCAGGAGTGCAGAGTCGCACGAGAGCCTGGTAGAGTTGCTGGTGGCGAGCTGGACCGGAGCTGAGGTGGAGACTGGAACGGATCCGGAAACAGCTGACGGACTGACAACTGGAGCTCAGGCAGGTGCGGTCAGATGGGCTGGAAGCGTGGGTACACCAGTCCCAAGCAGGTAAGTACTGGAGCAGGATCAGGTATGAGCAGGTTTAGGCAGCTGGCAGGTCTCAGGTACAGGCAGGTTCGGCAACGGGCTGGCAACAAGGTAGCCGGAGTCCCGAGCAGGTAAGTACTGGAGCAGGATCAGGTATGGGCAGGTTTAGGCAGCTGGCAGGTCTCAGGTACAAGCAGGTTCGGCAATGGGCTGGCAACAAGGTAGCAGGAGGAGCAGGCAGGAACGCAGTCAACACAGGCCGAGGGTCAGGTGCAGGTAGATCAGCAGGAATGGTCAAACAAGCCAGGAAGGGTCAGCTGGAGCAGGATACAGGTAAGCAGGGGTCAGAGGTCTCAGGTAACGCTGTAGACCGAACAGCACAGAGCCCAGCAATCAGCCCCTTTAAATAGCCCCATCTGGCGTCAAAAGCCACCGCCGCACGCTCCAGCGCATGCGCGCATCAGCGTGCACTGATGCGCTGCTACCGCGCATGCGCAAAGATGCGCCGATATCGCCATTGACATTTCTGGTGTGCCCTTCCTGACAGAGAGAAGAAGGGGTCAAGGGGTACAGATCGCTTTGCTAGTTGCATAGTTCATAGGCAGAGCCAGAAAGAAGAAAGCCTGCGAGCTACGTGCGAAAAGAACTAAACTGGGAGGAGTTCCTGCCACCTGCGTGAGACACGTGAGTGTGTTTGACGCCAAAGAGCAGAGATTGTTGGATTGAGCAAGAAGAGCAGCATGTCTTTGTTTTCATGGGCCCCAGCCATATCGGGACCCAGGATGCTCCCTATGCCCAACACTATGGACACTGCTCAGCTTGGAGCCCCGCTTACGGATACGGGGATCCGACTCAAGCCTCTGGGCTGCTTCACGCTCTATACAAGCCGGGATGTGGAGGCCCTGGGCATACTGTGCCCTGGATGCAATGGACTGGCCGTGCAGTTGCGCCCATTTGGTCGATGTCTATCTTGCGGGGAATTTCTCTTTGAGGTGGAACAACCCACCGTACCACCCCGCGCTTATCGGGTGGACTGGATCACAGGCACCGTTACTCTTGAGGAGGCCGCCTTTGCCCCTGTGGTTCAGCCTGCGCGCACTGCAGTTGCTGCAGCAAGTAAGCCCGGAGTGGATGTCGCCACCATTACGGAGCCACCAGCGGACCTCGCAGCGGACGCTGCCACCGCCACCACCTGTGCTTTCATCCCGCCTGCGAAATGGAAGGTGGGATACGTTAAGGCCACCCGCGGCTGCGGTGGAGGCCTACCTCAGTCCCTGCCGGGACCGGACCTCGTGAGCGGTGATGCAACAGGAACCGGTAAGGAGGCTGGGGGCAAATTGACTCTAGTTACCGCACCTATCTACCTGCCGAAAAGTGGGCTTCCTCGGAATTGGACTCTTCCTCAGATATCAGGGATGACGATCTGATTAAGGCTGTGTTTCAGGATAGGGGATGGGACAATATAAGATGTATCACCCCAATATGCAGCCTACAAGAGGGGTCACCCATGAGCTCTGAGAACACCACACCGCGGGTGGAAACCCCTATTGAAAAAAAGGAGACTGTACCTAATGAAGGACCCCGGCTTCAATCTGCTACGTCTTTGGTCCGGAGGTCACCGGACTCCTATGGGAAATAATAAAGTCGCGCTAAACCATATGAAAGCAATGAATAAGATCATATACACAGTGCATAAAACATTGTTGCAAAAATTGAATACCAAAATAACATAAATGAACACAATCTATGGAGTGAAAAAAATTATTCATAAATGTCCACAGTGATCCAAGGATAAAGTGAATATTCCTTAAATTATCCACAATAGTGATTGGTTGATATGAGTCCACCCGTGCATCAATCCTTCAGTGATGAAAAGTCCAAGCTCTTCAGCAATGGAAGTTATAACCAAATAAGTGACATCCACCACCAATAAGCCAAAAGAATATGCTTACCGAAGCCCCGTGATCCCTTATTACAGGGGACCCAGGGAGGCGTTTAGAGTAGGAACACAGCTGGGCTAAATGACCCCTAGGACTCACCGCACCATTAACCCGCATACTCCATGATGATGGATGCCAGGTGTTTGTGGATGAAGTATAGAAAACAAAAAATGAAAAATGCAGTGACAGAAATGCCTTAAGCCTGCTGCGCCGGCCGGACGCAAGCAGGCAGACCCATCTGTCTAGGAGACACGAACAGTACAGGAAGGTGACGTCAGCACGCCGCTCGTTCCGCCCTACTAGTTTCGTGATAGGTCACATCTTCCAGGGGTACGGGCGGCGCACTGCGTCACCTCCCTATGTACACAAACACCTCAACTCAAGCCTCATTCCCGGTCCTCATACACATGCGCACTACGGCACCTGCGTGACCAAGCCTCGCTCTGGGCCACCGTCCCCGCCGTTTAGCTAAACATGGCTATCGCGTGTCATCGCGAGATTTGATGAGCCGGAACTGAATGAATGGGTGAATTCAAATAGCAGAACACCGCAGTGTTCACCGTTCGGCCGGGGAAACAAAACCGCGGAGCACCGCAGTACTCACCTAAAGTGAGAACATGTATTGCCATAAAATCCAATTAGATTAAATCTGACCTGGATAAAAACAAGTGGGTGAGGTGATAAAGATATAATTAAAGTTAAAATGTCATAAAAAATTAAATACAGCGATCTCTCAAGGGGCCAACGTTGATCAAGAACCAGCCCCGAGAAGGAGATGGAGACGCTGAAAAAATACTGCCAGGAAATTGGAAAAATGTCAGCCCTGGTGCCACCAACGGCTAAAAAGACGCCACGACACCTGGTGGACAATAAACAGATGGCGGTTATAAATGATTTCCAATGGGCGAACCTTGATGGAATGATCGCCCTATGGAAAAAAAAAAAACATACAATCACGAATGCATATGGTCACTACTAATGAATGAATGAATAAATTCAAAAATAGTCCAAAAAATGTATACAAAAAATTGAAATTAAAAATTTTAAAAATAAAATAAATGAAATAGAAATGAAAACGTGGCTTGGGGAATCCATAAATTCCCAAAACCACAGATTCTAAAATGTAATATTCAAAAATATTATTACAGTGAATGTTAAAATGCCAAATGACATAGCAATAACGTTTTGAAACAAATAAGGGCGGCTGGGACAGGGGCCCAAATCGGAGGCCAATGTATGGTCACAACTAACCCCATTGGAACCCCCTCCCACATCACATATAAAGATCACAAATCTAATCATGAGAGCACCAATAATGAACCTCAACCAGATATATAAAAAAAACAAGGAATAAAAACATCATGAATTGTTAATAAATGCGTTGATGTCAGTATCTACATTAAGACCAAACGGCGTGTATGTTTTTAAACGATAGATCCACGCCATTTCTTGTTTTGAGATCTCACGAACCACAGAGCTGCCTCTCCAGTGGGGTCTATATTTATCTATCCCTACAAACAAAGTGTTGGCAGGGTCCCTTTTATGCACCTGATCGTAATGCCTTGACACTGAGCGCTTGTCAAAACTAGGGATGGGCCCGGTGCTCGATTCGAACCCATGTTCGAATCGAGCACCGGGCGTTCGCTCGCTCGTCGAGCCCAGAACTATTTGGGCCGTTCGCATCACATTCGTGTGATGCGAGCGGCCCCGCAATGCATTGCGGCCGGCGCGGCCGGCGCAGTGCATTGCTGGCTGATGATTGGCCAAGCATGCACTGTGACCCCGCATGCTTGGCCAATCACAGCGCCCGAAACTCGGAGAGCAATAATTGGCTACAGGCAGGACGCCTGTAGCCAATTACAGCTCAGGGGCTTTAGTACATGCCCCACCATTTAAAAGGCCGCCACGCCATCGGCCCCGGTCACATGAGTTCCGGCTTTAGGAGAGATCAGTCTGCTGATTCTGTCTTTGCTTGATACTGAAAGATTTGCTCTTCTTTGCTAAACCATTGGCTATTTCTTTGCTAAACCATTGCTACCTAAGTCATTGATCGTTCATTGCTGCTGATTGCACAGTTAGCGTGTTATTAGCTGCTGCTGGGGATTAGTCTGGTGCGTGCTTACTGTTAGTACAGTATTGCAGTAGTACCAACCGCAGTGCTGTTAGCACAGCATTGCACCCCAACAGCACCCATAGGACTTCTAGTGTGTTAGTGGCAGCAAACAGAGCTCCTATATTTTCTTCTCAGCAGCACCCATAGGACTTCTAGTGTGTTAGTGGCAGCAAACAGAGCTCCTATATTTTCTTCTCAGCAGCACCCATAGGACTTCTAGTGTGTTAGTGGCATCACACAGAGCTCCTATATTTTCTTCTCAGCAGCACCCATAGGACTTCTAGTGTGTTAGTGGCAGCAAACAGAGCTCCTATATTTTCTTCTCAGCAGCACCCATAGGACTTCTAGTGTGTTAGTGGCAGCAAACAGAGCTCCTATATTTTCTTCTCAGCAGCACCCATAGGACTTCTAGTGTGTTAGTGGCATCACACAGAGCTCCTATATTTTCTTCTCAGCAGCACCCATAGGACTTCTAGTGTGTTAGTGGCAGCAAACAGAGCTCCTATATTTTCTTCTCAGCAGCACCCATAGGACTTCTAATGTGTTAGTGGCATCACACAGAGTTCCTATATTTTCATCTCAGAAGCACCCATAGGACTTCTAGTGTGTTAGTGGCATCACACAGAGCTCCTATATTTTCTTCTCAGAAGCACCCATAGGACTTCTAGTGTGTTAGTGGCAGCAAACAGAGCTCCTATATTTTCTTCTTAGCAGCACCCATAGGACTTCTAATGTGTTAGTGGCATCACACAGAGTTCCTATATTTTCATCTCAGAAGCACCCATAGGACTTCTAGTGTGTTAGTGGCATCACACAGAGCTCCTATATTTTCTTCTCAGAAGCACCCATAGGACTTCTAGTGTGTTAGTGGCAGCAAACAGAGCTCCTATATTTTCTTCTCAGCAGCACCCATAGGACTTCTAGTGTGTTAGTGGCATCACACAGAGTTCCTATATTTTCATCTCAGAAGCACCCATAGGACTTCTAGTGTGTTAGTGGCATCACACAGAGCTCCTATATTTTCTTCTCAGCAGCACCCATAGGACTTCTAGTGTGTTAGTGGCATCACACAGAGCTCCTATATTTTCATCTCAGAAGCACCCATAGGACTTCTAGTGTGTTAGTGGCATCACACAGAGCTCCTATATTTTCTTCTCAGAAGCACCCATAGGACTTCTAGTGTGTTAGTGGCAGCAAACAGAGCTCCTATATTTTCTTCTCAGCAGCACCCATAGGACTTCTAGTGTGTTAGTGGCATCACACAGAGTTCCTATATTTTCATCTCAGAAGCACCCATAGGACTTCTAGTGTGTTAGTGGCATCACACAGAGCTCCTATATTTTCTTCTCAGCAGCACCCATAGGACTTCTAGTGTGTTAGTGGCATCACACAGAGCTCCTATATTTTCATCTCAGAAGCACCCATAGGACTTCTAGTGTGTTAGTGGCATCACACAGAGCTCCTATATTTTCATCTCAGAAGCACCCATAGGACTTCTAGTGTGTTAGTGGCAGCAAACAGAGCTCCTATATTTTCTTCTCAGCAGCACCCATAGGACTTCTAGTGTGTTAGTGGCATCACACAGAGCTCCTATATTTTCATCTCAGAAGCACCCATAGGACTTCTAGTGTGTTAGTGGCAGCAAACAGAGCTCCTATATTTTCTTCTCAGCAGCACCCATAGGACTTCTAGTGTGTTAGTGGCATCACACAGAGTTCCTATATTTTCATCTCAGAAGCACCCATAGGACTTCTAGTGTGTTAGTGGCATCACACAGAGCTCCTATATTTTCTTCTCAGCAGCACCCATAGGACTTCTAGTGTGTTAGTGGCATCACACAGAGCTCCTATATTTTCATCTCAGAAGCACCCATAGGACTTCTAGTGTGTTAGTGGCATCACACAGAGCTCCTATATTTTCTTCTCAGCAGCACCCATAGGACTTCTAGTGTGTTAGTGGCAGCAAACAGAGCTCCTATATTTTCTTCTCAGCAGCACCCATAGGACTTCTAGTGTGTTAGTGGCATCACACAGAGCTCCTATATTTTCTTCTCAGCAGCACCCATAGGACTTCTAGTGTGTTAGTGGCAGCAAACAGAGCTCCTATATTTTCTTCTCAGCAGCACCCATAGGACTTCTAGTGTGTTAGTGGCATCACACAGAGCTCCTATATTTTCATCTCAGAAGCACCCATAGGACTTCTAGTGTGTTAGTGGCATCACACAGAGCTCCTATATTTTCTTCTCAGCAGCACCCATAGGACTTCTAGTGTGTTAGTGGCAGCAAACAGAGCTCCTATATTTTCTTCTCAGCAGCACCCATAGGACTTCTAGTGTGTTAGTGGCATCACACAGAGCTCCTATATTTTCATCTCAGAAGCACCCATAGGACTTCTAGTGTGTTAGTGGCATCACACAGAGCTCCTATATTTTCTTCTCAGAAGCACCCATAGGACTTCTAGTGTGTTAGTGGCAGCAAACAGAGTTCCTATATTTTCTTCTCAGCAGCACCCATAGGACTTCTAATGTGTTAGTGGCATCACACAGAGTTCCTATATTTTCATCTCAGAAGCACCCATAGGACTTCTAGTGTGTTAGTGGCATCACACAGAGCTCCTATATTTTCTTCTCAGAAGCACCCATAGGACTTCTAGTGTGTTAGTGGCAGCAAACAGAGCTCCTATATTTTCTTCTTAGCAGCACCCATAGGACTTCTAATGTGTTAGTGGCATCACACAGAGTTCCTATATTTTCATCTCAGAAGCACCCATAGGACTTCTAGTGTGTTAGTGGCATCACACAGAGCTCCTATATTTTCTTCTCAGCAGCACCCATAGGACTTCTAGTGTGTTAGTGGCAGCAAACAGAGCTCCTATATTTTCTTCTCAGCAGCACCCATAGGACTTCTAGTGTGTTAGTGGCATCACACAGAGCTCCTATATTTTCATCTCAGAAGCACCCATAGGACTTCTAGTGTGTTAGTGGCAGCAAACAGAGCTCCTATATTTTCTTCTCAGCAGCACCCATAGGACTTCTAGTGTGTTAGTGGCATCACACAGAGTTCCTATATTTTCATCTCAGAAGCACCCATAGGACTTCTAGTGTGTTAGTGGCAGCAAACAGAGCTCCTATATTTTCTTGTCAGCAGCACACATAGTACCTATAGTGTGTTAGTGTCAGCACCCATAGGACCTACAGTGTGTTGTGAGCACACATAGGAGTTCTATTTTTTATACTATATACACTACCGACTACAATGGCTGGAAGACCGCCAAGGAGAGGCAGAGCGTGCCGAGGCAAGAACACAGGGCAGGCAGGCTCTGTTTCTAGAGACAACAGTGCTGGCCGTGGACGTGGTCGTGCATCGTCATCAGCACGTGGCCATGGGACACGCTTGTCTTTGTTTTCGGCAGCTGGACATGTGGAGCCGCATCATGCCGAAGGCTTGGTAGAATGGATGACCAAGCCCTCCTCATCCTCCTCATCCTCTCTCACCCAGGCTCAGGGTACTGGCAGAGCAGCTGCCAACGCGTACTCAATGGCATCATCAGCCACCCCTTCCCTAGACCCACCATGTCCTCCTGAGGAGTCCCCCGAACTGTTTGAGCACAGTGTTGGGTACATGCTCCAGGAGGATGCCCAACGATTCGAAGGCTTGGATGATGATACCCAGCTTGAGGAAGTCAGTAGTGTGCGCGCAGAGAGAGGGGATGCTGAAGGACAGCAATCTGGCAGTAGTGTTCCACCAGCTGCAGCTTACTGCCAGGTTTGCTCTAGTGGTGAAGAGGGAGGGGATGATGAGGTCACTGACTCCACGTGGGTGCCTGAAGGGAGAGAGGAGGAGGAGGAGGAGGATGCAGCGTCACATGTCCAACGAGGCAGGATGCCCCCTGGAGGCCAGCTAGAGGCCAGCACAGCAACTGTACCACACCGCAGAGCTCCGCCTGTGCAGGGCGCTGCCTCTGCACGTTATCACAAAAGTTCTTTGGTGTGGGCCTTTTTTGAGACGAGTGCACCAGATCGCACCACTGCTATTTGCAATATTTGTCTCAAGCGTATCTCGCGTGGCCAAAACATCAGCCGCTTGGGCACCACAAGCATGAGCAGACATATGTCGACCTGCCATGCAGCTCGTTGGCAAGCACACATAAAAGACCCACACCAAAGAACAAAGCGGACCTCTCCTTGCTCCTCATCAGCTGGGATCTCCATCCCCACTATATCTTCAGTCCTCTCTGAAAGCTGCTCTGAGAGGACTGAAGGTGTAGAATTAGGTGTGTCACAACCAAGTACTTGCAGTACACCGACGTCCGATTGTAGCAGGCAAATTTCCCTGCCCCAGCTGCTGGACCGTCGAAAGAAGTATACTCCCAGCCATCCACATGCCCAGCGGTTGAATGCTAGCTTGGCTAAATTGCTAGCACTTCAACTGCTGCCTTTTCAGTTGATAGACTCGGCCCCCTTCCGTGAGTTTGTTCAATGTGCGGTTCCTCAGTGGCAGGTTCCCAAACGCCACTTTTTCTCACGGAAGGCGATTCCGTCTCTCTACTGGCATGTGGAAGGCAATGTCCATGCCTCGCTGGACAGGGCGGTCAGCGGTAAGGTGCATATTACCGCTGACTCATGGTCCAGCAGGCATGGACAGGGACGTTATCTTTCTTTCACGGCCCATTGGGTCACTCTATTGGCAGCTGGGAGGGATGCAGGACAAGGTGCAGTAGTGTTGGAGGTTGTTCCGCCACCACGCCTCCAAAATGCTACTACTGGTTGTGACACACCTCTCTCCTCCACCCCCTCCTCTTCTTCTTCCTCCATGTCCTCTTCGAGTGCTCTGTCCTCGGAACCAGCGGTGCTCCGTAGGCGTACAAGGGGCTACGCGAGTACGCAGGCAAAAAGATGCCATGCCGTGCTTGCGCTGGTGTGTTTGGGGGACAGGAGCCACACTGTGCCAGAGGTTCTGGCAGCTCTGCAGGGGCAGGCCGAGAGGTGGTTGACGCCACGCCAGCTTAAGCCAGGAATGGTTGTTTCTGATAATGGCACCAACCTCCTCTCCGCCCTGCGACAGGGGCAGCTCACCCATGTGCCCTGTATGGCTCACGTCCTCAACCTGGTGGTGCAGCGGTTCTTGGGCAGGTTCCCAGGCTTACAGGATGTCCTGAGGCAGGCCAGGAAAGTCTGTGTGCATTTCCGCCGATCTTATAATGCCAGTGCTCGGCTGACTGAGCTGCAAAAGGAGCTGAACCTGCCCAAGAACCGCCTAATATGTGACATGCCCACCAGGTGGAACTCAACGTTGGCCATGCTGCAGCGACTGCACACGCAGCAGAGGGCCATCAATGAGTACCTTTGCGACTACGGCACCAGGACAGGGTCAGGGGAGCTTGGCTTTTTTTCCCCACGCCAGTGGAGCATGATCAGGGATGCATGCACTGTCCTCTCACCATTTGAGGAGGCCACGAGGATGGTGAGCAGTGACAGTGCATGCATCAGTGACACTGTACCTCTTGTCCACCTGTTGGAGCATACGCTGCGTGGGATAATGGACAGGGCACTTGAGGCAGAACAGAGGCAGGAAGAGGAGGACTTCCTTGTCTCTCAAGGCCCCCTTTATCCAGACAATGTTCCTTCTGTCCCACCCATCACACAGGAAGAGGAGGAGGAGGAGGATTGTGTGAGCATGGAGGTGGAGCCTGGCACTCAGCATCAGCAGCAGCAGTCTTTTAGGGATGATGTACAGTCCCAACAAACCAGTGGACTTGTACGTGGCTGGGAGGAGGTGGCTGGCGATCATGTCATCCTCAGTGACCCAGAAGACTCCGGACCGAATGCCTCAGCTAACCTACGCTGCATGGCCTCCCTGATCCTGCAAAGCCTGCGGAAGGATCCTCGTGTTCTTCGGATCAAGGAGAGTGACCATTACTGGCTGGCCAATCTCCTTGATCCACGGTACAAGGGTAAGGTTGCGGACCTTATCTTGCCGTCGCAGAGGGAGCAGAGGATGAGACATCTCAGGGAGGCCTTGCAGAAAGGTCTGTGCAACGCGTTCCCAGAAACTGGGAGGTTACAAACTCCTGGTCCTGGACGACGAGTTGCTGAGGCTTCGGTCAGTAGCAGAAGGAGCGGTGGGGAAGGTGGACGTCTGACCGATGCGTTCAGACAATTTTTTAGTCCGCAGCCCCAAGGTATGATCGGTTCCAGCAACCATCGCCAGCGTCTGATATACATGGTGCAGGAATACCTAGGGGCAAGGTCAGACTTGGACACCTTTCCCACCGAAAATCCTCTGGCTTACTGGGTCCTGAGGATGGATCACTGGCCAGAGCTTGCACAGTATGCAATTGAGCTACTGGCCTGTCCTGCATCCAGCGTTCTTTCCGAACGCACATTCAGTGCTGCTGGAGGATTTGTCACCGATCATAGGGTGCGCCTGTCCACCGACTCGGTTGATCGACTGACCTTCATAAAAATGAATCAGTCTTGGATCACCACCAGCTACCAGACACCTGAAGCGGATATAACGGAATAATTTATAATGTCACATCCCTTCAAGACTGCCTATGCTGATGCTGAGTGACTGTCCTGTTATGTTCACTGTCTATCCTCTTCCTCCTCCTCAATGATCCATGCCACCACACCAGTGCCTAAGGCACAATTTTTCAGCCCCTGTATAACAGGGGCGTGTAATTACAATTTTTTAAAAGGATGCTTCGCAACAGGTGTGACTGCTGTGCTCAGAGTACAGTATCTGTGAGGGGTTGCAGTGTTGTGGCACCAGCACCAGTGCCTAAGGCACAATTTTTCAGCCCCTGTATAACAGGGGCGTGTAATTACAATTTTTTAAAAAGATGCTTCGCAACAGGTGTGACTGCTGTGCTCCAAGTACAGTATCTGTGAGGGGTTGCAGTGTTGTGGCACCAGCACCAATGCCTAAGGCACAATTTTTCAGCCCCTGTTTAACAGGGGCGTGTAATTACAAATCTTGATCTAATAGTTCACAGCAGGGCCCATTCCTGCGCCCACCAAGAGTAACTATGAGGGCCTACAGTCTTGTGGCAACACCGTCCACCACCACCACCACCACCAAAGGCCCAATTTTTCTGCCTTGTTCAACAGGTGCATGCAATTACAAATCTTGATCTAATAACTCACAGCAGGGCCCATTCCTGCACCCACCAAGAGTAACTGTGAGGGCTTACAGTCTTGTGGCAACACCGTCCACCACCACCACCACCACCACCAAAGGCCCAATTTTTCTGCCCGGTTCAACAGGTGCATGCAAGTACAAATCTTGATCTATTAACTCACAGCAGGGCCCATTCCTGTGCCCACCAGTCTTGTGGCTACACCAACATCTAATAGGGCAAATTTCTGCAGAGTATATACGGCAGGCCCCTACTTTCAAACATCCAACTTACAAACGACTCCTACTTGCAAACGGCAAGAGAAAACAGGAAGTGAGAGGAAATCTACCCCATGGAAGGAAAATTCTATCCTGTTAGATTTAATTTGGGAAAAAGTTATCTCCTCTCTACTGATGCTTTATCACCAATCCTTGTTTCAATTAAAACCCCACTTTTCCAAAAACATTTGTCATTGGGACGGAAAGTGAGGTGACATGTTCTGAACAGATGTGCAAAGACAGCAAATGTTACAGGGGTGATAACCCCTCCCTATGTTCTCCAAAAAGCTTAAAAATTGATTTTTTTGGGATGTAGCTACACTTCATAATGTACCTGTTCAGATTCTACTTAAGAACAAACCTACAGTCCATGTCTTGTTTGCACCACCTATATACTGCTGTTCAGAGTATATAGGGTTGTAGGTATAGGGTTTTATTTTGGGTGCGGGGTCCCCCTTAGTATCCATACAAGACCCAAAGGGGCTGGGGTGGGGGGTGATGGGGTAGCCATGCCATTTTTCTCAAGGATTTTCAGCCATATGGCGGCCAGGACAAGACATGACATTAAAGCCGCAAGTGGTTTTAAATGGCTTCTTTTTTTCCTTTACAAATGTCATTTTGTGCAAGGACAGTTCTAAACACGGGAAACACATGCCACTTCACAGGCATACTTTAGGTACCATATTTAAAGGAAAATTTCACTTTTTTTTTTTTCACTTTATGCATCATTAAAATGACTGCTCCCGAAAAAACTTTAGTTTTTAAAATTTCTTTTTGCATTGATATATGTCCCCTGGGGCAGGACCCGGGTCCCCAAACCTGTTTTATGACATTAACATGCATATTGGCCGTTGTAATTAGCAATTTTGATTTCGAACGTTCGCGTCCATTATAACGAATAGGGTTCGAAAATTCGCGCGAACTTTCGGTCCGTTCGAAGGTTCTGGTGCGAACCGAACCCGGGGGTGTTCGGCTCATCCCTAGTCAAAACCTTTTCTAATGTTTGCAATATGTTCATTGAGTCTTACACGGAGTGCCCTTTTGGTCCTCCCAACATACTGCAAACCACAAGGGCATTGAATGAGGTATACCACCCCTTCAGTCGAGCAGGTGATAAAGGGTTCCACCTCGTATGACCGATTAGTAGTGTTAGACATAAAAGTACATATTTTTCTGTCCTGACATCTATTCAGTGAACAGACCTGACATCTCTTACATCTGAAGTAACCCGAAAGGTGTTGCATAAATGTTCTAATCTCTTTTGGAGGGTCTTGAACACTAGGAGCAATCTGGTTGGACAAAGAAGATGCACCCTTAAATACAATCTGGGGTCTTTCAGGTAGTATAGGGGCTAGAACTTGGTCTGTTATTAAAACATGCCAATGTTTCCGGATTAGTCTTTTAATGCTCTGATGTTGTACCGAAAAGGTAGTAATAAATGGCAATGAAAACTTATTGTCTCTACTTATTTGGATACGGTCTTCCAGGAGATACTTCCTCTCTGTCTTTCTGGTGGATTCAACCAACTGGGACAGTACGCTCTGATCATAACCCTTCTCCATAAATCTCTTAGAGAGCACTAGAGCCTGATTCTCAAAGGATTCAATTTCAGTGCAATTGCGCCGCAACCGCGTAAATTGCCCCTGTGGAACCGCTTTCAGCCAGGGTTCATAGTGGCAACTATCAAGCGGGATGTAGGAGTTTCTATCCATTGATTTGAAGAAAGTAGTTGTCACAAACTTTTCTTCTTTAATAGAGATCTTCAAATGAAGGAAATTGACCTCCTCCAGACTAGCCTAAAAGCTAAACTTGATGCCTCTATTGTTATCATTCAAATGTGACATGAATTCTTTCAAGTCAGATTCACTGCCATCCCACAGGAGGAGGACGTCATGAATGTACCTGGACCAGAGGACCACCTCCGGTCTACGAAAAACATTGACGACATCCTCCTCCCACTTGGCCATGAACAGGTTAGCCAGGCTGGGGGCATATTTAGCCCCCATTGCTACACCCCTGTCCTGACGGTAAAACTGGTTGTCAAACCAGAAATAATTGTGACTGGCTGCATATTGTAATAGTTCCATAATGAAATCAATCTGTATTGGAACCCACACCGAGTTTCTTACTAAATATAATCTAACTGCCTTTAAACCAAGTTGATGCGGGATTATGGTGTAGAGAGAGGTCACGTCAGCCATGACTAACCACAACCCTTGTTTCGGTGTGAGGTTAGTAAGTACATTGATAACTTGCTTAGTGTCCCTTATATAAGAAGGGACACTCTGAACCATTGGTTGTAAGAAGAAATCAATATACTTACCCACCCGTGACGTGATGGAATCAATCCCACTAAATATGGGACGTCCCGGGGGGCATGTCTGATTCTTGTGGATCTTGGGGAGATAGTATATGACTGGGGTGCGGGGAGCATTAGGTACCAAAAAAAGTCTCTCTTTCTTATTGAGGACACCACTAGTCAAACCCTGGTCAACAATAGCCTCCAAATCCTTCTTATATCTGACCACTGGGTCCCTACTCAAAGGTGTGTAAGTTTCAACGTCATCCACGATACGGTGCATCTCTTGTAGATAATCGCACCGATCTAGGATGACTATCCCCCTCCCTTATCGGCAGGGCAGATTACCAATGACTTGTTAGAGCAAAGCGATTCTAAACCAATTTCTAAATCTCGTTGCATTTTCACTTTCCTAACTTTGATAAGTTTTAGGTCTTTTAGAACCACGTCCCGGAAAACCCTAATGCTAGGGGCCAAAGACCCAGGAGGGTTAAAAAGTGAGGCGTTAGCCAAATTAGAGTGTTGAAACTCAATATTGGATAGCTGGTTATCCCTGATAGGGTTAGATAATAGATATCTCTTGATGTTCAGTTTCCTGGCGTACTTGTGAACATCCATGTAAGTCTGAAATTTACTCAGACTCCTGGGTGGAGCAAACTTCAATCCCTTATCCAATAACCTTTTTTCCGGCTCAGTTAACACTTGTTGACTTGGATTAAAGATCCCAGTGCCTATACTCTTTTTCTTTTTGGCCGACTGGGCCTGCCTCCCCCCTCTGACTCCTTTCTTTGTTCTAAGGGGCCTACCCGGCCTTTATAGCTCCTGGGAAAACCCCAACTCTGATTGGATCGATTGCCAGAGGGACCCACTGGGTAATCAAACCTATATTGGTTATAGTTCTGATCATAGTTCCCAGAATGATAAGGCTGGAAGTTCATATCAGGGTTCCCATACCCATGTCCACCCCCACTGGACCCAAAGCCTCCAGGGGCCTCTGAGTCAGATAGGGGAAAAAAACCGATTATGCGTTGGAATATTATACCCATTGTCTCTTTTATCTCCATACCGGTAGAAAGAACTGGTTCTATCATAACTTAAATTTTGGGGAGGAGGTCCCTGTCTAATGGGGTATTGATCCCACATACGAGGAGACATACCCCGGTATTGTTGCTGTTGGGTATCCTGTCTAGGGTTCCCACCTTTCCTGAACCCCCTGGATGGAGTCCCCACCTGAATGGGACACTTCTTGGGATTTTTGTTTTTATTCTGATGCTGTGGGATCACCTGTCTAGGTGAATGTAGATTACCCTCCCTCACTTGTGATAGCATTGGGTTTATAGTCGGGCCCACTGTAACAGACCCCTGGGGAAGGGTGTCCATCCCGGTATTACTCTCATTTTCAAGGGCAAAATTAAGCCAGACTGGTAATCCTCACTGTCTCTAATGAATTTTTTCTTTTTCTTAGTTTTCTGATCTTTTTCTTCTCTTTCCAATGTTTTTAGTAGATTTGAGCACTCCTTATACTCTTCACTACTTTTGAGAGGGACCAATTCTTATTTCACCAATTTAATCTCCTCATCCAGTCTAGCTAGTTTAGCACTCTTCCTCTCCGCGAGGAAGCGCAAAAAAGGCACCCCTGAATCATTGAAATATTTGGCCCACCCTTCTATGTCGATTTAATCTCTCTGGGGACTGACTTCCCATCTTAAACTCCTCGAGACCATTGCATTCCTGACATATGTTTCCAAGAATGCAATGTCCAATTGTGTGTGGATCTCTGCTGTCAAGAGGTTTTTCAGCCTCATAAATAAGCCAATGACATCAGAACCTGAGGATATAGGGGTGGCATCAAACACACCCTCCGTATTGACTACTCGTTTTGCACGAAAATCAAAAATATCCATTGTGAATTTGTATCTCACAACAATATCAAAGCTGCAATTAATAGTTATGTAAAGTAAAAATGCAGAAAAAAGGGGGGGGAAGAAACTGTGCTAAGATAAACTAAGATAAACTAAAACAATTCCTAGATGCCAAGGAATGACATAAATTGCTGATGAAAGTTGGTGTAAAGCTGTGAAATAACATAAATGAACACAATCTATGGAGTGAAAAATAAATATTCATAAATGTCCACAGTGATCCAAGGATAAAGTGAATATTCCTTAACCCTTTCCATACAGGGCTTTTTATACCACTTCCATACCGGGCCTATTCTGGCACTTCTCTCCTACATGTACAAATCATCATTCTTTTGCTAGAAAATTACTCAGAACCCCCAAACATTATATATGTTTTTTTTAGCAGACACCCTAGGGAATAAAATGACGGTCATTGCAACTTTTTATCTTGCACGGTATTTGCGCAATAATTTTTCAAACGCCTTTTTTTTGGGAAAAAAAATGGTTTCATGAATTAAAAAAATAACAAAACAGTAAAGTTAGCCCAATTTTTTTGTAGAATATGAAAGCTTATGTTACGCCGAGTAAAAAGATACCTAACATGTCACGCTTTAAAATTGCGCACACTCATGGAATGGTGCCAAACTTCGGTACTTAAAAATCTCCATAGGCGACGCTTTGAAATTTTTTACAGGTTACCAGGTTAGAGTTACAGAGGAGGTCTAGTGCTAGAATTGTTGCACGCACTCTAACGCACGCGGTGATACCTCACATATGTGGTTTGAACGGGGTTTACATATGCGGGCGGGACTTACATGTGTGTTCGCTTCTAAGCGCAAGCTATTGGGGACGGGCGTTTAAAAAAAAAATATATATATATATATTTTTTTTTTATTTATTTTTTACTTTTTTTTACACATTTTTTTTTTGATCACTTTTATTCCTATTACAAGGAATGTAAACATCCCTTGTAATAGGAATGTGTGTGACAGGTCCTCTTTATGGAGAGATGTGGGGTCAATAAGACCCCACATCTCTCCTCCAGGCTGGAAAGCATGAGATTGTGAAAAAAAATTCACTGATCTCATACTTACAGCCGCAATGGCGGCTTTGTTTACATTTGAGGACCCGGGCGTGACGTCATCACATCGCGCCCGGGCCTCCGACGGTCATAGAGATGACTGGTGACCATCACGTGACCCACCACCGGCGCTGGACGATTCTCTCCGGGTCCCCGATGGCACGGGAGAGCCCGGAGAAGCACTGGATGGCGACGGGAGGGGGGGATGTCCCCTCCCGCCGCCTATAAGAATGATCAAGCGGCGGAACCGCCGCTATGATCATTCTTATGGTGCGCAGGATCGCCGGCTGAAAACAAGGATATCTGAATGATGCCTCTAGCTGCAGGCATCATTCAGATATCCCCCCTCAAACCCAGGACGTCATATGACGTCCACCCGGAGGGAGAGAGGGTTCCTGCCGGCGTCATTTTACAATGGCCCGGTATGGAAGGGGTTATATTATCCACAATAGTGATTGGTTGATATGAGTCCACCCGTGCATCAATCCTTCATTGATGAAAAGTCCAAGCTCTTCAGCAATGGAAGTTATAACCAAATAAGTGACATCCACCACCAATAAGCCAAAATAATCTGCTTACCGAAGCCCCGTGGTCCCTTATTACAGGGGTTCCATGGAGGCGTTTAGAGTAGGAAATCCTATGTACTAGGCTTGTGCAATTCGTTTCGTAACGAATCGAAATTCGTCCGAATTTAGCAACTTTCGGACATTCGGAAGCATTCGAATTTCCGAACAAAGCAATTACGAATAAAACCGAATCCGAAATAAATTATACCGCAAATAGCGAATGCCCGAATGTCTTCGGCATAATTCGTTATGAAAAAGTTACGAATGTACGAATCCATACGAAGCACAATAACACTCACTCTTCTCTGCTCTCTGCTTCTCCCTCACCGTGCTGAACCCTCTCAAAATGGTGTACAGGTGCGGAGGCTATAGCCGCATGTAAAACACGAAAGTAAAATACGAGATTTCGAATCCATACGAAGCACAATAACACTCACTCTGCTCTGCTCTCTGCTTCTCCCTCACCGTGCTGAACCCTCTCAAAATGGTGTACAGGGGCGGAGGCTATAGCCGCATGTAAAAAACGAAAGTAAAATACGAGATTTCGAATCGTTACAAATAACCGCTATGTATTTAGAAAAGTACAAATCCATTCGAAGCACATTAGGCATAATAGGCAGCGTCGTCGTGAGAGAGACACAGAAAATTACGAATCAACGAACCTAAAAAAAGTTACGAAAGTAGGAGTTGTGTCCAGAATCAACGAAAAACAATGTACTCTACCGAAAGTACGAATTATAAATCAACTAAAAATTCAACTAAATATGTCGCTTGCGAAAATACGAATTAGTCCGAACACGAAAAATCCCGTCTAGCAAAATTACGAATGATTACGAATCAACAGGACTGAAAAGAAACGAACCGAAACTAAACGAATTTTTCCGTTGTGCACAAGTCTAATATGTACTGCCCGGGATGGGAAACTCTGGGTCTTTGCCTAAGCTCGCCCGCCTACAGCGAATCTTGATAAAAAGAGCGGCTACCGAGTACGGCTTGGAGTTCCCGTATGTACCTAAAGAACTCGTTTGCAGATTGGCTTAAAGGCTCTTTTACTGCATGGTTGGAAGTTTGTGACTTTGAAATCCTGTGGCAGAGGATTCCTGGAATATCCATTTGCTCAACTTTAAAAGGTCTGTGGCAGAGACTTTGTTCACTTCAAAAAAAGGTCTTTGGCAGAGACTCACTTCATCTTGGGCAGTCTGTGGCAGAGACTGCCCTGTTGCTGGTTCGTGTGTCATCCCGGCTGCTGGGCCGTGTGAGAGGGGACTATCCGGGTGACCAATACCCACTCTAACATTGAGAGTGGTGAATGACTTAGAACTGATGTTTTGTATTTTTGTGCCGAGTGCCTGAAACTTCCCCTGCTTTCTTCTACCTTCTACTTGCTCTCAAAGTTATACATGCAGAAGAAAATAAAGCCTGACTGTTGAAGGTTTTACATCTGTGTGGACATTGCATTTACTACAGACTTTACCACCCGGACAACGAAGCTGAAGAGGTAACGTGCAAAACCCAAAATTAACCAGCAGCTCCTACGGGGGTAGTGCTACAATTGTAAAAAGCTTTCCATATAGCATGACCCTTACAACTAAGGACCTGCCATCTTTGCCTTTCCAATTTTGCAGTATTTGATGGGGTATGTCTTTGTGGAACGCAATAGGCACTCCTCGTGATTTAGAATATGGAAATGTACCATGAATCCATGTAACATAATTTCTATTGTTTATTTTAGGAATGTGATCTGAACGAAAAACAGAATAATTCCAATCTTTTGTTTATGAAATAAATTTAGGATTTGTAATCTTTTAGAAGGAGAATTAAGGCCTCTTACATTGAAAGAACAACATTTTACCCCCCCCCCCCCATATTGAGAATATGGAGAGAGGTGGAAAGAAAGAGGTAGGAGAGAAAAGAAAAAAAAACCCTTACCAAAAATTACTTTTCACTCACACACCACTCAAACCACTTATTCTTCCCAATCACACTACTAAATCTATATTGACTTTGATCAAGTCTATCTTACTATTAGTAAGGTCCCTACTGAGGGGGGGCGGAGCTGTTGTAATCTGATCTGTGGCCCGTCAGGACTCCACATGCTACATTTTTATATCCTTAAAGTTCTATCGAACAGTTTTATTATCCATATTATTATTTTTTCTTTCTTTACCCTAATTCTGTTATCCATTCTTATATGTTTACAATCTTCCTTTTCATTTCAACACACTATTCCCAAACATATAAACATATAGAGCATTTGATAACGTTTTATATTTCTCTATCCCTTCATCCAATGCTCCGCCTCTTTCTACATAGATCACCACAAAAAAATTGTGGGGACCAGGGGAGGGGAGAGGGGAGAGGGGAGGAAAGAAAAGAAAAGGAAAAAAGTGTATTCCACTTATTAGTAATTATATATCAGTGCGAGTGTAATATAGGGAACCATTGGTTCTAAACTTTCCCATCAAATCCATCCTTCCCTTCTCCCTCTCTTCTTTCTATTTCTCCTTTTTATCCTTCAATGTTCTCATATTATTAATATTTGTGTATCAGTGCATACGTGATATAAAGAGCCATGGTTCCGACCTTACCTAAAAAAAATAGTAATTGTATTTTCCGTGTTTTTAGCTGTGTTATTGTGTTATTGTGTATGTGTATCATCTATAATGTGTATTGTATTTTCCATATCTTCTAAAATTCCCCCATTTACTCCTCCCTAAACCCCTCCCCCACCCCACCCCCCAGTATCCCCCCCCCCTGCCCCACACCCCAACTCCCCCCTTAAGGCTTATTAAGTGTTCCGAAATATGTTTTGGGCCAGTCTGGTAGTTTTTATAATTTCTTTATTTTAATTGTCATACACACAGACATGTGTGAAAAGGTGCTAAAGAAAACTGGGCCCTTCCTATGTGAGCACCACTCAGCGCTTCTGGAGATGTGGCAATTATGGTATGAGTTGGGAGCAGACAAAAATAATGAATGAATAAATACAATATAGAAATGAGCCTATCTTGTAGTAAGCAGCTGCTGAAAATGGAAAACTAATATGGAGAAGCACAGTATTTGTATGAACCAATCTGAGGTCTGGACCATAAATAATGTAAATAATAAAATCGTCTAAATGAACCAATAATATCATAAAACACTAAAATGAAATCTGTCACAGATTGTCCAAGAAATAATGTAGCAGCGCTCTTGTCATAAATGACAAGCTTCTTTAGGTGTCTCTGTACACGTAAAGGTATCAATGATTGTAGCAGGTGAAGATATGCAGAAAGACCAGATCCTTATTACAGTGCAGCGACACAGGAAAAACTTCATCCGTGAGATGTTGTAGAAGAAAAATCCCCTTTTGGGTATGCACTCACCACAAAGTAGATACAGATGTGCCTTGTCAGCAAACACAGGATCACTTTCTTCTTCTCTCTGCTTTTCCACCAGACCGCAGTAATGGTACGCTCAAAGGTGCAGGTGTATTCAAAAAGAAAAAAAGGTGGCCAATAGTCTGGAATCTCCGGGGAGAATTTATTAAGTAGTGAGGGTGTACGGTACCATCTTGTCATTATTTTAAAATTAGTTTCTTGGATTCTTGTGGATATTGAAGATTTCAACGCAAGATTTACTATCTGCCTATGTTGTGCCTGGGTGAACGTCCTGTCTAATGTAATTTCCCACTTCCTTATATATGGAGGGACATAGTCCTCTTGGGGGGCAACCAGTAGTGCATACATTTGCGAGATTAAGTGAGAGCAAGGCCCCGTCCCCTCACATAATTGTTCTAAGTGTGTCAATGTTCGTTGAAATCTGTCCGGAAGTGGAAGAGTGTTAAGGAAATGTCGCAACTGAGCTCCACTCCAGAAGTCAAGACCGAAACGGTCATTGGATGAGGTTAGTTCAGGCAATGAGAATATGGAGAGAGGTGGAAAGAAAGAGGTAGGAGAGGAAAAAAAAAAAACCCTTACCAAAAATTACTTTTCACTCACACACCACTCAAACCACTTATTCTTCCCAATCACACTACTCAATCTATATTGACTTTGATCAAGTCTATCTTACTATTAGTAAGGTCCCTACTGAGGGTGGGGGGTGAGCTGTTGTAATCTGATCTGCGGCCCGTCAGGACTCCACATGCTGTATTTTTATATCCTTATGCCGCGTACACACGCCCGGTTTTAATGTCATTGAAAAAAACGACGTTTTTCTCGACGTGATTTTTCGTGTTTCCTCTCAAGCCTGCCTACACACTATCGTGAAAAAAATGCTCGAGCAAAGCGCGGTGATGTACAACACATACAACGGCACTATAAAGGGGAAGTTCTATTTGGATGGCACCACCCTTTGGGCTGCTTTTGCTGATCCTCGTAATAGTAAAGTTTGGTGAGAGCCGATTTGCGCTTTTCAGCCTCATGCTCTTCAGTCCGTTACAGCGTGACGCATGTGCTATCTCCATTACGAACTTTCATTTTACCAGAAGGAGCACTCCCGTCTCATACTTGATTCTGAGCATGCGCATTTTTTTTACGCTTGTAAAAGCATACACACTACCGTTTTTCACGACGTTAAAAAGAACGACGTGAAAAACAACGTGAAAAAATAGAGCAGGTTCTAATTTTTTTAGGCCATTTTTCACGTCGTTAAAAATGCTCTGGAGCCTACACACGATCGTTTTTAATGACCAATTTAAAAAAATTGCATTTTTCACGCCATGAAAAACGGTCGTGTGTATGCGGCATTAAAGTTCTATCGAACAGTTTTATTATCCATATTATTATTTTTACTTTCTTTACCCTAATTCTGTTATCCATTCTTATATGTTTACAATCTTCCTTTTCATTTCAACACACAATTCCCAAACATATAAACATATAGAGCATTTGATAAGGTTTTATATTTCTCTATCCCTTCATCCAATGCTCCGCCTATTTTTACATACTGTAGATCACCACAAAAAAATTGTGGGAACCAGGGGCGGGCACGAGAGGGGGCAGAGGGGAGGAAAGAAAAGAAAAGGAAAAAAGTGTATTCCACTTATTAGTAATTATATATCAGTGGCAGTGCGAGTGTAATATAGGGAACCATTGGTTCTAAACTTTCCCATCTAATCCATCCTTCCCTTCTCCCTCTCTTCTTTCTATTTCTCCTTTTTATCCTTCAATGTTCTCATATTATTAATATTTGTGTATCAGTGCATATTGTACCTGATATAAAGAGCCTTGGTTCTGACCTTACCTAAGGTAAAAGTGTTTTTAGCTGTGTTATTGTGTTTGTAGCGACCCTCTCTCCCTCTCTTGCTTTATCGGTTATGTGGCTGTTGTCTAGGGGTCCCTGGGAGGGAGAGATGAGATACACCACGGCCCATGTCCTCCATAGCTAAGAGGTGAAGGCCAGAAAATTGGGCCCTGTGCAGGTGTCCTAGAGTCAAGTCCAGTACTTCGTTCCTGACTCCTTTGCTCCTAGTAACCAGAGTTCCACACAGTGAATAGGTCCAACTCAGTTTTATTCTTCTTGCCAAACAATAAACAGTTTCTTCTGCTGAGTAATAATGGGGAATAGATCGAGGCACAATCCTTTCCCTTCTGATGCTAACCACTGTGATATCACCAGTGGCGGATAGTCACTGCCACTGACTATGTTGAGTAGAACGTGAATTACCTTCGCTAGCATGGCCCCTGTCAGGGGAAGGAGATCAATCCAAGGGAGAAACAGGAGGCCTCTCTGTCACCAGCGATGCTGCGCCGGACTCTCCAGAGAAGTTCCGCACACCAGTCCTTTACGAACTCAGACACGGGCACCCAAGGAATTAGGGCCCCCCTCGGATTCCTCCACCCTCGCGGAACTCAGTCGAAGGTACTGAGCCCCAGGCCTCCGCCATAGTACCTCACCCCAGGCTAAAGGTGCCTGGGATGGACTCCATCCTTGCCCCGGCCAGGTCAAGGGCACCTAGGCCCGGAACACTGGAACGCCAGCACCCAGGCCGAAGGTGCCTGGGTGCGGGCGCGTCCTCCAACTCTGAACCCCGTGGTAAGGGCATCCGCCCCCTTTATCCCCTCTCCCTTTGCGTCACAGCGGGTTCCCCGCCCCGCTGTACCAGCTCCAGGGGAGGACAAAAAGGTACAGTCTTGCGGTGTGAGCTCAGCCCCGGCCCAGGGCAACAGTGCCACCTGTGGGCCGCAAGGAACCTCACACCACCAGAGTCCTCCAAGAACCAGAAAAAGGTCTCGGATACCCTAGCAATCTGTGCATCTGGGTTACACTACCACCCAGATGCCTCCCTTAAATTCAAGTACCCGCTACATGTTATTGTGTATGTGTATTATCTATAATGTGTATTGTATTTTCCATATCTTCTAAAATTCCCCCATTTACTCCTCCCTCCCTTTTTACTCATGCCCTCTTTTTTATCTTTATCCTTTTTCTTTTTTTGGGATTGAGGGGTTCTCTTTTTTTTGAGTGCCATAGTTTACAGATACACTTTTCTTCCGGCTCTCGTTTTTTATTTTCAGGCTTATTCAAACTATAATCTAGCTATATCTAGCCCCGTTCTGCCATGCATAAGAGACAACGAGAAAAAAAAAAAAAAGCCGCACAGATGCAAAAGTTTTAAAGTTTAAATGTATATCCACTTTTCCCCTTTTTTTTATTTTCTCAGTCCTGGGGCATATATTTATTCCTATGATATGCCTTTATCTATATTATTCCATCTCCAGCTAACAACTTGCCATTTCCACCATGTTGCTTTGCATAAAAATTTCTGATCTGAAGATGTCTTAGATAAATACAGGTATTAGTTACAAATGTAAATGCAGATATTTTCTCCTTTATTGTATTTATTAAGGCAATTGGATTTTATGCTTTGAGCTAGTGACATTTATCACCGTGGTCTTAAACCACTGACTCACCAACCACTAAGATGCTTCGGGTGCTCTGAGCTTCCTCTGGTATCTCAGGTATCTTCTCGGTTTCCTGCACAGCTGACAGCTTACAGACCTCTAGCGGAGATCTCACGGCAGTAACAGACAGGTGATCGAAATGCCTCGGGAAGATTCAGCTGAACTCGGTCAGGGGCCGCGTGAGGCCGAGAGAGATCGGAGGTCTACGCGGCCAAGCATATTTGTAAAGCAAAGTGCTGTGGTTAATAACTGTGTTATTATTATTATTATTTTAGGCAGTGGAAGGTACATAGGTATTTAGGCACGCAAGCCCGTCAAATAGTGTGAAAACTCTGGATTTTGGGAATTCTAGATAGGCGATTGCATGTCTAGTACGGTTATTCAGCAGTTAAGAAACCACTGGTAGGTGCACCAACAGGCATAATAGCACTCACCATCGCAATTGCAGCTTCCACAAAATACCTAGTGCTTCCACGTACGGGGAAGCATGTGACCTATTCCCATGATACAGTGCTTGAGAACTACTGAGAGTGTCAATCTCCTGTATCCCTCAGTACACACAGTGGTTTCTTCCACTAACCTACTACTTCTATACTGTGTCCTGTAGTGATGGATGAAACGGTCCACAGGAGGAACCACTGAGTGCAGAGGGGGACACAGGAGATCAACATTCTAAGAAGTGCAGCTGAAGATGTAGGTATTTCATAGCTCCTTTACAAGTTTCAGTCTCACAAAGTGTTGCAGTTTAGCATCATAGTCACTTTAAAATGTATGTAAGCATAACTCCCAACCCTCCCAGGATTTTAATAAAATCACAGCATTCTGTAGATCCAGACTGGCAGAGGGGGGTGCAGATCCACTGAACAAATGTAATATTTTTATACATAGGATACAAAAGGGAGGTACTGTATACGTTGTGTGTGTCAGCAAGAACTGTAGTAGTTGTATGTCTGATTTACCATCTCCTTTTTTTTGGGGGGGGGGGGTGATTTTCTATTTCATGGTTTCATACCTTGTTTCTTTCAGTTTAAGGGCTTGTTTAATTTAGTTCATACAGGCTGGCTTACCTTCTGCTTGCCAGGTGGTGAAGAGGTGGTGCAATGCACTGTTTTAGTGTTAGTGCATTGCACTGTTTATATTTTTTTATTTTATTTATTAAGAATGTAAAAATCTATAATTCATTCAAGTCTATTGCAGTCTTTGCATATGTTCACATTTGTCTGCATTTGTTTATGCACATAATTGCTAGATTATATTTTTCAGTAAAATAAATACATTGTAATGCTGATATTTTTATTAAAAGCAGGCTGGCATTGGTCATGTTAAAGTGGCCTAGTCAAAGTGTTGGATAGGGATGAGCTCGGTGTTCGAGTCGAACATAGGTTCGACTCGAACATCGGCTGTTCACGCGTTCGGCGAACAACGAACGATTTGGGCCGTTCGCGCCAAATTCGAGTGACGCGAACGGCCCACAATACACTGCGCCATCGCAGTGTAATCCCGGCGCTGTGATTGGCCAAGCATGCACTGTGACCCTGCACGCTTGGCCAATCACAGCGCCGGCAGCGAGGAGAGCAATGATTGGCCACAGGCAGGATGCCTGTGGCCAATTATAGCTGAGGGGGTTTAGTACACGCCCCACACTATAAAAGGCCGCCAGCGCGGTGGCCTTGTGTAGTGTGTTCCGGAGCAGGGAAAGTGAAGGATAGGCAGGGACAGTGTCAAATCTTGTCAAATCTATTCTTTGCTAAACCTTGTGTGTAGGGACAGAGAAGGATAGGCAGGGAGAGTGTCAGTGTCATATTCTTTGCTAAACCTTGTGTGTAGGGAGAGAGAAGGATAGGCAGGGAGAGTGTCAGTGTCATATACTTTGATAAACCTTGTGTGCAGGGAGAGAGAAGGATAGGCAGGGGACAGTGTCAGTGTCATATTCTTTGCTAAACCTTGTGTGCAGGGAGAGAGAAGGATAGGCATGGAGAGTGTCAGTGTCATATACTTTGATAAACCTTGTGTGCAGGGAGAGAGAAGGATAGGCAGGGGACAGTGTCAGTGTCATTGTTGCTAAGCCTCCTGCACATTATACACCTGAAGTTAGCCCGTATTGCTGCTTTTTCCTGGTGTGTTACACCAACAGGATTTTGCGGCACTTACAGCGGGCGGAGTGTACCTCCTGACCATATTACACCTTAACTTAGTGTCATGGATATGCATTAATGTCTGTCTGCCATCTTACCTTCCTCCTCATGTGTTCATCTAGAGACCAGACCTCCTTCACCTGGCTTCCTTTATAATCTCCTCCCAGCCTGACTCCACCCCAGGCCCTATCACTGAACACTATATTAACCTGTGCACTGCAAGCCTGCTTTGCTGATCAACGTGTTTGTTAGGCATTGTGTGTTTGGGTTCCTGCCTGCCGTGTGCTACGTCTGTCTCTCTGTTACGTTATTGGCTTGTCCCCGACCATCCCTGTCTGCTCGTGACCCTTGACCTTCGGCTCGTTCTTCGTTATCCTTGTCTGCTTGTGGCCCCTGACCTTCGGCTTGTTATTCGGTTCTCTCTATCGTGTGCTGCTGCTTCCCCTTATCCTACGGGGCGTGAGCTAGGAAACTCCAGGGGCCGCGACCTGGTCCCAGCCTGCAGCGTAACATCCTCACCACTAGAGGCCCTGGAGAAGACCAGCTGGGTCTTAGACTCCGCGCCCTGGGGAATCTTGGCTCTCGCTTCCGTTGGGATCCCGGTTGTGCTCCTCTGGTCCCGCTTTCCACAACCACCCAGTTTCCTATCCACAGAAGCCAGCCATAGGGTTCACTACCTCGCGGTGCACTCCTGTCCCCCTACGGTGTGCATCTGTCACCTGGCCACAGGTGACCCTGACAGTTTGATCAGCCATGAACCCGGCTGACATCCCGCTTCCCGCGGATGATCCATTGCAGGGCATAGTTCGCAGACTTGAGACCCAGGAATCAAATCAGACCCAGGTGATGCGATTCCTCCAGGATCTGGCTTCTCGATTCGAGCAGCTTCAGGTCTCCTTGGGAACCCCGAATCCGCAACCCCAAGTACAACCAGCGGCTGTACCTATCGCACCAGTCGCAGCCTCACACTCACTAAGATTGCCAGCTCCGTTCCGTTTCTCTGGGGACTCCAAGGCCTGCAGGGGGTTTCTCAGCCAATGCACTATTCATTTTGAGCTTCAGCCTCAAAGCTTCCTATCTGACCAGGCTAAGGTAGCCTATATCATTTCCCTCCTCTCCGGTGAAGCTTTGGCCTGGGCTGCCCCCCTGTGGGAGAGGAACGATCCGGTGGTTTCCAGTCTGTCCGAATTCTTGAAGCTCTTTCGTAATATCTTCGAAGAGCCGGCTCGGGCTTCTTCAGCGGCTAGTGCTGTCTTACGTCTTCGCCAAGAATCTAGTTCAGTGGGGCAATATGCTCTTCAGTTCCGTATCCACACAGCTGAATTGAGCTGGAATAATGAGGCCCTGGTCGCTACCTTTTTACATGGCCTCTCTGACCGAGTGAAAGACGAATTAGCGGGAAGAGCCATTCCCGTCGGTCTGGACGATGTAATTTCATTATGCAACCAGATCGACATTCGTTTTCAAGAGAGGTCCTTAGAAAAAAGACGCCAGCACTCTCTGGGTCCTAGCCAGTCTGAGCTCCCCTCCCTTCATTCCGTGGAGCATCCTCTACCTGCTGAAGAACCTATGCAGCTGGGCCGGACCAGACTAACCCCCGAAGAACGTGCTAGGCGCAGAACTCTGGGCTTGTGCCTCTATTGTGGGGGCAAGGGTCATTTTCGTGACTCCTGCTCGCTTCGTCCGGGAAACGCTCGGGTCTAATACATTTGGAAGGTGGAGTATTGGACCCAGAAACATCACCTTCTCGCCTGCTCTTGCCGGTGTCCCTTCATGTAGGCACTTCTCCTCAGTCAACCCTTGCATACCTGGATTCCGGGGCTGCCGGCAATTTCATGGATTGGAGAACTGCTTCTTCTATGAAGCTTACCCTTTCACCTCTCACTACCCCATTGGTAGTCTCGGCAATTGATGGCACTGTTCTCCCAGGGGGCCCTATTCGCTTCCAGACGCTACCCATTAGGATGTCGGTAGGGATTCTCCACCAGGAGTGGATATCCTTTCTTATTCTACCCAAGGCCTCTACCCCAGTTGTATTGGGCCTCCCTTGGCTACAGCTCCACTCTCCACATGTGGACTGGGTCTCTGGGCAGATCCTGGCCTGGGGTTCCTCATGTTTCTCGTCGTGTCTTCTCAAGGTGACCCCCAAGGAGAGTCTTCCGGTTGCTGCCACTTCTGTTTCTTCTGATCTTCCCGCCGCATACAGCGATTACCGGGATGTGTTCTGTAAAAAATCAGCTGAGGTGCTTCCTCCCCACAGGTCTTTTGACTGTGCTATTGATCTTGTCCCCGGAGCAACTCTACCCAGGGGTCGTACCTACCCTCTGTCCATCCCAGAGACCCAGGCCATGTCGGAGTATGTAGCAGAGAATCTGGAGAGAGGGTTCATCCGGAAATCCTCATCGCCTGCAGGGGCAGGGTTCTTTTTTGTTGCCAAAAAGGATGGTACCTTAAGACCCTGCATCGATTATCGGGGTTTAAATGCGGTTACTATTAAAAATCGATACCCCTTACCCTTAATATCTGAGCTATTCGATAGGTTGAAGGGTGCCTCCATTTTCACCAAGTTGGATCTCAGAGGCGCGTACAATCTCATTCGAATACGGGAGGGTGACGAATGGAAGACTGCATTTAACACTAGAGACGGGCATTACGAATATCTGGTGATGCCTTTTGGTCTGTGTAATGCTCCAGCCGTGTTTCAAAACTTTGTCAATGAAATCTTCAGAGATCTGCTGTACCAGTTTGTTGTCATCTATCTGGATGACATTCTGATCTTTTCTGAAAATCTGCTCGTCCACAGAAACCATGTCCGCACTGTACTTCAACGTCTTAGAGAGAACAATCTCTATGCCAAGCTGGAGAAATGTTCCTTTGAATGTTCTGAGGTCCTGTTTTTGGGGTGCTTTGTCTCATGTTCGGGGCTTCGTATGGACCCTGGGAAGGTCTTGGCTATCACCAACTGGCCTCTTCCTGCTAGCCTCAAGGCCACACAGCGCTTTCTTGGCTTCACTAATTATTATAGGCAGTTCATAAGGAATTACTCTTCCATTGCCGCGCCTATTATCGCTTTGACCAAGAAGGGTGTGAATGCCAGAGACTGGCCTCCCGAAGCTGTCTCTGCATTTCACAACCTGAAACAGGCCTTTGTTTCTGGCCCCCTCTTGAGGAGACCAAATCCTGGGAATGCATTTTTTATTGAAGTGGACGCTTCCTCAATGGGGGTGGGAGCTGTGCTTCTTCAAATCTTTGAGAAGAGACGCCAACCATGTGCGTTCTTCTCCAAAAAAATTTCTCAGGCAGAGAGGAATTATGCCATCGGTGATCGGGAACTTCTCGCAATTAAATTGGCGTTAGAGGAGTGGCGTCATCTCTTGGAGGGTTCCCCTCACTCCATAACGATCTTTACCGATCACAAGAATTTACAGTATCTACAGAATGCTAAACGTCTGAATCCTAGACAGGCCAGGTGGAGTCTCTTCTTTGCCCGTTTTAATTTCACGATTACCTACAAACCTGGTTCCTGCAACGGTCGGGCTGATGCGCTCTCTAGGTCATTTGACACTTTGGACGAGGAGTCCGCCCCTGAACCTGAGCCGATCATTCCCACCTCATGCATTGTTGCCCACTCTACCACCCTGAAGTCTAAAATTCCGCCTGGTAAGACCTTTGTCCCCACTGAGCTAAGAGCTAAGATCCTTCGTTGGGGACATGATTCCAAGGTGGCAGGGCATTCTGGATTCCTCCGATCCTTCCTACTCATCAGTCGTCACTACTGGTGGCCTAATCTCCGCTCAGACGTCAAAGACTACGTTAAAGCTTGTCATGTCTGTGCTCAGTCCAAATCCTCCACACAAGCTCCTGCTGGTCTCCTCATGCCCTTGCCTATTCCTAAGGAACCCTGGGCCCATATTGCCATGGATTTTATCACCGATCTCCCACTGTCTGAGAATAATACAGTCATTTGGGTGGTAATCGATCGATTCTCCAAGATGGCTCATTTTGTTCCTCTTCCTGGTCTTCCTTCTGCCCCTGCCTTGGTTCCCATTTTCATTCGAGAAATTCTCCGCCTACATGGGGTCCCTTCTCATATTGTTTCCGACAGGGGAGTCCAATTCACGTCTCGTTTTTGGAGAGCCTTTTGCAAATCCCTCAATATTGTCTTGGATTTTTCTTCTTCTTACCATCCCCAATCCAATGGACAGACTGAGAGGGTTAATCAGGAGTTAGAGGTCTTTCTTCGCACCTTTGTGTCTTCTCACCATGACGATTGGTCCTCTCTACTCCCGTGGGCAGAATTCTCCCATAACAATCATGTGAATACCAGTTCGCAGAAGACACCCTTTTTCACAGTTTATGGAAAACACCCTCAACTTCCTCTTCCTATGATCTGTTCTCCAGACATTCCAGCTTTGGCTTCGGTTCAGGAGTCTCTCAATTCCGTTTGGGGTCACGTTCATGATTCCCTCCGGGCAGCTGCTGAAAAATTCAAAGGCTTTGCCGACCGCCGCAGGCGTAAACCGCCTTCTCTTCAGCCAGGGGACAAAGTCTGGCTCTCTACCAGGAACATCAAGCTCCGAGTTCCTTCTCTGAAGTTTGCTCCACGATTCATCGGTCCATACACGGTAACTGCTAAACTGAATCCGGTTTGTTTCAAACTCCAGATTCCTAAGAGCCTTAAAATCACTAACTCCTTTCATGTTGCTCTTCTAAAGCCTTTAGTCCTCAATAAATTCTCTCGTCCTCTTCCTACCGTGGCGCCTGTCTCTGAGGATAATCAGGAGTACGAGATCAGTCAAATTCTGGACTCCCGACTCTGTAAAGGCGTTCTTCAGTACCTCGTTCATTGGAAAGGGTTTGGTCCTGAGGAGAGGTCTTGGATCACTGCATCTGAGGTCTTTGCACCTCGTCTGTTAAAGGAGTTTCATCTGAAGTTTCCCTCTAAACCTGGGCCCAGGCGGGGAAGGGGGAGGCCTCGTAAGAGGGAGGGTACTGTCATGGATATGCATTAATGTCTGTCTGCCATCTTACCTTCCTCCTCATGTGTTCATCTAGAGACCAGACCTCCTTCACCTGGCTTCCTTTATAATCTCCTCCCAGCCTGACTCCACCCCAGGCCCTATCACTGAACACTATATTAACCTGTGCACTGCAAGCCTGCTTTGCTGATCAACGTGTTTGTTAGGCATTGTGTGTTTGGGTTCCTGCCTGCCGTGTGCTACGTCTGTCTCTCTGTTACGTTATTGGCTTGTCCCCGACCATCCCTGTCTGCTCGTGACCCTTGACCTTCGGCTCGTTCTTCGTTATCCTTGTCTGCTTGTGGCCCCTGACCTTCGGCTTGTTATTCGGTTCTCTCTATCGTGTGCTGCTGCTTCCCCTTATCCTACGGGGCGTGAGCTAGGAAACTCCAGGGGCCGCGACCTGGTCCCAGCCTGCAGCGTAACATCCTCACCACTAGAGGCCCTGGAGAAGACCAGCTGGGTCTTAGACTCCGCGCCCTGGGGAATCTTGGCTCTCGCTTCCGTTGGGATCCCGGTTGTGCTCCTCTGGTCCCGCTTTCCACAACCACCCAGTTTCCTATCCACAGAAGCCAGCCATAGGGTTCACTACCTCGCGGTGCACTCCTGTCCCCCTACGGTGTGCATCTGTCACCTGGCCACAGGTGACCCTGACACTTAGCCTGTATTGCTGCTTTTTCCTGGTGTGTTACACCAACAGGATTTTGCGGCACTTACAGCGGGCGGAGTGTACCTCCTGACCATATTACACCTTAACTTAGCCTGTATTGCTG